>WOFQ01000008.1:0-600000 GCA_012184525.1 Xenoacremonium recifei | reverse complement strand
TGCGCCCATTGGTTTCCGAGCCGGCAGGGGTGCTGCGTCGGCCAGTCGTCGAGTAGAGGTGTGGAAGGATCGCGCAGCCAGCGCGCGGCTGCTGCTGAGGAAGAGTCTCGCCGTCGGAGCCATTTTGAGTCGCGTGAGGCTACGGTGGTTGGATTGATGAGGGAGCAGTGATGCTGTTTCGAGCGGTTCCTCCTGATGTTACGCCGGGTGCTCGGAATATCTGGGCTAAATGTGCCCTCGTGATTGGCTACGTCACACAGCTCTTTGGCCAGTTGCCGGGAGCTATGGGGCGGATTTTCCGACATCTTCCCCTCCAGCTGGAACCTGGGTCTGTCTGCCTTAGCTTGCACTGCTTGCAGTGTCAAGTGGCGAGCTGGAACTCCACCATTTGGATTTCCTACAAAGACGCGACAATGAATAACTTTGGAGTCATTGAAATCGCCAGCACGAGGACGACCTCGGCGCCGGGCTGGGCCTATGTGCCTGATACTTCGATCAACCTCTCATCTACTGCGCTGCAGCCTGCGAATCGCAAACGAGCAAGAAATGCCCCCGGCGTTAGTATTGGAGATTTGTCGGCGCGACAGGAAGCGAGGAAGCGCAAAGAGGTTGAGGCTCTTGACCGAGACGGCGGCCGGGATACTTCTATCCCACTGCCCGTGAAGAGCGGTAGAGGTGTGCACTTTTCTGCCATGCCTTCATCCAGCTTCGGGAACTGACAACAGCAGCGCAAGGGAAACATACGCCCAACGTACGGAAGATCCTACAGTCACAGAAAACCTTTTCGAACCATCTCGACGATTTTCTAGCGATGCAAGCGTTGGCAGAGAGCAACACAGCAGCGGCTGGCGCTTCAAGAACGGCTGCGACAGCCAATTCCAGCAAAAGACCTGGTGGTAGCCGGAGAGATACTCCCTCCTCTGCACGCCAACCCACTCAAGACGAAGATACGAAAATGACAGATGCGGATTTACCACCTGTCCTTCCTCCATATCATAAAGATCCGCCAGTATCTCACCCTGGAGATACGGACCCCTTACTCGCGTCTCGCGTACCAGAAATGCCCTCCGACGACGAGCTTCGACACCTATTAAACCAGCCACCTCTGAATTACCTCGAGGCAACAGGTACATGGGAGGAGAAGTATCCTGTGAGAAGGTTCTGTGAAGTCTGTGGCTACTGGGGACGAGTGCGGTGTATGAAGTGCGGAACGAGAGTATGCGCATTGGACTGCTTGGAAACTCATAGAGAAGAGTGTGTGACTCGATACGGGTTGTGATCAAGGTTGCGCGCCTCGACATATTACATTGGATGGCGTTTTGGGGTTCGAATTAAGGAGTATGGGCTGATACCCCCCTGAGATTTAAGGTATTTATTTATGAGTCAACGAAGAAAACCATGGGCAACGGAGGGAGAAGGCCGTGGCCACGGACATCGGAATGAAAGTAGGACTAGGAGTCATACTGCTTCAGAGATACCAAACCCCTGAGGCCCAATTGGCGAGCTTTCGTACAAATGCGCCTCGTTTGGATCGCCGTGGCCGTATCTCTATGATAGATAAGCAAAATAACCATCTAAGAAATTGCACCTCCAATGAGCCCAAGGATGGGCGTCTCTCGACGATATGCCCCTTGGCGGTGGTCAGATTCGAGGTGTCCGAAGATCTTCCGAGCCATCCCTTGCGATCAATGAGCTGAGTTTTGGTGGTGACTCAACCCCACTAACGAGTTGGGCTTTAATGCCCCTGCCCCGCCATGCAAGACCGCAACTTCTTCCCTCCACCTCAACACCGCGATTCCAGCATGTCGTCCGAACAAGTTGCTGCTCCCAAAGCGGCGGAGGGTGCTCCTGCCCAGGGACTTCCCTCCCGTCCTGCTAAAAAAGACAAACCCGCGAAGGGCTCGAAGCCCGGCTTGGAGGTTCGTTTCTGCCTCCGTTTCACAACCCCTCCTCCAACAGCGTCCCAAGACTCATGACTGACTATATTTGAAGCTTCCCGACACCCCTGAATTCGTCCAGCACCGACTCGATATCTTCGACAAGATTAAGGCACGCCAAGATGCTGAGATTGCCGGTGCGTTCTGGCTACGATACGAAAATGGTCTTGACTGACAAGCGAAGCGAAACCCCGCGAGGAGATTACCATTTCTCTACCCAATGGCAATGAACAGAAGGGAACATCATGGGAGACCACCCCCCTGGCCATTGCTAAAGGCATTTCGAAGTCACTTGTGGAGCGCACCGTCATCTCCATGGTGGACGGCGAACTATGGGATCTTACCCGACCCCTGGAAAAGAGCTGCAAGCTAGAGCTGCTCGACTTTGAACACACTGAAGGTTAGCATCTTGCAATTCAATTTCTGGGACAACCACTCAAGTTTTGTTTCAGGCAAGAAGGTCTTCTGGCACTCTTCAGCCCATATCCTCGGCGAGGCTGCTGAACGACGATTCGGCTGCTACCTTTGCAACGGTCCCCCCACGGAGGATCCCCCAGGCTTCTACTACGACATGGCGAACATGGAGGGGTATGACCGCAGATTCCTTTATTTTACCTAACACTAATGTCTTTTTTAGCCAAGTTGTTGCTGATGAGGACAAGAAGGCCCTCGAGCAGCTGTCAAGTGCCATCATCAAGCAGAAGCAGCCATTTGAGCGTCTCGAGATGACCAAAGATGAACTCCTTGAGATGTTCAAATACAGCAAGTACAAGGAGTATTTCATCAACCAGCGAGTGCCAGATGGCACCAAGAGTACCGTCTATCGATGCGGTCCCCTCATCGATCTTTGCCGAGGCCCTCACGTCCCGAACACCGGAAACATCAAGGCTTTCTCTGTCCTGCGAAACTCGGCTGCCTATTGGCTTGGTGACAGCAAAAACGAGTCTGTCCAGCGAATTGCTGGTATTTCCTTCCCAGACAAGAAGCAGCTTGAGGAATACAAGCATTTCCTTGCTGAGGCGGCCAAGCGAAATCACCGAAAGATCGGCCAGGACCAGAAGCTTTTCTTCTTCGACGAGGTTTCTCCCGGTTCGACCTTCTTCCTTCCCCATGGTGTTCGTATCTATAATGCATTGGTGGACCTTATCAAGGAGGAGTATCGGAAACGTGGCTTCACCGAGGTCATGTCCCCCAATGTATTCAAGGCGGATCTGTGGAAGGTCTCGGGACACTGGGCGCATTATGAGGAGAACATGTTCACTTTTGAGGTCGAGAAGGAAAAATATGGTCTCAAGCCCATGAACTGCCCCGGTCACTGCAAGATTTTTGCGCACTCAGACATTACTTACAAGGATTTGCCTTGGCGAATGGCCGACTTTGGCGTCTTGCACCGTAATGAATTCTCTGGTGCCCTCTCGGGACTTACTCGAGTCCGTCGTTTCCAGCAGGACGATGCCCACATCTTCTGTACTGTCGACCAGGTAAGCCTTTTGATCATCCTCGAGGGATTGAAGCCTAACAATGGGTAGATTCGGGAAGAAATTGAGGGCGCTTTTGATTTCCTCAGTGGTGTCTACGGAATCTTCGGGTTCCAATTCAAGCTGAAGCTTTCTACCCGACCAGACAAGTTCATTGGCGACGTCGCCATATGGGACATGGCTGAGGCAAAGCTCACTGAAGCTCTCAACTCATTCGCTGAGAAGACGGGTGCTAAGTGGGAGCTCAACCCTGGTGATGGTGCCTTTTATGGACCCAAGATCGATATCACTCTCTACGATGCACTTCGCCGTGATCACCAGTGTGGTACTATTCAGCTGGATTTCAACCTTCCCAAGCGATTCAAGCTTCGATATGTCGCGTCCAAGGATGAGACCGGAGCGAGTGACGGTTCTGCGGCCTTCGACGAAGATTTGCCCGCAGGGTACACCCGCCCTGTTATGATCCATCGCGCAGTTATGGGCAGTTTTGAGCGAATGTTCGGTGTCTTGACTGAGCATTTCGCTGGCAAGTGGCCTTTCTGGCTGAGCCCTCGCCAAATTCTGGTCGTTCCTGTTATGCCAGCCGTCAATGATTATGCCAAGGAGGTGCAGAAGATCTTCCAGGAGAAGCAATTCTACATCGATGTGGACCTGAGCAGCAACACCTTCCAGAAGAAGATCCGTACCGGCCAGCTGGAGCAGTACAACTTCATCTTTGGTAAGTAGAAATTACCTAGAACCCAAGTACTAAACACTAACGACGTGCAGTGGTCGGTGCCGAGGAAGCTAACTCACGCACCCTCAACATCCGAAACCGAGATGACCAAGCCACCCAGAACAAGGGCGAGCTTGTTCCTATCGACGAGGCCCTTGAGAAGCTGCTATCACTCAAAACAGAGAAGCGCTTGTTGAACAAGTTTTAGGCAGTGCAAAAAGTCATTTCTTACGGGATGGATAGAGACGAGCTACGTGAATATGTGAGACTACAAGGAGCGGGGGTTTTTGGGTGTTGGGACTAAGGGGCCATGTAGAGCAATGAGACGAATGATCAACCCGACATTTGGGACAACACACTCCGTGCCGCGTGGAGCGAAATGAGAAGATCACATAGGTGTCCTTTGAAGAGTGGCTTGAAGTGGGAGACGACGATTGGAGTGGACGCCCGGAGCCGTTGAGGAGACGGGATGCTTCGAGCGAGGCCGGCCACGTGCGGGACTGAGGAAAGCGGGCGGCACTAGAGACTGTGCCGTACATAGCGGCAGGCATGTCTGAATCATATTTCAGCTCCTTTCCCGTCCGGACTGCAGCCAACAACGCATCATGGGAAGTCACAAGAGCGGCAGCCCGCGAGGGTGGTGCGGACTGAGCGGTGGAAGGGTCTCCCTGGTCTGTTGGACCTGGCGAGAAGTCTAGATCTGGCTGGAGTCCTCTCTCCGCCATGGCGTGTTCGGACAGAGCCTAGGCGACTTTCAACGTAGTAAACAGCGGTGCGGCACTGGATAGCTTGAACCAACGGCCATGGACGGACTCTGGCCAGCCGGCTCTTAGATTTAAGGTGATGTCACAGCCCACCGATGAGGGCATCGCAGGATGCGGTCAGCGAAGACGACGTTACCGAACGCAAGACGGCGGACGGCAATGTTATCCCAATGTGCTGCCCCAGATTTGCTTTTCCCTGCCGGAGCCTGCCGCCGACTTGTCCTTTGCGGCGAGACCGGGGCGGCTCGGCTCCATCGAGCAGTCCTGCAGACTACGTATCAGGGATCGCGACTGGAGCTGACGAGATCTTGAGGGCGGTGGAGCAGAGCAGCAAGCCAGGGCCAGGGATTGTTTGTGCCAGTTGAGGGGAAATCGGGGCGGTTGAGCTTCACGCAGGCAGGCAGCTAGCAAATACGAGGTGTTTTCATGCAAACATGCCGGCCGGGAAGAATGCATCCTGGCGGCGGCGGGGGAGAGGAAGACGCAAGATGGACTGAAAGCGATGCGTCGTGCGACGCTGGTGGTGATCCAGGCACGGCTCGAGGCTCTCGAGGCGGAAAGGGAAAGGGGGCTGAGGCACCAAAGGGGATGCCAGGATTTCCGGATTGATCTGGCGACATCTTATGGCGCGGGCGTGCGTGTGTGATGTATCACTTTGCGGGTGACGGAGGAGGAGAGGGCTTGATCGATTGGGGCGAAAAAAAGAAGGAGGACTAACGAGAGAGCAGGGCAGGGTCTGTGACTGGAGTGTGACAGAGACTGGTTCGGCAGCGCAGGGACCAGAGGGAGGTCCGAGGAGAAGAATAACAGCTGAGGTGAGATAGTTGTATGTGCAGTATGTACTCTGTACTCTCGAGAGAAGAGGCGTCCCGTCCGAATGAAGCGTGCTGCAGGCGCCGTCTCCGGGACGCGGGGATCGAGGCAAGGAGGCGCAAGATGTTTGTTTGTGATAGCATCCATCCCGTCCATCGTCAGCATCCATTGGGACCTGGCCTGCCGCTGACGTCTTTTCTGTTACCGACGTTCTTTGGTCATATCCGACCTATAACAATGATGAGCACGAGCCTGTCCATATTCTGAATGAACGATGGCTCGAGTCAGGTCTTGTACTCTTACATGGAGGGCAGGGTCGTATCGTCAGGCTGTAGCCCCCACTATAGTGTCATGTTGCGCTGCCCGTGCAGCACGACGACGAAGCAGCGCCGAGAGGAGATGGTAGCGATAGTTACGGGTGCGCATGTGCATGCATGTGCGAAAGGAGGTGCAAAGAAATACAAAAGACGAGAGGAGACAAGATGGCATGGGGCAGATGGTAGGGTACCTTTGCCATAGGTAGGCGTTTTCTATCATCTATCACAACACACTAGGCTCACCGGTCAAACCCACGCGGGAGCCTTGACTCCAGTGCGATGAGCCAGACGTTGAGTCTCTAGTAACAGAGCGTCATTCACCATCATACGCTAAGGTCGACTTGGCGAGGCACGCTGCTGCAAGGGTTGGTTGCCTTTACTCAGCGGTTGTTGATTCCAGTTCCAGCCAACGGCCGGGCACGTGGAAGGGAAGAGGAGGAGAAAAGCCACCAGTACATACGGGACAAGTTTTGTAATCCTGCAGGCTGGCTGTTTTTTATATGAAAAGGTGAGGTAATCCAGGCATCGGCTATGTAGGGACCTAAGGTACTCTCGCTCCTATGTACAAGCGATGTCTTCTTGGTGGAGAGTACATAGGGCGGGCGAGATGTTGCTGACCCGGAGGCGCAGGGCATGCGGAGGCAGTATCAACCAACACTTCTCCAGCGTTGCTCTGCATCTCGGTACGCAGCGAATTATTGCTTTGTGCTTGGGTTCCATTGTGGTCCATCCCGTCCCGTCGCGTCGTCAAGGGGGCTTGTACTTGTACAGGTACCGTGTACATGTCCGTGCCATGTGATGGATGTGTTGGTGCCCTCCACCTCACCATTGATTGTTCCCCACGACTCGATCTCGTTAGGTTGCCGCTGCATCTGGGTAGGCGACCTTGAAGACCTCATTCGAGTCGACCTGGCACTGAATTATGCCTCAAACAGGGACATATTGACATGATATAGCATCTCTGTGCAGTGCCTTTTAAAGCGAATGGCTTTGGACCACCCTGTGAAGGTGCTCGTTTCCGAATATCTGTCGCAAACAAGCGTAAGCAGATTGATTATCAGCCAGTGACAAGGGGTGAATGTGCTACCCACCTCACCCGCCCAACCTTGGAAGTATCAAGTACCCTGTACTCTGCCGTTCCCAGCCTGCTGTCCAGGGCTGTCCAGGGCTGTCCACCTCAGGGCTGTGACGGGAGGCACCTTCTCAGTTCCTCGACCTCGTTGTGAGACGCGGGCATTTTTCCCTTCCCTTCCGTGGCTCGTCCGGCTTCCAACCCGCAACCATAAACTTTCGGTCCCGGACTTGACTTGACGACTTCACCAACATTTGTCGATGCTTGCTCCATCGCCATCGCGGTCCCTCTGTTGTATTCCAGCTAGCTCGACCTTACTTGTTTTAGCGCTCTCGTGCCGCTGTCGACCTCACTTTCAGGGTTCGCCACTGCCGACCTCTTAGACAAGACGGAGAAACTTGGGTCGGAAAGGCGCCTCAGCCCAACAAGCCGTCTCTGTCCCGTCTGCCTGTCTGACACCCAGCCCAGCCCAACCCAACAACCGCTCTCCCGAACTCGAGACTCTCCCGCTCGTCTTCTGAAATACATACATCTCGGTCTTCAGACGTCTCTCTGCGCTTAGCGTTGACTATCCCTACTCGCTGCTCCAGCCGAGTCGATCAGACGGGCTACCTAGGTACCAACTAAGGCGCGAAGCCACGACCCGCCTGGCTGCTAACGCCCGCCGACCGACTATCACCACTTCCCGCGAGAGCAAGGCGTGTCTCACTTCCAAAAAGCAATACGTACTCCTTCCTTGACCGACCAACACCCCAACCCAGGCGAGGCCAGCCGGACCTTGCCGCTTGCAGAAGCAGCGCTGCAGGGTTTTAAAACTCTCCTCGTTCGCTGATCCGTCCCGACGATGCGCCCTGCCTCTTCCGCAGCCAAAGGCCGCCGTCGTGAAGACCCTCCAGCCCAGCATCAGGATGAGGGCTTTCAGGCTCAAGCTCAAGTATCCGAGCCCGAGCCCGAGCCTGAGCACGCCCACACCGCCGCCGCCGCCATCGCCCAACCATTCGAGGCGTCGATGACCGACATACCTGACGCGCTTGCACACACGACCGGCCAGCACACTTCCGACACCGACGAAGACGACGACGACGATTACACCATCCATACCGACGTCGCTGGCGGCATTCCCGAACACTCGGGTCTTGCTTCAAGTTCCCATCTTAATTCCGTTACCCATACTCCTACTTTGGCTGAACACCTACATGAAGACTCCCACGACTGTCTTGTCCTCTCCGACCACCATCCCGAAACGCACATTCAGTCGCATGATTATGACATTGAAATGAGCGACAGTGAAGGAGGTGCTGCTCTTGAAGAAATCGAATTTTCAACTACCGATCATTTACCATTACTGGATATCATTAGCACCGCTCTTACCGGCATAATTCAGGACGAGGAGGACGCACACGGGGACGAGGAAGGCGAAGAGGAAGAGCAGGCCGTCGGCTATCAATATCAAGACGTCGTAGCAGACTCGCTGCACTTCGTCCCTGCGGACCTGATGCCAGCGGGCCTGTTGCCAGTGAACCTGTTGCCAGCAGCATACAGTCTTGCCAACATGGACGGACAACCAGGAGCCGGGCTGGTAGCCCAGGCCAACGGTCCCCCAAACCCAAACCCCGTGGGACCAACAATAACTATCTTTGACCCTCAACTCGATGACCCGGTTCAAATCAGCAATCCGAACCCGAATATGCTGGGTTCCGAGAACCTGGGAGTGATTGATTTTCTTCGGTGTTGGGCATATGGCATACCACGTGGACCTCCGATGCCACACCCATTGCGCAGACCCCATATCACCTCCATTCGAAGACAGGCTCTCTACCCGAGAAATGAAGTCAGCTACCAAGATCTGGATGGGGACAGTTGTGATATGCAAGGTATAGATTGGGATGACATGGGCACCACTCGACAGTCCGGCCGTACAAGGCGACGTCACACCTACAAGAACTACACCAACAAGTCTGGATCCGACTCGTGGCCAGTAAGTATCAGAACCTTCGACAGACTTGGCTCCTCTTTCTAACATCAGCTCCCCTAGCGTCCCCGAGATGAAGTGAGGTTGCCCGACTCGGACAACTTCTTCCGGTTTAACGAATTTCAATTACGCAGGGATGTGCACTTGGCTCACTTCCAACTGCGTAGCGTTCTGGCCTGCCCGAAACGCAATCTGGCTTATTATCCTACCAATGCTGGGGTCAGGCGAATGAACATCCTCTCAAGCACGTCCGACTTGGCCATTAGCACAAACGAGTTCACCGGTCTCGGCGCAATGATCTCAACCCTTGATGCTAGGCACGGCGTTCTGATGGCGGGCACGTTCACTGGAGAATATTGTCTCCAGAATATCTATGCGGAGAACAGAAAGGATATGATTGACGGCCGGATCACCACTGACAACAATGGCATCACGAATAACATACAAATTCACACCCCTCGATACCACGGGAGCCCTGTGGCGGCCATAGCGAGCAACGACAACGTCTTCCGGGTAATGGATTTGACCACGGAACAGTTCATCGCCAGAAAAAGATATCCATTCGCTCTCAACTGCACGGCCGTCTCGCCGGATCGTCGATTGCGGGTTGCGGTTGGGGATCACTTGGACGTCTTAATCATTAATGCAGAGACGGGCGAGATCCAACAATCTCTACCGGGACACCGTGACTTTGGGTTTGCTTGCGACTGGGCTGACGACGGCTGGTCCGTCGCTACCGGCTTTCAGGACAAGAGTCTCAACATCTGGGATGCTCGTTACTGGCGCGATTCCAAGGGGGTTCCGAAGCCCGTCCGCACCATACGATCCGAGTTGGCGGGTGTGAGAAGCCTGAAATTTTCGCCAACAGGTAGCGGTCCCAGGGTACTGGTAGCAGCCGAGGAGGCCGACTATATCAACATCATCGACGCCCATACGTTTGAATCGAAGCAGACGTTTGATGTGTTTGGCGAGATTGGTGGCGTCGCCTTCACCAACGAAGGGGAGGACTTGAGTATTCTCTGCTGTGATCGCCATCGTGGCGGCATCCTCAAATTTGAGCGATGTGGCGGTCGAGCCGGCGGCAGTCGACATCAATTTGCGAAGGGCCGATTCCACCGGAACAGCGGCTCTAGTGGTGCTTCCAAAGTACTAACTTGGATGGACAACAACAACCCCTTGTTTTGATTCTAACATACAAGAGTGATGGTTCTTGGCCCTATCTTCTCACCTCATTACGAGGAGACGACCATCACCTTCATCCTCATGCGAAATATCTCCTCTACGACAGCATACTGGCTAAACCGCACATGGAAACTATGAATATGGACACACACACACACACATAAGCACGCACACTTTAGCGATATACCCTATCAAGGACTCGAATGAATCAGGGACTAGTTCTCTCTCGGCGAGATGAATTTGACTACTGCGTACTGTTTACCGCCCTCGCAGCTGAAGCTGTCGAAGTGGGCCGGGTTATTATGAATGGATTTGGGAATTTTTAAATACTGCTTCTTGACTTTCATGAGACTTTCCCTCCAAGGGTCTCCTCTCACTGAACGAATGTTGGATAAGGATATATATATCTGGGACTTGGAAAACAAGGATGCATTGCGGGAATTGGACTTCTCTCTTCTCTCTAGTATTGTGGTGCTGGGACTAAATGATTCAAGTACCAGTGCTTTTCGTTGTACATCACATCGCGAACATATGACACGTTGAGAAGCCCCAAACAGTGATGCTTGAAAGAACGCCCGGCTAACCCTATACTCGTAATTCTTTCTATAGCCATTCTTGGCTGCATCTCCCTAGCAGGTGTAGATAATAGGAAAACGAGCGTACTAGTACATGTGCTGCCGACATTGTAGTCTGAGTTCTATTCCCGCCTCCCAACCAGTGATCATTCTCTCAAACCAACGACTGTCTGATATGAGGTTCCGCCCCCGCTGTTCCAAGACATTGTCTTTGACCTAAGAAGTGGCCTCATCCCCGCGCTCTCCCTTTGAAGTGCCTTTTGTCTCTGCCCAGCGGCGCACTGTCTCAGAATGCGGCCGCCAATGCTTAGTCGGTGTGGGCTTTCCGCAAGGGATGGGTTTGGCGACATCCGCCGAGACGACATCTTGAGAATCCGCTTCTTTGATGATGATTGTCTTGAATTGCGTGCTGTGAGAAAAGAAGCCGAGACGGTCGCTCTAGGATACTGCCGGGTTTAAATGAGCTTGATGACGCGGCTGGTGCGATCACGCTTGGCGGTGAGGAGCTAGACGGGCTGCTCATTTCGCGGGTTCAGTTATCTGGGGAAGCGGTTCACGAGGAGCGGTGGAAGATCACGATGATGAAGTTTGTTGAGGGTTAGGAATAGATACTGTACAGCCTATTCCAAAATAATAGACACTAATAAATTACAGCATTATGAATCAGAGGCTAAATGACAACCCGGCTAGATACTTGGAAGTGCACGTAACCTTGCAGACCAGACCAGATCATCCCCTGAGCACCCCCACATGATGAGAGTTAGAAAACCGTTTCGTTTGTATCGCAATACCACATATAAGATAGGGGAGAGAGAAATAAGGAAAAAAGGTAGGTTGGACGTTTAGGTGGAAGGGAGCATGTCTCGAGCCAACCCGGGCAAGCCGCCAGCCCCCCTTCGTCGGGCTCGCTCCTTGCGCATCGCAGTTTCGCTTGGATCAGACGGAAAGTGATGGAGAGCCCCAACGTGACATAACCAAGGGGAGAGAGGGGAACCGTTGGCGCGCCGAGGGCTTTTCGTGACGGGGGAGGGGTTGAGAGGAATGTGGTGGATGGTTGTCGTAGCTCGCTGCGGTGTTGATGGCAGGAAGAGGGCTCGGGAGAGAGGAAACTGGCTGGCTGGAACCGGGCGGTGTTGATGTTGTGTGTTCATATACATTCAGCATATTTCGAAGATTGACGGGTGGGAGACGTGGGCATGCTGCAATGGGGAGAGCTGGGGTTGGCAGCTAGCTCCTCTAAGCATCGAAGCAGGTGGAAAGACCCCAGCTCTGCTCGCAACCACAGTCACCGGCGTCCTTCCACATGTCATCCTGGTAGGAGAAGAAGACGGTCTTGTCACCGCAAGACTCCCGGATGGAAGCAATGGCGGTGGCCTGCTCGGAAGTACC
This sequence comes from Xenoacremonium recifei, assembly GCA_012184525.1. Taxonomy (NCBI): domain Eukaryota; kingdom Fungi; phylum Ascomycota; class Sordariomycetes; order Hypocreales; family Nectriaceae; genus Xenoacremonium; species Xenoacremonium recifei. Next base: position 587,786 of record WOFQ01000008.1, on the reverse strand, counting down.
GGGGCAGGCGACGCCGTTGCAGACACCGGAGGTGGGCCAACCGCACTCCAGGTTGATGACAACGTTGCCGGGGCAGATGTCGGCAAGGAGCTCGAGCTGGCCAGAGACGAAGGAACCGGCCTCACTGGCGGTGACGTCGGCGTTGAAGTAGGCGTGGATGTTGGCACCAGTGACGTCGACGACGCCGCAGATGGCCGATGAGACGTCAGACTCCTGCCAGATGTTGAGCGTCTCGGAGATGGTGTAAGGACCGGTGTAGCCGGAGCACTTGGACTTGACGGTGGTGATGAGCGAGGCGAGCTCGGAGGGCGTGCAGAAGCCGTTCATAATGGCCTCGTTACCGACAACGAAGAGGTCGACCATGTCCCACTGGGCCCACGAGGCAATGGCATCAACCTGCTCCTTGATGTCGGAGTCATCGTAAGTGCAGCCGGTCTCCTTGACGAAGACACCGATGATGAGCTTGAGGCCGTACTTGGAGCAAGCAGAGCCGACGTATTCGAGGGTGTTGCAGTCAGTGGAGTAGACGCGGATGACCTCGAAGCCGGCGGAGGCAAGGGCCGAGATATCGGACTCAACCTCGGAGGAAGACTTGCAGTTGCCGTTGCTGGACTCGTAGGGGGTGTAGGTGATACCGTAGTGGTCGTTGCTACCGGTGAGGCTGCCGGAGCTGGTGCTCGTCTTGGCGGTGGCAGTCGACTTGGCAGCAGAAGAGGTGGACTCAACCACGACCACAACCGGGGTGGAAGAGGTGGTGGGAACAGCCTCGTAGGTGACAACCTCGACGGAGGCGGCGGCCTGGACAGCGGGAGTGGTGGTAGGGAGACCCTGCTGGGTGAGGGGGCAGACGTAGACGTAGTCGGTCTCGGTGACGGTCACAACCTGCTCAGGGGCACAGTAGGTGCCGGGGGCGTAGCTGGTCGGGACGGGGTAGACGAGGACGGTCTCGACGCTGACGGTGGTGGTGATGGGGGCGATGGTGTAAGTGCCAGCGCTGGGGCAGACGTAGGTCGTGGTCTCGATGACGTTGGTGACGACCCCGGCGGTGGTGGTCTCAACGGCAACGGGGCAGGTCACAGTGCAGGGAGTCTCGACAACAGTCGTGACACCACCCACGGTGTAGCAGCCGGGAGTGACGGCCGTGGTCTCAACGCCGCAGACAGTGGTGGACTCGGTGAGAGTCAGAGTCGTGGCGGGGAAAGTGTACGTTCCGGGGGTTGGGCAGGTGTGAACCTCCGGGGTGGGAACGACACAGATGACTTCAGTCGAAGTCGGGGCCACCGGCGTGGGAGTCGGGGTCCAGGTGGTGGTGGGAGTGGGAGTCGAGAGGGTGCTGGTCGACGTCGATGAGGTGGTGGGCTTGGCCTTGGTGGTCGTGGGCTTGACGTGAGAGCTGGTGCGAGGCACAACTGAAGTTCATGTTAGCCTTCTCTTTTTCACTCTCAAACCAGCTTTTGATCAAGTTCCATACGGGTAGCTTCGCCGGTGATGGTCGTCCAGATGGTAGTGCAGCCGGGCACGCAGACCTCAGTCTCGTTGCCTCGCTTGAACAGATCGTGGGCGTGACGGTGACCCAGGGCGTTGGCACCAACGGCCATAGCCGCAACAGCAAGTCCTCCCTTCATCTTGAGTTGGTTTTATGTGATTAGACGGCGTGTGATATACGTAAAGAAACGAATGCCCGCTAAAAGAGTGAAGCGGTAAGTTGGATTGGGGGGGAAGGGAATGAGAGGACGAAGGCGACGTTGACGATGTCTTCTAAAGTCCTGACATTGACGGTTCGTGGGGGAGGAGAAGGGAAGAAGGGGAGGAGGGAGCGACATTATTAGAAGAGACGGGGATGTTATTATTACTCTCTGCTACCGTACTGCGCCGGGCTTGGCTTGGGCTTGAGCGACAAGGTTGTCGAGGCTTGGCTGGGGACGGGGAACTAACAACAGCCGGGCATCATGGAACGGCGCCTAGAAAGGACGCAGAGCAAGGAAGCGCATTGAAGAGCGACCAGGGGGCCATCCCAAACGGTGAACCACCGTGGTCACCGTTGGAGCCGTGGCCTATCACTTCCAGCCGGACTCTCGTGTGCAAAAAGGGGAGGGTGGAGCTGGGTAGTGTGTAATTTCACATCGCCTGGGTCCGTTCAAGGGGGCCGAGAGGGATTGCTCGGCGGACGGCTGCCCATCGGGGAAATTCAGCAGAGGCGAAGGGTGGAGGCAGACTCTGAGAGTCTCGGAGGCCGCAAATGAGTGGCCCAGACGGCTCACGTTGGTTGGTTATCTCGAGGATCCTGCGAAGCGACATTAAGGAAATGAGCGACACGACGGCCCGGCATTGCCACTGGACAACCAGGCTTCTGGTGAGACCGGCAAATATGTAAGAGAGAGGCAACCCCGGCTGGAGAGGCTGTCTGTCATCTCGCCTTTGTCTGCGGCCTCAATGCGTGTTGAGCGCTGGGCCCGGCATCTGGTGTTCTGTGCAGTTCAGCTCAGTTCAGGAGAGGTGAGGATTATTACGTTGCCGCCGCGGGGCCAGGGCAGGCTATGGTGAATCAACCGGCTCATCGGGCGGTGGGTCGTGAGATTGTACCTGCATCTGGCATGCGCCCCAAATTGCCTAGTCGGTCTTTGTGGCTGGCGCCTCATCTGCTTCTCGTGTTCGCCCCGGGTGGACTGACTTGCTTGACTGACACACGTCCTTTTGTCTCCTCGCCCGTCTGATTCGTGCTGCCAGTTTCGCTGCGCTGAATGCATCGTAGCGGCGGCCAATGAGTGGTTTTGCGGGGATATAAGCACCGACGGGGGTCCTCTCGATCGGATCGTTTGGACACTGAAACGAACCCTCAATTGGACCACCGCGCGGGAAGGTAATTAGCTGCTGGTGTGGCTGACCCAGCCTGATCTGGGCTCTCGTTCGCTCCTGCCGACATAACTGCAGGAAATGATGGCGTCAAATGTCGAGTCGAGCGATACAGAGTAGATCTAGGAAAATCGTCAGGCCACGCATGATCAACAGCAGCCTCACGATCCCAAGATTCGCGGCGCTCGGCAACGTGGTGGAGGAACTGGACTGGGCGATTCGTCGTGGCCCGACACTGCTAGCGGTTTGTTGATCATTGTCGCGATGAGCGCTGCTCCCAGGGGGAACAATGTCGATCCATCTAGCAAAAGCTTGTTTCACGGCCAAATGAGAATAGGAAAATCCACTCCATGAGCCGTTCAAGCCGGTCAGGTGTACGGAGAAATACAAGTAAGCATGAACTGTAGTGATAGTTACAGTACCCCTCTTTTCAATGTGCAGGTTTGGAAGAAAAAGAGGAGAAACATATGGTAATATCGAATCAATGAAGAGTCAGAGTATGCCAGACACAAAGAACACACAGACAACCACTAAGCCATTCAGCCAAATATTTCTCAAAGAAAAAGTCGATTTTCCTGCCTAAAGATTAGGGTTCAGATTATGGTTAGGCGTTCAGGTTTAAGGAGGTTAGTATTGTAGCATTCAGCATTGACAGTTGACAGACGGGACTTTCCTGTTTGAAAAGGGCAGGTCAGGTCGTGCGTGGATGAGACCTGGACTTGGATGCAACTCTGGCATCCGCCGGAATGGATTGGTTGGACGAAAACCCGCAAGAGAAGCGGTGAGCCGTGAAATGAGCATAGCAGAGCGTTTCTGTGCCAAATGAGAAACTGATTTCGTCATTGCCTCAATGCGACTGCGAAATTGAACAGATGAAGTCGAAGTAAAGGCGTCGGATAGATGAGACAGCGGGTGGCCTGCATTCCATGGCAAAGTCATGTGACAGCGCGCTGCACTGGAGCGGAGCCAGCGCCTCACTGTAAGGTCGCGCCGCGTACCAAAAATTTTCCAGCCTCACTCATCTGTTGGTGAGGCTTTCCTATTATGTAGAGCCTCCCAAACCTCTAAATTCACAGCAATGTTGCCATCCGCAAGTCGTCGGTTTGTCTGTTGGAGATGCCTGCGGCAGGATCGCAGAGACGTCTCTCTGGGCAGGCGGCTGGACGTGAAGTCTATTAATTCGAGTCCCAAGGTTTGTCGACCGACAAAACGAAGTGTTCGTCATTGAACCTTGATATTGACCAATAGCCCAGCGTTTCATAAACACTCAGTCCCAAAACCACACAGATGAGAGTCTCACATCCATACATAACAAACAGACCTCTCTTCACAACCTTCCTGAACCCGATGGACAACCTATCCGACAAAGGTTGCGCAGCTGGCTGCCGAAAACCGATGTTGTGTCACCAGGAATCACGGATTGGGCCATGTCTGGCAAGTTGTTGAATAATACCACTCGACCGCAGTCAACAGGAACGTCGGAGCTAGACAACTTCAAGTCCAGCCCAGAAGGAATGACTGAGGTCGCGGATGAAGCGAGCACAGAGGATGCGATCATAGGTACTGGCGCAAGGAACGCCGGAGATCTGGTGGAGATCAAGTAAGGCTCTTTTCTGATTTATTGAACAACGGCAGCTAACATGAGATAGTCAACCTGGGAATCGCACGCCTCTCTTTTGCATTTTCCTTGGATATTTCGGTGATCGGAATCACTTCTACTCTAGCACCGGGAAGTGGATCATGAGCCTTGGGTTCTCCTCCATCTTCACAGTGTCAAACTTCGCCACAACTGAGGAGCTGCGGCCATTGTTGGACATGATCCCAAAAGACTGCTCGTCTGATACGTATGATGACCTTCGTGCCGCCGACAAAGGACCTTCAAGAGAAGCTGGTGATCTTCTCATCAAGAAGATGAACAAATTCATCCTTGAATCTGATCGAGTGTATCAAGGAAGCCTTACGAATCTTGATAGGGCCCGTTCTCTCATATCTGATGGACAGAAGACGAAATATCTTAGTCTTTTTGAGATTGCCGATACGCTTCTACCCCAATCGCTTCGAACCGGGGACGGTTTTCCGCCCCATGCTCTGTATGCCGTCCACAAAGCTCTCTATCGAAACGACTTCGCTTTTCGGCCCGTGAGCCCTTTGGCAGACTGTCATCGGCGAGACCACCTCTTTGAAGTCTTCCCATATCAAGTCACTCTGATGATAAACAGAGTGTCGGCATTGGTGCGAGAGTACACGCTCGTATCAGGACAGCAAGTGAAACCGTTTTCTCCGGAAGACCTCAAAGGCTCAGCTCTCGGCAACTTCATCCTAAAGGCTCGGCAGTATGTTCAGGCTAGCCGCGAAAGACGTCCATGGACTCCTTATGGGATCATCACTCCATCGTCCGAGACCTCATTCCAGACACCGATAGAATGGTCGAATTCCAGCAAAGATATCATCAGATATCTTGAGTGGTGGGCAAGTTATGATCTATTTGAGGAGGCATCTCGATTCCACTCCTACGGTTCTTTGATTCTTCGAGCCTTGGATCTTTATCCGGACGCCATTCTTGACCAGAGCACGGCATGGACATTCTTACAAGAGATCGGGGCTATCCCACCGTGGGAGATCCCATCTCGATACAAAGTTCGGTTTCCAGATGTTCAAATACAGAGCGGAGGTGGCCTCATACGCGAGCCTCCGGTCAAAATTGAGGATTCGCGAAGACCAGACATTGCAGACGGCGCTCGCAAACAATGGAACAACACCAACGTCTTTTGTATCGATGCCCCGTCGACAATGCTCATCGATGACGGCGTGTCATTAGAACGCACTGACGAATCCGACAAATTTTGGATTCACATCCATACGGCAGATCCTGCTTCAGGCATTCTACCGAATTCTCAGCTCTCTAAGTTCATGGAACTGGTCCCCGAGAACATATACCTTCCTGGCCACTTCCAAGCAATGCTTCCTTCTGATCTGGGAGCTGAAAACACCAACGACTACAGGTCAGAGAGCCTTGTAGACACTTACTCGCTCGCACCGGGTCGGAAGGCTCTTACATTCAGTGCGAAGGTCAATGAATCTGGAGAGCTTCTGGACTACAAGGTTGAGCCTGGAGTGCTGGACAGAGTGCTATATCTGGACCCTTTAGATATATCCTCATTTTGCAAGGAGCCCTCACCACCTCCCCCTCCTGAAGAAAACCTTACGGTTGGGGAGAATGCACGGCCGGATACTCCTCTTCCCGGACGGACCATGATCGCAGCGCAAGATCTTAGTGAATCGGCGAAAGAAGATATGCGACTCCTTTATAAGCTCGCAGAAGCTATCAAGCAACGACGACTGGCTAAAGGTGCATGGCCATACTTCTTTCCCAGACCTTCAGTGACCGTCGCCTTTCAGGATACATCTGTCCAAAAAGCGCAGCTTCCACCAGGAGTGAAGGTTCTCCCACCAGACCCGTACATCAAAATCAACTACGAAAGCTCGAACGGATGCTCCGTGGTTTCAAACACCATGGTTTTGGCAGGCGAGATCGCAGCTCGATGGTGTTCAGACCGAGGCATACCTCTTCCCTACCGGAAGGACGCCAACGCTGAGACGAATCTGAGCCAGGCTCTTGAATACGCAAACGGCACGCTCTATCCTCTGATAAAACAGGGCATCCAGCCTTCTGTCGCTCAGCGCCAGGAGCTCATCCGGCTCACTGGCGGTGTTGAGCTATCTCCAACACCAGGCCCCTATTTCATGCTCGGTTTGGACATGTATGCTAAGGCTACCTCGCCCCTGCGTCGCTTCTCTGACCTAATCGTTCACTGGCAAATCCACGCCGCCCTTGCCCTCGAACGTCAGCTCCAACGACCGATTGATCCTCTCCAGGACAATCTCGATGAGGCTCTTCCATTCACGGCGTCATCCTTACCTAAGACGCTCTCGTTGCTACACATGCGTGAGAAGATGGCCCGCATGGTCTCGCACGGCATCAAGGACTGGATCCTCATCGCACTGGTCCGCGCCTGGCGCTTCGAGAACTCTGCTCCCCGATCGATGCGTTTCACCGTGCACTCGCGCTGGCGTCAGGGCCTGATGGGCCGCCTCGATCTCTTCGATCTGGACGCCGCCATGGACATCGACGGCATCAACGAGACGGCGCTTGTAAGGGATGTGCACGTCGGCGATCAGTTTGACGTCGAACTCGCTGACATCAACGTGCACTCCCGGCAAATCCTCGTCAAGGCGCTGCGGTACCGCGGCGGCCGCAGCGAATCACCCGTCGGAGCCTGACCGACGCCCGCGCCCGCCCGCTGATCGCACATCCGGGGAAGTGTTGGGGAGGAAGCCGGGGGAAGGCCCCGCTCTGGGGAGGATCACTCGGCTAGCCCTCCAGGCGTGTCCTGCCTGCGATCTCGTCTTGATTCAACTTCGCGACGGGGCGGTGAATGATTGGACACCGCTACGACACGATGACAAAGAAGTTCAAGGATGGGGTCATCGTCTGGGGACAGAAGGCATCAGGACGTATGTTTGTAAGACAAACTAGGGGTGGAAGTGGCAACGCGCGAGGGGTAGACATGCACCGGCATTGGAAGCTATACGGAGTGCATGCTAGGCGCTGACCAACAGTAGAATAGGTACCTTACCTCAGGCAACGCCCAACTCTAAAACGTTCACGTGGTATGAGGTCACGCGTACTGCAGCCGCCTCAACAAAATTCTCCCCTCACTTGGCTCACCTCACCTGCATCATTCACGATCCACGTGGACCCCAGCGCAATTGCTTCCATTCGCTCGTCACTGCGCGCCCGGTTCTCGTGGCGTGCGGAGCAGCCCCTTACAGAAAAAACCGGAGTGCGGAGTGGCAATGAACAGGCCTCCGGAGGGTCATTAGCTAGAGACACACGATACCCGGACCGGCATCTGAGGAGCTGTTGATTGAATCAATTTTGATTGTTTTTTGGTATCCCAGTTCGCGTGTGCGCTTTCCCTATGTACAGCTGTCCCTCCACTCCTCCAGGCCCAGCCTTGGTATTCATTGCCCTGATGACCGTAGAATGAAATCCCCTTTCCGAACCAATCCGTAGTCCATAGTCCGTGATCCGCAGTCCGCAATCGTCCGATGCCGCCCTTCATCCGTGGTATCCACATCCCCCAGGATATCATGAGAAAAAAAACAAATAGCAAAGCAACTGAACGCCGCCCAATGCCTGGGCCCCTCCCTTTGTAACCGCTCAAATCGTCTGCGCCTGTGTATAAGTCCCCTGTGAGGCCTGATCCTTCTCACCAATCACCGGAGGTGTGATGTTGTCATGGCGCGAATCATTGCCGAGATTCCTCGGTCCCTGGCCCTTGAAGCAAGTTCCAGGGGAGGCCCGTGTCGACCCTGTTGTGTGCTCCGCGTGACTCTGATCCTCGGTTGTTGGTTTCTTTGCCTCGTTCGATTTGTCCGCCTTTATTCTGCTGTCACATTTGCTTTTCTTTAGTCCGTGTCTTTTTGCTCCGTTTCGTAAAGCCGTAGAATGATGGTTTGGTGAAAATGCGTGTCGTGTTTCCGTTGACGCGGGCTGATCGCACCGCCAATCAACAGTGTCAACCCCTTATGCCCCGACATAAGTTGTTCACCAACCCATATATGCCGGCGCGACATTGTGTAAAGATGATACAGAGAGGCTGGTAAATATGCAAACATTTGTGCCCCCATAAATTATGCACAATATTATTCGTACTGGGAGCTCGAACGGTTGCAGTGAGCTTCGTCCCGACAGTATGCGAGTCGATCCACGCCGTAGTCAAACGCTTGCTTGGATGAATCATTTTCTCCAGCCCACGTTCCAAATGACGTGTGCTATATCACGAGCAGTGTTAACTGTATCGATGACTCGGCCAAAGATGCCCTCGCCGGCAGCATTGTCGGCCTCGTCGTAAGGCATGAACATGCCTGAGGGAGTTCGTCTCATACCGGCTGGCTCTTCCAAGAGGCTCCCAGAAGATACCGATCGCTGCAACCCAGAACCCGTGGCTTCTGATGGGGGTGACGCCCATCCTCCGCTAGGGCTCAGAAGGGCATCGTCTAATCCTTCATCGTCATCCTCTTCGCCAAAGAAGAATTTGCCGGACTGTTTAGACGGCCTCAAAGTCTCCTGCGAGGATGACGGAGACATGAGAGGGCTCCTAGAGTGCTTCATGGCCGTTTCGCGTGGCTCGGGGGTGTCTTCTCGGTATTTGAGTGTGGTAGAAGGGAGCATAGCGATTGTCTTCCCATCAGGATTCGCGCGGATTGTCCGTCTTCTAGCCATAGGCCGCTTTTTGGTTTTTAGTCGCTTCATCATGACGCCGTCGTCTGAATCGCTATCAGAGTCATGGCCGTACTTGTCGTCTACTTCAGCATCTGCATCCTCTTCATCGTCTCCCTTAACGTCGACGGCGATGCACTGCTTAACTTGCTCGTTGAAATGAATGTGTTTCCGCTCAGTGCTTGGCGATGTAATGCCCGAAGACTCTGTGGATGGTTCGACACTGCTGTTTCCTGCGCTCAATCTCCTCGAGGGAAAGGAATATGTGTAATAATCCGTCGCCGACCGGCCTAGGTGTGGCCGCAAGATACCCCTTGTCTCCTGGGCTTGAACAGCTGCTGTGGCTTGCTTCAACAGTGAAGCGGTTGACAATGACCGCTGAAGCATGACCTCAGACATGCTTCGTTTCTTGAGAATAGGTTTCTTGTTCATGTTGACCAATGAATCAGTTTTGGATAGGGTGATTGGCGAAGTCTTGTTCTGAGTGGTATTCAGTGGTTTGGCCCCCGATTGAAGAGGCCCATATAGCCATGTCACATCACAATCCTTGAGCCTAGAAATTGTTAGATTTTGGTGCTTGGAAAAAGGGAAGGGGGATCAGTGACATACCAATTAAGTGACTCTGGAGAGATGGTTTTCAGATTATTTTTCGCTTTCATCCAGGTCCTCCATGACGCATTCTCTAGTCGAGCGCTGTTGGCAAACTCTCCTCGTCGGGTCACGATGTATCTCCAAGATGACCAAATATCCTCCTCCCTCCAATCGTGCGACAGATAGTCGACCTGTCTTGATGGACGGGTGGACACTGCTGTGTCATCTTCCGCATGCTCCCCATATTCGGGAGTACCCGGCCGTGAGGTGCTGTCTGAGGTGTTATCCTCGTCGTGATCAGCGGGCGAGACGGTATATGAGTCCCCGGTTCGAGGACTGGGAGGCGGCTCCAGGTTGTCATCTGGATGAATTACGGGTTGAACGAAGAGTTTCTCTTGAGAAAAGGACGGAAACATGAAGTGATCCTCAGGAGAATCTGAGAGGCCTAATTGGTCGTCGAAGTCGGAGGCGATAGAGAGATTGGTGGCCGGGGTGGACGCGCATGAGAGGTCGGTATGCTCGGCATGAATGGTGCGGGGAGACGAGGGGACGGATGAGGCAGCGGAGTCGGAGTGGTAGCCGCTCGAGGAAGACTTGTACGAGGAGCTGAGAGAGTTGTGGAAGGTTGACGATGATGTACCGAAGTTGGTCTGGGAGTGAGAGCGGCGCAGCGAAGACGAGACGAAGTAGCTACTGTCGTCGGAGTTCAATACAACGGCCATCTTGACAGCGAGAGGATGCGGTCCGCACACGGGACCGTGGCGGCGCAAGACCGATATGGAAGAGGGTTGGGATTAAAGAATCATGGGTTCGTCGTGAGGGATGGTGGTTGCAGGAGTCGAAATATTCAGTCGGTTTGGCGTGGGGAGGATATCCGAACGAGCAAACCCAGAAAGTGAGGGATTGCCGACGGGTGGGGGGCGGGTTATAGGAGCGCCGGCTGGGCAGGTGGTAGGGTCGGATTGGGACTAGGCGCGGTCTAGTTCGTGGCACACCGGTGCTGGGGGATGAGCCCTGGTCGAGGCGTGGTGGCGTTCAGCGATTGTCTCGAGTAGGCGGTGACCAATTTCGTGGGGGAGGCCGGGATGGAATGGGCGAGATATGAGTGCGCGTCTGCGAGGCCAGGGCTTTGATTAGCAGCTGGGGAGCGAAACTTGGACCCCAGGAAGGCTGGAATGGAATGGCCAGGAAATAAAAGACCCGGGGAGAGGTGAATGGGGAGGAGACGGACTGCGGGAGGAGAGGACTGTTGTTGAGGCGTCGTGACGACGAGAGGGGAAGCCGCAGAGATAAGGAACAACTCGGTTATTCAGGACGAGTTTGACTGGTGACTGGTGATGGACTGGACTGGACGGACGGGGACCAGCCAGAGCGGCGGGACAACGGGAGACGGACGGCTTCTGAAGGCTGCTGCCCTTGTCGCCTCTTGAGTTGACCGAGGAGGCGCCTAGGACAGGTTTGGGCATAGCAGGGCCCCGGCCGGATTGCGGAAGCTGCGTACTCTGCTCGAGCACGGCATCCGAGCACCAGCCCGTCTGAAGGCAATGCCAGGATGTGCGGCGGGTGAAGACGGATCGACGCTTGTTTCTGGCGGAAGAGATGGACCGGCAGGACGGTGCAGACTGCACACACTGAGAGCGGAGGCTGATTGCAGAGCTTGCAGGGGTTGCAGGGCTCCGGGGGGCTTCGAGATGCTTGGCCTTGGGGATCCTTGTCTGTCGCGTTTTTTTCTCTCTGTTGCCTCTGCGTCCCCACCCGGACATTCGGTTGCGAAGAGTGCGTGAAGTCGAGAAGAGCCAGAGCGAAAGAGACTTAGAGCGGAGGGGGGGAGGGGGTGGATCCCGCGCGAGGCCGGCGTGGAGCCTATGCAGCAAGGAGCAACAAGGCTTGAGGAAAAGGTACGGGCCAGGGTTTGCCAGTTGCCAGGGTCAAGTTGCGACGGGACTTGGAGGGGCGTGTCGGGTGAGATGCAGCAGCACCGCAGCGAGCGAGAGAAGAGACGCGGGAGAGATGAGGGTGTGCATCTCCAGACGTCGATATCAGCCAGCTGCAACAGGACCTCTCCGTCACCTCACCCAATGCAAAAACCAGCACAGAGGCGCTGCTGACCCTGTCTGGTTGTCCTCATGATGAGCATCCGAGCGGGTCAGCAGCCCAGCCCAGGCCGGGGCGCCCCCAAACCGCATCGCAAGCGACAGCGAGTCAATGGCGAATACACTGTGTTGGCGCGTGCGGAGTGCAGTGCGAGGCCGTCATTTGCCAGAATCTCCGGGGTGCCGTGCCGTATGAAGGGGATTCGCTTGAGACATTGTCTGGCTGGTGCCGGAATCTCCTGTTGCATCTCCTGACAGGCGACGTGACCAACAATGAGGCTCCTCTGACGCTCCGTTCCCTGAACAGGCAAGCAAGCAAGCAAACACGGCGCCCTGGCCTTCTCTTCCGGCTTCCGCGACAGGGCCCAGGCTGGCCAGGCTAGGGCCCTTTGAGCATCACCACGGGCAGTCCTCGGGACTAAGGTAGCATGGTGCAAGGCAAGGGGGGATGGGATGTGACGACAGATTCCAATGGGCACAGCGCAAACTTCTTGGTCCTCGAGTCCGAAAGGGCAAGGCTGGGGGAGGGAGGAAGGGAGGGATCGGAGTCTATCAAGGCACATACCTGTCGAACAGTCGTAATACCCCAGCTATTGCATCCAGTGGCGTCTCCAGCAAGTCTTGTCAGCGCGAACCGCTGAATCAACCGGGGAGGATTCGGAATGGCATTTCCAGATTCGAGACACGGGGGGGACACCCGGCGCAACGGTCCAAGACCAAGACAAGACGAGCGAGGAACAGGCCCCCAGAACCAGCTGAGCCAGTTAGCTCGTTGCGAGGAGGCGAAACGACAACAGCGACGAACGAGAAGTGCAATGCAAGGCGGAGCAACAGTTCGATTGGATTTTTCTCGGTCCAGGGCCGTCTGCAGTGGAGAGCGGGGGGGAGAGCAGGGATTGCAGCAGTCGAAGTTCCAGAAGCTGGGTCATCTGCGACTTTCTGTTCCACCGACTGGGGGAGCCGTGATTGCTTGCTTGGCTTTAGGCTGCGCTGCTCTGGCCCGGGTCCATTTTCAGGCCAGGCCAAATGATCACTTGGGCTCGCGAAAGAGTTTTAAGCCTCCTGAAAACCACCTGTCAAATTACCCACATATTGGCGACGGAGCCTCCCAAAATCCATCCTGCACGCGGCTCGAAGGGCCTGCCGCTCGGTTCTTCCTCGCCCTTTTCAAGACGCTGGAGCCTCAGGGGACTAACACTAACACCCAGCGGAGGTCATGAGGCGTTTTCCCTGACGGGATGCTCGCTCGCTGGCGCGCCACGCAAATCGTCTGCACTCTGATTCCCATGTCTGTCGAAAGCGGTTGCGTCGGCGGCGGACGTACGCACACCTTATCTAATTATAGTGCAGGGAAGCGGCAGACGGGACGGGAGAGGAGATGGGAAAGAGAGAAAGAAAAAAAAAAAAGGAACCGCAAATCTTTCCCAAGGCGAAAGAATCCGTAAACTCAGAGGGCACGCCATCGAGGTACGCGCATACCTGCCCAACTACCTCCCGTTCCCGAATGAGACGCCCGAAAATCGAGATTTGAAAGAAAGCCGTCTCCGGGGAACCTGGAAGTAGGCCCTGTCAGGCCGCGCCTGGTATCTTGTGGCGCCAACCATCGCGATGACTGACGTGAGTAGCCTCATATGGCATCTACTAACGGCTCGATTGGATTGGCAGAGTGTTATCAACCAGCCTCCTGCTCTGCGTTTGTGTTACACACCATTACCAAGGCTGAGATTAGGTGTACCAGAGGGGTTGCTTTACTGTCTCGGAGGAATGTAGGTCAATTATCATAGAGCCATGTCATGGATGTCATCAGCCCCGTCTGGCTTCATCTTCTTGCATATTATTCGGATCGCTGAGAAAAGCGAGTCTTCCTAAAGGAGAATCCGTGTCTATATGCTTTCTACTACTGCTGCGGCTTATAATACGAAAGTGGTTCTCGTCGGCTGGACGGCCAGTTAGCCCCTGGAGAGACGAAGCCTCGACCTCGATCTCAGTTCAGGGACGGGACGCTTGACACCACATTACCTCACTACTTCGCAACGTGCCGCTGATGTGTCCGATGCCACCTTTCTCCCCCTGTCTCCCCTTACACGGACTGTGGACATGCCGGTAACCTCCCGCGACGCCTCTCTAAAAACTCCCCGTTCTAGGCGCTCGAGTTGGTTATCAATGGAGCTTCGGAGAATGGTGGTCATGTTCCGCCCTGTTGGAAGCCAAACATGCTCTGTTTCTAGGAACAATGTGGTAATATCAAGCGAAGGAGCGGCAGAGGGGATCGATTCAGAGAACCAACAACCGACGCCCCTGTTCTTCGTTACGCAGTATCAACGTCGTTTTCCCACTCTTTCTGACCTGCATGAGGCCCAGTCGTTGGCGAAACATATGCAGGCGACAAAGCCGTCCAATCCAAGCCGGATTTGCATGGTTGCATCACCGCTGGACTCGTCTCTTGGCCACTCAGAAATCCTGCTCCCGTGTCGTGCTGTGCCACACCTCCCGGCGATAGTTGCAGCAAACTTCCAATGGAGGTTGATAACGAGCCACGTTCCCACAGCTGCGCCAGCCAATGCACCTATCACCATCACCAGCTTACCAGTTCAAGCCGCCTGCGTCGACAGCTCTGCAACTCCACATGCGCCCTCCGTATTAATATATCCATGCACAATCCAGTGTACGGAGCATTACGCCTGCAACTTCACGACGGACCTAGTCCTAGCGGCTCATCACGGTCAAAGTCCAAAACAAACCGCGCGTTCTGCCGCATGCACGACGACGACGACTGCAGGCGCTTGATGGTCATGACACACTGCTTCAACTTCGCGCCCGGAGTTCTTTCTAGCCCCCAGCCACAAGATCCGCGGGGCTTGAACTCTTTCAGCGCCAAGTCTGATATCAAGGGGCCGTATCTCGGCCGCAGTGGCTTGAGACTTTCCGATTGACGAATGCAACCGTCGCGAATAGGCCGATATGCTATCGCAGCCAGCCGATCGCTGACGCCCCGACTGAAACAAGACCCTGATCGACAGCGTAGCCTTCTCTTTCCTCATCTCACGGCTTCACACCCAACAACGTTGCTCCGATAAGCCCAGCCCAGAATACTCGGCACCCGGGTTGAGTTGAGTTGAACCACCCCGCCCTCCCCCCGGCTACGACGGTTTGCACGGGTGAGCGGCCGGGGGATGTTCAATGCCGTCCGTGGAGCTGATCGACGATCGGCTTACATGTAGAACTCTCCTCTCCTCTGCTCTCACTCTAGTCGGTCCGGGGCCAGAAGAGCTCTTTGTCTTATCGCATCCAATCCGGGGAAATGTCTTGCCTAATGTGCCCGCAAAAGATCCCGTCGCCTGCAAGCATGTTGTAACTCACTACCAAGATACGAAGTCGGCGACCTGGCGGCGGAGGGCTTGCATGTAAGAATCGCATCATACCGCAGCGCTCGAGAGGGGACGCCAGGCCTCTTATCAAGGCCGGACTGCAACACCACAATCCAGGCCAGCCGCCCATCCTATCCCATCCCACGCGCGCTTCCTGCACTGCAACTGCACCTGGGCGAGGATCTCGGTCCCGCCGACCTACAGTAGTGCGTCTGCATGTACCTGCAATGCATCCTGCAATGCGACCTCGCTGGGCTGCGTCGACGAGCGGAGAGCGGTCTGTCGGCAAGCTTGAGGGGTGGGAGATGCAACCACAATCACCCTGGCCGACGGCTTGCACCACACCGAGGGTGCATTGCTTGCTTGACCTCTCCTTGTCTTCACCCCACTTTCAGCTTGATGAACGTATGGTCATTGCCTTGTTGATCTCTCTTCTCCAGGACCTCCGCGGGCGACGACTCTTGAGGGGTGGTCCGTTATCTAACGCGGGGAATCAATGCATCATGTACTTATCATTGCACGTCTGCCGCCCGGTTTCGACTTGCCATCATCAAGGCACTCGACCAGTGCTCCCAAACTCGTCCCTTTCCATGGGCAGACTCCCTCCTCACTCCCCACACCCTCATCTCTCATATCCACACCTCAGAGATGCTCCTGGTGCTACGGCGTGTATGCAAAGTAACAGAACGACGATTGTTCACTGCCGCGGGCCAATCACGCCATCAGAGCTCCCCTCTGTGTAAACACCTTATCCCCCTAGTCGATATCGTGCCATCGCTCCATGAGATATCCTGCATCTTCTTCATCAGCATCGCCAACCACGTTGAGCCATGGCGCTGCCTAAGTTGACGCGCGCAGATACGAGGGGGCAATTGCTCCGGATACCGTTTGTTTCCCCACCGCTGAGTCGAATCTCACAGACACTCATAGCTGCCTGCTGCAGTCTATATGCACTGTCACGCTGCTCCTGCGTTTGTGCTGTCTCGTTCTCTGTAACCTCTGCGTAGTCGCTGCGAAGAGGACCTTTGCTTGGTGGAGCGCGATCTTCAACTAAATGCCTCCCCAAACTCTTTCCATGTGAAAATCAGTCTCAAAGTTATCCAAATTTAACACAGCTGCTTAATTCAATGCATTGATTACTTTGCAAAACATTCTAGGTCAAAAGTTGGGGCTGACGTCTCAACTCAAGATCAAGATTTCATCCCTAAGGACGATAAGAGAATCTACCAAGTGATCGCCCCGAGACATGAGCACGAAAAGTTTACGTTGCAGCAAAGGCCTGGAGTCTAGAAGGGACAGGTCCCTGTTATCTTGGCTTTTCATGAAAGGAGATTGATTGTCTCTTCATAAGTTTTGCCTGGCATGTTCATCTGCATGCAGCTGAACTATCCTGAAAAGCTCTTTGGTGAAAGTGGGCGAGGAGGCATTGTGGCCGCAGATCACATTACGTTCCTCCCGGAAGTAGATCGGATCCGCAACGGCCCGCCCTCCGGGGCATCAAGGTTTTCGTTTTCGTTTACCAAGAAGAGTGTTTGCATCAAAAGACCCTGCCTGGAGTGGTATTGCACGGTCGGGCGGGACGACACCATCACGAAGCAATGTCATCGACCGCGGCCCGAATCCCTTGGCTGCCGCCTTGCACTGGATTTACCCCCGAAAAAGGAGAGTGGGAAAGCTCTGCGGGATCGAAATCAGCATGAACAAAGTTCGCTGGGAGATATCACTCGGGCCCAATCAGAATACCTCTCAATGCTTTCATACTGTAACCATTGGCGTTTCCACACTTAGCGCTCTGTACAGCGGCGCAGGTGAATGTCACAATCCCTGCGGTCGGGTGTTGCGAGAAACAATGGCTGGACTGGTCGCGTTCTCGTCCGAGCATGGCCTTGCCACCGCTAAACCGTTTGCTGTTCCGTAAACTTCTCTTCGGTAGGGTGTTCGGCCGTTGTCCGTGAGGCGAATTGGTAGTATTCGGGGCACGGCAAGACGGGAGAGCAACGGCGCCACAAACAAACTCGCCAGTTCTCACAAAAATCACATGGAAAGAGACGACAGGACGGGAACGATCGCAGCGTCAACGCGGAGTAGCATTGCATGTTGCCTGGATGAGAGGAGACCAACGAGGAGAGCGTGGGGTTCACAATGCCGCCCAACCCTCCGCAAGGACTGCCCTGCCCTGTACAAATCATCACACCGTGTTGCCGAGTCGCTAGAGCATCTCGATTTCCCATCCAAGGCATCTTGGCGAACAGCCGTGAGGATACTCCATACACACCTTCGAGATCCGCTCGGCAATCATCCGCAACTCGCAGGCTCTCGCACCACTTTGTCATTGGGAACGAGTCTGTAGGTGTGAAGCCACAACCCCCAAAAAGCAAAAACATCCGTCCCTGTCCCTGATAGCCTACCATCCCGGCCTCAACCTGGGGTTTCACAACACCCCCTTCATGCTACTGCATGCGCCGTCGGTGTGTTCTAACGGTCACGCATCGCAGCCCACCACTTCAGTTCGGCAGGTACATGATATGTCTTTCGATAATGGTCCTCATGGCTCACCGGTTGTGAAGTGTTCTTGTGATTCAATGTACTCCAGACAGTAGTCTCGACACCACAACCCCACGAGCCGCAGCTCAGGCCTATAAGTGCGGCTGTCCATCTCGAAGCGAGCCCGCGCTTGCATTGACCGGCTGCATGCAGGGCCTAGCTCTCACTGATTTCAGCTCTTCTCTTCGAGGGGGTGCGTTTTATCCCAGCGATGCATCGTCATTGTGACTGTGGAGTTAGGCAATCATATCTTCTTGGACGGCCAATTCCGGTGAGGTGTTGAGAGTCGTGAACCTGCTTCGTTTGTCTTCGCAGTCCTTACCTATGCACCGGTCTCGAACCATATTCTGTTCCAGACGCACTCCGGACGTCCGCCCGTTTGGCCCTGCAAGTGCAGTGCATCTATGCCCTCGGCGCAAAGGCAACCTCTCGTGGTAGTCGGAAACTTGCGCAAAACATGCGCTTCGCCGGCGCGACGTCACGGACGTCGTAGATAAGCACTTCGCCTTCATTTTCGGGGTCGCCGGGCTTGAGCCTCACTCCAATCTCTTTCTCAATCCGGTCGCAGATGTCAAGAAGGGGTCTTTCATCATCGGCTTTCAGGGCAAAGCAATGGACGTGAATCAATGGCAGTTTTGTTGCAGTTTGAGGCGAAAACAGGTCTTCGTGTCCCTGATAGAGACCTCGGAAATTGTGAAGAAACTCGATAGCCGATGCTGGAAGATTCATAACGAAATGTGAGACCGTAGGGGGGACTGGTACATGAACGGGTTCGGGCATCGGCTTTCCAGAACCCCTTGGTGGCCTTGGCGGCTTGACGACAGCATGCTCGTTGCGTTTTGATGCCTCTAAGACCAGGTCTGCCGCTTTTTGAATGAACTGATGTCCATCCTCGTTGAATGGCCTCACGTACTCGGAAACCTAACCCTTCTAAGCTCCAATGTTCTGAAAAACGATCATCTACAACATACCTTGTTCCTTCGAACTGCATCTTCCAAATAGCGATAGCTCTCTGGGTTCTTGTCGTTGGCCCAGACGAAAACGCCCCTCTTTCCAGCAGGAACGGCAAAGGGACCGATGCCTGCCATGACGTCTGCGACAACCTCGCCAGGTTTGAATAATCCAGCAATTCGCTTGTGCTCAGTATCCAACTTACTATTCCAATAGACCTTGGAATAGTCAAACCGGAATGTGCAGCCAGCCTCGCTGACCTCGACGTTCATGTCATCGGGGCCGCCAAGAACCTCGTAGGCAAAAGTTCTGAACTCGTTCTCAGTGCCAACATTGTCGATTTTGTTGATTACGGTTCTAATATGGGGGTTCTTGTCCATGAGAACCTCTGCAATCAACTTCTTGTAGGGCAAATACTGATCTCTGATGTTCAAGTGCGCTACATGCGTGAGCTCGACGTCGACCCTGGGTCTAAGTGATTTCAGAAGACTTACCTACGTGGCCAACAGTGTTGAAGCCACTAGGGATCTCATCGTGGAGTTCTTCTGGCAGTATTGATTTCATCACATCAACTACAACCGTCAGTCCACATCAAGACTGATGGGCTCGGGATACATATCATACCATAGCTCCAAAGGTCATAATTAACGTCGACATCGTAAGGAATTACTTTCACATGTCCCAGTTTCGATGCTTCCCGAAGTATAGGGCTCCAACTTTCAGGTTCTGCAAGAGCGTGTCAGCTGTGGACGTGAAGATGCCTACCAGTCAGTAACTCACCTGAAGGCTTAATCTGCGGACTTAGTACGAGACATTTTCTTCCTTGAGATGCGAGTTGAGGGTTTGGATCCGGAACTATGGGGTTGAATTTGTCCAAAAACAACATCTCTTGTGTTCGTTCCAGCTCTTTGCGGTACTTGGAGATGAACTTGTTCTCCGTAATAGAGGCTGCTGATGCACGGAGGGTCTTCGCAAAAAGAGACCGGTCCAGCGTCTTGGCTGCGCGAGCCGCTGGAGCTCGGAAAAGGTTCATGTCGTACTGGGGCAGATGGTTCTATTTTGTTGTAAGTACTTCGTATCTCATTTTTGGAGAGTTTTTACTGACACTCATGGCGACGCCTGTTCCTCAGGTAATTATCGGTAAGTTCATAGCTTCAGACAGGGATTGCAAGGCTGGGAAATTTAGGGCTTGAGGTTGGGACTGCACAGCCACAGTTCACGCCACACCTCAACGAGCCAAGCATGTAAGGCTACGAAAGTACATCATTGATGTCACCAATACTTTGTTGCTTTTTCTTAATGCTAAGACGAGTGCTTCCCTCCAACTCTCTCTTTACACCCAAGACTATTTACACAATCATAATAAGTGTAAAAATAGTTAGATATCTTCCAAAGCTATGTCTAAGAAGCGAACTCTCGACTCTTTCTTCAATCCAAGCCCAAAGAAACCAAGAGGTGACCCTTCAGAGCCGCAAGAATCCGAGAATGCGAGTGTTACCTTCTACACTCCCTATAACTGTGTTTTGTTAACGATTTATTCCAGGTCGGCCAATCATGCCATCCGACTTATCCTTTTCCTATTGCGAATCTGCCTTCTAGACTCAGTCGAGCAATTGCATCATGCCCCAGTGACTCAGGCAAGGAGCTCCGTGATCAACCAGATCTCGATTTGCTCTATTTTGAACCCTTTATGTCGAGCTCTGTAGCACGAGAACTTTTCGAATTCCTTCGGTCAGAACTCCCCTTCTATCGCGTGGAGTACGACATCAAGCGCGGAGGCATTGAGACGCACATCCGGACGCCAAGGTACATATTCTGAAGAACTAAAAAGAGATACTCCAAAACTTGTTCT
Source organism: Xenoacremonium recifei (assembly GCA_012184525.1). Classification (NCBI taxonomy): domain Eukaryota; kingdom Fungi; phylum Ascomycota; class Sordariomycetes; order Hypocreales; family Nectriaceae; genus Xenoacremonium; species Xenoacremonium recifei. Next base: position 567,248 of record WOFQ01000008.1, on the reverse strand, counting down.
AATATTTGATTACATAGATGGACTACTGTATTCGGCATCGATGAGACATCTGTGTTTGACGATAACGGTCAAGTGATCGATGTTAAAACTGCTTCCAAGAATTCGAATGACAAGCTGTACAACAAATACCCACCTCGTCCTATCCCAAAATGCCTTGACGAGCTGCGTGCGTCCACTGAAATGGCCACAGGGTGTAAATACAACTTCTGTCTGGTGAATTACTATGCTTCTGGATCAGACAGCATATCCTTTCACAGCGACGATGAGCGATTTCTAGGCAAAGATCCCGCCATTGCATCATTTTCCTTGGGTGCTCGACGGGACTTTTTAATGAAACACAAGCCTTTGCCACCCGGAAAGACTTCTGTCGTCCAGTCGAAACCCCTGAAGTTACCCCTAGGCAGTGGTGACATGATTCTCATGCGAGGATCAACCCAATCAAACTGGCTTCATTCCATTCCCAAGCGAACAGGAAGAAATCAGGAGGACGGCGGGAGAATAAACATCACTTTTCGGAAAGCAATGGTCAAAGGTGGAACAGAGAACTATTATAACTACAATGTAGGATGCGGGCCCGTCTATCGGTGGAACAAAGCCTCCCGCGAGATGACAATATGGAAGAGGTAGGGGTATATATACATGAGAGAAGGAAACCTCGCTTCAGAGAAAGGAGAAGGGTTAATGCGTTACTTTCCGTGTCGCATCTGCGCCTTAGCATAGTTCTGGAGAGCTCGGAGAAACACCTGATACCCAACAACCTCGTTGTCTTGTAGACAGAAGATCTCTGTGAGCCTGATCTGCCATGGCGGATACCCCGACAATTCGATATGTGGTCCAAAAGATATCAGAAGATCAGGCTCAGGCATGATGCCATCCGACAACTCGGCGTCGATCAGCTCCATGGAAATATCTCGAGGAGAGATTTTGCCTTTTTGTGACATCTCGGCCAGCGTTCTTGTTAAATCCACCATTGAATCTCGGCCATCTTCGGAAGAGATTAGATGTAATCTGATATGGGCTTTATGGCTTTCGCCAGACGTCATTGGGAAGCCCTCCCTGTGTGGCGAAGTCACTGAGAGGTCAGGATGCTGGCCACCGAAGTAAAAGGCCAATTTCTGTGACGCAGCCTCGTATACACGCGGCATGTGTTTCTTCAGGATGCCTGTCACAATGTCAGCATCACATATGGTGGGATAAGTATCGCCGATCTGGAGATTAGCATACCTGTTTTCTCATATACTGAGAGCATTGGGATTTCAGCGCAAGCGCACCAAGCAGCGATCTCAGCTGCCTCTTCCACCAATCGTTCAACATCGGTCTTCGCTCGGTGGCTTTCTTGTGCCTTCAAGATCACACTCAAATGTCGAGGCCTCCTCTTCAGCGGCGTGATGTCTCTCTTGATATACTCTGGAGTGGCGTGGTGGTAATATAATACGGAGGAAATCTGGTAGCGGACCACGTTCCAGATCTGACGCAGCCTGATGTAAAGGGAGAAAATCCCGTGTAGAATGGCGAAAATGAGAACGTAAATCTGGTTCTTGGCAAATCGTCGCACTCCAAGTCGGGATCTTCGTTGTCTTGAAGTGGCAGTCGGTTGCGCGGGATGCTCGGTGCCTGGTGGAAGGTATGTCTTTGCGAAAGCTTAGTCTCTGATTCAATGCTAGGTAGATAGAAAGTCGCAGCACATACGTTGATCATGCGCTGCCTCTCTTTGTCGGAGAGGAGGGTGTGGCCTTGCTTGTCATCTGCGCGGTAGGCCTCGCGATCTTTGGCAGTCATCAACGGCATTTTGAAGTCGCTAATGCGGCCCGGAAGGCCGATTGACAAACGGATAATACAAAGGTGGCGTAGAAGACCGCTACGAGCTGCAAAGAAATGCCTGATAAGCTATGTCGTCGGGTAAACCGTACTGGATCGGGGGTGAAGCTTTCTGCGGGAGACGTATAAGTTGACAGCAAGCAAGCTTGTGGGCAGGGTGGCTTCAAAAGCTCCTGGGAACGTGGCGGTGCGTCAGGTGCTCGATGAGGCTGGCCCACTTGCCGAGCAATGGGGCGGGCGTGGCCTGTGGCTCAGCGCTTAGAAGTGGGGGAAAGCTGAGGACAGGGGCCTGTATCATAGGTAGCCTTGTGTTTAGAGACAGCCAGCTACACGACATCTACGACACCTGCGACGCACGACACCTTCAACGCACGACACCTTCGACGCGACAACCGCATCACACGCAAGCCCCCGCCAGACGGCTTTTGCGACGCTCTCGACGACATATACATATGTAGCGTTCTTTTGCGAAGGCACTGCCAGCTTTTCCGTCATGGAACGGTCTGCCTCTGGCCCCAAGAGCCTGTTTCCCAAGGGTCCGAACTTCACCTTGGACGACTTCTCGAACAAGGACTTTATCGTCAGGGACTTTGTGGACAGCCTTGCGGAAAGCGCCGTTCCGCAGAATCGTCGATCGGGCAACACGCAAACTGCGTTTGACCCTAAGCCTCTCATCCGGACCTTTGAAAGTGAGTTCCCCCGTACTTACCCGCGAGGAGCAAGCTAACCAGAGGCCAAGATGCCCTCTCACAGCTTGCTGTGCTCGGAGACGAGCTCCAGGAGAAAGAGTCAGAACTCCTTTCGCAAGTGCGCCGAGCCGAAACCCAACACGACCAGACTCTCGATACCCTTGGACGAAAACTCGACCAATCCATGAACTCCTTCGAAGCCCTGGACCTTACCCTGAATGCCTCCAACGCGCAAAACCTCGAATCGTCCAATATCAGAACTCGTGGCGATGGCAGTATAGCTGTGCAGATTGGAGAGAAGCTAGAGGAGCTGGACAGGAAGAGACGTCGCGCGCAAGATGCGATATTCTTGATACAATGTTGGACAGAAGTCAGCGAAACCGGGCGTCTTACCTCGTTGCAGGATATACAACAACAAGGAGGTTCCGAAAACAAGGTTCGATGCGCTGTAATTGCGCGCCAGCTCATGCGAATAAGCCAGCGGCTTGATCCAACCTCTTGGGGGCACACCAACGGACAACGTGGTGGCCTCTCGAACGGTGCCGTCAGCAACAGCAAAGGCCACAACACTCGAGAGGTACTAGAAAAGTTCTGTGAAACCTTGGAACAGGATTTGTTGCAACAATTCAACAACAGCTATCGACGACAAAATTTCGACGACATGATGGAGTGTGCCAAGGTCCTACACGATTTCAATGGTGGCGCGAGTGTCATCGCTATCTTCGTCAACCAACATCAATTCTTCATTGACCGTGACCAGTTATTGACGGACGAGGTCACCATGGATGGGGAGACCTGGGAACAGCTCGCAGACCCAGACGCCGATCCGCCCGGAGTTGAGCCTAGCTTGCAATCTCTCGTCGACGAAGTCAAGATTGTCATGCAGGAAGAGTCGTTCATAATCAAGCGGGCCTTCCCATATTACGAGACGGTACTTATAAAATTCATCCAACGAGTATTTCAGCAATCTATCCAACAGCGTCTGGAAATGGTCCTAGAAAAGGCTGATACAGTCTCGTCGTTGGCGTTCCTGAGATCCCTTCACTCTTCTCGGAGTTACATTAGTGCTCTTGTCGAAGACCTCAAATCTCATGGTCTCACCGAGCATCCGGAACCGTGTTCAGCTCAGATAGCTCAAACTCTGGATCAACAAATGGAGGAGTTGTTCGTCCCTTACCTGGTTGGAAACTCTTATATCGACCGGGAGAAGAAAAGTCTTGAGGAGATGTACAGCTCATTGCTCTTCAAGTTCTCCATATATCACTCACGGCGCAAGAAAGCACCGACGGGTTTCATGGCGTCACTTGCTCAACAAGGCACCCAGCTCATTGCATCAGCAAAAGACGCCTACATCGAGCGTCTCGATTCATCAGAGCTCACACCCACACAGAAAGCCATGATGCTGAGAGTCGCAGGGCTCCAAGACAAGGACAACAAAAACGAGATCGAGGTTTCTGAAGAAGATGGAACCCTCAGTATCTCCAACGCTAAAAGAATGCTCAAGTGGTTGGCAGAGAGCGTGCAACGGACTCTTGAATTGGGATCGCAGACGGAAACTCCAAAAGACGTCAATATTCTTCTCAACCTGCTACTCACAAGTATGGGTCAAGTATACATCGAAACGGCGCTAGATGCCGCCCAAGACCAGACTGCAATGCTGGAAAACGCCAAGGCAGAACCAGATCTGTCTTACCTTCCCGCAATGCGTCCAGCGGTCACAATTACCAGCGTCATGGACAGGTTCATCAGCGTGGTTCTCATCCGCCTCGCTGAGTCCAACACAACAGTCAGGAGAAGCATGGAGGCTCAGAAGAAGATCGCCATTGACAATATCGAGAAGAAGACAAACAATGTCATCAAAAATTCCATTGATGTCATAGCCAACTGGATCACCAAGTCACTCGGAAGTCAAAAGAAGCAGGACTTCCGGCCTAAAGACGGCGACGAATTGGAGTCGCTACAGACCTTGACTTGCCTTAGTATCTGCACATTCCTTGGGCGCGTGAACAAGCTGGCCAGTCAAGCTATCGACGGGCAAAATGCTGAGAAGTTCTTCAGCGAGCTCGCTCTGGTCATCTTGAAGCTGCTTTTCGAACACTTCAAAAAATTTCAGGTCAATGCAACCGGTGGCCTCATGGTTACACAGGACATTGCGAAGTATGCTTCCACAATGCGCGAATGGTCTCTCACCAAAGAAGTCAGCACGGCCGTGGAGATGCTAACGGAGATTGGTTCGTTGTTCATTGTCGGCCCGGAGGCTTTGAGAGAAAAGTCACGAACGCTTGGTAGCAGTGGTGCTCGGGGTAAGCTTTCCAGACAAGACTTCAAGGCCTTCGTTCAGAAGAGAGACGACTCTGGGACAGTAGGGATTCAAAGTGTGATTCAAGGAATGTGACAAAGAGATATGACATGGAGTATTTGACGGGGTACAGCTTTTATTTTGAATATGATACCATTTTAAAGGCCTAAGTCCCTATATTGGCCGATGCGAGGGTGCCAGATGGTGTAAATCTCGTCTCAGACCGCCTTCTCTCCCCGTCTTCTCAGATACTTTCTCGTCCAAAAAATCTATCAGCTCTACCATGTCCTCCATGCTATTTAATTCGGCCCTCTCCTTCTTTGTCAACAGAACGCTCTTATCCGTTCCCATCCCAGGCCCGCACATCTCTTGGATGTGATGCAAGGTCAGTTTGAAAGGCAGCGGGCTTCGCGCGACGTTGCACATGAAGGTCTCGACGGCTTCCCAGGGGCAGGCGGTGTACCCGGCGAAGAGGGCAGGGTTGGCGAGTAAGCCGCGCGCAGACATGAAGCCGGAGAGGTTGGTATTGCTGGGTTTGGGCGGTACTAGTGCAGTGCCTTCGGTTGTATCCGTGGGTTTCAAGGGTAGCGAGTTCAGATCGAAAACGTCGCCAGAGAGGAGAATAGGGAGTGTGGATGCGTATTTTGAGGTCAGAATCTCGAGTGCTTCTGTCCTTATCGGGATTGTGGACGGCGTTGATCGCGTTCTGGGATGTATGGTGATCCAATCTACCAACCGGTTCTGGGGATGCCCTATGACCGTATCCAAGAAATCCATCGTGCGTCTGTCAGACCTATTAACGAGCTGTGCCTTCTAGCTATTTCATCGTAAAACTTACCTCAAATCGTCATGGATTCTAATCTTTACACTAACGCTTCTTCCTTTGGGATTGTCGATATCTTTTTCCTTGCCTACTGCCCATCCATCTCGTTCAAGTGCACCTCTTGTCTCAACGACCATATCTCTCACCAGCTCCCGATGGCCCATCAGTGCCGCTCCAAGTTTCTCAGCGCAAGCCCAAGATTGAGGGCAGCCGCAGTTAATGTCAACGCCGTTTACGCTTGGGGCTACGAGGGAAGATGCTCGTGAGAGTTCTAGAGGACTATTGGCCCCAAATTGGACGATAGTAGTGGATTTGAAGGCGTCAGTCGGGACACTTAAATCTATATTCCTGGTCAGCTGAGATCGTTCAACACATTTCGGTGAAGTTTATGGTCTAATAATACCGCTGTCTCGAGCGAAGCTGTTTCTGTTGAACTCCTTTGCCAGGATCATAGGGGTCCAACAGATATCGACACCGTATGCGTGGACGGTTTGTCTAAAGGCAAGCTATACAGAGTTAGAAAGTGAGGAGCCAGTCAAACACCAGATAAGTTATACTCACCTTGCTATAGCGCACCATAGGAGCGCAAGCATATAGAAATCGGTCTTCTTTACGAGCAACATCGAATATTTTGAGGGGGCGGTTCGAGGGTCAGAATAGCGCTACCCTAAACCACAGAGCTGGACTTACTGGGCTGAATTGCCCACCTCGCTGGGTATCATAATTCCTCCAAGGACTGTGTTCCTAGTTTCACGGGGAAATTTCCGTCTGGACCGATGTGCAAGTCGACTATAGAGAGGGTTGATAGAGAGTTGTGTAATGTATGTAGGGAGAAGCTTGAAATGTGACTTTTTTCGTTTCTCGATCTTGAGGTGTGTCAATCGCCCCACGTGACTAAGTTGCCTCTCGTTGAATACTCTGCACTACCAATACGTTAATAAAGAGATAGAAGAAGTTCGTAAATAGTTATTATGAAATTTGTTATAAAATGTACACAGTCTCGATAAGTTTTTAGTCTCTTACTGTGTTTAGATCGCCACCATATTTGCCTCACTTTACATGGTATCTGAGCTTCAAGATCGAGGAAGAGTCGCATTATCAACTCATGCAACCTCGAAGCTCTTCTTCTCCGAGCCTTCAGCAAACAGACTGTCTGCGTCTCCTTCAACCTCCAGCACTTCCCACTGGCCCAGTAACTTCTCGCGTTCAAGAATGACAACCTGTAGCCACATCTTCTCAGCTGCTATCCGCCTTCCGAGTTCGGCCTCCTTCTCGAAGTAAGCATCATTCATCCGGTGCTCTTCGCTGTACATAAGCTCCTCGCGGTAGCACCTCTCTTCATCAAGCTTGCTCTGATACTTGGAGAGTTCATCCTTCTTCCATTCCTGCCACGCGCGTTGGCGCTCGTCCATCGTCCTCCTCAAAGTAAGCATGGCAGCCTCGATCTCGTTATCGCCACCGGTTTTGTCCTTCCAAAATTCCTTCAGCTTGTCAGCGTATGCTTCTTCGATGTCATTCTCTTCTGCCGCTCGAATCTGATATTCCTTTTCAAGACCGAACTCTTTATCGGTTAGCTTGGTCATGGACAGTGAGCCCAGACTGGACCGCTCCTCCTCGTGCTTCTTCGTGAGTGAATCCTTTTTGGTCTTCGCTTCCTGAGCTAGTATCTCGGTGTCGTGCTCCTGGTCGACCTCAACGAGAACTTGTTGCAGTTCGTGGAGTTGATCCAACATCTGCCGAAGTTCCACATATTTGAGCTCGACATCTTGTCGCCGAATACTCTCTTGACGAACTCGTTCTTCGAGCTCACGCTGTTGTCGCTCTTCCTCCAATCTTTCTCGCTCAAGCCGCAGTAACTCTTCTTTCAGGGCTTCTTCTCTCTCAAATTCCTCAATCAAGCGCAAAGCTTCACGTAGCTCTTCAGCGTCAGCGTGTTCCTTGAGCCGTCTCTGTTCGCGGCGAGTTTCGGCTGTGGATTTGATTTGGTTGAGCTGTTCCATAGTGCACGTACAAGTCCGCCAGCGTTGGCCACAGACATAGCAGAATTGCGAGCCGCATCGACAAGTCATATGCTGACATGCTTCTTTATGCTCAACAAGAGCATTGCAGCTGTAGCATCGCCTCCATCCTTCCTCCTCCGCCAGTTGATTGGTCAAATACATATCATTATCTTCAGGGCAATCGTCTCCGGCGTGCCGGGGTCCACGACATATGGTGCAAGTCTGATGACCTCGTGAGCAACGACCATAGTGATTGGCGTAATGGATATCCTTTGGCTTGACCCAGAGACCGCAATCTGCCTGGGTACAGTATATACGTTCACTGAGCGGTATCTCCCACTCCTGTGATCGAGCTTGGAATGTTTTCTTCAAATCGGCGGGAATATGTTTCAGGATGACTCGAAAAGGGATCTCGTTGAGACAACATTTCGGAGGCCATTGTTGTTCGTTTTGAACAGCAGCAGTGATCAGGCGCACAAAACAATCTTTGCAATAGCTGTGGCACTGGACTTTGATGACTTCCTTCGGATTGAAGTCATCAAGGCAGGAGACGCATTCACTGGGAAGTGTTAGAGAAGCCTAACCTGAACGATAAAGGAGCAAACTCACACAAGCTCTACTTCCGCAGATTTCCGTTTAGAGAAGGATTCGCCACCCTCGTTGCTTTGTCGAGATTCGTATAGTTGTCGAAGAGCTTCCCGAGCAGACCCAGCGGCACTGCTTTCTCCTCTTGCATGACTGCGTTGGAAGATTCGACGTAAGGCAAACTTGCGGCGCTTCTCAGTTTTGGAAGCTTCAGAGGTTTCATCAAAAGTCGGACGATCAGGCAGGGCACCGGAAGCCTCCACCACCTCCGGCTCCTTTCCCTTCGAAATCCTTTGTGATTTCTCTCGTGGAATAATGATTGGAAGATATGGTTCGGTGCCGTTTCCAAGTTTGATGGACTTACCGTCTTGCACCTCGAGCTCAGCTGCTTCTCGCTTCAAGCGATCCTCCTCAGCAATTCGGGTCTTTACGTTTTCGATGGACGAATACAGAATGTCGACGAGAACCTGGTTTGTGATATTCGGTGCCTTCCTCAATGAGGCAGGAGGGTCATATTTGTGCCAGTCGACATCCCCAATCTGCACCTCCTCCAAGTTCCTGGAAGACCATGGAACCCGGGAGCTTCGATTTTCGACCGCTGTTGACGTGATCTCTTCCGATGTGTCGAAGGGATTCTCATAGAAATCGATGTAGTCTTCAGGACTGAAGGAACCGGGCATAAGCTGTCGTTCGGTACGCGCGATAGTTTCCGTCATGTTGTCACGCGAGCAACGACAAGAACCGCAAGACAGGTTTGGGAGACGAGAACAGATTGAATAGGCGCAATTACGATGGGAGGGTGCAGTCGCTAGAGGATGAGGTCCTTAATCTCGTCAACAGGACATGCCGATTTGCAGGATGGATAATGCGAGTTCAAGCAAGCAGACGTTGGCCACAGGGTCGCCGCCTGTAGATAAATAAGGCCTAGCTAGGACTGAGCCTTGCATCTTTGGCGAGAGCCTTGGCAATCTGGCCTGCAGGCCCTCGAAATGGAACAGCACCAGACCTCAGCAGCCAGCAATCGGAACCGCTGGGCAGCTCCGGCTGGTTGCTGGCAACATGGGACGGAGGAGCTGCAGCAGGCTCCCATGCCCAGCCGAATCAGCCCTCTCGGTGGTCGTGTAGGTTGCTTGAATGCCTTGGATGGGTCTCGGATGACAGAAATGAGCCAATGATCAGCGCCATCGGGGATCACGCCCGCAAGGAGTGGTCGTTGTGAGAGCAGCTTGTCTTAGGACGGAGGCGGAGGCGCTGAGCTGAGTGCTAGCGGGCCCAGTATTCCAGGAGCTGCCCGCCTGGTTACAGTTGAGGCACAGCCCCAAGGCACCCTGTCAATGGTCCCAGGAGGAACCGGTGGTTGAGACGATCGGCGCTGTAGAGTTGACCATACTGCCTTGGAAGTAGGTTACCGAGGAGAGTCTCAACTCGGGCTGCCCGAGAACGTCAGTCATCACAGGTACGGAAGTGCTTCCAGGTGGCAGCAGACAACAGCGCAATACAATGGACACCGAGTTGATCTACATATGACACACGACCCAATTCCTGACGACCTAGCCGTTTGATCTCACCGACCACACAGTCCTTCATATAGCTTATTAGATCTTGGGTTTCGGGCTTGCGAACTCCACGGTGTTGGTGCTATCAGATTATCGTCAGCACTATAAATAAACCCGATACAACAGCGCATCGTCACTCACCACGTGCCAACTGTCTCCAGTCCAACTTCAACGACATCACCGTCTTTAAGCCAAAGCTGGGGGGTCCGTCCCATGCCGACTCCAGAGGGCCTACACGCGGTTATTCGAATGCACATACTCAAAGATCATCCAACGTGATCGCTTACGTTCCGGTGAAAATGAGGTCGCCGGGCATCAGGGTTACACCTTGGCTTAGGAAGGAAATAGCCTCTCGCACCCCGAATATCAAGTCCGAGGTATTGGATTCCTTCGTCTTGTTAGTTTGACTCGCCTCGCCGAAGAGAGGTCAGTGGACGAACCTGGACGGTCTTCCCGTTCAACTTGGTCCAGATCTTGAGCTTCTGAGGATCTTCAATGATGCGCCGACTGACAATTCCTGGACCATATGGAGCCCAACCGTCGAAGGATTTTCCTAGGGACCATTGTCCCCCTCCTAGCTTGAGCTGCCAATCACGGTGAGAAACGTCGTTGCCCACAGCATATCCCAGGACATAATTAAGAGCATCTGCCTTGGACACATTTGAACACCGTTTTCCCATCACAACTACGAGCTCACACTCATAGTCAAGGCCAGAATGTTGTTGGGCCATTAGCGGCACAGGAATAGCATCTCCGGTGGCACCAAGAGCAGTTGCAGGCTTATAAAATAGGATGGGGTATTTCGGGATTGGCATGTTGCTTTCTTTTGCATGCAGGGCATAGTTCAAGCCGAGACACCGGACAGTCTTAACATCCTTAGGGTCAAGAGGAGAGAGGAGGAGTCGGATGTCCAGAATGTCGTCATGAACTTGATGGTCACCAAAGATGTCACCCGTGATCAGACGTGCGCTCCTAGCTTGCGCAATGTCGCTGACGCCTTTCGGAAGAATGGCATCACCATAGCAGACTCGGCCATCTTTGGCGAGGAACCGAACAAGTCGCTTGAGGGAAGTTAGCCATAGCTTGTAGCAGAAAGGGCATTCGAACGGACCGAGAAGAGTGGCATAGTGAAGCTGTATAACTACGGCAGCTTGGAATTGGAGTAAGCAGCAGTCTCAATTCTAGATCCGATAATATTTTGAGAACTGGAATTATTAAAAGGCAAGGACCAATCTCTCAAACATCAACCATAATGTATGCGCGCCGGCTAACGGAGTAATCTACTCCGCTCCGTTCGGCTCGGAACGAGCATCGGGGAGGAAGCCGAAAATAAAATGCTGACATAAGTGGATTTCCGGCGTCCAATGAGATCGTCTATATTGTGACTCTTACACTTTTATCCACGACCTCGATCAGCGAGTCTCGATCTTACACCATCAATGAACGTTGACGACAGATATTGAAGATGCGTCTCTCGGGTCTACAGAAGGAGGTTTTAGCTCTTTACCGGAGCTGCCTTCGCGAGTCTCGCAAGAAACCTCAGGTGCGATTTCATGAGCATAACGCTGGACTTCTTCGTGCTGACTTTGGAGCAGGATACCCAACTGCATTTCAAGAATTTTGCCAGGTAACTTCACTATATATTGCTGTATGGTTTGATTTTAAACCCTTTTAGAGCTGAATTTCTGCGAAATCTGAGCATCGACAAGCGGGACTTTGCTGCTATCGAATTTCTCCTCCGGAAAGGCCGACGTCAGCTTGAAGTGTACTCCTCGCCAGGCATTAAAGATGTGAGGCCGTAGGCCATCGCGCCTGGCAGGTGGCGACGCTTTCAATTCTCCCTCCCAACTTCCTGTGTAAAATTTTTCCATACGGCAGGCCCGTCATCTTCGATTCTCTAGCTTTTGTCCCTTGAGGCCTCTTGCCCTTTGCAATGCCTCTCCTCATGTCTGATCAACACCATCAATTCTGTACAATTGCCACACTCTCTTGAATAATCCTGCTTGGAAACACCTGTCTACCAACTTCGACAGCGACATGGATACGCTATCATCTATTCCCGAATCAAAACCCGGATCATCTCAACGACAGAGCTCCATCCAGCAAGACCCCAATACATCATCCTCGCAACGAGCCCGTCCAAGGTCGCGTGTTATTTTTCTTTCTAGTCGATCAAGCCGCACCAGACCCCGTTTTCGACGAACTGCAAAAGAGAGTGGAAGTCGCCATCTCTTCGATCAAGCTTGCGAAAGTCAAAGCCGAGATCTTGCCACGAACATGACCGAAAGATGGAGGAGGATGCAGGATTCAAGAAGAGGCCTATTTCCACCAGCAGGGGCTATCTCAGACCTAGATCTTTCGAGTTATGAACGTTTGGTACCATCCTTAGACATGGGTGCTTTCACCGTTCCGCTCCGCACACAACAACCACCACGCCCTGCGACAACTTGTTCTGTTGGCACTCCGTTTGCTGCTACCCAGTCGAAGCAGGGGCTCGGCTCACCGACACCGCCGGATAGGAAGTTATCTGCTCTTAGAAAGGAGTCTTCTTGTTTTCCTTCCCAGAATGCTGATTCCGTCGCATCCGCGGTTCCCGGGGTATCCTCTGGACTCCTTCATACTGCGCAGAACAAGAATTCTGAGACCCAGAACAGAGCTGAGGTAGATCAACAGCTGGTGGAAGCAGTTGCGAGAAATGTCATCCAGCAACTCAAATTTTTGTCGTTGGATGGCCAGTCTGCACCGACTGACTGCGTGGCAGATCGAACTCTTCCCAACAAAGCCGACACAACTTCTCGAACTTCAAGTCAGAGGGAAGCACTCGATCGGTTTACTAAAAACCTCCAAGGATATGCTGAACATACTGGTGTCAAAGGAAAGCTGCCTTTCTTTACACCAACGCCAACTCGTTCTAGTGCTACACTGCATACAGTATCGGAACTCCTACCATATCGACCAGAGTTCAGAGCGGCTGGTCTAGCCGTGACCTCTAAGGACCAAGCAAAGCGGCCCTCTCATCCAACTCGAGCATGTCAGACACGAGAACTTCGGATGAAGACTAGGGCTCGACAAGGTCATCCCTCTCAAGTCGATGGGAATGACGAAAGTCAGGAAACAACTGAAATCTCATTTATCTCACCTAAAAATGCAAGCGATTGGAGGTATGCATTAATTGATGACCTGTCCTGGCGTCAACAAAGAATGTCTCTCGCTCCGAAGACATTAACAAGAGCCCGCTGCTTTCCATGCTTCCCAAAGGATGATGATCAACCGGAACACCAAGGGAAAAGCCCATTGTTGCACAAAAAAACTCCTCATCATACAGCAACACGTACATCACTGAAAACAAGGAAGCAAAAAAGTCAGCCTAAGACTCCTGCTATAGATCTGCTGGGGCGACGGTCACAAGGATTGAACGGTCTAGGTGTCTCAAGCTTGTCTAGAGAGAAGGCTTTCAACTTTAACAGCAATCCGTCGAGCGGTATGGCCAAGTCGTCCATAGATCCTGTTCTTCGGTCTGTTCGAAATACGACGTTAACCGACGAGAAGACCTTTATCAACCCAAGGCAGCCATCAGGAGGTTTGGATGGCTGCCGGCCAATAACGACTCCACAAATCACATCGTACGCCTCTGAGGAACACGGCCAGATTGCCCGTTCTGAAGACTGGGTTGAGAGACAAACCTCTCACCGAAAGGTGTCACGACTGCCCTCCGAGCGATTACGAACATCACATGAACATGAACGGGACCAGCGGGGACTCTTGTCTCAAGGCGCCCAGGCAGGCGACCGGGAGATGTCAATGATGGCAAATCGGTTCAGTTCTTTACCTAATTTACGCTCAATACCTTATAACACAACCCAATACCCTTTAAGCAGCGGAGGGAAGAGCCTTTCACGAAACATCCGTGTTTCGGGTTCCATTCTAGGAGCATCCAACACAGTACACCAAACCGACAAAGTACAGCCTGATGGTCCAAATGGGCGTCGAACTTCTGGTATATGTTCTGGAGGCCCCCCAAGAGCTTCTCGAGCACGACCACGCATACCTAAACGAACTTCATCCATCCGTGGAAGCCTTCGCTCCTTTGCATTGAACTTCTCTAGCAACGGCATACCAGATCGGGATGTCCTGAAGGGACTTCATATCGCAGCCTCTGCAGCTTGCGATGAGAAGGTTGATGCAGAGATTTACGACAAAACTGGCTTGCACATTCGAAGGTTTCTGGCAGATTTGATGACCTTTGAGGATCTGGAGGAAGAGCGCATAGAGGAGACTCAGGAACAACGGATCAGTCGCAGGAGATCCGAGATGAGACGATTGAAACAGACCGTGCGACGATCTCAACAGATGAGAAAGCTCAGCATGATGACAACCTAACATCAGTGTACCGCTCTCAGTCGACCTTTCTGCTGTGGAAGTTGATATTCCACAGAGCATGTATACAAACTTTTGTACAGTAGTTATCAACACTTAAGACGGTAGCCAATTTACCCATCTAATGTCTGACCCTTTGCCATCCTCTTGCGACATCTCTGTTCGCCACGACGAAGATAATCAAGGATAAGAAAGAGGTTATGACCGTAGAAAGAGAAAACACTCTCTACGCGACCCCTTTCAGTTGGCTCACCCATACCTTCATTTCCGTAAATTCAGAGGTATTAGTTCTTAGATAGGCTTTTACTTCCCTGACCCACCCGGGTGAATTGGCGATTCTGAGAGAAAAACACGTAGTTTCGGCGGATCCTTCTCACAGCCTAAGTTCACCACTTCTTGCTTATCTTGCGTTCGCGTCAAGGAACAGCCTTAGATTGGTTTCTTCAAGAAACAAGACATATTATTGGGATTTCGATAGTTTGCACGACGGGGTAATCCAAAATAAGCTATAGCCGGCTTGGTAGGCGAGAGCGGCCGGAAGTGACGGAAGCAATGAGTCTCCGTGGTGACGACAATCTGACTAAAATATATCCTTGGCAATGCTACCTCATGTACATCTTGAGAATTCACGTATTCAGAACACAATACGGACCAAGAGGGAGCTCAGAATACTAGTTTTATGTGGAGCTGACTGATTGTAAAAGGATTCGTTGAACGCGTTCCAAGCACGACTTCAGCTGGATCTGGTCTGGTGTTGACTCGCACTTGCTCGCGTGTCACGTGATATAAACTGTTTTTCGTGCTTTTGACCCAATCTCTACCCCAACTTGCAGCCACCCATCTCTCACTCTTGATTGAAACTGCGCATCCAGCCATCGCAGGTTGCGGCTTGTCGATCCCTGACAGCCAAAGCTCATTTGCAGTGCGATAACGCCCTTTGCTCCTCTCCGAAGTTGCGCATCGCGTGCGCAACCATTCGAATCCGCGTTGTTTCTTGGAACGTTCTCGCGATCCTTCATCCCCTCCCATCCGTTACCCGTCCTTGACCAAGCTCGAACGCGACTTCGCAGCCCCCAACCACCACCCCGCCATCATGAGTGCAAAGAAGCGATCGCGTCCCGTCGCCGAGGAGAATCGCGCCGAATGCCCGTTCACGATTTCCTATGACACTGCCAGCCGCGCGGAACAAGACCGCCAGAGGGCCAAGAAACGCAAGCGCGACGGCCAAGATGAGGAGAAAAAGGTTCAGATACAGATCTCTCCCTTCTCGCCCGCTGGCCAGTTCAAGACCCATGATACCATGGACCTTCATTATACCGTCGAACCACGAAAGCGGTGGCTGGATATGACACGGTACAACAGCTTCGTCCGTGAGTGACTTGAACCCCTTGCTTTCATATAGCCTTCTAACACGCCCATCACAGTTAATGGAACAAAGTACTACAGCGAAGGATTTGTTTATGTCGCCAACGAATCCACGATCGAGCGACAGAGAACTGCGGCCAGCTTGGGTATTGCGCCGCCTGCGAGGAGAAAGGAAGATGATTGGGTGGCGCGCATCTTGGAAATTCGCGCCGCCGACGAGCACCACGTTTACGCGCGAATCTACTGGATGTACTGGCCTGATGAGTTGCCCCCGTGCACAGTCGATGGCAAGAAGACCCTGGGCGGTCGCCAGCCCTACCACGGCCAGAACGAGCTGATCGCATCGAATCATAGTAAGTTTTTGTGCAGGCCCTATGAACTGGGCAAGGGGAATCTGACTCTTTGTAGTGGATGTTATCAACGTTGTCAGCGTGACCACGCCTGCTACTGTCAACCAGTGGATCGAGTCTGACGACGAGGAAATCCAAGATGCGCTCTACTGGCGACAGGCCTACAACTGGCGCACCAAACAACTCTCGGTAAGCAATTCATCATCCCTTGAAGTCGTAGATTTCTAACCGAGCCATAGTCCGTCGAGCTTATGTGCAAGTGCCAGCAACCCGCGAACCCAGACAAGACCCTGATCGGTTGCACGAGCCAGGACTGTGGGAAGTGGATGCATCATGAGTGCTTGCAGCACGATGTCCTCATGCGAGTCTATGACCAGCTGGGCACGGACAAGCCTCACACGAAGGAACCAATTGTCAGCAAAGACGAAGTTACTGAGCCCCGAACAACCCGACCGCTGAGCCCGACCGATACCGGCGATAAAGAGACGCAACCCACGATCGATGTCAGATCGGGCGAAGTTCAGGATAACGTGCTCGTCCGAAGATCCGAGGAAGACAACCTAAGAACGACGTCAACACCAACTCCTGCACCTCAGTCTGCGACCTCCGAATCCGCGTCCAAGTCTTCTATCTCGAAGAAGGGAAAAAAGAAGAAGACCGGAGACCAAAAGCCATACGAAGGTCTCTTCAAAGCCACCATCAAGATGAACGACGGACCTACTTACTGGGAGATTGAGGATTTGCGAGAAAACATTTCTGGAGGCGACAAGATCTGGCGCGAGCGAGCAGACTGCTTGTTCTGCGGCACCACCATTGATTAGGCATTGGATAAGCCTGGCTTCAGATCTAACATTCAGCTCGCAGACGGATTCGCCCGACTCTAGCGCAGCGCCGCTTGGCCTATTATCTATCGCTGCCGTCGCTATCTTTATTCACCAACGGCATAGCCATCCTATCTCTGCATTAGCAGGTTTTGAATAGGTGTATAATGCTCCAATGCGCTGCTGGTCATCCTATCGGCGAAACCATTGTTTCAGGGACGCGGCTTCAGGGGAGGGGATTGGGATTGATATTTTGACTAAATTCTGCCTTTCCTTGCGTTTCCTTCTTCCCTTTTCTGTCAACTGAATTTGTTTCCTTTTCCTGTTGAAATTGTCAGCTAAACGCCTCCAATGGGGGATGAAGGCGTGGCGTTGGGCGAAAGGGTATGTCGATGTTATCACGAGCTGGAATTGATTTTCAAACACACGGGGGGTCTGGGCCAGAATTGGGTCGCGAGAATTGGCTGAAACAGTGGGGGAGAGCTGATATGACGAAGAGCGATTGGACATGAGTACGGTAGCTAGCATATCGACTGTTTGTTTACCTCTGAAGAGGACACAAGTTCAATAGCACAGATAGTTTTTTCTCTTGTAATTGTGGTTATTGCACTGCATTGAGACTATTTTCGGGAAACCTGTTCGGCAAAGGACCGTCTATGAAGATAATCTGAAGCTTACTGGGAAGGTCTGGTACTAGAGGCTTCTTGTGATGAAGCTTCTGTGCTGATGGGAGGTTTTCAGGTTGGAGCTTGAGTCGCGTTAATGCGTCTGGCGGGGACCCAACCAGACCTGCAAGCTCACTATACTTGTACCTCAACTCAACCCCGCCATGGAGCTCGGACGTCACACCAGACACTAAGCCTCGAACATCCGCCAGGACAAAGCGCTGTGCACGACTTTTGCTCTTCCATTAGACCTCAGAACACCTGTCACCACCCATCTGATTGCCTCTCGAACCCATCAGCATGGCCGTCGACCCTTTTGACGCGGCACTGTGAGCCTTTGCGACGTTTCTGGCTGCGCGGAACTGACTGCTGACGTTTGCCTCTAGCGACCTGCTTCGTCGTCTGAATCCCAAGCAGACGACCGATCACCTCAACGCCATCATCTCGCTCGCCCCAGACCTGACCGAAGATCTGCTCTCATCTGTAGATCAGCCTCTGACCGTAAAACGATGTAAACAGACCGGCCGCGATTACCTTCTCTGCGACTACAACCGCGATGGAGACAGCTACCGCTCCCCATGGTCGAACCAGTTTGACCCGCCACTGGACGAGGGCGGTGTCGGCGGCGTGGGTGCTGGAGGCAACGAGGGTGCTGGCGAAGGCGCGATTCCGAGCGAGCGGGTGCGCCGCATGGAGGTCAAGGCCAACGAGGCTTTCGATATCTACCGAGACCTATACTACGAGGGCGGTGTGAGCAGCGTCTACTTCTGGAACCTAGACGACGGGTTTGCCGGGGTGGTGTTGCTGAAGAAATGTGAGAGAACCTCTATAATAAGTCGCTGTATGGGAGACTAATAATGGCTTTCTTTCTCTACAGCTGCGACGCCCGGCGGCAGCACAGAAGGAATCTGGGACTCAATCCACGTCTTTGAGGCCATCGAACGCGGTCGCACAACCCACTACAAGTTGACCTCCACAGTCATCCTCTCGCTGTCAACAGGCAGCGGAAGCCTCGGCGATATGGACCTCAGCGGCAACATGACGCGCCAGGTTGAATCGGACCTCCCCGTGGAGAACGACGAGAGCCATATTGCCAACGTGGGACGGCTGGTGGAAGACATGGAGCTTAAAATGCGCAACCTATTGCAGGAGGTTTACTTCGGCAAGGCCAAGGATGTTGTCGGAAATTTGAGGACCATCGGGAGCCTGAGTGAGGGAGCCCGGGATCGGGAGGCCCAGCGGGAGCTCATTGGAAGCATGAAGAGGTGATGATTTTGAGCGATATGTGACGAATGTGTTTGAGTTATTTAACACCAGAGTACACGACAAATCGTATTTTCTTCGTGTCGTGGCACAACACAGTCGCAGCTACATTGTCTTGGTCTTTCCGAATGACGGCTATGTAATCCTTCTGGCGGGTCATCTCGAGCCACTTCTTAAGATGTGAGATAAAGGAATTGCCGGGGTTCTATCTGTGTAGCCAAGACGGATATCCTGTTGACGGTGTTCATGCAAGGACGGGATGATACATTAGGCGGGTAGATACCATGGAAGAGCCAGGGGTCGGCATTGACATCTGAGGAGATCCACGGACAGCACGGACGAGATGAGAGAAACTAATCATGGGGGAAAAGCAATAGCGAAGTGGGGGAGGGGGGCAGTTGGCAAGGCGAGAAGACATCGAAAGCGTGGTATTCTTCGAGTTTAAGGTCATGCTGACAACGTCGTGATATGGAACCTACTGGAAGAGTATGTTGATACTGCGGCATCTCCAAATACAAACCACGCCAGACAGTAAGCATCGTCGACACGCACGTGTGCGCGGGAAAAGCCCGAGCAATGAGAAGCTGAACTAGTCCAATTGGCTTGTACGTAGCCTGTTGACTTGAGTCAGTTGATTGACGAGAGGAAATTATGGGATTGATGCGGTGAGGGGCCTGGCTCCTGTACAAGGACGGCAATCAATTTGACCACAAAGAAGGTCACGAGAGCGAATAGACAAGTGGACACTTGCTAGGGACCAATGCTCCGTAGAGACCACTGCAGTTGATACTGGCGTTGAGTTGACCTTTGGTGTAAACTGGATTGGACATTGGCCGGCACTATGCCACCACATTACTCCATACCAATCTAACAAGAAGAGAAGAGTTGTAACACAGGCAAGGACAGTACTGGGATTTATGATGATTAATGACTAGGGTATGCCGGCGAGCGAGGGAGTCCAAATTGAATTGTCGTCGCAACAAGACGTGCAAGAATGTGTCTCTGTCTGTCTGTCGGGTTGAAGTCTGCAGCCCCTAAAGGAGGCAGCGCCAATGACGAGAGGCTTACTAGGCCAACCCCCTCGGCCAGTCAGAATATGTCGCTGAGCAGAACTGAAAGAAGGCTTCTAGAAAAGGCCCAGATCCCCGCATCGGTCGTGACCCGTCAGGCGTCCCTGAAATTCTAAATTCCAGGCACAGGTGAGAGGTGCCACCACTGCCCGGGGATTCAGGTGTTGCGACACTCCAAACTGACTCTCCTACACACAGCGTCTGATCACTACAGCAGCAGCTCAGGGAGGGATCGTAGTTTAGTAAACATTTGAATTGAAGTTGTTGACCAGCGGCACTGGCCTCTCTCGCTCCCTGTTCGGGCTCCCTCCTCCTCTCCTCCTTGGGCGCGGCCCGGGCGGGAATCGCTGATCTACGCACAAGCCGTCAAGCAGCAGGCCAGCGCTAGACGTTCGCCGGTGCTTGGTGATGGATCATCCATGTTCGAGGGGGGGGCCAAGGCTTCCCTGTCTGGGCCACTCTTTGCATCCCCAACGGGCATTGTGCAGGCCCGGCTGAGAGCGCCGCCTGCAGGAGGACTCTTCTGCACGAAAGACATGCACCGCATGAAGCATCCGATGGGCTTAGACAGGTTTGTAGTACGGGGCACGGGGGGATTGGAGTCAAAACAGGACGGATCACAGGACGAGGCAAGGTCGCGCAGGAGTCGCAACACCACCGTCATGATTGGGATCCTCTCGGGAGGGGGCCCAGTCGTCGGCCGGGTCTTTAGCCACTTCCAAGGGGGGGGGGGGCTTGGGCTCGGGCACCAGGCGGTTCGACCAGAGATGAATGAATGGGATGGGCCACAGCTGATGTCGGACACGAAGGGACAGCCCGGGACGCACCCTTGAGGGCATCGAGACTGATCAGCCATGCCGGGGTGAAGATACGCAGTAGGCAGGGCAGGGCCTCGGAATAGTTAGTGACAAGTGGGGAGAAGAGAAGAGAAGCCGCAGCAGTGACATTGACGACGGGAACGTGACAGCTAGCTTCGCAGCCCGGTCGCGGTACCGAAATTTCCACGGCCGATAGTTGGAGGCTAAGGGAATCATCAGAGGATAATGATGGAACAAATTAACAACCCCTCCACTGCAGGAGCCCACAGTTGCAAGGTCGACGGGACTGACCCGACCCGTCTTGGGCTCTCATCGCTCGGCACGCCTCCGTCTGCTCTCACACCTCTTGACTCTGGACGGGACTCTCAGCATTGCCGGTGACTCTCGATGTACCGGCGTCTGTTATGCACGTAATCCAGCTATAGCACACGGTCTCTTATACAGTCCGCGTCCCCTCTCCTCCTCCTCCTCCTCCTTCACACAACCCGTGCTTGTCTGACTGACGGACGGGAGCCTTTCTGATACCTCACCTCACTCACCTCACCTGTCTCGAGAAAGCCGTCGGCTGGCTGGCTGGGTGTAGATATCCACCATCAACCCACTGCCTGCATCATCCCAGGTCGGTAATATTAATGCATCACCTCTCCTCTCCTGAATGTCGCCTAGCCCACCCATCAGCAAGAGCTATTCTTACCCCATGCCATGCCAATCCCAACCTGCCACTTAGCGCGGCCTATGACTCTTGGTGTAGGCGCCGTTTGATTTCTCCCCCTCTCCCGTCCGTCCATCCCATCCCATCCCATCCCATCCCATCCCGTTCCCATCTTTGTCCTTGGACCTTGCTCGCCTTTCCCCTCCCCTCCCTGTCTTACAGGCCCAGCCGCCGGATCGGGCACAGACGAAACGTTCTCCCCCCGTCCAAGACACTGTTGTCTTCTCGCCCTTCGATCTCTCTCATCTCAGCCTTTGTCTCGTCTTTCCTTCTCCTTGGTCTCTTTATTTACCCGTCCCTCCTTGCTTTCATTTTTCCCGGATACGTACCATTCGGAAGCTTAATTCGACATCTCCAGTTTCGCGCATTCAAACTCCCCGGGAGCTCACTGCTTCAGCAAATCGCACACCCTGTCCGCTTTGAACCACCTGCGACCGTTTCCCCTGTCGATCGACTCGGATAACTCTGTGTGCTTCGCTTGTGCCTCGCCGCCGTCCATAGCAGCAGCTCCGATTTTGCAACGCCAACCTACAAGTACCTATATTTCTGATCTGCCAGTGTTCCACTCGGCTGATCCATCGTCTGGCCTTCTCCCAGGTCTACAGTCGGCCTTGATCGCAACCCCGCGCCGCTCCCGCATCTCAGCCTGCCAACTACGCGAAAACCGAATTCCGGACACAAACATGGAGACGGCCGAGACGCAGCCGGCCGAGGTGCAGCCTGCCGAGAATCAGACGCCCGAGAACCAACCCACCGAGAGTCAAGCTGTCGAGAGTCAGACAACAGAGGCCCAACCGGCGGAGACCCAACCAACCCAACCTGAGGGTGAAGGGTCGCAGAAACCTTCGGTATTGATTATCGGAGGGCTGGGTTATATCGGTCGCTTCCTCGCCCTCCACATCCACAACAACCAGCTTGCTTCAGAGGTACGGCTGGTCGACAAAGTCCTCCCGCAGCTGGCCTGGCTAGCCCCTGAGTTCTCCGAAGCTTGTTCCCAAGACAAGTTTATGCAAGCGGACGCAAGCAGACCTGGTAAGTAAATCTTACCACCTACAACTCTTGTACCCCCCGATTCTAAGCTTTAATGCGCCCGGTCTTGATTTCGTTGACTAACATGGGGATTTCCCACTTCTTAGAAGGCCTAGCAAGAATATTCGACCGACCCAACGGCAAGCAATGGGATTATGTATTCAACTGTGGCGGCGAGACAAGATACTCGCAGGAGGACGAAGTATACAAGCTCAGATCCCTCAACTTGTCCATCGCTGTAGGGAAGGAGGCGGCAAAGCGCGGGGTGAAGGCATTCGTGGAGCTTAGCACGGGAATGGTATACAAATCCGACTCATCACCGAGCAAGGAGACGGACAAGTTGAAGCCGTGGAACCGGATCGCCGTGTTCAAGCTTCAGGCGGAGGAGGAATTGGCCAAGATTGAGGGGTAAGTTCTGGAGACGACAAACGCACCTGTGTATCTGGCGGCTGACAGGAGTTCATCTAGGCTCAACCTGGTAATTGTGCGATTGCCACACGTATACGGGCCGTATGCCTCTCAATGGGTTGCAACGGCCCTCTGTATGGCGCGGACCTATCAGCACCTCGAAGGAGAGATGAAGTGGCTTTGGACCAAGGATTTGCGAACCAACACGGCGCACACAGACGATGTTGTGCGCGCACTCTGGGACGTTGCGGCCTGGTACGACGCCGGTAAGAACAACTGGAACGAGGCATCTATGGGCAAGATCCCTATATTCAACGTGGTGGACAAAGGCGCCACATGCCAAGGCACCATTGCGAACATCATCGGCGAGATCTTCAAGATTGAGACGGGATTCCAAGGCCAGTTCATCAGCACCTTTGCGCGACTCAATCTCGACAGCGTGGTGGACGACGTCAACGACGAACTCTTGGGACCCTGGGCGGATTTGCTAGCGGACGCGGGGATCACACGACCCGGACCTCTGACTCCCTTCATGGAGAAGGAGTTGCTCAAGGATACGGATCTCAGCATGGACGGAAGCCGACTCGAGAGCGTGCTAGGCTTCCAGTATACCAAACCCCAGCTTACCAAGGAGCTGGTGGAAGAGGTCATTGAGAGCTACAAGCGGATGAATTGGTGGCCTTGAATAAGGGCGAGCTTTCGTTGATGACGGATCCGGAAACGAAACGAGTAATGTATACGCTGCGCGGATATGATTGTGCTTGCATAGATACCGCCAAGCAGAACGGTCTTTGTGGGATTCAAAGGGGGGCGATGATACCAAGATGGCGATGGCTATGGCTATGGCTTCGGCGAGGCAGTGGCCGTGGATGGACGGGCGATGGCCATCGGCGGCGAAGATATGCAGGCCATGCATGTATGACTATGATTTTCAGCAAATCTGCGCGAGGAAGGGGACTGCATTCGGCAGCGTCGGTAATACTATCTATATAAATACACATCTACTAGTCTACCTCGCATCATTACTACTGCATGTGCGATGCCGTCCCTGCATGAGCCCCCTGGTCGGCATCAGACCATGCTGGCTAGGACATGTACATATGTAATTACCCAGATTCTAGGCTCGTGGTTGATTGCTCTGCGTGCCGAGCCGAGGCCGTCGTGAAGACAACCCCCGCGCATGTGGGAGGGAGGGCGAAGATCAACGGCGATATCGGGCTGGGCGGCCGAAAGCCAAGCCGGTGACGAAAGGCGTATCCGGGGCCCCGGGTGATTTCTCAGACAACGGAGCCTCCTACTGCAAGGGGCAGGTTGTTTGTCGATGGGATCTGGAGGGAGGGGGTTTTTGGAGAGCGTGGGGAGGATGAGTGAATGTCTTGTTAAGCATCTGAAGACGTGTTGTGGAGTGGGCTACGGAGTATTTTGGTCTTTCTTCAGCACTTACTCCTTGCATGGAACTTTGGTACATAGGTACATGTGCTTGCCCGATATACATGCCGGACAGCGCCTGAACTCCCCTGAAGAAGGGTTCCTCGGTGCGTCTCTGCCAAGGAACCCAAGATCCCGACCAACGTTCCACGCATCTTCACGCTTGTCGATGAGAGAAGTAATTAATTATGCTCACTTCCTCATTTGGATCCCCGCTCCGTCAGTAAAGTACAAGTGGCAGGTGGGGCAGCAAAAAGGTGCCAGTGCCAGCTGGATCCAGCTCCAGCTCCAGCCAGCGCGCCCGAGGTCAGTTCAGTTCAGGTCGTGAGAGGTTGCGGGAGCTGAGCTTGTGATTGTGATTTAATGTGGGTGGACAGGACAGGAGGGGCGTGGCCTTGATTTAATGGACGAAGTCGCCCCGATGAACTCGAACAAAACTCGTTGTGATTTCAGAGATTCCATTCACGCGACATCTTCCGTCCTTGTCCTCAGCACGCCGTTCGCTGCTTACCTCCATTTCAGGCTTACCTCGCCGCATTGAATATAGAAACCCCAGCTCAGCAGCTGCGTCATTCAGAGCACTTCTCTTCAACAACCACAGCCCAACCCATCGCTATACTTCCGCAATGGCTGCACCGGCGAGCAAGACCATCCAGGACCTTAACGGGAAATGGGTCATGGTAAGTTGCCATTCAACTGCCTTCCCTACCGCCTTTATTCTTAATTACCCCTCCATCTCTCTCATCACCGCCCCAAACATCACCCCATGAGAGCTAACACTGGCCCTAGAACAAAACCCTCTCCGACAGCACCGAGCCCGCACTCACTCTCCAGGGCATCAGCTGGGTCGTCCGCAAGCCCGTGTCGTTTGCCACCATCTCCCTCGAGGTCAACCAGTACACGGCACCTCCCAAGCCGCCCTCGACCTCTACCGACGTCGTCACCCACATCGACATCGTCCAGTCGGCGTCGAACCTCTCCTCGACCCATGAGAACCGCTGCCTCGACAACACCTACCGCGACCACGCCGACTGGCTCTTCGGCAAGGTGCGCGGCCGCACCACCTGGGTTAGCCTCGACGAGGTCGACGACGAGTTCCTGAAGAAGGGCTGGCTCGTCGAGGGCGAGGGCAAGGCCTTCATCATGAGCTACGTCGAGAGCATCGATAATGGCTGGACTGCCACCCAGGTCTGGGGCTTCCAGGAGATCGACGGTGAGCGGAGGTACACCAGACATGTGCTGGTCAAGAAGGGTGACAAGAGGGTCGAGTCGCGATTCGTCTACGATTTTCTTGAGTAGATAGAGGCGTGCTCGAGGTGGCACAGCATGGGACCGTGGAATAATACATAGAATGAGGGGAACACCTGGGGTACTTTAATCGACCACCTACACAGACAAGACCTTGATAGAAAATCGCATTGATGTCTTGCACCGTGTTGAACGTATCGTTGACTCGTAATAAATCCAAGGTAGCCAATATCATTTCCATAGATCGCTGATGGATTGTTTTCCCCGCCCAACGCCGCATGTCAATTTGCCTCTCCGTAGGGTATATCTCGTGTCACCCCCGTGCTCCTACTCGGGCCGTCTCTTGACAAACTCCTCCAGATCCTTAACCGTCGCGACGCCCAGCACAAACCGCCTCTTGTCATCCGTAATCACCGCGAAATCCTGCTCCCAGCTGCCCGCCTCACGTCCCCCGCGGAAGAACTCCTCGAGCACCTCCAGCGGCGTCTCCATGGTGATGACGCGGTACGTGCGGCCCTTGCGCTGGAATCGGGTCATGGCGGTGGACAGCTCGTCGTCGGGCTTGACCTTGCCGCTGTCGAGGAGCGATTGCAGGTGTGGGATGGAGATGTAGCCGAGGAGGGCGCGGGTGTCGGCCGAGACGATCGTCAAGTGTGTGTAGTCGCGCTCGAAGGCGGAGAGCAGGGCGAGGGAGATGGAGTCGGACGGATTGAGGGACAGCGCAGCGGGAGGGTCGAGATCTTCGACAGTGGCCTGGAAGCATGTTCAGTGGTGGGGGAACTTGTAGTCGTATGGTGGTTCTTCATTTTACATACCCCGCGATATCTTGAGGACCACTTGGTGACCAGCGGCTGAGATGCTGGCCCAGGGAGGGTAGTGGTTGCAGTCGTCGCCATGTTGGAATAGGAATCCTCTTTGGGCTCCGATGTTGTAGGAGCTCAATCGCAGGCTGGAATGGTCGAGATGCCCTAATGCTCCTTCGACGTTGGATGACGGCCGGATGTTTGGTGGGATGATGGAGTAGAGTCAGGGATTTGTTTGCTCCAGCTGCCAGTGGGGCAATGGTCAAACGCCAGAGCCGAAAGTGCCCGTTCTTAGCAGGTGGTCTCGGGGAGCTGATGGCCTTAGCCTGGGGGACATCCTCTGACTCCTCCTCATGCACCGCAGAATGGACAATAAATCGAGGCTGTCTCGGTCAGCCTTCCCCGACAGCCCAGTCTGCTTTCAGCCTGCCTTATCCAAGCTGGGAAGCTATCAGTAGGGGCTAGGAAGACAGTGGACGGCACGGATACGGATGGCATGCATGTGGTATCATGCCGGTGATGTCACTCACCTTGAGGGAGCAGCCAACGAGGAGCCCATTCCCTTGCAAGCTGGGGGTCAGCGTCTCAGCTCTACCACCCTCCATCGTCCGCTATCTCCGGAAATCAGATCTCCATCTTCATTCCTGGCTTTCTGACTTCACTCCTCCAACTGCGTGCCTTAGGGAATTGATCCTACCGTCTCGATTGCATCTGCCTTGTGTTCTGTGGTGTTGTCTGCTTCCTACCTTAGCTCCGTGAGTCTCGTTCTCCGCGGTTTCTCAGTTCTCTCCATGTGATGAAACCCAAGATATTCGAGAGACAATCCTGAGTGATTTTCCTCGTCGCCTTTCCATATACCTTCAACAAAGCACTGGCCGTCAGATTGAAGCTTGATTGCTGACTCCCGCTTCTGCTCTCACTTAGAAGTCGCACCATCCAACATGTCGCCACTCTTTCCCAGAGGTGATAGCCTCCAGGCCTCGATATACAGTCCTTTATCTACCCGAACACCTCTGCAGGCCCGGCCGGAGCTATACAGCGCGTACTCCATCGTCGATGATGCCAAGGACAAGGCCCAAAAGCTGAGTGCCGAAGCGACCAAGGAGTTCGAGAAGGCGAGCGCCGCTGCGCAGGCCAAGACGGGGAAAATCGAGATGTACTCTGGACAATACTATGCTGCTTGTACCTTTGGCGGTCTGATGGCTTGTGTCCGTCTTGCCCTCATAGTTCAAAGACGAAGATTGCTGATATGCTCTACTAGGGACTTACACACACTGCCGTGACTCCGCTTGATCTGGTCAAGACACGCCGTCAGGTCGATTCTAAGCTGTATACGAGCAACTTCCAAGCATGGGGCAAGATCTACCGCGGCGAGGGCATCAGGGGAATCTTCACAGGTTGGAGCCCGACCTTCTTCGGTTATTGCGCCCAGGGTGCTTTCAAGTACGGCTGGTATGAGTACTTCAAGAAGACTTATTCCGACATGGCGGGTCCTGAAGCCGCCTACAAGTATAAGACTGGCTTATACCTCGCCGCTTCTGCATCTGCCGAGTTTCTCGCTGATCTGGCGTTGTGTCCATTCGAAGCTGTCAAGGTTCGAATGCAGGGAGCTATTCCCAACCCATACACAGGCACTCTCAACGGTATCAACTCTGTCAGAGCAAAGGAAGGATGGGCCGGTCTTTACAAAGGTTTGTATCCTCTTTGGGGCCGCCAAATCCCATACACCATGATGAAGTTTGCTTCGTTCGAAACTATCGTTGAGATGATCTACGACCGACTTCCTGGGACGAAGGATGACTACAGCAAGGCAGCCCAGACTGGTGTCTCGTTCACAGGTGGTTACCTTGCCGGTATTCTCTGCGGTCTGATTTCGCATCCTGCGGATGTCATGGTCAGCAAGCTCAATGCGAACCGCGCACCCGGGGAGGCTTTCGGAAGCGCACTCAGCAGAATCTACGGAGAAATCGGCTTCGTCGGTCTCTGGAATGGCTTGCCAGTGCGAATCGTCATGATTGGCACTCTCACGGGTCTCCAGTGGATGATCTATGTAAGCTTCCTCCTCGTTCATGTATTGTTTGTGTTGATGCTAACGGCATGCTTCAAGGACTACTTCAAGATCTTTATGGGTCTCCCCACGACAGGCGGTGCTCCGCCGCCGGAGAAGAAGAATTAACCCCGAGAACTTGGAAGGGATTCGGGTTAATTCGGTAACTCGGAATGATGCTTTGAGAGCTTACGGGTTGGTAATACAAGCAACAACGGATGTCTCTCCGAGGATGGATGGCTCTATAGACGAAGGCCCTCTTTTACTGTGCAACTTCTCTGACAAAGTCAATGCACTCCTTAGCTGAATACCTAGGTGTCTTTTTATGTGTAATATTAACATTATGTCACTGATGTTCTTTGAGAGTTTTGGTCTCGCTGAAAATAGCACCGCAACTGACAGGATATTGGGACTGTATGTAAGTAAGGTCAGAGGCAGCTTTCACACGACCATGCATTTCGGCATTCGGGGCCGAAGACAGCGACATACTTGTAAGGCTCAACCTGCCTGTCACCTCAGCAAGGGCAGATGATTCCACAGTAACGCTCGCCATGCGTCGCATTCGGGGCAGCCGCCAAAAAGGACCATTTGAGCTGCAGATAGGTCTTCCGGGTCCTTGCCGCGCGTGATACGTCGCCGATTCATACGCTGGCTGCCGGACCACTTTCTTCATCGAGCAGCGACAGGGATGTCGAATCGACTAGAGGCCCGTTCAGTGCTGCCGCCGTTGCTCGCCATGTGCATGATGGGGACGATTCGTCTGCAGGCCAAGGGTCCTCCCATCCGTCGGTGAAGATGATAGCTTGGAAGCTCTCGAGAGGCGGTAAGCAATGGAACATCGAGCCCCTCTCTTGTCCCTAGCCGACCCGACGTTTCCAGTTGTTGGTGAGCGCAAAGGCCACACGAGGCGGGGCCTGTTGAAGAGAGCGTTTCGTCATGGGGCATCCATCCATCGACAAGGCGGGGAAGCCAGTCGTGCGTCGCTGTCGAGTTGAGTTAAGTTGCGAACCACGCTAGCGCACATGACGTTGTTCCAGAACATGTCTTCTCTCCAGCATGCCCTGGAGGCAGTCAGTCCAGGCAGTTCCAGGCGCCGCAGCCATGCAGGTCAACGAAGCAGCGGGAAAACGCAACGCCACGCAGGCGGCGGCCCAGACGGCTCGGGCGTTGCTTACCGAGCGGAAAACGGCAAGGAGCCAAGAACTGCGCGACGCCCTTGATTTGCTGCTGTACCTAGTAAAATACACGTGACGCAGTCAGTGCCTTGCTGATGCCGCCGCATGATGAGCGAAGGCGCCGTAACGGACCGACTGCGAAGGAGCTGGATGGGCGTGAAGTTCTGTGATAGGATACCATCGTCGTGGTTGGAGCCGGGTGATTGGTGACGGGCAGGCGCTGGGGATCACGTCGCATGGCAACCCCACACGGGTCGCATCAGCTTTTCTTTTTGCGAGCAGGGCAATGAACCTACGGGACGGGGACAGAATGGGAATACTTGGAGCGGGTGCTGCCAAATCTTAAGGTTTGCGCAGTTCGGTTTCAAAGAAGTCAGTCTGGGGAAGGGTGGCTTGAGACACACACAGAGTTCATAAGGGGTTCATGGGGCAGGCGAGCAACTCCAGAGCTCCAGAAACCCCCTCGTGACTTTCAGCAGGACCCTGGAGTTGCTCGCCTTGGACATTGACAGGCCCGTCATCCCCACCCCCTGCTGCAAGCCTCCAGGTTCACACGTAACTTGCTGCGTGTACCTGCCTTTGTTGGCGGCGGGAGCATGCTACCTGCAGCTGATGGTGGCGAGATGCCCAACAGACGAGCAAGGTCGAGATAGATCAGCCAGCCCAGCTGGTTTGGTCTGGTCTGGAGGTGGAGGGGCACTTTTCCCACCAACAGTACAGTGCTTCTCGTATACGTAAGTGCTGCTTGCTGCACCAACAACAAGCGAGACAGCCAACGGTTGAGGTCGTCCGTCAGTCAAATTGGAGGACCGGTGCTGTCCGTGGTGGCTGCGTGATCGACACACTCGAAAAGACCTCCCCCGCATCGAAGCGATCTGCACGCTCGGGTCTCGACGTTGGCTGATGGTAAAACCAGGATGATACTTCGAGTCGCTCCCACAGGCGCATTGGCCAGCAAGTCGCCTTTACGAACTGCAGTTAGCACCTAGCAAGACGGTCTGGCAGCGCAACAACCAGGGATGGCGGCGGACTTGGGCGCGCTCCTCCTGGGCATATGCCGTTCGTTCTCCGCCGTTCTATCCAGGCGCTTGCGATCCTCCCGGCTAAAGTCCGCCGCCGCCTCCAGCTTCCCCCGCGCCACGGCGGACGAGTTGAATCAGATACGGGGACAGTGTCGAAGCTGAATTGACTTCGGCACCATACTCCCTGGCTCCCCCCAGGATTTGGTAGCCAATGCGCTCCGGCGCCGTTGGCGACAATGTCACCGTCGCACGGCAGGGACCTTAATGATGATTTGGGAGAACGACAATGGCTGGTGAGCGCGAGCGCGCGGCGACGAGCTCGGCCCGGAGTTAGATATAGCGACCGATCAGTGAGTGGGAGTACCCAGTTGTTTGAAGTTCGAGATCCGGGCAAGCCTATCTGATAGCGTTTTTCCGCAGCTGTGTCGAGAGATATGGCAGAGGGTATGGAGCATTGCGCCCTGCTCCGAGTGTTGAGAGTCTTCGAATGTGGCGGAGGCCGTGGATTATCCTGGCGCTACCAACGTAGTTCGGTGGCCGCTTTGCGGTAGTATTGGATGCGGTGGATGGCGGGGAGGGGGATGTAGGGCCTCAGGTCCTCAGGTCAGGGCGTGGAAACGAACGAACGAACGAACGAACGATGGGTGGAAGTCTAGATCCGCATATCACTGCAGTCCGTCTTCTTTGCATCGCTCGATCCATGCAGGAACTGCATCAAGGTGCCTCTGGCCATCGTCCCGTGATGCAGAAATCTCGTGACCATCCATCCCAACAGAACTTGTGGTCGGATATTTTCGCTGGCACGGTTCGCTTGCCGCCTGGGCATGCCTTAGGAGGTGTAGGTTCCTTAGGTACCTTGGACGGCACCCGACTCGGGGCCTGGCTAGGGCATGTTAGTCCTACTTGTACAGCCAACAACAGGGAGGAGGAAGCTGGAAGGCATTTCCCGCTCCATCCCACCATCTGTTCGAGCTCAACGGATGGATTACTGTACAATGGAACAACGGCCCACCCCAGACAGCCAGTGCTTCGGGCAGGCAGTTCGTTCGCCTGGACCCCTCCGCTGCCGTCCGTTGGCCCCATGTACTCTCAATCCTACTTGTAGGTGGCCGCTGAACGATGGCCTTCTTCCCCCTCTGCTGCTTCTCGACAATACAAGGATCCTGGATCCCATCCCTGTCCGTCCCTCGTGGTCCCTCCCTATCGACGCTAGCCCGGCGCTGCCAAACCGGGGCCAGGCGCGCCCTAGGGCCCCTAGAGGCGGCGATGGAACCACAATCCTGTCGGGTCGGGGCTCCCCCACCAACTGCGTCCCACTGCATGTCCCACTGGATGCTGCTGGAACCTCGCGCCAGCCTCTAGGCTCTCACCCACGCGCACCGCGGGCTCAATCCGCCGGGGCAGGCGAAACTGGGGTCAGCGTCGCCCATTTGCAGCCGTCTGCAGCACTGGACCACCGACAGGCCTAGTCTCCAGGTCGGTAGCCTCTAAAGTGGGAAAGCCTCGCGGTTGACTTGATCCCCCCCAGCCCGCCTGGAAGCCTGGCCAGAACAGACCATCCATCCTTCTTCTGCCGCCACCAACCAGCATGAGGTAAGGCACTCATTCACCAGTTACAGCGAGAAAGGTACCTCGACCTTCTTACCTTTTCATCTTTCACAACCCATTTCGGTTCGCAACATTCACTTGCTGTTGCCGCGTTCCTTTGTCGCTGTTCAGCGATCCGGCTCTCCCTGCTCTCTCATCCTCTCGACGACTCGCCCGCAATTACTCGCCTCGTTCATCCATCCTGGGCGCAGCTCCGTTCGCCGCTATCGCGTCCACGCCACACCCTCGCGCCTCGTTAACTCCTCCGCAAGCGACGAACCATCCTCCCCGTCGACGACGACTCGAACCTCCCCTCAAGCCCTCTCCCCCCTCATTGCGCTTTCTTCGACTTCGAGCGTTGCCATCGTTGCGCTTAGGACTACATCCGTATTGCGCCGGATATCTGAGCTGGTGCCACGCAGCTGCTGCGGTCGGCCGACCGACCTCCGTTCTGAGCTCGGCTCCATAGCCTACAGGCTTGTCCCGTCCTAGAACCCTCGACGTCCCGACGCAAGCCATCATGGCCGGCTTCTTCACCAAGATCAAGAGTGGCAGCTCGGTACGTCGCCATACCCCTCTTCCGCCAGAAACGATGCAAATGCGCGAGATTGGCGACCATATTACATGCAACTTCGGTCCCTTTTGCGCCAAGAAATGGTCTCCGATGCTGACAAAATGCCTCTCGTAGGCCTCGGCCGTCCCTACCAACAAGGATGTCGTCGTCAAGAAGGAGCCGCCGCCAGATCTCACGCCTCTGGAGAAGATGCTCCAAAACGCTGGTCCTTTGAGGGACGACGGCACGGACAGATTCTTTGGCCTTGAAAATGTATGTTACTTCCATAACCGTTTCCTCTACATGCAACTCCGGTTCGGTGTTCGAACTTCTTGTGTCAATGAGATATGTTGAGTATAGTGCTAACGACGACACAGTTTGGAAATACATGGTGACGCACCCCGTTCTTGACACCGAGATTCCCACGCGAACTAACGATTTGACAGCTATTGTAACTCAATTGTACAGGCTCTCTTCTTCTCTGACACCTTTCGAGATCATGTCATCAACTATCCCCGAGGGTCGCCTTTGGACACTCCCAACGGAGTCCGTCCAAGGGTCCCCGTAACAATCAGACCCCCAGCACAACCTACCCCTCCTGCCGTACCGCCAGGAAAGCAGAAGGGTCTGACAACGTCACAAGTCATCAAGCAACGCCAGGCGATCAACCAGCAACTGCCCGGACAAGTTGGTGTACGACCCGAGGACAAGCCTGACACCCCAGAGTATAAGAAGAAGCAGGCTATGCTCAAGGGTCCCATTCTAGAGCTGGCAAAGGAGAACTCGGCAGCATATGGGATGGATGAGTGCACCTTTACCGGTCTAAAGGACATTTTCCTTGCACTCATGCAGAGCAGCACTCGCACTGGTGTTCTGAGTCCCCAGCGATTTCTGGAAATCTTCAAGCGCGATAACGAAATGTTTCGAAACTCCATGCACCAGGATGCCCACGAATTCTACGGCCTCGTGTTGAATGATGTCATCGCCAACGTCGAAGCGAATGCTCGGAAAATGATAGAACGTGAAGAGTTGCAAAATCATGATGGTCTCGCCCAATCCGTCGAAAATGCTTTGGAAAACGCCATGATCAATCAAACTTCCGGGTCCAGAACTCCTGGCACTGGATGGGTCCATGACATCTTCGAGGGCGTCTTGACTTCGGAGACAAAATGCTTGACATGCGAAACAGCGTCACAGCGAGACGAGACCTTCCTTGACTTGTCGATTGACCTTGAGGAGCACTCTTCCGTGACATCTTGTCTTCGAAAATTCTCTGCTGAAGAGATGCTCTGTGAGCGAAACAAGTTTCACTGTGATCACTGTGGTGGCCTTCAAGAGGCAGAAAAGCGGATGAAAGTCAAAAAGCTTCCCAAGGTTTTGACGTTGCACCTGAAGCGGTTCAAATACACGGAAGATTACAGCCGTCTTCAAAAGCTGTTCCACAGAGTCGTTTATCCCTACCATCTACGCATGTTCAACACGACCGACGAAGCCTCAGATCCTGACCGATTATATGAGCTCTACGCTGTCGTGGTCCATATCGGTGGTAATGCTTATCATGGTCACTACGTGTCCATCATTAAGACGAAGGACCGTGGGTGGGTTTTGTTCGATGACGAAATGGTTGAGCCCGTCGATAAAAACTTCGTGCGCAACTTTTTTGGTGACAAACCGGGGATGGCAACAGCATACGTTCTCTTTTATCAGGAAACGACCTTTGAGAAGGTCCGCGAAGAGCAGGAAAAGGAGGGAATGGAAGAGGTGAAGCTCGCGAGCGCAGCTGCAAATGTCGCGCAAGGGGATAGCGACAAGTCTGATAACATCCCCCTGAGGCGACAAGCGACACAGCCAGTTCAGCTAATGGACCACGAGTCAATGGCTAGTCTGGCGCACGCGGCGACGGCGCCGAACATTCTGTCACCAGTCGTGACCGCCAATGATCCTCCCGTCCCTGAAGCACCCCCAGTTGCTGCCCCGGTTGCTGCTGTACCATCGAATGGAATTGCAAGGACGAACACGACAAAAGAAGATGCGAAGTCTAAGGAGGACAAGAAACGAGAGAAGAAGGAGCGCGAAGCTGCCGAGAAGGCAGAAAAGCTCGCAGAGAAAGAACGGGAGAAGCAAGCCAAACTTGACGAAAAGAAACGACGCGACGAGCAGTTGAAGATGAACATGGTCCGAAGAAATGAACAGGACGAATTACAAAAGGTCCTAGAGGCCAGCAAGAAGTCGGCAGCGAAAGAAGAAGAAGCAAGGAAGAAAGAAAACGGCTCTGCCGGTTCGTCCAGTCTCTTGGACCGATCCAAACGTGGGAGTAAGTCGATGTCGAGGAAGAGCTTCAATCTTTTCCATCACAAAGACAAGGTCACCGCCCAAGCGCTGAATGCGACGACAAATGGCGAAATACACGACCACGCCAATAACGAGAAGCACGACAAACTTAAGGACCGACTCAGCTTCGGTTTAGGACGGAAAAAGAGCACCAACCTACTTTCGTCGTAACCGCGGAATGCACACAACAATTTCGTCACATTTGAAAAGATATGAAAAGCTTGGTCACTTAGGGTTCACTTGTATGATGAACGACAGGATATACATTTGCACCTTTCACTACAGCAGCAATATTGGGAAACACGGCATCAGGGGCATTTTCAACTGCTCTACATTGTCAATCTTGACGTTTGGTTAGTATATCGGAGCTGTTCTTGTACGGCGGAGTGGTTTTACACCGCCTAGGAGTCGCGGATGAGAAAGGGGGTAGGATGTTGGCTTAAGGCCCAGCTTGGACATAATGGCTGTTGTTGGCTAAATCATTGTTGCGAGCCCTGGTGGAAATTCTGGTCTGCTGGGCTATTGCGAGGGCGATTTTTTGTACTATAGCGATCAAGCAAGTTTTGGCGATGCTTGCTGAGATGGGTGGGTGCAAACAAGAAATGCAGGTCTGATCCGAATTCTGCATATTGATCGTTTTTAACGAAACATATTGTGTACATGCGCCCCGTCAAGTAGATGTACAAAGTTCAACACCTCGATCTTTGAAGCGTTGTAACCCAAAGCCTTATAAACTCCCTTGCCGATGCGAAAACAGAATACCGTGTCTTTTGTCTTGGTTGCCTAGTCCCTCTATCCCAGTATCAGTTCGTACACGATGATGACCGAATTCACGAATATCAAAGGCACTGAAAACTATTAGTCCCATTGTCGATTCGGGGGAAGCAGCGTAAGCCGGAGGGGCGACACATACTGCGCATCAGAGTCCGTATGCTTGCGAGCAGGTGGATGATCTTCGCCTTGACACTCGCATCGGCGCCAGCGCCAAAAGCCGGATCATAAGACGCAGGGGAGAGATTAACTAGAAGGTGCGCACAGCATCAGCGATCTGAGACTTCTTTCGTGTACGGGCAGCAGGGGGGTTGCGTACTTCGCGCCAGGAATCGGTCTTCGGACAGGACGGCCACGGCGTTGATGAGCAGCACGGCGACTAGGACACGGTGTCAGCGGCGGCGCGCAGAGGGAATGGGGGGCGGTGCGCAGCGTACTGTAGAGGAAGTTCCCGAAGAATAGCATGGTGGGCGAGAGCTGGGGAGGGGACGGGTTGAGGGTCGTGAGGGAGCAAGATGCTGCTGGCGGGTTGTGGTGGTGGTGGTTGTGAGGGATGGATGTGGCAGGTTGGCGCGGGGGATGGTTGCGCCGATCCGATGCTGGCTGGCGCTGATGTCACGGTGTCAACGTGTAAGCGGGTAGGGAGGCAGAACCTCTTTCAGTTGAGCACTTCAAGGGAGATGCATTGGTGCGATTCTAGGCTCAGAGTATACGTGTGAGGGCCTGGAGAACACCTCAATTCCCATGTACATTCTTTTTCATCTGATTCCCAATTGATGCTCCGCACAGCCAATTTCCTGCTAAAGCCTCCCACGTCGTGCCCCTTCAGCACAGCCTGAAGCCGTCTCAACATGGCGAAACTCATCGGTAAACTCAAGCAACCCAATCTCAAACCCATCCCGTCCAGTGCTGAAAATAACCAGATGCCTTATTCACATCTCTGCTCTTCATCATCCCGCTCATCCACCTCCTCATCTCACCCCACACCAAAGTCGAAGAATCCTTCAACATCCAAGCCGCGCACGACATCCTCGTCTACGGCACGCCCACCAGCAACATCCACTCCCGCCTGTCCCAGACCTACGACCACTTCAGCTTCCCCGGCGCCGTGCCGCGCACGTTCCTAGGCGCCGTGCTGCTGGCGGGGGTTGGCCAGCCTGTTGTTGCGCTGGTTGGGTTCCGGCATGCGCAGCTCGTGGTGAGGGCCGTGTTGGGGCTGTTTAATGCGGCGTGTTTGGCGGTCATGCGGAGGAGGTTGAGGGCGGCGTATGGGGAGGGCGTGGCGAGGTGGTGGGTGGTGTTTATGGCGAGTCAGTTTCATGTCTCGTATTACATGTCGAGGACCCTGCCGAACATGTATGCGTTTGGCCTCGGTAAGTTCACTCAACTCACAAAGTCGGATGAGTAGCTGCTCACTCACAATCACAAGTCACTCTTGCTACGGCGTTTCTACTCCCATCATCTACACCTCGTGAATCATTCATCCGGTGCAAGCAGTCCATCGCGCTGCTCGCTATTTCTGCCGTCATCTTCCGATCCGAGCTTGCCATCCTCCTCGCCACGACAGGGTTGTATTTACTTTACGTCGGCAGGGTCAACCTACGCGTTTTGGCTTCCGTGATCATCGGATCTTCCCTTGCCGCGCTCATCATCTCCGTGCCCATCGACTCCTACTTCTGGCAGAAGCCCCTGTGGCCGGAGCTCTGGGGTTTCTATTTCAACGCCATCAAAGGGAGCTCGTCAGACTGGGGCGTCTCCCCATGGCATTACTACTTTACATCCGCCTTGCCACGGCTGTTGCTGAACCCCTTGCTGCATTTCCTCACCTCCTACGCGTTGACACGACCAGCAACAACGCGTGCTGCCAAGATCCTGACCATCCCCAACCTTGCCTTCGTTGCTATCTACTCGATCCAGCCACACAAGGAAGCCCGTTTCATTTTCTACGTCGTTCCCGGCCTCACCGCCGCTGCCGCTCTCGGTGCAAATTTCATCGCCACGCGCTCTTCCAAATCGATCATATATGCCATTACCACGGGCGTCCTCGTGCTGTCCGTTCTCGGCTCCTTCGCCGTAAGCTCCGGAATGCTTCTTCTCTCTGCTCTCAACTACCCCGGCGGAGATGCGATAAACCAGGTCTTCACATTAGCAGACTTCGCCAAGTCCCCATCCTCCGTCACCGTCCATGCTGACGTGCTGACGTGCATGACTGGCTTGACACGCTTTGGGCAGAATCCAGCCGGAGACCTCATCGGATTGAATATCCCGTCCATGAACGACTCGCCAAGACTCATATTTGACAAGACGGAGACGGAACCTGAATTGGAATCACCACAGTTCTGGAACGGCTTTGATTATATCCTCATGGAGGATCCCTCGAAAGCTCTTGGGAGCTGGGAAGTTGTGGGCGTCATCCAAGGCTACGGCGGCGTTGAGGTTCTAAAGCCTGGAAGGGAACCTTTGGAAGTTGAAGATAGTGAGAAGGTCATGGGTCTGGGGGCCTCGGTTGCTTCATTCCGAGAAACGGTGAGGAGATACACCGGTGGATGGTGGATTGGACCGAGGATGGTAAATCGGATCCATATCTTAAGAAAACAGGTTATGACGGCGGATAGCGAGCAACCGATCTCAGCAGCAGCTCTTCGTTAGTATACAAACCACAGCAGACGAATTCAAGAGAATAGACAAGCAGCGTGTCATCAATATTCAACATCGTTTCATTGCTCAACCATTTTCTGGGAACTTTAAACAGACCCTCGCCAATGTGATATCCCTCTTCCAAAAACCAACTGCCACAAGCCACCAATAATAGCCAACCAACCAATCACTTAAGGGCGGTAAGTTCACCAACCCCATGATGTTCCCGTCATACCAACGCCTATCCCAGTTTGTCATATGCGTTTCCCATCCAAGGGTCAATCCCATGAAGCTCTTAAATCCTGAAAAAGAACGAGAAGCAAAAAGGACCTCGTGTAAACCCAACGCAGAACCCAGCCTCTCCATGACACAAACGCTCGCTCCTTGTTCCATGCCTCGGCTTCGTATGCATAACCAGGCGAAGCATCATCATCCCACACAATTATTACATATATATCTCAGCAACGATTAGCGAAGACCGACAAAATGACATGAGGTCATTCCTGCTCCGTGTCGCTGCCTTCGTCTTCGTCTTCAACATCAAGATGTCCTGTTTCAAGGGGTTTGGGAGCGTCCAGAGCGCCGGAAGTATCATCGTCGTCATCGTCGGAGATCTCCTCCACCTGATCAACTTCGTCGGCTCCAT
Source organism: Xenoacremonium recifei (assembly GCA_012184525.1). Taxonomy (NCBI): domain Eukaryota; kingdom Fungi; phylum Ascomycota; class Sordariomycetes; order Hypocreales; family Nectriaceae; genus Xenoacremonium; species Xenoacremonium recifei. The sequence continues at coordinate 528,352 of WOFQ01000008.1, read as the reverse complement.
CATCTTCAAGGGGACCAAATCGTTCGGTGTATCTCTGAAGCTGCTTCTGTTGCCTGATGAAATGATCGATGATTTGGGACATAGGACCCCGAAGGTCGTTGAGAGTTTTGATGACACCTGCACCAATAGACAGGTGCCTCATCGCCAGTGTCGAGATGCAGGTCTAGGAGATTATTAGCACGTCATTCAAAGATTCCCCGTCAGGCGTGTGGTGCTCACCTCTATCCTGCTCACTTGATGTTCCATGAAATTCATCAAGAACCGTTCTGTAACGTCGCCCCCGCGCTGTTTCATTCTTTCTAGCAGCTCTGTCTCAGGAGGTTGGAGTGCTGCACTCCCAGCCAATTCCAACGTGCTGCAAAGCCTCTCAAGACGCAAACTAATTCTCCAGAGTGACCACACGAGATCGGGTTCGAACGACAGGTTCTCTCCAGGAGCAAGCGTAGCGGGTTTGTTAGTTCCCTCGTCACGTCTGTCATGCTGCTGATGATATTCGATTCGACCTGCTAGGGCATGCGGGTAGAGCGAGTATACAACTTCAGGGTTTTCCAGTCCCTTCAATTTCTTCTCGCCCATCTCCTTCACCTCGAACCCTTGAGAAGTCAAAGATCGGAGATCTTTCCGTATCGCGGTCCCATAGGATTCGTCATCCAAGGATTCGTCGGCTCCGTTCAACCCTGACCTGTCGGTATCTTGATAATTTTCAAGGCACCGTTGGATTTCGGATATAAAGTCAGTTGATACAGCAATCTGTCCGCCATCTGCAACGGCTGAGATTCGGGAAGCCTTGTTGACCATGGGTCCGAAGTAGTCCATGCGGCGAGTCACGGGATCTGTCTCGCTGACACAGTCGCCATAGTGTATGCCCATACGAACAGACAGACCCTTGAAGACAATGGCATTGTCTTTGTCATAGACAGGTTGGCAGGAAACTGAGTTGAGCACCTCAGAAGGCCAATTCACATCAAGGAGTTGCATCTGAACCGCAAAACACCAAAGGAGGGCCGAGGTCGCCGTAGGGAAGGAAACCATAAACGCATCGCCTTCGGTCTTCACCTCATACCCTCCAATGCGACGGAGCTGTCGACGCATAACTTCGTTGTGCAGCTTGATAGCTGATCTCATAGCATTCGGGTACATCTCCCACAGGTTTGTCGAGTTCTTTATGTCAGTGAACACGATAGAGACGTTTCCGGTAGGTGCAGGAATCTCCGCCCCTAGACGACCAAGGGAAGAGTCCAAAACGTCGCCCTTGGTCTTGCGTCCTCTTCGTGTTGAGAGAACCTGGGCCTCATCAGGGATGCCGGACGGGTATAACGACATGCTGGCGCCTCTATGCAGACGTGATCGCTCGACTCGTCGTTTCAAGTCAGCAACACTAATCATCATGACCATTATCTTTCCAGAAGCGCCATATGCGATAGCTAGATCTCGAAGTTTCTGAGCTGCCCGCATAAGATCCTGTCGCTCTGCCCTTGCAATGTCTGTAACCAAGCCTGGTGAGAGGTACTCCCAGAGTTCCCGCGTCGCAATCAAAATGATGTCGTCCTGTTCCCGAATAGTCATGTTGCTGACGTACGGTGCTGCCTGTACGGCTGGCATGAGATCGACGTATCCGAAGGCCCGGGAAACCTCCAATAAATCGTTTAGTCTTCCGTTGCGGGACACCCATCCTCCAGCCTCCCGAATTCGAGATCTCTCTCCGGGCTCAGCTGGGTCATGTTTGCGAGTCAGGATTTTGTGGGAGCCGTCCGTTTGGATCACCATGGCTTGAGCATCACCCACGTTGGCAACATAAAGTTCTGTGCTTTGCAGGTAAACAACGGTTGCAACACCACCAGAGTTGAGGTCTTCCTTATTAAGAATGACCGGCGGCATGGAACCCCTGTGTGTTTTTTGCGATCGTTCCTCGGCGCTTTGAACAGCAATTGTGACGAGATCCTTGTTGAGTTGTAGGAACGCACGTCGCAGAGCATCGGCTGGAGTCTCACTTTGGCGCATCTTCAATGACCTCAGTTCGAGGGCGAATATTTGGCCAAAATTTTCGTGCAGGTATTTCGCGATTTTGCTTCCGCCACTGGAAAGTGCCTGTCCGTCAAACAGACCAAGAAGCATCTCAGTCTCGGAGGAGTTGAATCTAGGGACGACAAGATCAATGGTTGACAAATGTTCGTTCTTCCCCATGGTGTCGGCCATGCCATAGGGAAGGTGTCCTGCCAAAGAGCCCGAGGTTCGAACACGCCTATCCTCGCTCTGGTCTGGAATACTGGGTTGGGTGAGAGTGACGTCCATCAAACCGAGAACCCGCAAGTTCACCAATCGATTGAAGTCGGTGTATTGTTCGCGATTGACGGACCCTGGACCCCAGTTGGTTTGCTTGATCTCAAGTCTTTTGTTGCCAGACAAGTTGAGGTATCTTAGATTAGGATTGAGATTCCAATTCCAATCGTATGGTACGTTCGAGATGTTGTACTTGAGGTAATTGCTCCCACAATCTAACACAGCAAGGTTCTTGGCCCTTGAAATGTCTGCCGGTAAATTGGTGAACTTGTTGCCGTTGATATACAGAGCTCCAAGCAAACTCGATTCTTCAAGGTCGTCAGCGGGGAGAGTCGTCAGGCCGTTGCCAGACAGATACAGCTCCACGAGCTGTGGCCAGCTTTTAATGGATCTCTGGGGCATGTCGCTTATTTCTTCGTTGTACGATAGATTCAGAACTCGAAGTTCGCCGAGAAGTGTGATTTCGTCAAAGACATCGTCATCGAGACGATTATCAGCAAGATACAAGTTTCGCAGAGACCCGGCGAAGGTACTTGTAATCCTTGACGAGAGGCTGGAATCCTTCCTGGTGGTTGTTGACGGTGTCGTCGACCTAGACACGACAGACGTCTTGCGACCACCTTTTCCATAGACAGAAACCACTGAACTTTTGCGGTCGCCAGCTGCTATTGGTGACGGACCAACGCTTAGTAAAGTGCTCGAATTTTGACTTGGCCTGCGTTCATCCACTAACTCCTCCGTACTCGGAGTTGCCGAGAGTGTACCCAACGGTGGTCTTCCGTTGATAACTGGAGGCGGTGCCGAGGTATCCTCCCCTGGTAGACGTGGTGGTCTCGATGCTGGCTTAGGGAAATGTTCCAGAACGTTGGAAGAGGCGTTGAATGTTTCCAACTTGTTAGCCCACCATATCTCCATTGGCAACTTGGAGATGTTGTTCCCGCGAACGTTGAGCACTTTAAGCTCAGACAAACATCCGATTTGAGCCGGAAGCTCTCCTACCGAGTTGTTGGCGATGCTGAAGTGCTCTAATCGACTGAGCGTCCCTATCTCCTGGGGCAATGAGACGAAATAATTCCTGTCGAGTATAAGATGTTCGAGGTTCATCATGTTCGTGAAAGCAGAGTCGATGCTGGCCAGTTGCGCATTTGAAAGGTTCAATGTTTTTAGTGTCGGCACCGGTTCCACGATTTCGAACTTATTCAGAGGATTCGAGTTCAACTTCAACTGGCGAAGCGACGTAAAGGTTCCAACAAAGGCAGAGACCAGATTGTGATCCGCAGTCAGAATCTCCAGCTTAGGGAGTTCGGATATTGTGTTGATGCTGCTGATGCCGTTGTATTTGATATCGAGTTCACGCAAGCTCATCAAATCCTTGAATGATGGAGGCACTTCGTGCGTAAGTCTGTTGTTGGTAATAAGCAGCTTCTCCAGGTTTTTCAGGTTGCCGATTTCCTGTGGAAGAGTTGCAATGGCGTTGAAGCTGAGGTCCAAGTCCACCAAACTCTGCAAGTCGCACAAGAACGGAGGGAATCTGTCCAAGAAATTGGAGGAAATGTTGAGGCTTCGGAGCGACTTGTAAGCGCCGAAATATGGTGGGAGATGCTTCAACCGGTTGTTGGCGAGGTTCATTTTCAAAAGCCCAGTGAGAATTTCAAGCTCTGCCTGTTCCAATTGCTCGATCCGATTGTTAGACACATCCAGGTATGTCAGCTTGCCTGCGCGAGCCAGACTGGGGGGTATCTTCCGGGCGTCGTTGTTGTTAAACTTGATGTCTCTCAGGTGTTTGCATGACTGTATAAAGTCGCGGGGAACGTCGAGCGAAAGGTTTCGAGAGAGGTTGAGTGCGACAATCTCCGGAGCCCGCGAGTAGAGTGAAATCGGTATGGTGATCAAGTTGCGTCCTGAGAGGTCAACGTGGTTGAGTTTCTGCGCTCGAGAAAATACCAAGTCGGCCGTCCTCGCGTGAAAGTCGCTCTCCCTCGCGGAAAGAAACATAAACCGACAGAGGTAACTGTTGTCTTCTCGTCCAAGATCTTCTATTCGATCCTTCTCTTCATAGCCAATCTGCTGCAAAAGGCGTTTCTGTATCAATAAGGGCCGTTCGGGTGGGGTCAGAACTTTGATCAAATCATGCTTCTTGACAATGATGTGGTAGTTTTCAAGACCATCAACGACGTAGGTCTTTTTGATAACCTGAGATATCACCTCTGAAACACTCGAGTCCAGTGGCATCGAGTGTGTTGAAAAGGTTCCATCAGACCGGAAGATGCGAATGCAATAAGGTGCCATCTTCTCTTCAGGTCGGGGTGGGCTCCCGATTTCATCGACATCGGGTACGTGCTGCGAGTTGTCCTCTGTATTCCTGCGAACGGCCCAGCTGTCGGGTGCGTCCCAACGTCCCTTCGGTGGATTTGACGAGACCGAATCAGCGCGGTCCATTTCCACACCGCCGGCGAAACTTGCATCCATCGGCGTGAGGGCGGGCGGCTTTGTCAAGATACCTTCCATATCATTGAGATTAGTGTCCAGGTGAATCATCTCACTCGACTCATTGCGATCCGTTGGACCAATAGCCTCCTCAACCTCATCGTGAAAGCGCTGAGCTCTGGTCTTTTTTGAAAAGGGAAATCTGTTATTGAAGGTTGCGCCGCGCTGAGTCCCAGGCCGGAGCTCTGAGCCGTCACTGAGGTCACCGCCATAAAGGGTACCTGCAGGAAACGCTGAGGGTGACAACTCAGGTCGGTGAAAATCAGGCTTTGAAGATTTAGGCTGCAGCGATTTCGTCGATTGCGGCAGGTCTCTTAGTGATCTTGTACCATCGTCCTTATCCTTGTGATTGTGGTGCCTTCGAAGTCGGCCAAGCAAGCCCCGTTTTCCATGATGGTTGGGAGAGGTCTGTCCGTCAACCTGACCCTTACTCGAAGTAAAAGACGGACCACCGCTTCTAGTACTTGGGGTCGGACTCTGGCCTCTCGACTTGGACGAGTACATGGCAGCCGCACTACCGCCCCTATCTCGTGGGAACTGGCCAAACGGGGTGTCTTCCCTGCTAAGAGTTGGCCTCAACGTCCGAGGGTCATCGTTGCTCTTATTGTGACGGTGATGGTGGCCTGGGATATGGACAATAGAATGGCCCGAACGTGACGAAGAAGACGTCTTGGGCGGAACTTGGGACGAGGCGTCGGTACTCATATATCGTTCTCGATCGGGGCCGGTCATGGTGTTTCGAACGGGAGCTTCACCATATCGAGCGATGTCCTATGATCAGGTTAGGGAGAATTTCTCCTCAGGACACGGTATTCAAGCCATGCTAATGGGTGCGAAGTGGGCAGAGATTGGAAAGCTATGACTCCAGGGGCAGCCGGAGCTACCTATGGTGGCAAGGGAGGGAGGGCACCATCACCATCCAGGGCAGCAGAGGGGGGCACATACGGTGTTATCTTGGTAAAGGAATGGCACGACGTCCGAAGAAGGGACCGGCGTCCTTGGACGAGACGACGATGGCGATACATCTCTAGTGTGATCGGTAGCATTAGAGTAGTTGCGATCGCGATGTGTGGGGCGACTGTGGGAGTAAGAGCGCGCACGCTGGTCCTTGCCGGCGAGCGAAGTGGGCAGGCTGCTCTCTGAACTATCGCGGCCAGGGAACTCTTCGCCAAAGAAGCCTTGGAGCTTGCGATATCCGCCGCGCGGGCCGCTGGTCCTCGAGCCTGTGCTGCTGGCCGTGAGGATGCTCGCCGCCGAAGGCCGTCGCCCGTCGTTGAAATACGGTGCCTCGGGGGACTCCTGCAGCGTCGTCGGTGCCGGGCGAGAGTTTGAGGATGGCGGAAATCCTGGCGAGAGCTGGGAGGCGAGGGACAGGTTATCGCTCGAGTCATTGTAGAAGCTGGTGGACATGGTATTGGACGGTGTCGTAGACCCGTTGGACGTCAACCACGGCGCGATCTGAGGGGTGGCGGTCGGGGGGTTATGCGAGATCTGAGGTACACGAGAAGTCTCGAGGACGGCGACGTCGCGGCGGTAGTTGGTGAGGTCGCTCAGCCGACGGTCCTTGTGGTGGTGATGAGCGGCATTGGATTGAGCAGAGGCGGACGACATGGCGCCGCGCGGAGCAGTCGAGGAGGAAGTCGGCGAGACTTGAGTCTCATCCTTGGTTGACCTATCAATGCAGGGACCTGTCAGAACTGAAGGACGCACGGCTCAGACAGACGAGGGGGGGGAGCGCAAGATTGAAGTTTGAGACTCGAGCGGGCGAGGCACACAGGAGGCGACGGCGCAGCGCAGCGCAGCACAGGGACGAGGACCAACTCACTGGAAGTTCAGCAACGGACCATCCTCGTCGGTCCAGAGGAACGCAGAGGGCCGCTGGCGGGATTCCGACGTGGTGGAAGCTGAAGCTGGGAGAGTCGAGGACTGCGCGGCAGTTCCAGTTGGGGTTGCGGATGAGGAAGCTTCAACAGGAGTGGAGGAAGGCTTGACGGTGCCAGCAGAGTGGGTGCTGTCAGTGCTGGAGCTCGTGATGGAGCTGATGCGGTTCCCGGCCTCATTCCTGGTCATTGTCTCCAGGGTGTCGATGGACAGGGCAGGCAGGGCAAGGCCTGAGCCTAGGCCATAACAGTTGGCGAGGGCGCTCGAGGACGGGGAGTGTGCGATGGGCGAAGGCGACAGATGGATGGCGCACACGATAATCGGCTGCAGTTCACGTCATGCTCGGGGGGCGCGGTGCGGTGCGGCGATTGCGATGCAGCAGGTTCACTCAAAGCGCCGTCGTTCGTGGATGGATGGATGTCGTCGTCGTCGTCGTCGCTGTCGTCGTTGGCCGCGGTGTCTGTTTTCGTTTTCGTTCCCAACAGCACTGACTGGACTGGGACTGTCGAAGATGGATGCTGGCTCCTGGTTCTGCGCTACGGGCAGGCTGGGGGCGGGCTCTGGTATGGACCTCAACCGTGGGCGATGGACTAACCCGTAGCGCATGGCACTACCTCACTTTAGCAGCTTAGCTCTACGGTAAGGTCGCAGGCGCGGTACGGGTTACGGGACATCCAATTCGAGGCGGGCGGAGACCTGGACCGCTCCATGCGCGGGTGAGAGGGACCATCCTTTACGATCCGGCAATATAGGGTGACATGCAGCACCATCCGTCGTCTGCTACAGGCCTTGAGGCCCTGGGTATCCGCCTACCGACGCCTCCAGCGCTTCCACCCGACCTCAATGGCCCCATCCCGTCCATGCCTCCTCACTGTTTCTGTCTCGTCGCTAAGCCATTTGCAACCCGCCAGACGGGCAACTGCCCACACGGAGGTGCCTTTTTGCTTTTGTTCGTCACGTTTTGCGCGGTAAGCTTCAGGTATCTTCCCTCCACCCAGCGGGATCCTTCGGTGGTCGGCGCGTATTCCTCCCGCTCTCCTCAACGACAAGGAAGAGGATTCGAATCACCAGGTCGGCTTGGCAAAACACCGTGGGCCGAGACCTTTTGTTTAACTCGATAATTAGGTGCCAAGGCATTTATGCCCGTCACAATACAAAGTGCGCGGAGTAAGGGAAGGTCGCCTCAGGTTCTCTGCCATGCTAGTCCGCCTCGAATAACTGAGTGCGCCTGGCCTCACGTCACCATCCCCGCAGCAGCTTCTCGGCCCTCGAATCTCAAGGCGGCACTTCCCAGCTCGCAGCCGCTGTGACGGTGCGGTGAGTCCCTGCAGCGATCTGTGCACAGTGTGCTTCTTCGGAGGGCGAGGCGGCACGGATCTCATCCTGGTGTCAGGCGGGCATCATTAAGCCTTCTTGGTCACCCTGGCTTCTTATTGCAGCCTTGACACCTTGATATAGACACCGGGGCTAGAAAAGGGTTTGGCGCAATCGACCGATGGGAGAGGTCTCGGGAGAGCAGATAGTTCTTCCGGTTGCCGGCTGCGAGGATAAGGTTGGTTCCGTCATCAACCGCCGTCGCCCTTCTACTTGTGCAATCTGGACGGTCTCGGCTTTTCTCAAGTACAATCCCTCATGGTGCGTAAGGTAGTCGTCCGCCCAGCATGTCTGTAAGCGGGTCACCAGCCTTCGGGCTCCAATAGCGTTAATTGAGATATGCTTCTGCAGAAGTAGAGGAATGGACATCGCCCTTCCAGATCGTTCCGGATTTGAGTAGCCGCTTAAGCTAGGACCTCCGTTTCGTATGCAGGACATCGCCTCTGTTACTAAATACCTCTTCAATGCGCCAGGTGGTGAGACTAAATCTGTACCAGACTCCTGGGTGTCATGCGCCTCGGATCAATTCGTCCGTGTTTCTACCATCGAATCGCCGTAGATTCATCATGCCCAGGAAGAAGTGTGCGCCATCGGAGAATCAAGCGAACTGCCATGAACAATAAACCCACGCGCTCGTAATTCTCCGTCGTGAATTCGACAATCAAATGCAAGCAAGCTTGTTCCCCCAGCATTGAAGGCACGTCATGAAAGTATAGGGTATACCGAAACACGAAAGCACCAAGACCCTCTACGCTCGGGGTTTGATCGAATTCCACAATAGACTCCAATCAGCATCGGTGAATGGGCCTAGGAGTTTCTGGATCGTGTTTCTTCTGTGTATAAGAGGTCCGGTATTGAACTGCAGGAATGGGCCAGGGAAAGAAACCCTCTGCGCGCGCCCCTGCACTTCACTAGATCGACAGCAAACGCCGCATGCTCGACATGCGATTAGTCCCATGTTAGTTTGCAACCCAGACAGCGGTAAGACTCAGTGCATATCGATCTTATCTGCCGGTGAGCGTTAAAGAATTTGTAGAGAGATCTCACACTGCCTCAAGCACGAAATGAAGCAGTGATATGAGGTCCGTCACTCTCAGGGATGATTAAATCGACTGGCATTGACATGCAGCGAGAACTTCTACTTCTTTGGCTGAAGACCTCTAGTGTCGTAACAAGGTGCATTTCCTCTCTCCTTAGTAGCTGATATGGCATAATTTGAGATCAAGGTTCCTCATTTATGATTTCACCTAGAGGTTTGCTCTCCTCCAATATTATCCTTGCCTCACCAGTAGAGACATCCATATCTTCCTCAATCAATCGAACAGCAAGCTCAGCGACCAAAACAGATTGAATGAAAGCGGCAGAACCTCGACCTGCGATCACACGGTCATTCGTAGCCTTTTCCTTCAGCAAATCTCCAAATTCACCAACAAGGTAGTCGCACATGACGTTGAAGCCTCGAGGTCCATAGTATCCCGGGTTTAGATCGTCCTCTTTTTTGAGAGACCTGGCTGCTGTTCCCGACTTGATCTTTTCCGCGAGCACATCCCGGAAATGAGAGGCCTCGCCGTCAATAATTCGGAGCAGATATTCTTGATGCTCAGCAAGTCGTTTCTCTAAAGTGGCCCATTCAATCACTGGGTAGTGTCGAGAGCGCCATGTGTCCATCGCCGTATCTCGTTTATGTCTGTGACAGAATTTGGTCTGCATCCTGACGTTCAAACGCTTGCCCTTGGCGAAATTCTCCAACAAACCCTCCTCAACAGGATCTCCGCACCAAGGGCATGTTGTTAGTGACTTTTCGACCGTGGACTCCTCGGGCTCGCTCGTCGACGTTTCGCCATCCAAGTTCAGAAAGTCACACAGAGAATTGACTGGACTGCTGTCACCTTCACTTCCTTTCGCCCAATCTTGGAGGCTCGCTGGTATAATGAATGTAGGGCGGGGAGGATCCGGTTTCCGTTCTCGTGGTTCAGTTCCCGCTGGCTCGGTAGTGATTTTTGGACGCGCTGTGTTCTGCAGAATTTTGGGCTTCTTCCAAATTGACCCCTTTTTGGCTGGACTTGCACGCCCTCCGGAATCTTGAGACAAGTTTCCCACAGCCTTGAATCTAGACTTCCGTTGAGGAGAGTCTAGATAATTCGGACCATCATCTGGCCCTGTCTGTTCAGGTCTCCGAATGCGAGAGGATTGCTTCTTCAAAGGCGGGGAAGCAATGGAGTCCTCTGGAACGGAGAGTTTCGCTTTCGAGGACTTCTTGGGGCTGTCGAGAGAACCTGGAATATTAATCGTGGATTTTTTATTTGAGTTAGGAGGTTTTGCTGGCTAGGAGTCAGTCAAATATCGGATAGGACTCGAAAAAAAAAAGTCACCTTTCTTGGCAGCAGGGGCCATGGAAGAGTATTGCGAAGTATTACTCTTCCTGGAGCCATATGTATTTTGTGTTTTCTTCCTCTTCACAAAGCCCTTTTCATCCACGTGAGGGTCATCGGAGCTAGATATCGGGTTTGAGAGCGTTTCCTTTGGACGTTTGCGACTGTTCTCTGCAACCGACTCCGCATCACTTTCTTCTGGTTCAGGACTTTTCCTCTTGTTGGTATTGACCCTTCGTTTCCTTCTGCCTTGAGCCGTGTTGGGCTCCGCTTGTTTGAAGGAAGTGCGTGATATCTTGCCCCTTTCAGGTTCGGAGTCGTCCGAAGCCTCGGGTGGTGCCGTTAAATCGCGGTCCTTTTGGGAAGCCGGCTGCTCATCGTCTTCATCTTCACTCGATAGAGGCTGTGCATCATCAACAACTTTTTGGACGAGCTTGTCTCTTGATTTGCCCCCGACGGTTTTGAGAAGGGGTTCCGGATGCTGCCTGCAGCTCAACCCAGTTCTCCGACTCGGTGCCATGATGGGAGACAACTCGGTTGCAGGTAAATGCTGACCATGGAAGGATTTGGTGACCTGATAGTATCGCTTCCTTGGTTGCCTTCAAGAAAACCCTGCAGATACCCCTTGCTAGCTGACGCCGCCTTACCAGGAAGACGCCAGGAGTACTTCACGATACAGTGACCTCAAGCATGGCAATCTGTTTCCTTTTAGCTGGCACGAAATTTAGACAGGAAAAATGCCTCATACCTGATGTGATTATTCGATTCACGGTGTGCAATGGAGTCCAGGTGGCCTGTGAGGACGAATTGACCAGATAATGGATCGTGAGCGTTCAGTGATGCTTTGTTCTTGAACGCCTCTTCCTAGACGCGTCGATAACGCGCAGCGCCACATGTACGTTGGGAGTGGAGCCTCAGACGGACGGGTTATGAGTGGGTTGGGGCACAAGCCACAGCAACTTAGCGCTTGACCCCTGTAACCCCCCCTAGAAGTTGGGCCAGTTGGAGGTTGACAGCTCCTCCAGACGAGCGAACAAAGAACGAGAGCTTCACGTGTTTCCATACTTGATCTCCTCCTCCCACCGTCTCTTTGACCGTCTTTCTTGAGACCGCACACGACATCGCACTTAGGAAACTTATCGACGACCGTTTACTTCGAACGAAACCGTTACAGGGCTCGAAATGGCCCTGAACCGCAAGTATGCCGCATTGCCGGATCTGGTGAGTCGCTGTGCTGCCTTCTGCTGCTGGGAAGATCTAACACTCTCAGGATTCGGCCCCAGACATCTACGAAACGCCAGAACTTACCGACGACAACTCTACCATTCCAGTGGGTGCTATTCTCAAAGGATAAGCATCTGTGCTTACCATGACCCTCTAGACTACTGCCGCGCGAACTGTGTCCGACGACGAGTTTTACGACGTTGAAGACGAGACCCCGGGAATCTCGCGATCTCGATTACGAATAGACGAAGCTCGATCTCGTTTTCTGCCCTCGAACGTCGATGCAAACGGCGTAGATTTCTCCGACCGAGTTGATGGGAAACGCAAATCATACAGAGCTTCGACTCGCAGACAGCGGATTCTCCAGGACGGGACAGAAGAACTGGGCGACCTATCTGACGATGACGACGAAGAAAGCTTGGAACGAAGACTTGCCCGTCTGAGACGCGAAGTGGAAGAAGTGAAAGACGCATACGCGAAGCGGAAAGCAGAGGCTAAACAAGATACAAGCGAGGAACCGCAACTCGTGTTGCTCAGCCAAGCACTCGATGACATCTCTAAAGCTCCTTTGTCTCGGGTTGCGCCACCCACGTCCAAATTCGCAGCAATCCAGAGGGAAGACGAAGAAGTTACGGAATCCAGGGTAGATACAGAGGCAACTTACACTGTAACATATGCGCCAGCATATGAACAGAGCCATGCTTTGGCCAAAGCGGCAGATTTCGACCGACGGCTGTTGATATTAGAAAAGGGCCTCGGGATTAGCTCCTCAGTTATGTCTGAAGCAGATGGCAATGGCCTTCCGAGAGCTTTGCTTCCGAGTCTCGATGCCATGGACAAACAGATTATGGCACTGGCGCAAGCATCAACAGCGAATCTTGACGCTATCAGTCGTCGAGTGAGAGCATTGGCATCCGAGCAGGACAAACTGAACGAGGCCCGGGAAAAGGCGAAATCGTTGCGAGAGGAACTTGGCCGATCAGCGCCTGGTGCACCCTCCGGAGAGTCCGAGCAGGAAGCAAAGATCAACGCACTCTACGGCATTCTGCCGACTATTGAGAATCTTACACCGATGCTGCCTCCGCTCCTGGATCGGTTGCGATCTCTGCGAGAGATTCATGCCGATGCAGCGAACGCCAGTGACACCTTGAGTCGGATCGAGAAGCAACAAGCGGATATGACGACGGAGCTCAAGCAATGGAATGATGGCCTCGAGAAAATTGAGGCAGCAATGCAAGAGGGCGACGTGACTATGAAAAACAACATGACAATTATGGACAATTGGGTGAAGGATCTCGAACAGCGCATCGAAGATTTGTAGTCGCAAAGAACATTGAGATACCCTATTACATATTTGAAAACAAAATCCGAGACCCAATGAAAGATCGTTGCTCGACTGTGATGCAGCCTTGGAGTTTGTGAAGGCGGAGGTAAGCAAGACTACCTTATGGTGCTAAGACAGGTTGAGCTTGGCGCTCTTCTCGGGAACATATTTTCCCCGGTCACCGTTGTCCAACCACATGACATCCCACAGCCAAGAGGTCTAGGCATTTGTGGGGCAGGGCTTCGGCACACGAAAACCCTGACAACCTTCACCAAAAAGTTCCATCTAGCAAGCCTACTCTCACGATCACGTCCGCGACCACCGACATCCACAACTCCTCACAGTACGACACGCACCCACAACCTCACGAATTCCCTCGCTGACAGGACCCAGGTCGCAAAAATGGATTCCTCCAAGGCTCCCGTCAAGTTCGTTAAGGTCACCCGAGTCCTCGGCCGAACCGGTTCGTCGCAGCGAAGAATATAATATCAATTCCAGAACGACCGATCTGACAGGAAATAGGTTCTCGAGGTGGTGTCACCCAGGTCCGTGTCGAGTTCATGGACGACCAGACCCGATCGATCATCCGAAACGTGAAGGGCCCAGGTACGAAGCAACGACGATCCGATACACGGCTGGCCGATGGAGTTGGGCGCTGACATAGTGTGCTAGTTCGCGAGGACGACATCCTCTGCCTGCTCGAGTCTGAGCGTGAGGCCCGCCGGTTGCGATAAAAGAACGATACGGAACGGGGAGGTTTTGGAAGGTAGACAACGGAATAGTTTCGCATGGAAAGGCGGGCGCGCCTTGTACTGGGATATTCTCTGGGGCGGCATCACTCGCATCCCAGTTTCATTTGTTAGAGGAGTCACGGATCTGGCATTGCGAATCCAGAACAGTTCTTCTGCAGCATGGAATCCGATTACGAAAAGTGATTTGACTCTTCGAGGCCCCGACGGAGTTGGTCTAACCCATACGCAAAATCGATGCTCTTTCTTCGACTACAATTCTTTTTCGCTCTGACTGCGCCCAGTGCCAAATACCAGACTCTTTCCATTCAGGCAAGGCCACTGAAGACATCAAGCCGAGATGGTATAATTTCTTCCAGCACCCATGCCCAAGCCAAGGTACCAGTGTCCATGAATCATAGTAGCTAATCACGTGAGCGCGATGCGCTTCAAATTCGGCGGGGCATCCCAATCTCATTTCGTTTTTCCATCACCACATTTGCCTTCCGTGATGGGATCGATGTTCTACATCTCCATGGTATGTAACCTCTTTTCTCTTTTCCTCTTTTACGTTTTTGGAATGATGTTTCAAAATAGCATGTATTACCTGAATACAACTTTGATGTATCATTTTATCACCAAGATCTCTGACCCAAAATTCTTTCTCTCTTACATCAACTCTTCACGTCCGGGCTGTGGCAAGAAGCTAACAGAAGCCTCTTCCAGTATTCATGACCTAGCCGCTACCGCTATGGCTTCGATTCCGAAACCTCCATCCGGTCACTTCAACGTGCTGTATTTTGCTACCGCCACTTCGTACACCGGGAAGGAATACGAAGCTTTCCCTTCGCCTCTTCCTCTAGAGAATCTGTTCGTGGAACTTGAAGCAAAATATCCCGGGATCCGAGCGAAAATACTCCAATCTTGCCTTGTCACTATCAACCTGGAGTATGTAGATGTGCCAAGTGAAGATGGTACTGCTACGATCGTGATACAAGAAGCTGATGAAGTTGCCATCATTCCCCCGGTGAGCTCTGGCTGACATGGGGTTGCACATGTCGGAATGTCATCAATTATTAATTGGCTTCAATCTCTTGTGTCTCATTAGAAAGATGACTGAAAATCTGTCCTTCGTCTTCCGAAATCCTGTGCCGACTTATGGTCGAGCATCTTCTTCCCTGCGAGCTCGATTTTCTGGCAGCAAGGGCTCTCGTTCACCTCTTTTCCTGATCATGTCTTTCCACCGTTGATATTCATTCAATCGCCACCAACCAGGATGTTTCTTGAGGTATCGTCGTAGCCAGCGGATACCAAATAGTAGGAGGAATATTAGCAGGATGAAAAGAAGAGTCGAGACGATTGAGATGATGCCTGTTAGACTCGTGATGGTCGAGACCTGACACCCAAACGGCTTCGTTCGAAGCTCCCATCGTTCCGCCCAGTGCGGACAAATATTCTCGTCATAAGCCGGGGCAAGTAATGGGATCAAATGCGAGTTAGGCACGCAAGACCATGTCTGAGGTAGAGTCAATACGACGAAAAAGATGAAATGCGCACTACTAGAGTCTTACGAAGGGACACCAACTACAGTCATGCTCCTGGAGACAGCCTTGACAGTTTTGGTGGGAGAAGCAACGCTGGAAATGGTCTCGCTGGCTGTCAAGGAAGCCGAAATGGCTTTGGAACACCGAGAAGTTAACGCTTGGGGAATAGGGAAACTCCATGATGTAATCAAACGGCCTTGCGTATGTCTGCGTTTGATGCTTGCGATTGGTCATGAGGTTGTTGAGTTGAAAGGCAGCTGATATCAGATCGTGCGGGGTGGGATGAACTCAAACCCGACGTTGGCTCAGCTCACCCCTCTCAGCAACCCTGGTCTCAAGCCATGTCTTAGCCTCAAGGATCCCTGATGCAGACAAAGGAGCATTGGTCAGAAACCGTTACCAACTGCCTACGTTAATATAGTTGACTCGCAATCAGATACATCTGGGAACTAAATTTATCTGTTCGTAAGGCGCAAGTTATATAAATCGAAATCAATTGATGTAAGAAGAAATCTATATGATTGAGATCTTCCATAAGACGATATGCAATCCCAATACGTGTATACCTACCTATCCGACCAGACCTATGCGCCGCCGCTATCCAATGCTATCAAGATGTCAACTCAAATCCGATAGAAGACCAAATGTAAAGCACTCCTGGTTGCGCTAATGCTTCAAGACGACATGCGCCCATTAGCACGAATCGTATCGTCATCTTCTTCATCATCTTCTTCATAGTCCGCTAGCATGCCACGACTTTCAAGTTGGTCTTCGTCGCTTTCCTCGCTCGAAGCCTTAAAGCCTTCGATCTTCTCAGCGAGCTTCTCGCCTTCTCGCTTACCGCGCTCGACATTGATAAACCATATCAAAGGCGCTGGGAGCCCCACGAGAGCGGCAAGAAACCAGAACGCAGGACGAATGCTTCCAGTCCTGTCAATGATTGCTCCCACAATTGTTGGTCCGAAGACGCTGGAGCCCTTGTCGGTAATAGCGTACAAGGCGTAAAAAGCTGCCTCCGAACCTGGGGGGATAAGTTCACCATATAGGGAACGGCAATAACCGCTGAGACCACCTAGGACAAAGCCATACACAGCAGCCAAGGGATACATCTCCCAAGGCTGCTGTAAACCAATGACGCCCCAGTTCTGCACAAAAGGCAGGTAGCCCATCAATCCATATATCGGAATGACTTCAAAGAGGGCGATGCAAACGAGGATCGTGTGATGGGGCTGAAGCTTGAGCAGCTGCGAAATCGTGGACCACCCGAACGCTCCACAAACTCCTGCGAGGGTTGAGATCACATTGATCATCCCTAGGGCCCACGGCCGCATGTGTAATTGCGTTTTCGCAAAAAGTATAGCTGTGGATGAAGTTGTAGCAATGGCGTCCGATAGTAGAAACCACCCCGCAAGGAACAATACGATATCCAGGAGGCGTCGGGCCAATTGGATGGTGGTGAAAAGGCTTTTCCAGGCGTAAATGATATATGCGAACCATGATCGAATACCCTTCTTTCCATCCTTCACCAACGGCGGTCCGGGCCTTGGCCGTAGCCACATCGCAGCTGGGATAGTGAAGATTGTCCACCAAACCCCAACCAGAAAGAGGACTACTCTTTGCGCCCAGGTTGTGTTGCGCATAGCGATCAGAATACCAATAGAAATGCACTGCAGGAATAACGCTGCAATGTAGCCCGTGCCTATTCCAATGGCAGAAATCCGTGTTGATAGCTGAAGCTCCTTGGAAGTGATTTCTTCGTGAGTTGCCGTTCGCTTCAGTGGAACGCCCTCTTCCGCCAGTAACGCCGAGGTCGAATTGACCATTGCAGGTTCCATGTCTCCAATAGAGTTGGCCAAAGGGCGAGACTCCAGGGTTGAATCCCCGAGATCAGGTGTTGCTGACATATTTGCTTCGATGACCTCCGGATGATAACGTACGAGGAGGGGTAAGAACGAGTTTAATAACACGAAGGACGCGCCGAAGGAAGTGTTGGATATGATTGTTAAGATCGCACCCAAGATGTAAGTGCTCTTGTCAATAAAGATGTAGGACATCACAGCGAAGCTTCCAATCCACGCGAAGGTCAGGAGGAGCTTCTTCCTATAGTTGCCGTGGTCGGCAGCGCAGCTGATGCTGACCACCAGGAGAGCCTGGATCAGAACGCTGACGGAGAAGGTGTACATGGCAAAACTAGCTGTGTTGATCTCCATTCCGAGAACGTAGACAATACATTGGCCATCGTCTTTCTGTTTGCTGTCGCTGGATCCGCAGGGAGTCGTGCGATCTGAGAGGAGGACGCCGTTTTCTCGGGCCAAGGTCTCGAGGAGGATGGGTATGAATGAGCCTGTGACCAGAGATTAGTCTTGACCAAGGCGCGTCGCTGGAGCTTTGAGACCATACCAATTCCACACACTACATATGTTTCTGCGGCAAACGCGTAGCTATACCAGCCCATGAGCTCCTTGCGACTCGTTGGGCGCGCATCATGACCGGCATGGCGCGACGCCAGCGGCCGGCGCCCATCAGCTTCGCTCCCGCGAGAGCTCATGCCGTCCTGTTCGTCGTCGAAGTCGTCGCCGGAAGATCGCTCGTCGTCGGCCTCGAAAGAAGATGTTGTATATGACCTGAATGAGCGTTTGGACAGGATTGAAAGCCCAGACCAGAGCCGTTGTCCCTGGAGAGGTGGCCTTGTCGATTCAAAGTTCGGCGCCATGATTCGCAGCACGCTTCCGTCCAACCCGTGACGTAGCAGGGCGCACGTGATAGGCGTCACAAGGGTACCTTACCTTACACCGTCAGCAACCTGCAAGGCACCAGCTGCATGCCCTTTCGCCGCAGAGAAAAGGACAAACAGCAGTGCACACAGACAGCTTTCCGCGCCATGAGCAGACGATCAAAATTCGGAAATAGTGGCTATTTTTGAACAGGCATGCTGTTCGTAGCGATCCGCGCAGAGCTGGGCTGAAACCGAGGAGGGAGGGGATGGAGTCACGATTCACGACGGCTCCCTTTTACTTATCGACTTCTTCAACCCGACGAACCGCCGCTCAGGACCCTGCCAGACCTGCACGACGAGGCACTGCCGAAATCTTGCACAGCATATCTATTCTTGAAAAGGACTAACAGGGACTTTGTCGTCGCGACGGTATCCCACAGCCTAGTCAGTTTTGGCCCGTTCCAGTTGGTGTACAGCTTCAGGCGGAGGGATTGCCTGGACGATCTTCCGCCCAGCGCTTATCAAGGCCCCAAGGACCCTTGTTCTCAGGTCTCTGTGACGTCGGGTTGCCGCATTCAGAGTTCCCGGTACAGCTATGCTCTGACATCTCTTCAAAAACAAGATGAACCTATGATCCACTGAACGAGTCCCTATATTTAAAGTTCATGAAGAACGGTGTTGAGAACCATCAGAGCTGAATGAGCGGCCCGTGATCGCTGAGAACCGTGATGTTCATAGCGCTAAAGGCCAAAGGCATGAGGGGAAGTGGAGTCTGGGGTCTTAGGATCCTCTCTGCCGCCTCTTGGAAACGTCACGATAGTTGATCTTAGACCTCGAACTAACTCTTCACTTCCTTGTTTGTATCAGGTAGCTTCCTGCGGATGTCACCTCAAGTGGTGACTCCGTTTTTATCACGCCACTTGACGTTTCTTTTGAACTGACCCGAGTCAGATACGATATGAAATGCGACTCTGCTCTCAGATCATTAGGAGCGAGGAGTAGAACAGTCAATTTCCTCCATAGAACCCTCAAAGGCACTCGCAGCGCCCAAATTGCATTAATAGCAGCTTCATGGCCATTATTTATGCTTGAAACCAAAGGCTCGTAGATCGAGACCATTCACGAAACATGAGTATCCAGCACCCATGAGTTATGCAGAGCACGAATCATATCTGACAGCCAACGAGGGGGGCGTGGGCATAAGAAGAAACGCAATAGACCACTGTAGGTTGGTTACATTTGACAGATCAAATCTTTACATGCCACGTATGTGCTGTAGGCCTAAAGCGGCTCGACTGCATGTTGCGACGCGGATATGAATCTGAGCGATAACCCTAATCGAACGTCTGATACCCATGGCGGCTGCAACTCCGTGGTCAGATCCCGTGATCAAGCTTATTATACCGTCCTGCAGTAGACTACTCTAGCACTTAGAAGCGGTTGGAGAATAAAATGGGTTCAACCTAGGTAACGGACGTATTGGATTCCATTATATCGTGGTCGACGCACTCTAAGGTGCATTCAAAAATTGGCTGTATTATTCTCAGTAACGAAAAGTAAGAGGATGAGGTATCATAGGTAGGTCTTTTGACAAAATGCAAACATGAGTTGACCAGTCAGGTTTTGAACAACATTCCCCAACTCTTGGATTCCCCAAATGCGACGTCTATCATCTCATTGGAGCAAGCCAAACAACCAGCTGAAGGACAAGATTTGCCTATTTCTTGAAGGATCCAAACAGCTTTGCCTTGAGCTTGTCGGCAACGCTGATTCTCACAGGAGGGGTGGGCTCGGCAGCAGGCTTCTCAACAGACTTCTTGGGCGGCTGCTCCTCGCTAGCCTTCTGCTCGTTGCCCGCGCCGCCACGGCCAGTGTGGAAGTCCCTGCCGTCTTGACTCGGACGGACAGCGGCTTCAGGAACTACATCGACATCTTTGCGCTCGGCGGTTTTGGTGCCTATGTCGCCAATGTTTCCAGCACCTTCAATTATCAAGTTAGTCATTCCGGCGTCAGAACATGATTAAATGAATCCAGTGATGGGAAGGAGAAAAAAAAGACAGATCTTTCATGCGGAAAAGGGAGGCGCAAAAGAGAAGATCGGCATTGCATACCTCCGCGGCCAGAGCTATATGCGCCATCACCATGGCTACCCTCAACGCCAGCTCGGACGACCTCTCCGTCAACGTACTTGGTATCGTCGGGTTCGAAATTGCCGGCGCCGCCGCGACCGTGGGAGACCTCTGCTGTTGTCATGGCTGATAAGGCGGGAGAGAGGACGCTTTCAGGCGTATCCAGATGAAAGTGACGATCAGGTATCAGTTGCGACAAGGAGGACGAATTGAAATCTTTGCAAACAATGTGACGTCGGTTTGTCTAACGCGCGGGCGCGTCCGAGGAGTGGCATGTCTTATACCTCCCCGGGGCTGGGGGACGGGAACTGTCAAAAGGTGGTCCCCAAGGAAATGGATTGCACAAACGATAAGGCAACACCACGCATTGGATCATCACATCAGGAGCTCGCAGGGCCATGTGCTATCAGCAGTTGGTTCCGCTATCAGAAGGCAACGGAGAGGCGGGATGGCTAGTGGCTCTTGGCTTTTCACAGGCATGACTCTGGACGCCAAGCACTGGAGGCCCTTGGGGATGGAGCGTTGCGAGCCAGTCAGAGGCGGTTCTGGGAGAGTCGTTACGTACCCGAATTTGGTGAGATTTGAGATGGGTTTAGCACCGGCTCCGTATCTGCGCCGGAGCCTTAGTACGTGCTGGAGGAACGGTGAGGGTCGCCCGGGGTCGGGCGTGCGCTATTTGGCTGAGCTTATCAGGAACCTTGCCGAGGATCGTGAGTCAAGGTGCGGAATGCAGAATCGTTGACTTTGGATTCTGGATCCTGGATGAATGCGATCGGACAGGTGGTTCGAGTGCAGATTGGGCACGCGGGGGGGGGGGGACGTGGCCAATGCATGCAGCCCCGGGTGAGATTGGTGCAGGGCTTTTCGAGTGTAAATCGCATTATATAAAGTCGACGTCTTACAAAGACTTGTATCCGTGATCTCATCGCCGCTTTTCATTGGGCCTAAAGTAGCAATGTGCACATTGTTTTGCTTGACCCGCTAGAGTCAACAACATGGAATTTCTCGAAGCGAGTCATTAATCCGTACCTGCTCTAGCTGGTCATTAAACATCGGCGATCTAATTCCTGGCTGCATAATGATAAGATAACGAATGCGCCGTTGTGTTGTAAGGCTTATTCCGAATGCAGGTTGCAGCAGCAGCTTTAGTCGTGGGCATAAAAACCAGGCTTATACATCTTATTCTGTTGCTACGTCCCGTTTTCCGTACTCCGTAATTACTTGTTGCAACGATCTAGAGCCAAGATCTTCCGTAGAATACTGCTTTCTCTTCATGGAACTGCTCGGCATTAATTTCAACAGCACCAGTCTGTGTCGCTATCTATGCTCCCTATATAAAAGAACACAGAATGGAACACATATCTATCGTATGCTACTCCGCACGTTAACTGAACCCCCTCAATATGGCAGAAGGTCACCGGGCGGACATCCGGGATGGAAACGGAGGTCCACGGCCGGGAAATGTGGAGATCTTCAACAAACCCTCCGGTTGATGCCCCGAAACCCTTGGACGTTCAGAAGATCAGTATTGATGAGGCCCAGCTTTGATACTGACAAGATTTCATTAGATTCGGACCACCTATAGGAGCATCACTTGGACCATTCCCTTCGCCTGCTTTGCTCTCCCTTTACTCCCGATACCCTTCGCCGTCCAAACTCCGGCCTACAACCAAAGGCTCTATCTTTTCTGTTAAATTTTTTGTAATGTTATTATAGCTTGGCATTTATGCTCGGCCTGCCCGCCCAATCTGCAGGATCTCCCCCGTCAGTGCCTCATCGCTTCTCAAAACCGGCCACGAAGCCCCATCTGCCTTGACAAGTTGCAACTCCAACTTCGAACCCAAAATCTTGAACGATGACTTCTCGGTGTCGATTGGGGCGTAGAGTGGTACTTCCGCTGCGTATCGCTTGGGGCGCTCGTCGCTGGTAACGAGATCAAGAACCAGTTGCTTTGACTGGAACTCAACCTTGGCCGTTTCTTTGTTGATCTTCTTTAGGAAGAATGACGCGATGACAGTTGTCGGGGTTTGGTAAAAGTCGTGCCTGGGTTTGAGTTAGTGAGCCTATTTTCGAAGTTGAAAGTTGCGTGCCATTGCTCACCTGACAGTTGATAACACTTCCTCACCCGTAGAGGTGGTTGAGTCCTTCTCCTTCTCCCCGCTGCCGACGAACAAGTGTCTAGTCTTCGTCTTGCATCCCTCAATATTCATGAACTGGTCAAACTCCAAAACCCTCCTCTTACAGCATGAATAGCCCTTGCTTCCTTCATGGAAGATAGGAACACCAGGGTGATGAACGCACTCCTCGCCGTCTCGTGAACCACCTTTCTTATATGTAGCACCACAGGTTCGCCGCTTGCACGTGGCTCCGTCCGGTATTTCTAGGTTTGGATCATCGTCTTCGGACTCGGGAGCCGGTGGCGGCGGCGTCGGGGCGTGTTGGGCTGTCTGGATCGGTGTTCGCGTCGGGGCCGCAGCATTGAGTTCTTCAATCTTCTTTGCCAGAGCGGAATCGTCTTGCTGGGGCTTCTCTTCCAGCTGGGGAGGCTTGTCGGTGGTGGAGTGAACGCCCGTGGTGCAGGGCGGGATGTCCATAAACTCATCGAAGGTCAAAACTCGGGGCTTGCAGCATTTCCAGCCTATCAGGACATGCTCAGTTCGTAATCAATGCCCTCAGGGTGCTTCGCGATGGGGCGGGCACTCACCTTTCTGCCCCTCGTGGAAAACGGGCGGGCCGGGATGATACTCGCACTTCTCGTCGGGGTCTGTGAACTCTTTGCCACAGCCCTGGTGAACACACTTTTGAGCCATGTTGAGAGCCGGAAAGACTGATGCGCGCAGAGATTAGGCGGCGTTTTGGAAGCCTCCAGGGGTTCAATCGACGTTCTTTCGCAGCATCCAGAGAAGAGCTTTAGAGGCCTTGCATGGGCGGCAGTGGGGTGGGAGCTTCTAGAACTCCAGCGCCTATGACGATGAAGCCGGAGCTTGAGCTCTGACCGCCTTCCTGTTCTGGAGCGGGGCCGTTCGCACTCCCGTCGCAGATCCGAATCCAAATCCAAATCCAAATCTGGCCTCCCCGAAGATTCACTGTTCCTGCCCACGACGCGTCTCACGTCGATGATCACGGAACTCACAGTATGGCACTACAGGGGGGGCGGCCATGGACTCGTGTCCTCTCCTTGACCGTCCTCATACTGCTGCTGGCTGCTGTCGTTCAGGCGTCTGCTGGCGACAAGCTCCCCGAGTTCAAGGAGTGTCTTGAGGTAGAGGACACACAACCGACTGTCTCGGAGAAACGACTGCTGACTAGAGCGCATAGATTTGCAGCGCCGAGAATTGTTCGCCGAAGAAGGAGCATACTCCAGTTCGTACGTACCATGTCAACAATCGGTCGATGTTTTCCACAAACTGATTCGCAGCCGACAGCTTTCCTCCACCGACTTCTCCTCTGGACCTGTGCCAGCGAATGCAACTACGCATGCCAACACATAATCACCAATCAGCGCATAGCCGAAGGTCTCTCAGTCGAGCAATTCTATGGGAAATGGCCATTCTACCGTTTTCTCGGCATGCAGGAACCCTTTAGCGTTCTCTTCTCGCTGGGCAACCTGTGGGCGCACTGGGATGGTCTGAAGAAAGTGCAGGCGAGGATTCCTGCAAGTTACTCTCTCCGGCCATTCTACGAATATCTTGCAGGCATTGGAATCGCATCCTGGGTGTTCAGCGCTATTTTTCACACGCGAGACTTCAAGTTCACCGAAGAACTCGATTACTTTGGCGCCGGCGGCAGTGTGTTATACGGCTTGTACTACACTGTCGTCCGGGTGTTCAGGCTGGACAAGCGCACTCCTCGGAGGCGTTCAGCCCTTCGGGCCTGGACGCTGTTGTGCGTTTTTCTGTACATCTGCCATGTGTTTTATTTGAAGTTCATCAGTTGGGATTACACTTACAACATGACGGCCAACGTTATTGCAGGCATTGGCCAAAACGTGCTGTGGACATGGTTCAGTTACCACAGATATAAGAAGTCAAGGCGCATGTGGGCTATGTGGCCAGGATTTGTCGTTGCTTGGGTTCTCCTTGCGATGAGCATGGAACTATTCGATTTCCCGCCCTGGATGGGGTCTGTTGATGCTCACAGCCTCTGGCATCTGATGACGATAGCACCAACAGTTTTGTGGTACAAGTAAGTCGAGACACTGTCTCCCTCCACAAGAGCGAACACTGACTTGAGATAGCTTCTTGGTTAGGGACGCTGCGGATGATATAGCAGCAAATCAGAGGTTGAAGGCATAGAGCCGCCTCAGACTGCGGCATGTTCAAGCTGATAAAAGCTTAGCTCCAACATTGTCCATATATGTACATAACACATGGGAAAATCTCTCCCATCCCTTAATGCTTATTGAATGACCTCGAGACCTTGTTTGTGAAGCCTTTTCTCATGCGAAGATCTAACTGTGTTGTAGGAGTATGATTTCACTTATTAATGAACGAATGAAAAAGGTGTTTCCTCGACAGGGAATTTGGGATTGTCTCTATCTTCAAATGCCTTGATACAATACGGCGCAATCTTCTTACATCCTACTCATAACAAAGGAAAATCCATCTCGGATTTCGACCTGACTCTCGACCATTCATGCAGCTACCACCACCAGCGGTTGATAACTCCACGAGTCCATCAGTCTACTCGACACAAAGCCCATGACAAATCCTAGCGCCCCAATTCCCAGCATGACCGCTACCGTCAAAGATGAACTGACTTCCCGGTCTAGCCACTTCTGACGCAATCGCAGGGTCCCTATCCGCATAAAGAAGAGTTCTTCAGCAGACACTTCACCGATCAAGTTCGGTTTCAGCTCAGTAGATGAGCGAGAACTTCGCTTCTTCTCGACTCTATTGCCTAAAACAGCCCTTGTCAGCTCCCGTCAACTCGGATCCGTCCTAATGTAATACTCACAGCAGAGTCAGCGACACGTCGCCCTGGAGCCGTGCCTTCAGTTCAACCTCGACATCCAGGTTGAGGCCCAACTGCAGGCGAACTGGCTTCGTCTCAGCAAGTCGGGGCAGAACGGGCCCCGTGTTGATGCCCGCGCCCGTGGTGGCGAGCTGCTTGTTGTTGCGGCGGCGGCGGCGGCCACGCGAGTCGACGCTCGAGGCCAGATCCGAGGCCGAGTCGTCGAGCTGGCGGCGCAGGTCAGCCAGGATATCGTCTTTGGATTGGGGAGGACTGCTGGGGGCCAGCGGACGCTCCGCCATACCGACCTTGGGCATGAGAGGGTTGGAGGCCATCTTTTCGGAGTACGGCGGCGGCGGTGCTTCGAGGCTGAGGGTGGTCACGGAGCAGTATCGCTTGTGAGAGTAGCTCTCGACGTAGCTTGGCGGCGGGACGACCTTGGAAGGTTTCCGCTTGCGTGAGGCACGAACGAGTCGGAGCGGCTTGACTTCAAGGCTTGAAGTCTTGCTTTGGCCGGGGTAGTAGGGCGGAGGCTGGACCGGGTAGGTGGCGGGCTTGAGGGGGAGAACGCGAGGGAGGGCGGCGCCGACGGACGGGACGAACGGGAGATCGGGACCGGAATACTCGGGGAGGGCTCGGGCAGCAAGTAGAGTGCTTTCCCTGGACCGGTTGTCGGGAAAGCTGGGGAAGCAAAGACAGAACGAGTCGAAGAGTGGATTATCCACGCCGGCACAGCTGGCGAAGAGTAGGAATAAAGAAGATTATTGAAGACAGAAAGGCACCAGGCCGAGAGAAGAGAAGAGCGAGTCTTTCGAGGGGCTTGAGACTGGATGAGAAGACTGAAGAACATCGACATTGACGGGACACAGAGCGCATCTAAATATTCATCCGCCTCAGCACGGATCGCCTCCAGCTTACACGACCAAACCCTCCAGCAACAACACACAATACACAGCCGCCAGCACACAAAACCTCATGAGCCGGACTTGAAGATAGGCATGATGCCAGAACTCAACGTGCTCGTACGATGGCACGGCGCTGAAACGGGCAGCGCTATCAACGTCCCGGGGGTGAAACGCCGTGCGCGGATCCGTGGGACTCCCAGCGCGGCGATCCGGGCGGCACGGGGGCCACACTGCCGGAGAGTCGTATGTTCATCTGTAAGAGAAGAAGGCGAGATGGAAGGCGCGAGATGCGACAGAGTTCGTCTGAAGGGATTCGAGTGTCGACTGTACTGTGATGGGCGGGTTTCAACAACCCAGATATCGTCCTACTTCAAGGCTCGGAGGCTGACGGATAAGCCTGGGGGGTTCTGACGTTCAGGTAGGTCTAGAGAAGTCTGTAATATCAACCCGTTTTTATATCTCTAGTTCTAGAAGCTTTAACAAAAGGGCCCTGTTGGTTGGCTTACTACCTAGTATCGCATAGCTTCGCAAGGTCATTAGCGGTGTTAAAGGATCCCACAAGAGTTAATTGCAAGGTATTAGCGGAAGGCAATAACAGCAACACTTGTATCTATACGAACGCCAGCCATATCTCTAGAACTCCTCCCAAATCAGTACGTACGATTCATGTATTCGCCAGTTATCTCGGCCCTGAAACCTAACCCAAAATATACAGGGCTGAGGCCCTCATCCTATGAATGAGCTTCAGCAGTTATACGTGTCTGAGCGCCGATGTAACGCTTCCAACGCCTCGCCTCGAATAATCGGACGATTCAACTCCTGAACATTCACGTCCCCAACATCGCTTGAGCTCCTTTCGTGGAGAAACAGTCATCTCATGTACTCAACAAGTCTCTTACTGAAAGCCCCCGCCCCTTGGCCCCCCTCCGATCATGGTTCAGCATCAAGAGCGCCGCCATGGCCTCTTGGTCCAGCTCACTCTGGGGATTCAACGCCGGACTCGTCAGGGTCGATGCTGGCGCACTGACATCGGACCTCCCAGGCCATCCCATCTGCGGACCAAAGGCAGGAGATGTACCCGCAGAGGTGCTGAAGCTATAGCTGCGGTGGTCTGTTGACACGGATGAGTAGGAGTGGTGCCGTCCTGCCTCCTGACTGGGCAGCACCGGTGAAATGGAGGAGTGGATAGAGGAATTTCGCTCTTGATGGCCGGTGAAGGTCGGGGATGTGGCCACATCGGAGTCTTCCATTTCAACGTCGACCTCGCCCGAATTGTCTGATTGGAAAGTGGGATGAAACTCCCGTATAGAGGGAAGCTTATCTCCTGCAGTGGGTGTTTGACGGCCGGACTCAGGGTGAGCGTCCATATCGTCTTCTTGTTGGGCTTTGAGTTTCGAAACGCAGTCCTCGAGATACCTGATGTATTCGATTGACGCCTATTGCATCGCGGTGAGTGAGCGAAGGGTTCAATATGAGATTTCCTTGAGGGTGACTTACCTGAAGAATTGACAATTTGTGCATTTCACCTGTACAGGCAGGTATCATGCCCTTCAATACGGCGAACTCTTCATTCATCTTGCTCCTCCTCCTCCGCTCAATTAGACTATGGGCAGTCTTCCTCGCAATCTTCCTCCCCGCCGCACTCGTTGCGCTCGGTTGTTTCTTTTTCCCTTTCTCGCTACCAGCATCATTACCTGCATCCTTCGCTGCTCCCGCGGGCTTCTTCCCGCCCTTCTTTCCGATATCTTTATTCGCAGCCGCCTCCTCTGCTGCCTGCGCCTGGGTTCGCGGCTTCATCTGTATTATCTTCCTCGATCTTGTCGGCGGCGGGGGCAAGGCGAAATCCTTGTCCTTCTCCTTTGTAGCAACCGAGCTACGCCTCCGGGCTTTGACTGTCTCGGCTGGTTGCATGGGATATGTTGCGGTGGGGGACGCAGTCATGGGCGCGAGTATCTTGGTAGAGTCTGTTGGAGAGACCCGGGAGGCATCGTGCATGGCCGGGGGCGGAAGCTCGAACGAAAGCTGAAATGAGGAAAGCTGGTGAGTCCCGTCTTGACCCTTGATGTCGGAAGACGATCCAGGTGTTGGAGGAAGACCGGGTCGAGGCATCTTGGTCGTGATATTGGCTGGTGACGATTCTGGTGGTTTACGCGGAACCGGTTGTGGCTGTGTTGTCGAGGAGTTCTGTTGTTCCACTCCCTTCTTCCTTTCGTTAGAAACCTCTTGCTGAATCTTTAGATTTCAGGGGGGTCAAGCAAGAATTGCGCCCTCGGTGATGGTGCTGGAAATTCCAGTGGTGAAGTCGCAAGCTGGTGTAAGCGAGGCAAGGCGCGGGCTGAAATCTGCGGAATCACGGCAACGCAGGCACAGCGGCGGGATCAACTTGGGATTAGCCCTCAGTCGGGAACAAGGCAGGGAATCTCAGAAAAAGAAGACCAGGAGCGACTCAAGTATCCCGACGGCCATGGCGAACAAAAAAGACGGGACACGCGAACCTCACCCTAAGAATGGAAGGGGAGGAGCGGCCGAGAAAGAACGGCGGGAGGCGGATCAGTTTCACGCCTGCCTCGCTCGCTCGACATGCATCCATCCATCACACCGTCTCTCTCCATGTTCGCTCTTTGCCTCACTCAATCGCCCGTCTATCTCCCCTCCCAATCAACAGCGCTCCCGGACGAGATGCGTTTTGACCAAGCATCATCGAGAAAATGGTCGCGTGCTCTGCTGCGCCGTCAACGAATCAGCGTGGGGCGTTGGCCCATGTGGTCGGGTCTGGGCCAGGGGGAAACGGTTTGACACTGCACGGAATACGGACCAGAGAGTTCGAACAGAGCACGCAACTCCGGCTGGCTTTGGAGCTAGAGAGAGGATGGGGGGCTGATCTGCGGCACGGCCATCACGGTGAGGTGAGTCCTGACGGTCCAGCTGAGGGCTGCATGGCTGGAGTTGATGATCCGTGGTTCGGTTCGCCCTGCTTACACGAGGCTCAGCACGTTGACGAGGGCTTCATGTGTCTCGACCAAAGATTGTCCTCACTGGGGATGTGCTCTTAACACACATCAGGTGCTGAGATCTTTACGCTTGGTACAAGTACTTGGCACGAGAGCTGCTTCGAAAGGTCCGGTTCAGAACTTCAGACCACCGTCCCCGGGGCTTACAACGCGACACTACTCCAGCCACTCCTGTGAGGCACGTGTCCCCCTCGCAAGGACCCTGACTCTCTTCACCTCTCTCCAAACGCGGCATAGCTGAATCGGGAATTTCGGTTTAATTTTCTCTCGTGCCCCAAGCCCAGGGCGGCGCGTGCCAATCTAACTGGGTAGTTCGCTCTCTGTATATATACTCCTCGCCTCTCGTCCTCGTGCTCTTCGCCTCCATTCCCACCCATCACCGTCGCGTCCATGCCAACGTGGGGATGCCCATCGTCGCCACGGCCCCGTACGTGGGCAAGCACCGACTCCACGATTCAGTAACCCCGGCCCCAACTGTAATCCTTGACGCCGTCCCAACCTGATCACGTTCGTTTTTCCCGTTTCCTCACATGTGCCTGCTATCAATGACCACCGCCACTTGCTAGAATTGGCGGCTGACCTAGGGGCATGCTCGACTCAGACCCGGTTTCTTCTCGTTCGTTGTCTTGAAATGCTAGTATGATTGCCTGATTAGACCTCATTGCTCGGGTACGGAACCTTTGCCATGGGCATAAACTCCTCCTTGATGGCCCGGATGTTCACGAAACGGGTCAAAATGTTCTGGCTGCCAGCCTTGTCATCCGTGCCGCTGGCCCGCGATCCTCCAAACGGCTGTTGGCCCACCACTGCGCCGGTGCTCTTGCAGTTGACATAGAAGTTGCCAGCCGCGTTGCGAAGCTTCTCTTCGGCAGTTCGAATCACCTGGCGATCATCCGCAAATACGGACCCAGTGAGACCGTACTCGGAGGTGCCATCCACCAGCTCACAGGCCTTCTCGAAAGCGTTAGGTGCGCTGTCGTCGTAAATGTAGGCAGTCAGGATGGGACCGAAGAACTCAGACTCGAGGAACTTATGAGCTGGGTTCTTCGTGGCATAGACGGTTGGGTGGACGAAGTAGCCCTTGGACGAATCATATTTGCCTCCCACGACCAGCTCGAGATCCTTGTCGGACTTGGCTGAGTCGATAACACCGGAAAGCTTCTTGAACGACGCCTCATGGATGACGGGACCCATAAAGTTGCCATGCTCCCAGGGCACACCAATGGTAAGGGCCTCGACCTCAGACACCAGCTTGTCCTTGAACTCGGGCCATTTGGACTCGGGCACGTAAATTCGCGAAGTTGCGCTGCACTTCTGGCCCTGGTACTCAAAAGCACCTCGGACCGTCTGCTTGACAGCGTTGTCAATGTCGGCGGTAGGATGGATCAAGTGGAAGTTCTTGCCACCAGTCTCGCCAACAATTCGGGGGTAAGATCGATACCGACCCTCAGCAACACCCTCGCCGATAGCTCCGTAAAGCTTCCGGAAGACTGCAGTGCTTCCTGTGTAGTGCAGAGCGGCGAACTCTTTGCGGCCGAGAACAACCTTGGTCACTTCCTCAGGGTTTCCGGGCACAAACTGGATGACATCCTTGGGCAATCCCGCCTCAAGGAGAATGTTGTAAAGAAGCCAGCTGGAAGCAATGGCAGAGTCACTGGGCTTCCACACCACAACATTACCCAGCAATGCAGGAGCACCAACGAGGTTGCCCCCAATAGCAGTGAAGTTGAAGGGGCTGACGGCGTAGACGAAACCCTCCAGTGGCCGGTACTCGAGCCGATTCCAGACGTTGGGCGAGTTGTGTACGGGCTGGGTGTTGTAGAGCTGCTCAGCGTAATGGACGTTGAACCGGAAGAAATCCGCCAACTCAGCAGCCGAATCGATCTCAGCTTGCCAGGCATTCTTGCCCTGGCCGATCATGGTGGCAGCCATGATATCGTAGCGGTACTTGGTCGCGACGAGATCGGCAGCCTTCAGGAAGACGGCCGCTCGGTCGGCGAAGGGAAGGGCCTCCCAGGCCGGTTTAGCGGCCAGAGCAGCATCAATGGCTTTGGAAACATCGGCCGGAGTCGCGGTGTGGTAGTTGGCGACAACGGTCGCGTGCTCGGAGGGGTTGAATTGCTTGGAGAGAGCGGAGGCCTTGATCTAACGGCTAGTTGTAAGTCACGGAATCCGGAACTGCTTGGGACAGTAATTCAGACATACCTCCTTTCCACCAACGAAGACGGGAACCTCCAGAGGAAGCTTCTTCTGCAGCTTCTCGATGGCCGATGTCAAGCCCTCTCGTTCCTTGCTGCCCTTGGCGTAATGTTGCTATCCCTCGGCATCAGCTTCCGACGACTCCCCAGAATAACGCATCCGCATTTCACTCACGTTTGGCTCGTTGAAGACACCAGGGGTCTTGAAAGCTGCCAGAGAAGCAAGGCCTCTCTTCTGCTGCAGCCTCGCGGCGTTGCGCAAGCCCCGGGCGCTCGCCCTGGTGATGGACACGGACGACATGCTGCTGGAAGGTTGGGTATCACGAACGGCTCAAAGAGGAAAGGAAAGCAATCAAAGCTGAAGCAGGGTCAACAACTGCCGTCTCAGGGATTGCACGTGCACGAGCTCGAGAAGGAGGAGAAACACCAGAAAGACTGTTGCTGCAACATTTATCTTGATGCTCGTGGTTGCGACGTCGCCCTGCCACTCGGCTTATCACGGCTCAAATGCCAGCTGCAAGACACTGTAAGAGGGGCGCTGGACCCGCCGGCGCATGACGTCGCGATAAGAGCTTCCAGCATCGGCTGCAAACCCGAGCAAAGGCATCTGGGAGAGCTGTGGGGAAGCAAATTCCAGAGCCTTGATTGGCCAATTCGTGTCGCCGGTTTCGGGACGCGTCCCGCTACGTGCTGCACTCCCGTTGAGAGCCGCAGTCGAGATTCTAGGCTCGAGTCGAAAGCGCAGGATCAAAAATTAACAAGAGCGTTGGGAGACCGGTCCTTGCCGATGCAGTCTAATTAAGGAAAGTAACGACGAGAAACTCTCCTCTTCTACACTAAATTACTTGGCGAGAAAATAGTATTAGAATGATAAAACATTATCATGTATCGAAACATCCAGTCCATCCCGTCTTTCTCGTTACCCTGAAGCGACCTCTCGGCGCCTCCGAGGTCGACGACAAGCAGGGTCGCATGCAAGTCTAGCCGCGCTACCGACCAAATGCCATTAAGCTCCATCAGAATCTGCGCATCGCACTATATTGCCGATACCGTCGGCAGGGTATCCCGTAGTCCCAACCACCTTATTGCATGCAGTTTATTGATGCCGCTCCAAAAACACAAAAGGAGTTGGCTCGGAGGCATCACCGAAAGTCATCGCACATCGCAACCATCGCAGCCACTCGAAAAGCATAGCGGGAACTAATCGCGTTCAACTGCTGCCGGAACTGCTGTTGCGGGTGGAGTCTTGGGCTCATCGCGTTTGACGTAGTTCAAGAGAGGAACCGTCAGCCCGTACATCTCCGTACGGCCTTCGGGGTCGTGTTGGTTGATCTCGACGTTGATACAAATGTCCAGCGTTCCGTCATGGCCACTTCCATGTGTTTCCCAGGCTGCGGCCTTATGCTTCGTGCCTGCGTTGACTTCGCCTGTGTGCAGGGGACTATGCCCATTATTACCAACGAAGGAGGGAGACTCGCCATCGGCCGGCGAAGCAGAATCGCCATTGGGAACAACGTTGTTGGGCGAGTTCTCCGTGATGGTCGCAAAGTTGCGGCTAGGCATTGTGCAGTGGTTATGGTTGGCTGTCTTTTGCAATTCTCCAGGATCCTTATCGAACAAGTCGAGGAGCGTCTCATCTGTCTTGTGATTCAGATGGTGAATCTTGTTCCTTCGAGCTAGGAGATTGGCAACCGCTTGAGGCGGGGGCTTGTTGACGATTGCAGATGAGACGACATTCGTTATGTATCTGTGATCCTCCTCTGCGGGAATCTTCAGACTGGGTTCCGAGTAAAATCGGCCAAAAGCAGCGAGATGCACGTCACCGCCAAGAATCGTAACGCGAACCGAGAACTCGGCGGATATCTCCTGGAGGCGAACTACCAACTCGGCTCGTTCATGTTTGTGCGTTCTGGCTGTGTAGTGGTCATCTAAATCATCCAGAAGATCGATGCTGCCGTCGAAATGGTTGAAGAGACCACCACCAAGACCGAATCTCCTGTTAAGGAGCTTCACAGGACCCATGAGCGGACTTCTGAAGATATTCTCCAACCAAGTCAGGCGCTGCCAATATATTAGCCAATATCTTCACTGATTTGAGACCGACGCGACTCACAGGATACGCAATAGGAATACCCAAAAGCAAAATAAGATGCTTGATAGGCTGGTCAGAGCTGGCAGCAGCCGCCAGTTCTGATCGCAACTTCTGGAAAATAAGGTCGTAGGTTTCGGGATAGTTAACCTGATGTCGCGTTCGCTGTGATACTATGTCAGCCTTCGATTCAAAGTCTATGGGCTCATATATCACCAACCTCTGTCCGCGCATCAATACCTAGCAGAGAAATTCGTGCTCCGAGCCTTGCATAAAGATTGTAAGAGTGCTCGGCAACATAAGGGCCCGGCTTGGGACCAATGATGTACAAGGGGTCATCTTTCTTGGGCGCAACGAAAGTGTTGATGAGCTGGTTCGGGTCTGGCTCCTGCGTTTGCTCTGCCAAATTTTGATGGTCTGACCAAAATGGTCAGCTTCGCCTTGTCCCGGGGTCTTTGTGAAGTCTTACCACTCGTATAAGTTGATAGAGGTGGGGGCAGATGATGCTGGAACAGCATATAGTACTTGTGGGCGGTACCACCAATACCTCGGAAGACGTCACATCGCATGAAGTTGTCGACGTAGGATCCAAAGCCGTCGATGATCTAGCTGCATGTCAGCCCGGTACGCACCCTAGATGCCCTGTTGACCTACATCGTGATCATCCCAGATGTTTATTTGCGCGATCTGTCCGTTGGCCGTGGCAAAGGGTGCAGTGTTATACCACCGAAGGTAGTTCTTCAGGTAGTAGTCATCGCATTCGGCTCGTAGCTTCTCGGGGAATGGGTAGTCTCGGCGTTTCTTTGGATTTCCGATGTCTGTCCACTGGCGTAGAGGACCGTCGACCCTGATGCCGTCGTTGTAGATCTGATCACCACCACCAACCATGACATGCCAGGGACGCTCCTGGTGCTTCCTGACCACGTCGTTCCACAGTGCCGGACCACTCCAGGCTTCTTCGTCTGTTCCGACGCTGAATCCGTTACACGAATGGAACATGATACGCATCGACTCGGTGGCGGCCGGCACAAAGAACTTGTTGATGCGTGGCTTGTAGTCGGTGGAAAAGCGCATGTCGGGGATGGAGTACTCGTAGCAGGTCTCGAAGGCTTCAATGGGAACGTTGATGTCGAACGCCCAGAACGTGTTTCGTGGGTCCGAATAGAGACAATGCGATTCAAATCGCACGCTGTCCTTGGGGACACTGTCGCCGTTGGTCTCAGCATTGGCCTCGGGTTGGTTGTCTCGCGCAGCAGCTCCGATTGTGAGGAAAGGTTGGTAAAGCTGTTCTTTGCCTCCGCCCTTGACGACAATCAAAACGCTGCCATGCCAGCGGCCCTCGTGCATGCGACGATAATTCAGCAGCGGGCCACAGACGATCTCCTTGCCATCAACTTCGGCGCCATCCACATCTCCACGAGTTCCGCCCATGTCAGAGTCGCCAACGGCGACAGCTATGGGCTTGAACTGCCC
Source organism: Xenoacremonium recifei (assembly GCA_012184525.1). Taxonomy (NCBI): domain Eukaryota; kingdom Fungi; phylum Ascomycota; class Sordariomycetes; order Hypocreales; family Nectriaceae; genus Xenoacremonium; species Xenoacremonium recifei. Next base: position 493,664 of record WOFQ01000008.1, on the reverse strand, counting down.
ACCTTGTTGACCATCGTGATCAGCCTCGACTCGCGACTTGTTTAGGAAATCAGCCAAGTCGCCCGTGTTGCCGCTCTGGAGGACGGGATCGCGAGCTTGGCCGTGAGCTTGGGCGGCATGGCGCGCATAGGCGGATGACTCCTGGTGTCGCCATCGATTCGCAGACGCGTACAGGTGGCTGTCGTCTCCAGTGTGAGGGCGCTCGCCATCTCCCTCGTGGGAAGCCATGTTTGCAGGGTTCGCGCTGACCTGGTAACGGCGAATACTGCGAGGGTGTCAGCTATCAAGCTGTCGCGCTGTTAGCGTGCTGACCGGTGAAAGCTTACTGTAGCCGTTGATGAACGCCTCAACGTCGCAATTATGGAAGCGCCGAGTCTAACAATGCGATTGTCGTCCAGACGCGAGCAATCATGCAAGGAATTGTGGCTTGTATGAAGGCAACCCGAGGGAACACGCGGAGTCGAACAACACCTCAGGGACAAGAGCTCGAGAGCACCACAGCGGGATGACGCAGGCGCTGCAGGGATGCCATGCCCGTTGAATAATTAGACGGAACGTCAGCTGGAGAGGCGTCGGATTTCCCACCAAACCACCCACATGGTCAGCCTAGGCTCTCCTTGCAGATCTCGCTATTGGCCCTTCAGCTGCCAGCGGGCACTCCGTAATCTGCGGTCTCGAATTCGCAGGGACTTAATCAGGGAACAAGTGTCGCCAAGCCTCCGAATTACTTTTCGCATGATTGGCCCCATGTTCCCCGTCACGCTTGAGATCAGCTTCTGCGTGGCCCACCCTCGAACAAGCATAAGAATTAGGTCAGATGCAAGCTCTCTATACGGGGCGCCGCGTAATAATACTTGAGTATTATCATCACCACAAGATACTCCGTACAGTACATCGTACAAGCACTATTGCCTCTATATTGAATGAAGACCTCGTAGTACCCTATAGCATGGAGTACAGAGTACGGAGCATACATCCTGAGGTCATGAACTACGGTGTAGTATGAGAATGAACAGTTGTCAACGGCCCAAATTAAAGTTATCCATGTAAATGTAGTGAACACTATATCGCTCTAGGCCCAATCATTGCGGTTTTCAACATTGTTTCAACAACAGAGGCGTGTTGTCGTTCTGACACGATTTGGTGGACTTCTACTTTTCTGTATTGGCAGTTAGGTAACGCGTTAGTCAGCAATGTGCCTACAGGGGGTCCACAGACTCCAAACAAAAAAATTCATCGTCGCTGCTTCGGAACCTTTACTCTTCCAAAGTTCAAACACACTTAATATTTGGGTTGAACGGATATGACCTTCCCCAAAGTCCCTTCCCCTATAAGAGAGATCATCACATCTCCAGTATATGGTGGTATACTTGCGGCGTCGTCAAGACGACCTCGTTGAATTCCTGACTGTTGATGGCCATTCCGACGACAGCAAGTGCTCACGATCGACGATCGCGTCGGTCCTCGGTGGCATGATACCAACGTCTTTTCCCGACGGTAAGCTTGCACTTGAAATGATGATGTACAGTTTCAACGGCATATGTGTGTACAGCAATTGGCTCTTCTGTGCCGCCTTGCTGAAGGATTATAAACGTGCCGAGATCGAACCCCCTACTATTACCAAACACCTCTGTTCCTCAATCCCAAGGACAATGGTGCATGAAGATAGGGAAACATTATGTGATGCTGTGCCACTTTTAGACAAGGCATCTATGCCCCAAATGGATGTCTGGCCTCTTGTTGACCATGCCGCGTATAGTCGAGCACTCCGACGACCGACATCTGTAGAAATAATTTTTATCCACCTGGTGATTCATCAAGGGTCGATGCAGGTGTTGGTCGAATCCACCATCTTGCAGCAGTCTCAGCGCAAGACAACGCAGACGCTAATTAATGGATCGACCTCAGCTGCAAACCACGACCTCGAGACAGGACGAAAGAAGCGGTGGGAGGGTCATGCTTGTCAGATTTGTCGAGGATGGGCGTACCGCCGCATCAACACCACATCTCGAACCCTGAGGGCGGTACGATCAGTGGACCGTCAGAGAGCGGTTCTCTCCCCATCTGGATGTCTGCACTGCATTAGTCCCACCCCAGACCGGAAGCCATGACAACCCCTCAGCCGAATAGAGAGAGGCTTTCGACCATCACGGACTAATATTCCGTAGACGGACACGTATTCAAGGACCTCCTGCAGGTCGCATGGTCGAGGCGAGGTCGATGCAAGTGAGGGTAACCCTTATCCAGCTGAGTGACCTCAGACGAGGCCAGAGGAGGATGCTAGCTTCTCCCAATTGAGATGAGCGAGAAAATAGTGATCTCTTATTTGATTTTTATGTTCCTTCACGGAGCAAAAGAGCCTATCTCGAACACGAAAAGCGTGAGGTTACGCAGCGTCTCAGTTGCCCTGGGTCTCGTATCAAAAGAGCCGGCCGTGTTGACTGAGGGGAGCCGACAGACAGTGTTCACCTCTAATGGCACAAAGTCGAATTACTGATCAGCGGGAACACCTGTGTGAAGCAGTCTGGCCACGCCTGGATTGCTCGGAAGGGTTTGCTGGCGTGGTGGATCGACGAAATGAGCTGGCGGCCGAGGTCACCGACCGCCAGCCAGCAAAGGCCGGCGTCAGGAGGAGGCCGCGAAGTCCGCCAAGACCCTTTTGCCTTTCTGCGAGCCTGCTTCGCGGGTCGGCCTGAGACAAGACGAGGCCCGCTGGAGAGCCGAGCGTAGGTTTGATCTTCGATGGTCCATCCACTCTCCTAATCCGTGGGATCTCCTTCAGCCGGAGGAGAAGGATGGTCTAGCCTGGCGTCTGGCGAAGTTTGAGACCCAAGGGACCCTAACGCACCCGGGGGTCAATCGTTATTTAAATGTCATCATCAACGTCAAAAAGGCGGGTAGTCCTAATAAGAACAAGAGCATCAACACGCAGATCTGATAGGTACGTAATCCGACGCGGGTGTTGATACCGGTTCCTCCACACCGGACAGTTTTGGATCTCCTGTCGCGCGCCTTAAATTGTGCCTGGCCCAAACAACCGCTCGCCCCAGCCCAGGGGATCGATCATCTCCATCAGCCCAAGGCAGAGCGGACCTTGGTGCGGCAAGCTCGCGGCGGCGGCAACGGCTGATGACGCTACCTTAGGGGCCAGGGGGCCGGAATGTCAGACACGCCCGACCTCCCGGCGCGGACAGGACGAAGAGGCACCTTTGGACGTCAACTCCCGCAGGGTCTCAGAAGTGGAAGGGCAAAAGGCATCTGGCTCGTATATTTCGCCGAGCCGCGTCCTGCCGTACTTGTGCGTGTGTCCGCGTTGGTGTTTGGCTGAGGTGCGTGGCCGGGCTGCAGTTTTCGTCATTCCCGGGCGGCCGTGAGACACCCAGGGCACTCACCATGAACAGCTCCAGTTATTATTTCGTGGGATGATGCAGCAATCATCGAATTCCCCCGCTGCGGTGGTGCTGCTGTGCGCGTGGTAGTCGCTGTTCATATTGGCAGCAGCGCCCGGAATGCCTGGATGAATGTTTCCCTGTACGCAGTATAACAAGCACGGAGAGCGGCGTTTTGTCAAGCTGCCCATTACCTACCTACCTATCCACTTCGCCCAAAGGTTGCCTCAGCTCGGCGACTCAGCCCTGTCGCCTGCCTGCCTACCAGCCCAGCTCAGCAGTCCCCCGCCGTCACTGCCCCTAAACCCCTGCCCAACAACACCGCAGGTACTGCGTACTTCAGGCCATTGGCACCTGTGACTCCAGCTCTTGTTTGTTGTTGCTGGTCTCCTGACGCTCCTGCGACGTCTAGGGCCAATCGTTCCTGCTGCCTCGAGCTCCTTCCCCCCCAAGCTCACAAGCGCCGCTCTAACTTGACGCCTTGGCCGCAACATCATTTCTTAATTGCAATTTCAGCTTCGGGCCCGTTGGTCGACATAATTTCTAGCACCACGCAAGGCCGAGGCCCGTGGATTGTGCCTCAAGTACCTGCTACCTGCCTTTCCGCAATTCGGTACAGGTACCAGCGGATTCAAAATTACTTTCGGCGGAGCCGTTCATCCTCTTGCACCGCCGCTCAGCTCTCTCCACCCCGGTTTGACGACTCTGTGGATGTGGAGGTCGCCATAGTGTCCCCAGATCTTCTCACCTCGAGCTGAACCTCCTCCCAAACCTCTCGTTTCTTTCTTCAACCGTCTTACCTGCCTGGTCATCCGACCCGAACTGATCTCCGTTGTCGCGCCTCTGCCGGTCAGAGATCCTGGGAGTAATGCCAGAGTGAGCGCTTCACCTGTTACACGGACGGTTTCCTGCGAGACCGGCGACCCAGCGTCTCGGAAGGCTGCATTTCCGCTGCAGGTCATGAGATGAGTGGCTCTACGATGATCATGGCTCCGGCCGTGGACTCTTCTGCTTCGCCATTCTCCAGATCTCACTCCACACCCGACCTGTTGTCGCTATCGTCGTTGGAAAAGCCAGATCCTACTTTGGCCTCGAATCAACATCAACGAGCCTCGAGCTTCCAGACCCTCCCGAACCTTCCGAGCTTCGATGTTCCCTCCTTCAATGCCGACTTTCAACTCGATACGACCTTGTTTTTCGAAGGAAAGTCACTCTCCTCGGCCCTCGACCAGCCGGGATCAACGACTCAGCCCGAACGAAAGCTCGAAGCAGAGCCTCAGACGACCGCTCGAGCACGGACGAATTCGCTGGTCGAGAGGCCCCGGTCATGGCTACCGAGTTTCAGAGACGAGAATGAACCTCCACGGCCAACCACTTCTGCCGGAGACAAGATGTTTGTTAGCGGATCGGCCCAGCAAAAGCCCAAGCCAGTGGAAAAGGGTCTGACGATGTCGGCCTCATTGTCGAATTTGTCCAACCTAACGAAAAGGTCATGGATAACTAGATCGCCGTCTCCACGAGGAAACGTGGATTCTTTGAAAGAGGAAGAAAAGCAGGGTGGTCGCGATCGTTCCGAGAGCAGCACGTCGTCAAGATTGAGCAAGACCCGCAAGCGAGTTGGCTTGACCGTTGACCAAGCGCAAAGGAACAAATCGACGGATTCACTGAAATCAGCCCCTAAAGCTTTCACTCGCGCAAGCAGTTATTTCTCCAGAATGAAGCAAAAACCTACAGCGCTTGGAAAGCTAAACACCAATACGGACTCTGACAATAGCCGCACATCATCAGCTACCAGCCTTGCTCCTCCGACCTCGTCCACCGATACCCGGCCGCCTGCGTCGATCTCCATCGAAAGCACCACTACAGCCACCGACGAGTCTTTCGTTGAGATGCCACGACAAGTGCGAGATCCTCTGTGGTCGTCGTTCAAGATTTTGGATGTAGAATTTAAAGGGTTTCACGCCAAAGCAACGGCGCAACGTATAGCACAGTTCCAGAATCTCGTGTTACCGTTCCTACGTGGTACCGCCCAAGACGAATCTGTCAAGAAGTTGTGTCCGGAAGATGTGGATCGCAGGGCTACGATTCTCAACAAGTGGTGGACTACGGTTCTCGAGATGCTTGAAGGAGATGCTCCCCAACCGGTCCCGGGTGTCGACCGACCAATTCTCTACGATGTGGCAACGATGATGATGATGCGACCAGAGTGGCGACAGACTACATCCTACTTTCTACCCCTTCTGGATCGGTCTCCCGCTGAGAAAGTCCGAGCAAGATCCTGGACCACGTCCTCTGGCTCATCCCTTAGCGAAAGTCAGGCCGCCTTCATTGCGGAGTCGGCTGAGCACAACATTAGGACCATGTTTGTCACTAACTTAGTGAAACAAATGGGCCTCGTTGTTGAAAAGCTGTCGCTGCGGCATGCACCAGCAAGTCTTGTGAACTTTGCTGGTAAAGCGTGTTCTTATGCTCTCTTCTTCGCTCCTGGCGTGGCAGACATCTTGGTACGATTATGGGGCCTCACGCCAGACATCATCCGACGGGTTGCGGACGAAATTGGCCTTCCTCGAAGAAATAAGGGCGAAAGTGAAGACATCGTTGCATTGTTTCCTCCCAGCCTTGGTCTCTTCGGCTGGTCGTCTCCGAAGGGGATGTGGGATAATCTCAAAATGATCCCAAAGCTGCCAATGCTCATCGCAAGAATCCCCTGGACTGGACCCTGGGTATCACGCTGGAAAGGTCGTGATACGGACCTATTTTTCATCTTCTGCAAGTATTATCTCATTCTTTGCGAGCAATTTATGCCTCCTGGTTTGCCTCTCCTCGAGAAGGCGAGGTCTCCCGCATTCGCCCTTGTTTTGGCTCAGCTGCTGGCCAACCTCGACACTACCATTCATCGGCAAGCCGCTATGGAAGGGGGCTTTGGACCGACACTTATCGACTCGATTCAGGGCGCTGACACTGCCATGGCGCTTCCGCTTCCCCCAAGCAACATCATGAAAGGAATGTCTGAAAACCGGCTCATCATGCTGTTGAAGGACTTCCTTTCGGATGACTCGGCCGAGGTATCCGCAGCGCGACACACCTTCGCTGAGGCTTTCGCAGCCATGATGAAGGCAGCGACTTGTAAGACGTCGCAGTTCAACAATGGAGCCTGTTTCACCCTGTGCGACTTTCTCGAAGAAGCCTTGATGCTGTACAGCGAATTTGATTCTCCGAAGGGTATGACAAGCTACACAGACTGGGACTTTTGGTTTGATGTGTGTCAAAAGATGTTGGGTTCTTATAATACGATGCTGGAAGTTCGCATGATGTCCTTCCTATACTCGATATGGGATGCCATCGCCAAGGATCCGGAGCGAAAGAGGAAGCTATGCTCAGAATGGTTGCTGGCCGAGCAAACGTTTGATACGTTTTTCAACCACTGGTGCCCCATGGTCCGAGCCTACTATCACCGTCTGCTCTGCTGGAGGATATGCCGAGACATGGGGAACACCAATGGCATTGATAGGTGAGTCCTCTACTGGGCGGTCTCATGAACGTCATACTAATACTTAGATAGGGACATCTTTGATCTTGCCGCCCTCAGACTGAAAAAGGTCTGGGCACATTACCTTTATTTGAAGCAGACGGCAGAAACCAGTGGCCGATTCCCACCGTCCACAGCGCCAGTTCTGCCAGCCCCTGGAAAGAAATTCATGATAATTCGTCAGGAATTGAACGCCCCCCAGCCTGGTATTTTCGTCGGATTTGATCAATTAGGGCAAGGGTTCGACGGATCATCAAACATGGACGCAGACGATGCTCCAAAGGCCGACGGAAAGAAGCGCTGGTCACTGCTGGGAAAGATGCTGTCACTTACTGGATCTGGCGGAAGTCAAGCCTCGAGCTCTGGCTGGGATGACGAGTTTCAAGCTGCGCGCCGCGAGACGGCAGAATCGAAAGCTCGGCTCGGCGGCAATGGACCATCTCCGTTGGCTAAGACTTCTTTCTTTGCGAGTGGCAACAGGCGAGGCTCCGATGATGACTCCCTCTGCTCATCTCCCACTTTTGAGGATCAAAAATATATCTTCAAGTTTATCTTGACGTGGCAACATCAGGCAGGATCTCCTCGCGAGCGTATCCTGACGCGGCCTCGACTTCCGGCTGCAGCTCACACTTGGATTAGCTCTTCGTACAAAGACGAGAATCCACCTTTGCCCGAGAATGACTTGCCACCACCCACGCGAAAGGTTTCCGGAGACCCCCAGATCGGACTGATCAACGCCGCGAGGAATGCTAGTCCTTTAAACTCACCAGTTGATGATCAACCAAGACAGCTCTCTTTTAACCTCGCACAATCCTCAGGCTCTACATCCGCCCTTGCTTCCCCAGATCAGGATGGACACACGCCAAGTGCCCAGAGCAATCAGACTACCCCTTCTGTCTCCTCATCCATGGACGACTCGAATAGGTACACCGATCGATTTGGGGATGCCCTCGTCGATCCGGTGAAGCCTGTCGGAATTCATGCCAAGAACGCGGTCTACACAGGCCGGTCACTCGCTGAATGGGGCCAAGTCGTTTGGGAATGCAATAACTTCGTGGAACGACGACGTGACGAAGGCATCTCCATTCTCAGTGAGATCGAAATCCCCCTCCTCGGTGTTGAAGGCTTTCGCAGGATGGGCGCATAGAAGCCATCTGCCTTAAGACACTCTCCTACTTGTATCATCTGCTTTATACATTGTCCTGAACATCTGAAACGGCGTTGAGGTATTCATATTCTTTACGCACACGAAAAATTTAACGAAACTCGGTTCATTCTATATATACATTCAATCCAGGTATTGGGGGGAAGGTCATTTGGACTTCTAGCATCACTACATCACTTGCGGAAAGCGAAATCCGCGTCAAATGCATTTGATTTGCCCGGCGTTGAGGGACACTGCAATCTGGATCGTCTGGTTTTTATTTCGTTCTCACTGGCACATCACAAATACTTCCAAATCGCAATCCTAACCAATTGCTCGGAAACTTGTTGAAGCTTTCCCTGGTGTCTCAGCCTTGGAGGATGGCTTGATGGACCAGGAGAGGGGAATGGCAGTGAGAGATATTTGGTGGCGGGGATCTAGATCTACTATATGAACACATACCTCGTCAGCGAGGCTTTATGACTACTATAAATAAATGAGATATCAGTTCTCATCCAACCAAGAAGTTTAAAAATGTGTTTACTCCCAGTGTATAGCGATGGTAGAGACCGACTTGAGTTTCTGACATGAAATAATTTGGTAAAGACAGTATCCTACATATCTCTCCGCTCAAATATCCAAAGAAAGTCATTCAAAACCTTGAAACACGGAAAATAAGCTGCAGATGAAGACTACCGAGCCATGCTGTCAAATGCTTCCGTAGACTTCGGCTTTCCAGCCCTTGACCACATCCATCAATTTCAGGAATCTCTCCCGCGCTGTTGGCCGGAGCAATTCCATCCGATCGGGATAGTACTCTTCAAACTGCGGCTTTCCATCCTGTATCTGAAAGAACTGGGCACGGCTTCGGGTATAGATATGCACATCAGGCCCTACTTCTCTGGCTCGATCCAGTGTTCCGACGCGTAGATACGAAATGTGCGGCCCCGCGTCACCGTAGTGGCACCATAGAGTCGAATGGCACGCAGGACACTGCACGAAGGTCTGTCCTATATGGGATTCCGTGGGTACACAGACGGCTTCTGTATTCGTGGTGGCGGGCCACATCTCGGTTGTGGGCGTCGCAGCCATGCTTCGAGCGAAGGACGGCAGGTAGCCTGTGGCTCCGGGCTTGGCGGTTGACGGGGAGCCGGGAGCCGCTGGGGCAGGCCGTGGCAGGAGAGCCAGTGCAGAGGACTCGATTACGGCGTTGAGGGCGAAGGCAGTGCCGGTTTGACGCTGGCAGTCGGTGCAGTGGCAGCAGTGCACGATCAGAGGGGAGAGGCTGAGGGAGTAGCGAATAAACCCGCATGGGCAGCCGCCCTCCATGGGGAAGAGGTCGGTCTTGTCTGCGTAGCTGGTGGTCATTTTTTTTTTTTTTTTGGCTACGAGTCTAACGTGAGACGTCGAAGCAGAAAAGGAAGCCTAAGCAGACTTCTGAAGCTGTCAGATGAAGGGCGTGAATTTTGTAGGAAAGGAGGAGGTGGGAGAGGAACTTGGCGGCCTGGTGTAAGTGAGAAAAGTGGGAAGACTGACTTGACCAGTGAGATCTCAGCGGGTGGCTGGATTAGGAAGTGAATGGCTTCGATAGTCGGTGTTGGCGTGCGGGGTCGTGCCCTAACGATTCTGATGATGGTGAAGGGACGGCAATTCCAGTGATGAATTTTCTATATTGAGAATTAACTAAGGGTTCATGGCAATCAAGCAATCGGGGTTCAGGAGTGATTCACACCTACGGTCGGCACGGGCGTTGAAATTTGCCTGACCAATGAGCAAGGTGAAATGGAATACAATAGAAGCCTACGCCTTATTCTACGAGAGGCATGCTGCGGTCACCCGTTGCTGCATTCAAGCAATGGAGTGGCTTCTTCTTCTGCACGGTGCACGCCCATCCTCAGGACCGAAACTTTTCACATTCATGCGCATTCGTGAGTCCACATCGATGTTATCTATGCGACAGTCTATAACATTCGGAAAGGCGACGCATGCGGCCCTCGACTCTTAGGAATCTAGAATACGACGAGACTGGAAATAATTCTATCGACCTGCATGTTGTTGGAGCGCGATTCTAAGATGAGCGGCTTTTCGAGCGGTATTCCGAGCGGCATTGGTTGGGGAGACCCTTTTGCAACAGAATCAACCAGGACGAACCGGTTTTCGATCTCGTTTCCGAGCCCGTTTTCACGCCTGGTAATCGATCCGCATGGAGACCTTACCTTAGACGTTGGCCGCAATAAAGCCCAGTCAATCTTGGTTGATTCCCGAGCACTCTGTCGAGCCTCGATCGTTTTCCGAAGGATGCTCACCGGCAATTTTGGCGAAGCGAAACCCAGAGAAGGGGAATGGCGAGTCAAGCTGCCAGACGACCCGCCGGCCGAGTTTACGATTTTAATGGATATCGTTCACGGCCTTTACGACCGAGCACCGAACTCACCTACCGTGGAGCAGTTTTTTCGTTTATCGATTCTGACAGACAAATACGACATGACCCGAGCGCTCCGGCCTGTGGCCAAGGAATGGCTGTCGCTACTTAAGCCAACCACTATAACTGACCTGGGCCAAGCACTATTCATTGCTTGGGAGATGGGAGACACTGATCTCTTCAAAACATCTGCGAACAAATTGTCGAACGTTTGCTGGGCCACAACTGATGGGAGGCTTATCAACAAAGACAAGAATATGCTCCTTGCCAATATGGTGGTGGGTATTGAAGCATTGGACATCCTGGGTATGCCCTAGTTCTTCAATCCGAATAGTAATAAGGCTGACATACAAAAGATGAGATCGCGAAAAACAGGGTCAACAGAATCAACTTCATCGCGAAGAAAATGCAGCAGAGCATCTCTGCTCTGATGGCGTCAACCCACCTCGATCCGTATCAAGTTCACCCTCGACACAACCCAACGAGGTGCACGGTGCAGATACTAGGATCCGCCTTCAAGGAAGCATCCGACAAGAATATGATACCATTCATCACACAATCAGGAGGCAACGTAACGTGGAACAGGAATGTCCTGAAGTTGAAGACGGAATTGAGAAGCATCATTGCCAAGACGGCAACCATGGGAGGCTGCTGCGCGTATTTGGAGAATGCGATGGCTACAACATGGCCAGAGGCGGAAAAGATCTCCGTATCGCTTTCCGACCGGCATAGAAATCATCTCAATGCCCAAGCCGCGAAGCTACGGCGCCCAACCGTCGGTCCTTAGACAAATGCGGGTTGGTCATGTTGTGTGTGGGAGTAACATTTTCAGAGGGAGGCTGGTTTTAGGGGGTCGTGTTTGTAGTTTAGATGCTGTATGAAATGTCGTTTGACTGGTAACGTCAGCCGTAGAAAGCCACGTCGTCAGCGGCGTCACCGTCATCTCTCACGTCGTCCACTGCCATGTGTATGGTATTCTCCGTGATTACGGAGCGGGCCCGGAGACGGGATCAAGCTCCGGCTGGCACGGCATCCACGCCTCACCCTTGCCTGGCGCTAAACCAGAAACGATAGGGCTCGTTGGTTCCCTCCTCCGACCCAAGACAGCGGCGCCGACAGCTCGAAAGGATTGCCCTTTTCAATGCCTCAACCCCTCCGCTACTGCGACTCCAAACCCGTTCATCAACATAACAGACAGCCTCCAGGATTGATCGCGCCGGGCCACAGTCGCCGACACCGATCGCATCACTATGCCCAACACAGGCAAGCCGAGCAAGGACTGCCATCTGTGTCGGTCACGGCGCGTCAAGGTTAGTGCTTCCCATCCCATCCCATCAGCCCCGCCATGTCAATTGACTAATGCCTGTCTGTCCCAGTGCGATCTTGGCCGCCCGGGCTGTCAACGATGTGTCAAGTACGGCGTAGAATGCCCCGGATACCGGGATCAGCAAGAGCTCGTCTTCCGAAACTCGACCCCGACCAACATCAAGAAGCGCAAGAAACGGACGCAGCAGGCTGCTAGTGCTGAATCGAGTACTCGCGATAACACATCCCCCCCGCCCCGGCAGACGTCACCACCGGAGACGGAGACGGTCGTGTCAACCCCGTCAGAATACACCGAGGGCTTCTTCTTCGACCAGGCCATTGTGATAGAGGATTTTGAAGATGAGCTTATCGACGAACGCGCCCTAGCTCTGCCAAGGTCCCTGTCGGAGCATTGGACCACCCACTCGGTTCCGATACTTCTCAATGTATACTCCACCCTCGACTTCCTGCAGAACATGTATCGCCGGGGCGAGACAGACGGGCCACTCACCTGGGCAGCTCACTTGTTTACCCGGACATATGTCACCAACCTGCGTCATCCGACAGCCAAGTACAAGGCTTCTGTCACCGAGACCGAGCGAGAGTTGGGGACCTATCTAGGGAAGACGCTTAGCGCTGTCAGTTCAGCCTTGAAGACCCCAGAGGGAGCTTTTCGAGATGACGTTCTCGCAACTGTCTGGATTTTATCGAATTACGAGGTAACTCGAAGCTTATCGAAGGTGCTTGACAAGATTCCGACTGACGATTCCCAGCTGCTCATAGGCTCCATAGGGAGAATGACGCCCATGAGCCCGTGGCATTTACACGCTCGTGGACTATACAGCATTCTCAAAACACGAGGGACGAAACCCCTCTACACCGAGGCCGGGAGGCAATGCTTCTGGCCAGCATTTAACATGGTGGTACGATTTCTCTTCCGTCAACTCTATACTTCGGTTAATTAACTCTCGGCAGCAAATCCAATGTCTTCTCGCGAGCACCGAATGCCCCCCCGAATCGGAGGAATGGCTTGATGCAATCAAAGACGCACAGGGGATGGTCGGGTTGGGCATCAACGTCTGCATATTCATCAACAAGATCGCCCACATACAATCGCGAATACTCGGCATCCTGAGCAAGCGCGACTTCATCTCCGCTTCAGCCGAATACAGACACCTTGTCGGAACCATGTCTGAAGCTGAAGATATGATGAGCGCATGCTTCGAGTCGGAGATTTTAAGCCCTCACCCCGCCGACCCGTACATGCTAAATATGTACCACTCGGCGTGCATCAAGGGCTTCAACTTCCTCTTTCTTTACGCTAATTTCCTCACACATCACCTGACCTCACCCATTCCGATGGAGGAACTCATGGCTCTGCGGCTTCACTGTCTGAGAATGATACGGAATGCTGCGCAAGAAATTGTAGCCAGCCTACCAAGCACACTCAACCCGCTCCAATTAAGAGTAGACAAGTCTCCGAGGGTCCTATTCGATGCGCTCAAGTTGATTTGGCCCCTGACTTCGGTATATGTCATTCCGACTGTACCAGAAGAAATGCGGCTTCGAGCCGAGACCGCTCTAAGGCTCATCGGTCGTGAAATTGGCGTTAAACAAGCCTTGAGAGTATACCCTGGTGCTTTGCCTCTCCCGCCAGAGTGTCGCCAACCCTTGCAAGTTGGTGATGTGATGACATGAGACTACTTAAGCAAGTCCTATAGGGAGGATTACAACTCTGGTAGGAACGGGGTTACTGTATAATGACTGAATGATCAAACGATGATCACGCCTTCTCACCAATCTCATGTTATGACGGGCCGGCGTCTATCCAGGAATGTATAGGATCATGGGTATCTACACCGAGCGAATCTTGGATAAAGGTTTTGTATTTTCAGCAAGCAATTTACATTATAGGAATTTTGCGACGCATTTCTGCGCAATTATCTCGAGTCTTGAGAGGGAAACATCATTGACCGGTTTGAGGACTTTTCGACATAGACGAAGCGACATATATGGAAGGGCACAAGATAGATTCTTCCTCTTGCCGAACAAGACATGCAATACTGAAAACTCTTATTATGAATATATACCATTCGTCATGCAAACTTCACCAATAAAGAACCGTATATCAAAATAGAACATATCATCGCGTCATATGAACCGTGATCCTTCAAATACCACCGTTTGAGACAAAGAAATTCGTGTACCTAACCACGTCCCTTTACTCATACAAGCCATGGTCCACATCGCCCTCTTTGCTAGCATGAGGACTTGTCACCCGAATGCCGCTCTCCAACCTGGACAAAGTCATCACATAACCTTTGTGGTCGCACCAGTTGCGAACCATCTTAACGGCGTTCTTGATCTCACGGCCGTTGAGCTGCCAAAGTGCAAGCTCCGCGATGTCTTCGTCATCGAGCGCCTTTTCGGCTGGCTTGTCGTGCTCTGGTTCGTCCTCGTGGTCGTCGGAGACATCCTTGATGCGAGGCGTTTGCTCCGGAAGGCGCTGGAGGAACTTGCGCCAGACTGTCTCCCGAGCGTCCTTGGCAAGGGCCGTGAAGAGCAAGTGCAAGCTGACGCGGCTTCGGAAGGCCGAGTCGATGGTATGATATAGGTTTGTGGTCAGGAAGATGATGCCGCGGAAGTACTCCAGCTCACGAAGGAAGATGCTGACGAGCTCGTTGCGGTGAATATCGTTGGGATTGCGCTCCGCCATGAACACATCCGCCTCGTCGAGTAGGATCACTGCGTTCCAGTCGGTGGCCATCTCGAACACTCTCTTGATGTTGGCACCTAGCGTCGCGGCATTGATGCCCAGGTCTTCGGCCTGGAGGTAGAAGAGAGGACGGTGGGTGCGGTCAGCGACGGCCTCAGCTGTGAGTGTCTTGCCGGTGCCAGGAGGACCAGAAAGCAAGATGATCAAGCCTTGGCCCTTGCCGACGATGACATCCTCCATGGCAGTGGAAGATCCATTTGCGAGGTTATGGTTCTCAACAAACGAGAGAACCAAATCCTTCTGCTGTTCATCGTAGACAAGATGAGAGAAGGCCTGGTCGTTCCAGACCATCGGCTCGATATCTTCAATGTAGAATTGCACTGACACGAGTTAGTGGGTTGTCAAAGAAACCTGTATGAACTTATAAAACTCACCCCAGACCTTGTTCTTAAGAGCATATCCTCCGATCAGGTCCGACATGAACCCGAGGTCTTGCTCTCTCTCAAGCATCTCCATCTTGTTCTTAAGCTGCGCCTTCTCGCTGAGACGGTGCTTCTTTTGGTTACTCGTCTTAGGCTCTGGCTTCTCGTCCTCTTCGATTTCCTCTTCAACCCTCCGCCGACGTGAACGCCGATACACGTGGTTCCTCTCCATCTCTGGGTTCTTGTTCTCGCGTTTCCCCTGAGCGAGGTGGTACTTGTTGTATCCCATCACGTCGATGAGCACGCGACCTTCGACATTGTGCTTCTCGATGCAGTCTTTTTCGCCGTCGCGAAGAGCGATGCCGTTGTAGCAGCTGTACTGGAGGCCCTGAAGGTCGAGAGCTTTCTTGCCCCGGGCGATGAGCCGCTTCATGATCTCGTCCTTGTCGGGATGAAACTCGAAAGGGTAGTGGCTCAGCTCCTTGATTGGTCTGTTGCCTGGGAAATTGGGAATCGGCAGCGTCCTGTCGTTCCAGACGAACTCCTCGCCGTTGAACGACATGATCTTGGCCTTGACCAGCAGGAAGACCCCCTCGTTCTTCTTAACGTACTCGGTGCCTTCCACTTTGCAGATGAACTCAGAGTTGAGGCCGTAGCTGTACACTGTCGAGCCACGCGGGAACAGCGTCCAGGCGGTCTTGAAGTCGATCAATCCGCCATCCAGCAGGTGTCGTCTCTTGGTCCGCAGCTCGCCAAACATGTCATCACACACTCTGAGGAGGAGTTGCAAGTGAGGCTTGATAGGGTCATCTTGGGGAGTGTTCCGATACAGCTCCTTGAAGTCATCCTGGCAGAACCACAGCGGCCGGAAGGGCTCGGAGAACTCGGCTGTGTCGTGGACGTCAAGGTAAACGTTCTCCTTCTTGATAATGCTCTCGAGCGCTGCGACAAGCAACGAGTTCTGAACCTCAACGGAATGGTACTTGAGGGGGAAGCGACCGGCAACACAGGGCTTCTCGCGGTCCTTGATCTTGTACACTTTGATGGAGACGCGATCCTGGGCCCGTGCAGCAGCTTTAGACAGCTGCTTGGGCGGATAGTCGACCCATTCGTACTGATTGAGGCTCGAGTTGCGGCCCTCGTACATGGTCTTGATGGTTGCATCGACGCCAAAGGTCGGGTCTTTGGCGGGAGGGCCTGTCTGAGGCTCATCGTCGGACGAGGATGAGTCGAGATCAATGGGCTTGTCGAGGGCAGAATCACCCCGGCGGGTGAGCTTGCACCGACATTTCCAAATGAACTCAGACACGTCTTCACGGTCGATATCTCGCAAATCGCGGAGACCCATGGTGTCCTAGGGCAGCGGAGGTGCGGCGGGGGAAGATGGAAGAGGGTGCATCTCAGCTGGAGCAGGCAGACTCACGGAATATATACTGGGCATGCAGCATTACCCACCTCGGTGCCTACATACCTCAGGTACCTGTACTTCAGCTACCTACGGCACTTCGAAACGTCACTGATGGCCCGACAAAGACGCTCATAGGACTACAGTTGTGCTGCCTGAGACTGCGGGCATCCAGTACTTGGTCCTGGCCGCATCCGCCTCGCCTTTCGCCTTACGCCTCGCAGCACTAGCCGGCCGGACCAGGCCAGCATGTGTCCTTGTCGGCCTCCAGGCAGGGATTGAGATCGCCCATGTCAGGCCAGGCCGGCACATAAGCAGTGCCCGGGGCTCAGCGGCGGCTTCAGCGTGCTATTTCGGGGTGACTCAGGATACGCCTGCAGGGCTTGGCCGGGAGTGTCATTGGATGTCGGTGAGTACGGCGGCAAAGGCCACAAGTGCAGAGCTTGTGCCACTGACGCAGTGCATGTTGGAAGCCCTTTCGCACAAGATGTGAAGCCTGGAGATTGCAGATTCTATGTAGCAAACGGTTGAACAAGAGTCTCCGTTTTGCACCGTTATCTTTGAGCTTCCCGTTCCCCGCATGAGCTGGGCTGAGGTGAGCCTGGGCCGCGCTCCACAGGCACCTGGAGGTAGGACAGCCAGTGGTCTTAGGCCTAGACCCACCGAAACTGCCTTCTGAGACGCCTAAGCTTGGGGCCAGTCAGGGCACTTCAAAATGGAAACCACAGAGAGAACAATAATCGAATGTCTAGGTTTCAGACACAAAACAGGTTTTGTAGCCGGAAGTAGCTACAGTAATGAGTTGCTTGAAGAACTACACCGCAATGAATTAAGTAGGCAAACAAATGACCAGCAAATGAGCGATTAGGACGTTGTATCTGCCCATACACACCGAGTAACGGCTCGTGGAAAGAGTGATAGAGCTCTCATTCAACCGCCGCCACGAGACTTTTGGTAGGCCTCTACGATAACTGAGAAATAGTAGGAGCCATTCCATATCAAAACGCCAAAGCAAATAACTACCTAGGGCAGAACAGCGAGGAATTTCTAACATTGACCGAGATCAGCTTGGAGCATACGGCTCATATTATCTAATAGTGGCAAGCCTTTCAACCAAGCGCGGGTTTAGCTCAGTTGGGGTAAGTTGCAAAACTTTCAAAACTCCAGCACATCAAGTCTAACCATCTCTACAGAGAGCGTCAGACTGAAGATCTGAAGGTCATGTGTTCGATCCACATAAACCGCAATTTCTTTTTTTTTGTTCTGCTATTTAGATCGCTGTGCTTCAAATTCTACCAGGCACATGTGGGCTGATGCAAGTTCAATATTTTCCCTCTTTTTTTTATGGCAATTGGTCAATTTCTCTGCCTAACGAGAGACTACATGCTCGTTCCCCTTCCTTACCACCAACGTGGTGTTGGAAGGCGTTATCAAACCCGACGATCATCAATGACCTTGCTCTGACCCGGAGCAAATTCGTCCATGGAAACGTTCTTCTTGTATTCTGAATGGGCGATTGTCTCCAGCGACATGTTGCTGGTCTCCTTGAGGAAAAGGAACGCCAACACAGAGATCACCAGATCAAAGATGCCCCAAAGCAGGAACGTACCCCATCCCATGCTCTCCATCATGTACGGGGTCGTGAGGGAGAAGACGAAGTTGAAGAGCCACTGCGATGCTGCTCCAGTGGCAACACCAGGCTCACGGATTCGGGCAGGGAAGATTCTATTGCACCGGTCAGTTGGCATTTTGGCCGGATTGGTGAGGTGCAAACTTACTCTGACATGTAGGGCCAAGGCATGGGGCCCCAGCTGAAGTTGTATACGATGACAAAGAGGTAGATGAGCGCCACTGTAGCGATGCCAGAAGATGTGACCTTTGCGTCTGAGACGTCGGCCGGAGGCGGCTTCGCCTTGACTACTGCAGATGTAGTGATCTGACATGCGGCCATGATGGCTGCGCCACCGATGAGGACCTGGCGACGAGAGAGTCGCTTTGCAAGGAACAGCACGAATGAACCGCAGGCAGCAACCTTGACTGCACCAAAAATGGCTGTCAAGAGCAGATCTTTCCGCCCGCCACCTACGAGCAGTTTAAAGTATTGCGGACCATAGTAGGCGAAGGCCGTGGCGCCAGTTGCTTGCTGCGCCGTCATAATGGCAAAAGCGGCGAAGATACGCTTGAAATTGTCGCCTTGAAGGAGCTCTGGATGAAAGAGTCAGCATTCGAAGATTCGTCTGAACGTCAAGGAGCCATACCCTTGAACTGGAACCCTTCCGTCTCGTGGGCTTCTGTCTCGACACCAAGGCGGATCTCCTCCATCTCCCTAGCAGTTGCCTCACCGTCACTACCGCGGACCCAAACAAGGCTCTCCCATGCTTCATCATGGCGACCTTTCTTGGTGAGCCATCTGGTACTTTCTTTGAGCGTCAACATTCCGATACCGAGAAGAGCAGCGGGCACAAGTTGAAGGCCGATGGGAAGCTGCCACTGCTTGGTAGGCTCGTTCTTCATGAAGGAAACACCATAATCGATCCAGTACGACGTGAAGATACCCTATGGGCGCTGTGTGAGCTCGGTTATCAGAGAAGAAGGGTTTGCTTACGAGAGTATAGAACAGCTGGAAGAACGATCCAATCTGGCCACGAAGCTCTTTGGGCACCATTTCACTGCTGAACATAGGAACAACGACAGTTGAGGCACCAAGACCAAGACCAGCGATGACCCGGGCAACATAAAATGCGGCCAGAGAACCAGTATTGATGGTCTGAATCATGGCACCGATGCAGAACACAAAGGAGAAGATCATCAGTGAGATCTTGCGACCCCATCGACCAGTGATAGGCCAGGCAAGGAAGCAGCCAACGAAAGCCCCGAGTTGCTGCAGGCCAACCGCCAGCGAGTTGGTGCGAGTTTCATGGGCGGTGCTGTAGCCATAATCGCGCTCAAAGGAGGCCAACGTCAAGACGCCGCCGACACTACCCGCAATGAGAAAGCTGGTTGGACAGAAGCGGGACAAGATAACACTTACATGCCGCTGTCATATCCGAACAGGAACCCGGCGATGCATACAACTGACCCGAGATAATATGCCCGAAACCGGCCCTTGCTAGTAGCCGCGGTATGCATGGCGCCGAACAGTGATGCTGAATCTGATAACGGGGGGCCTGAGGTGTCAGAATCCGTGGAGGTTCGCAGCAAAGGGGTGATGGAATCCATGGCTCTTATAGATGGACGAGAACCACGGACCGACTAGCTTGCTCAGGCCCTGCTGGCTGTTGACCTGACTTGACCTTGCCAAACCAAGGAACTCAGGAAGAGGTGTGCGCGAGGAGGAAAGGTTGCTGGCCAGCATCCCTACCGCCTGTCCCCTGATTCATCATCACAGCTCTTAGCACATTCCGTTAGTTGCCTGAGGGTAGGGATCGGCAACACAACTCCGTCTTGAACCTCCGAGGAGTGGACACAGGCATGGGCCCGGATCTGGGGTAAATTGGAGCCTTGTAAAGATGCGAGCAAACCACCTTCGAGCACTGCTCCTAGCGACCTCGAGATAACCACATGACGTGCTTGGTTGCGTGCTAACGGAGCCTTCTGTCGTTTCTAACTTGTCAGGAAGCTCCATCTGACACGCTCAGGCCCCCCGAGGAGCCGATATACGGACGTCGTTGAGGGCATCGAGGTCAATCCTGAAGCCAAATTCGACCTGGGCTATACGCTAGATGCGCCATCCCCAACCTTGAGTCAACATCCTCAGTGCCGCTCCAATGCGAATTCAACAACCTCACAGCTGGAAGCTCAAACCTCCACATCAAGGCCCCGACCATTCCGCGTGGCGCGAGGGGGATGATCATCCTACGTGGTGTCTCCAGCCAACTGATAGGCTGGTCGAGCTGCAACGATCCTGAGGCGGGACCAGAGTCGGGAGTCGGCCTGGGGGCTAAATCCGACGTTGTTCAGCAACCTCTCCCCACCCTACATCGGAACTTCATAAAGAGACGACGGGAAGAGAGAGAGAGAGAAAGCTTTGGGGGTTATCGAGAAGCAAATCTCAGGCCATTGTTGAAATCCTTGCCTAATCGCGTCATCATCCCTAGTCTGATACATCATCCTCTGCAACCATGTCAACGGCCAAGAGACCCAACTTTCTGCTCATTGTGGCCGACGACCTGGGCTTCTCAGATATTGGATCGTTTGGTAGTGAGATCAACACTCCCAACTTGGACAAACTCTCCAAGAATGGTCTTCGCTTCACAGACTTCCACGCTGCGGCGGCCTGCTCGCCGTCCAGGGCTATGATCATGACCGGCACTGATCACCACATTGCCGGCCTGGGAAACCTGATCGAGTGGACCAACGTGTCGGGTCAAAACGACCCGACAGGCAAGATGAGCACCAACGTCCAGCGAGGTATGCCCGGCTACGAGGGCTATCTCAATGAGCGGGTGGTGGCGTTACCTGAGGTCCTTCGAGATGCAGGCTATGAGACCTTGATGGCCGGTAAATGGCATCTTGGTCTGACTCCCGAGAAAAGTCCCAAGGCACGGGGTTTCACCCGCAGCTTTGCCCATCTCCCTGCGTGCAGCAACCACTATGCATATGAGCCGCAGCTAGAAAAGGGCGAGGAGTCGCCTGAATTCTTGACCATGAGCGTCATCGCCCTGCATAGCGAGGATGGCGAGTACGTCAAGAAGCTTCCCGAGGGATGGTACTCATCTCACGGCTATGGTGATAAGATGCTCCAATATCTCAAGGACTGGAAGGAAGACAAGGAAGAGAAGCCCTTCTTTGCATACCTCCCCTTTACTGCTCCTCACTGGCCGCTACAGGCCCCCCAAGAACTCATCAAGAAGTATCGGGGCGTGTATGATGATGGCCCAGACGCTCTCCGCTTAAAGCGACTTCAGCGACTTAAGGATTTGGGCATGGTCCCGCAAGATGTCGAACCTCACCCTGTCGTCGCTGAGGAAGTCAAGGAGTGGAATGAGATGAGCGAACAGGAGCGTGCCCACTCGTGCCGAGCCATGGAAGTCTTTGCCGGCATGGTTGAGGCCATCGATGTAAACGTTGGCAAGGTTGTCAACTACCTAGAGGAGATTGGAGAGCTTGACAATACCTTTGTCTGCTTCCTCTCGGATAATGGCGCTGAAGGTGCTGCGTATGAGGCGTACCCCATTGTCCAAGGGTCTATGATCCAGCATCTCAAGACATACTATGACAACAGTCTCGACAATCTTGGCAATGGGAACTCCTTTATCTGGTACGGTCCGCGGTGGGCGCAGGCTGCCACCGCACCCAGTCGACTGTACAAGGCGTACACAACAGAAGGCGGCGTGCGAGTGCCATTCCTGATGAAGCCGCCCGCAGCCTTCTTCGACCAGACCATCGAGCGCAACAGCATCACGCACCAGTTCGCCACCGTTATGGACCTAGCTCCCACCATCATCGACATGGCCGGCGCCCAACACCCCGCGCCAACCTACCAAGGCCGCGAGGTCGTCCCCATGCGCGGCAAGTCCATGGTGCCCTACCTAACCCAGAAGCAACCTCGCATCCACGAGGAGGACTTCATCCAGGGCTGGGAGACGTGCGGCCGCGCCGCCTGCCGCAAGGGCGACTGGAAGATCGTCTTCATCCCGAAGCCCAAGGGCACCGAGAAGTGGCAGCTGTACAACCTGGCCAAAGACCCGGGCGAGATCCACGACCTGGCCGAGCAGGAGCCCGAGCGGCTACAGGCGCTGATCAAGCTGTGGGATCAGTATGTGCTGGAGACGGGCGTGATCCCGTTGAGCCCGGAGCTCGGGAACTGGATGGCGGCCATGGAGGAGCAGATGCCGGAGAATGCGTGGATTGAATATGAGTATTGGAAGGACGGTGCTCGTGATGATCCGGCCAAGTTTACCAAGCAGATCCCGCGGTTTGAGAGGAGGATCCATGCTATCTGAGGCCTGTGCATCTGAGTCTAACAGCCAGATTGCTGTCAAATGACGGTTAGAAAACACGTGTGTACGTTTAAGACGAACGAAAACCAAATATTATGAATAGACTTTTATCATCATGCATACTTTAATTATTAAGCCTAGGGTTGTTTCAACAGGCATTGCTCGTCAGTACAAGCAGAGCTTCCCCATCTGTCCCTCCCGCGAAATCTCGTAGCTGAGAATATCGTGGTTTCGGTAGTGCAGCATGAGCCGATACCTCACCGGCAGGTCGGGTCTCCCCCTCCAATCCCCTTCGGGCTGCAGAACCGGCGCCGCCGCCATGCCGAAAAGCGGTCGGCAAGTTCTTCTGAACTTCATCTCATCTTCAGCTGTCGGTAGGATCAGGTCCACTCGGAAGGCGTGCTTAACAACATACTCGGAGTGCTCCTCGGGCGTCGCCAGTCGAGTCAACGTCACGAGTAGCACCCGCCCGGTTGGCGATGCAATGGCCACAGCTGACAGCTCTGTCATGTGGGCTATCATGCTGAGTCGGCTCGTGGCATAGAACAGTTCCATCGTCAGACGACTCCTCCCTTCGGCCTCCAACATGTCCCTCATCGTTGCCACATCTTGGATCAGCGTATCAACCTCTCTTACGCCGGATGCCAGCGTTGGCCGTAAACCTATGAGTTCCAAGTCTTTTTCATAGGCCCGAAGCAGGTATATCCTGCTTGCAAGTTTCTCCAGATCCTTGGCGTCTGGCTTGTTGTTGTTGTGCTGCAGCTTCCCTGCAAGGATCCTAGCCTTGTCCAATGGATGCTTTGGGATCTCGATGATATTCCCGTTATGAGGCGTATACATCAAGTCTTTGAACATGCTCGCTGGAAACTCGGTCTTCTCGTCGCTCTGTTCGGCCAGTGTCAGTCCCATAATGAGCCCTTTTCCGTCGAGTTTTTTTAAGCAGGTTGGTATCAAGGCATTGTTCCCTCCAAGAATATTTTGGACCTTTGTAAGGGCCTCAGCTTCCATCGACAGCTCCGTGTCGTCCGGGTCGTCCGGCGATTCAGGTTCAAAATATGCTTCAGGCGGAGGCGGAGATTGCGCGAGAGACTCTGCCTCGGCAACCGGTTGACTGACAGTGTACGAACCAGAGCTCCATTCCACAAGCATTGCTGGCCATTCCGCAGTATCTTCTTCCTCAACTGTAGCAACTGGCCATTGCATTACAAGTGTGCTTGGCCATTGTGCTGGGGCGGGCGCTACCCATTCGTCCGTAGTTTCTAGCCACTCATCCTCGCTCGAATTTTCACTTGAATCGATTGATGTTGGCGAAGCCGACGTTTCTGGTGAAACCCAGCGGACTTCTCCGTGGCTGGTCTTGACACTGCGATAGGGAGGGCAAGGATTCCCGGGAATGTCATCGGGGCCTGGGCGGATAATTGCTGTGATTTTGTTGACTCGCCCCTTTGCACGCATTCCGACAATTTCCTGGTAACCCTCCTGGCTTACTCCAAACAGATGTTCGGAATTATTAACCGTCATGAAACTCCAATGAGGCAGCACGCATATACCCCATCCCCTTAAAATCACCGTCAGTGTCGGTCTCCGAAAGAAGTGTATGAATGAACCAGGGGCACACTCACCTGGATTTTTGGTCTTCAGTCTCGCTCTTGATGAATTCCTTTCTTGCGGATCGAATCCTGATGGAGCCTTGGTACGGCTTCCAAATATCCGCGATCCACACGCTGCCGTAGATGTCAATCGCACAGATCTTCTCTGCATTCCCGCGTAAATCATCGATGAAGTTGATGTTGGGGATATTCGAGCACGACATTCCAAATGAAACGAGAATTCTCCAGCTCCTCGATCGGGAAAGAATTATCTCGTCTGGCCAGTCATGGGGGCAGCCGATGGATTCAACAACTGATCTTGGCCGTGCCTTAGAGAGAGCGAATGCAAACACCGTGACTTCGTGCCTATTCGAGCTGACGGCTATCAATCGCGATTTCGAATGAATAGCCAAGCCCCAGGCGGATTTGCCGACGTTGTCGTTAAGAATGGGCTTCGGTGCTTCTCTCAGCAGAACGCAACTTTGGTCTTGAGACTTGAAAACCCGGGCAGCTATGTCTTTGACATAGTAAGCAACAACGTCACCGTCGTCGAAGCAAGCCAGCAAGATCTCCTCTCTGCCGAGAAATCCTGTGATGAGGTGGTTGATCGTGTGCGGTCTACCTGGCGAGAGGTCGGACATGATATATCTTCCCGTGCGCGTCCGCTTAGGAATCAGCTGCATGTCGGGAAGCTTTGGGAGTCTATTGGTTAGGGCACCGCGCGGCCTGTAGACGAAGATACGACATGTGTAAGCTACAAAATAGAGCTGAAGGTATTGATCAGCCTCGTTCTTCTCGCTGAAAGGTTGTAAACCCACATTATGCACCTGAGAAAGCGCGGTGAGGTTGTTTCTGTAGCTTTGCATGGAGGGGATGATCTTGTACGGGGATCTCTCATTCTCGGCATCTTGGTCCCAGTCTTCAGCCGGCCACGTAACGGGGATCTCGTCGCCCTCGACTTCATGTCCCATCTCAGCGAGCTCACGATCACGGACAACGGTTTTTGCGATGTCTCCAAACTGTAGACCGCTTGTCAGAACAGTGCCATTCCCTGCTTACACCGGAGGGGGCGGCGGTCGAGAGAAATGGCTGATAAATGCGGCTGAAAAAAGGCACTTACTCGATCGGTGGCTTGTTGTGCATGGCATTCTCCCGCTAAGATCGGGTCGAAGCCAACATCGCGGGAGCGCTTCCTCGGCCTCGGCCTGGCTTCCATGACGAATCAAGGTCGCCTCATCAGAGAAGTTGGCTGCGGGGCTCCGACAGCAGGAACCGAAAGAAATAACGAGATTCTTATCTGAAGCAGAATCGGGGATCAACTCTTCGAAAGAATGAAGTGCGATACTGAAGATGATGCTGATGATGGTCAGAGACGCTCGGATCGGGAAGTGGATGGCGGGCCGGGGAATAGATTATCAATGAGGGGTCGGGCGATATTCTGACTGTCCTGGTCGCGCTATCCTCTTATACCGCTTTAGGAAGGGGCACCTAACAGACTCACTGTAACACACCGGTCCTTCAAGTCACGTATCTTTCATCAGCATCAACACCACACAGCTAAGTCTACAGCCCAGTATTTCAGCATTTTCTTTATCACATATTAAGATTTATAATATATCGGCAGCAGGCTTGCAGTATAGAGGCTACTTGGCTTCAGTACACTAGCTACTGAGCTTCAGTATGCTAGCCACTGAATTATAATGGGTAATCGCTAAGCTATAGCACAGTAGCCACTGATTTATAGCGGAATAAATACTAATCTTTAGCAGAGTGGTCTTTACAGCGTAGCGGCTACAAACCTATAGCCGGACAGGTGGAGGAAGCTTTGTAGGGAAGGCAAGGTAAGGTGAGGTGAGGGAAGGTAGCTCCTCCTTTACACTTTGCCATCCATCCATCATTGCCAGGGCAGCCGCGTCATCGTTCACCTATCTATCAACTGCCATCTTTCGGATTGGGCCGGGTCCTTGCAAAGAGCCTAACCGTCGACTGGCGACTCTGCGATGCTCTGTCTCGAGCCGTTAGGCATCGTGACCAATCAACTCATGTAGCCGAAATTATGTAACTGGGCCACGAGCTTCAGCGGCCCTTGCGAATTGAGTGCATTCGAGGTGTGATCATAAAATTTCGAGCAGTTTCAGTTTGACTAATGATCGTATTATGGAAAGAAGGAAATGAAAGCCGAAGATACTGAACGTAGGGTACTTGATAAACGCCCGCATGATGGATCTCAATATACTGTAGGTGCGCCCTCCGCGGAAACTATCGCTTACCCTATAGTAACCATCTGAAAGCTGTCGTTTCTCGACTTATAATCTTACACGGGCATATCTTGTGTTGTATCGAAATTGATTGTTAAGATAGTCAGAATAATATTATTCATATCGTCCAAGCTGCTCCATGATATTGCGGTCCACTTCAAATCGAAGCATCCCACGACTTTGGGGAGCGCGGGGTTATTATGCGGATTGGCGACAGCAACTCAATCTGACAGAATGGCACTCAACAACTGAGCTGAAAGGAACGACGAGTTCGGAGACGCGGCATTGGTGACAAGAAGCAATTAGTCGGGCATCCGAAGACGGACATGGAGAGTCCTTTACTCTGTATTCGGGGCTCCGGGTGGGCGGGACCGGGCTCCGGGGTGGAAAAGGGCTTCTAGAAGGGTGCTGGATGGGGGGAGTGAGGCAAGTAAAGAGGCGCTACCAGGCCTAAGACATAACCTATGGGATCACAGCCATGACCAGAAGCGATTTGTAGGCAGAGGGCGGTGATTGGGCGACGGTGGCGAGGCGATAAGACGACCAAACTTTGACTGTTAACTGTTGCGGGAGGTTGAAGCGGCTCATGGAGAAGAGTCAAATTCGATGAGTGAGGCTTTAGGGTGATCTCGAAATTTGTGACGAGCGACTACTGCTAGCACCTCGCAACGGAGAGTCTGGTAACTGCGAAAATGACAAAGGGGTCGAGCAATTGTGTATGATCTGGTTCCCGTACGATTGAACTTCGCAGCATCCGACTTTGGAACCAGGTGACGAACATCGACCAGGTGAGGCCAACGGTCGTTGACCGAGACCAGAGCCTGACCTGGAGAGAATGGTGAGGCCACGGAATTGGATGGAGCGGTTAGCAGGGCCTCCCCCTGCCGGCAGGATCTGTTAGTTGATCGTTTCCCGAGAACTGGAGACAGCGAGCTTTCCCCAGGCTACTCCGTTCTGGGTCGGCCTGCCCTCATGACAGACGGCAAAGAACTCATGACAGATGAACCCTTGCTCGAGCATGCGGCGCGGGAAACCCCCATCGCGGTGAAGCATCTTGGCATGAATCTGATCAGTGAGGACGGATAGGGATCATCACCAACATCAGAACGGGAGATGCAGGGTTGAGGCTCAGACGAAGACCAAATGCTCGACATGTGCCCTTCTGTCATCCAAACTTCCAGACGCCTCGTGATTGGTCGCCAATTCTATCGGGGCGCAGGGTGGCCAAGCGGGCTGGCCACTCAGCGTGCAGCGGCCCGTAGTTTTAGCAATTGCCCGGCATAATGATTAAACCACGCTTTGAGTCACCGAATTGGCTGGAGCCACTCGGCACTCTCAGCCCCTGCAACCAGCCGCTGGGGACGTGCTGCTGCTGCTGCCCCAGGCGATCGAGGCCCTGTCGATAAGGGACAGTCGATCTGGTTAGTGGTGAGACCTCCTATGATGCGGCGGCGACTTCAGCCTCTGCTTGCTGCTGATCTGGCGCGCATTGGCGAATCAGCGACTGCTGACACCCCTTCTCTTATCGTTCCCGCGACCAGGGCGTGACGTGATGCCGTGACGGAATGCTTTAGGTAGAGTTTTCGCGATGGGCAAAACACGTGCAGCTCCGTATTCGGTGGGCGAGAAGATGGGGTCCGGAGACGAAGAGAATCCAAACGTTTTTGGGTCCGGGGAGGGCAAGGAGAGGGAGGGAGATTCTGGAGGGCCCGACTGCAATCTGGGGAAGATGGATGGCAATCAATTCGCAGAGATAAGATGTCTGGTTTGCAAACATTGCCGTTGTGATCGATGTTGTGCCACAGCGCATGTGTGCTGTGCGAGATGTCGTCACAGGCGGATGATGTAAGCTCTCACAGCGGCACCTCCCAATGCAGGACCAAGAAAAGACACACAAGACGGAAAGAGGCTTAGCAGAAGCACCAAACAGCGAGCTCACTTTTCGGGGAGATCCGGAGGCCTGGGTTCGAGGGCGGGAGCGTGCTGAGCAGGGCGGTTGATTCAGTCCAGGCTTCGCTGGATTTACAGCCGACAATGTGTAATGATGGATGCGTGCTGCTAAGCAAGAAATGCATGCCATGATTGTCTCACGTCGTAGCGAGGATGATCAAGTCTTGGCTGCTGTGCGTCAGTCAGGCGAGCAGCCCGTCTTTCTTATCTATGCCAAGACGTTCCAGCGCAACAATGCATGTTGAGAGTCTTGGTGGCTGGCTGATTGTTGATCAGATCAGATATGAGCGCCGAGAGTACGTACTGCATGCACTGTACTTTACTTCTGTGCTGGCCCTGTAGGCGAGACCGAGGGGAGATCAACCCATGGGTGGAAGCGTTGCGGCCTGATCTCATCTAACGAGCCAAAAGCCTTACCAACCAATCTCGGCTGGCTGGGTTGGTTTCTCATGAAAACGAAAATGAACAAGAGAAAAAATTTGCCATGTCCTGTCTGTCCTTCGCACCCCACGTCAAGCTAAAAGCCATCCATCCACGGCGGCTCCGGGGCAGCGTCCACTCTCCGTTTCCGGCACTGGACAACAAATGGGACAGGCCAGGCCTAACGGGGGGAGCGGGATTGTAAGAGGTTTGACTCCTCAGCGCCTTATCGTCCAGTCAGGCACAGCTTTCCACCCAAGACCAAGCCGGGGCTATCCCCCGGGGATGGGATCTCACGGTTCGACTTTCGGATCCACGCCGCTGGAGCGTTTGTTAGGCGCAGGGGGGGCGTGAGAGAGTCAAGGCCCAACTTCGATGTGTCTCCAACGTGTGTAAGAGGCGGATCCCGGGACGGACGCCTATCTCGAACATGACGGGATGCTGGGCTTGTACCGCTCGCGTACAAACTGTGTGCGCGAGTACATCCGTCCGCCTGGGGCCTGCGCTGCGCTTATACCGTCCCCGTGTGCCCTTGGCGACTAATTACCTGTATCAATCTGTCCGGCCAAACTCCATTCATTACCTCCAGCTCTTGGAAATCATCTGGCCGTCTATCTATCTCCAGGATCTGCGGCCAGCCCACTCGGTGGCTTTGGCGTGGTGCCTCTTGGAATATACATATAGAGTCGCAGGGCCTCACCTTTCGCCTCCCGTTCCCGCTCCCGTTTCTCCATGTTCTAAGTTTGTCTGGTGTTCTCGACCCTGACTCGAATCTGCATTCCCGTCGTCGACCTTGAAATTTTTCTTTTTATCCTCGGCGGCAGCGGCCTTGCCTTTCTTTTCTCTCCTCGAATTCTTCTCCCCACGACTGGAGGCTCTTACTCGACCAGCCTAGCCTCCAAGGTCGCCCATCCTCCTCCTCGACTTCGACGACAACCCCCCCAAATACCAATTTTTGATCTCCCAATAAGCGACATAAACCGCCATCATGTCGTATTCTCATACTGGGGCCCCGACGGTCTACAATGGCACCGGCTCTCTGGGTGGTGATTCCCGTACGTCGCTCACAACACCTCCGACAGCACACTTCTCGACAATGACTCGTGCCATGGCGAGAACCTCACTGACAGCCTCTTCTCGCAATAGGAACCGAAAACCTGAACCAGTGGTACCAGGCCGGTGACCAGGCCTTCATCATCATCTCCTCGTGCCTGGTCCTGATCATGGTCCCCGGCATTGCCTTCCTCTACTCCGGCCTCGCGCGGAGAAAGTCGGCACTCTCCATGCTCTGGGTCGTCATGATGTCCTTCTCCGTCATCGTCTTTCAATGGTATTTCTGGGGCTATTCGCTCGCCTTCAGCCAGACCTCCGGCAACGCCTACATCGGTGATCTGCGCCACTTCGGCCTCATGCACGTCCTGGCGACTCCCTCGGCTGGCTCGCCCCTCGTCCCGGCTCTTCTCTACTCTTTCTACCAGATGATGTTCTGCGCTGTGACAGGCTCTCTCGCTGTGGGCGCGGTCGCTGAGCGAGGCCGCGTGATCCCCAGCATGGTCTTCGTTTTCTTCTGGGCAACTCTCGTCTACTGCCCCCTTGCCTACTGGGTCTGGAACTCCAACGGTTGGGCCTACAAGAACGGTGTGTTGGACTATGCTGGAGGTGTCCCTGTCGAGATCGGCTCTGGCATGTCGGCCCTCGCCTACTCCTGGGTGCTCGGTCGCCGAAACGAGAAGATGATGATGAACTTCCGCCCGCACAACATCTCCCTGATTACCCTCGGCACCATCCTGCTGTGGTTTGGCTGGCTCGGCTTCAACGGTGGCTCTGCCTTCGGTGCCAACCTCCGTGCCGTCATGGCTTGCTGGAACTCGTGCCTCACTGCCATGTTTGCTGCCATGACCTGGTGTCTCCTTGATTTCCGTCTGGCTAAGAAGTGGTCTATGGTCGGCTGGTGCTCCGGTACCATCTCTGGTCTCGTTGCTGCCACTCCTGCGTCCGGTTTCATCACTCCGTGGGCTAGCATCGCACTGGGTGTTGTTGCTGGTGTTGCTTGCAACTTTGGCACCAAGAGTAAGTCTTTGCGAGCAGGAATGATGGTGTGATAGCATTCTAACAATTTCTGCAGTTAAGTTCCTGATCAAGATCGACGACTCCCTCGATGTTTTCGCTGAGCACGGTATCGGCGGCATGGTCGGCCTCATCTTCAACGGCTTCTTCGCCTCCGGCGCTATCATCGGCCTCGACGGCGTCAACACGGGCATGGTCGGTGGCTTCGTCGACCACCACTACGTCCTCCTTGGTTGGCAGATTGCTGCTCTGGTTGCCGGCTCTGCCTACGCCTTCGTCATGTCGGCCATCATCGCCAAGATCATCGACCTCATCCCCGGCCTCCACCTGCGCGCGTCTGAGGAGGCTGAGCTTCTCGGCATGGACGACGACCAGCATGGCGAGTTCTCCTACGACTACGTCGAAGTCCGCCGAGACTTCCTTGCCTGGAGCCCTGCCCGCGACGAGCCTGCCCCTGACGGTGATATTCTTGAGCCCACCCACGGCATCCAAGAGCATCAGTCCATGATGCACCCGCCCAGTCTGTCGGACGACGCCATTGCCAAGGTCCCTTCTGTCGGTGACGACTCGGAGAACAAGAGCAACAAAAGTGCCATCAACGAGAAACACGATTGAGCTGGAAGCGCACAAGGTTAAAAAGAGGTGACGGATTGCACGGGATGCAAATGGTCGATACATTTGTCTTCTTCTTTGTCTCTGATATATAGGTATCTCTGGTAATTTGGGTAGCGGGCACAGGAGTTTCGGTTGATTTCACATGTACAATACCCGCATGGTGTACGGCTTTTGGGAAAAGCAAAAGCAGACATGCTCGTTATTGCGAACACATTCAAACTTCTTCAGTCTGGTATTTTACATGATCGTGGCATCAAGATATATTCACAAATTTCTTTAATCGTGCTTCCTGGTTGACTCACAATGATCTGCCCCTGCTGTTTGCTGTCTTAAACGTAGCTTATAGAGTTGCTAAGCTGTTCCCGGACGGACGACTGAATTTGTTACATGGGTTGCAGGGCATAAGATACAAGACGATAGAGCCGCCTTGCTCCGTACAAGCAAAAATTATACCTCCGCGTCGTTAACCCTGGTCGCCGGGTAATCTGCAGGAACACGGCGAATCGCCCATGCTGAGTTCGATAGAATACTTGTATTTAATATTTGACCGTCTGTTTCAGTCTCTTTATACCTGCCATCTGGATATCTTATTTCTACCAGGACCTTACGCCAGAGGGTGCCCATCTTGAATATCACCGTAGGGCCTTTGAGGGTAGTCGCCAAAACAAGCAAAATCGTAGTTTGCCATCGCCGGCATCTCCTCTTGCACTTTCAAGAACGTCTTCAGCTCACACCATCCGTCCTTGCGGCTGGCATCACATTCAGGGAAACTCTTTCCGAGAGGGAGAGTTCGCTGGTTCATTATGAAGTGGATATACTTGGTCTCACCACCTTCCAAGTAGCCATCTCGGTTTGGCGAGAGAGGCTTTGGTGTCTTGATGATTTCGATATCAAGCCGTGCCCCGAAAGGTGTCACATGAGCTACAGTGAACTCGTGATCGCCCGGATACTCTGTTGCTGGCAGCTCCCCAGCAAACTGTCGAAGGCCGAACGCCGCCAATACCGAGATGATGTTGGTGTCGTGTGAAAAGTCGAAGTAGAGGCTCTGGTTTAACGGAAAAGTCTCAGTGCTCTTGTCAAGGGTGACGTTGATCTGCGAGCCCGAATAGCCAAGGGTGTGGTTCTTGAGGCGGGCAATCACCTCTTGTTGGTAGCCAATCCCGACCGCCCGCTGGACATGGCGAAAGACGTCAGTATGGACAACCGTCTGAAGAAATGGATGGGAGTGCGTACACCTGTCGGGCTGTGGAAGCCACTTCCAGCGGAAAAGAACAGATCCACTGAGTAACCAAAGTCTCGCCATTCTCTATAAGTAAAGAGATCGCAGAACTTGCTGTAACCATACGCGACTGTCTCGTAGGGACACATGGTCTGGGCAGCATAGACATCCTGGATTGTCCACTCAAAGCCGTCGGTCATATTCTGAAACCGAGCGAGCGCTGCCATCAGTTAGTATATCTTTGACAAATGAGAACAATGTAAACACATGCCGTCAGTCAGATATGTTTCGATCCAAGTATTTCGAGGCTCTTTCCAGGTCGGTTTGGTGTTTGCATTAGGGCAATTCAGAGACCCGGCGAGAGAATTGTTGAACCCCTTCTGTTCAATGATGACTTCAATCGTCGCATTATTGGTCCTGCAGCATGATGAGAAAACTCATATACTAAGAAGGATGGGTGGCATACCATTCTAGGCCAAAGAAACCGGCCATCCAGTTTTCAGCCGACTTTAACATCCGGTCTTGGGTCTTTAAACTGTTAGAATTGTGGCAGCTTGAAGAGGAGCTGACTTACAGTAGTCCGGACAATAATCTTGCTCTTGGGATTGTACAAACTTCCATACATATAACTATGCAGGATTCCTACGAGCAACATTAGTCCAGAACATATAATTTTACGCGCATCGTAATGCTCTCACCAGATCGAAACAGCTCTTCACGTCCTTTGGGAACCAGGATCTCATATCCTAGCTGGTATTTCCAATCTTGTAGGAAGGCCAATGAGTCTGTCATGGTGAACTTGCCAGAGGCGTTGGCAATCTTCTGACCAAATGCAGCAACTTCCGAATCTGAGGTAGGGTATCGCGACCCATGGCGAGAAAGCATCTGGACCTGAACGATCTCGGCACCATCAGGTATGGGATACTCATCAACACCGAAGCCAGGTGAAGGCGAGTATGGTGAGAGGAAGCCCATCATCTTGAAGATGCTCAAGTCATCCTGCTTCATGCCCTCGATGGGAACAGACGTCTGCAGCGGTTCATTAGGGACAAAGGTAGCCGTAGGATCAATAACCCTCGTCTGGGCCATGAAGGCCGGTTTCCCCGTCGCCGTCGGCCCGGCCCAGAGTTGGGGTGAGGTCTGGAAGTACTGAGGCACTCGGCGGGGTGGGGAACATCCGGAGTCGGACCCGGAGAAGGCGTAGGGGAGGGTGAGATAGAGGTTTGAGGCGGAGAGGAGGATGACGAAGCCAGACAGAATCAGGGTCAGCGTCCGGTATGGCCGGTTTGCCTGCCGCGGCATGAGCGCCGGCATCGACTCCATGCCCTCATCCTGGTGCACGAGGTGGTAGCCTGAGCCGTCGCCGCGGCTTCGCTTACTGGAGGGCGTGGGCGTGGAAGTCGTCATGACAAGATCGGGGCTGCGCGTTCCCTCGCCGACCAGCGGACAGCAGGAAAGCGGTGACGAAGGAGGAAAGGCGGCCCACGTCTCGTCTCGTCTCGTCTCGTCGAGGTCAGCGACCAGGCTCTGCCTCAGGAGCTGTAATAATGGCGGCCCGTCAAACCTTAGCTGAGTGAGGGAAGGGATATCGTGTTGGACAGCAGCAGGGAGTGCAGTCATGGAGATGGAGGGTGTCAAACGCGCGGCGATTGGTGGTTCTCCGAGGTGGAGGCGCCAGTAGCGTTATCCGTGCGTCTCGAGATCTCGAGCACTGTACGTTCAGTTCGGGCCCCGTTACGACAGGGCGACAGGGGACAGCATGGGGCGGGGAGCCCGGCAACCCGGCGGGATCGGACCAAGCTCCATCTTGAGCCCGCCCAACGCTGGTGGGCTCGCTCACGCGCACTGTGCCTTAGCTGGCTGCCCCCATGTAAACCAACCTGTCTCTGTTTCCACTTCATCTCATCACACCTCTCATCACACACTTTGCTTCTTCAAGCAGCAGGATCGATCCCTACCTAAAAGCGACGCCCATGCAGCTCCTCCTGCCAACCTCTGTCGCCTCGCCGCTCTCTGGAACACATTCACTATCCGCCGATAGCGTCCTGCAAGCTTCCAATTCTCCGCTTCAGCTGCAATCCTCACCGCCTCGCCACTAGATCGCCCGTTTGTCTTGACGGCGTACACATGCGACGCACGGCACGGCAAGCCAGAAAGGGACAGCTCTCGCTCAACGCGAAATACGGATACTAGCGCAGCCAAGCAAAAAGCAACCAACATGCGGCCTGCCATTCATGCACATCCACTGAAGACAGTCTCAGTTCCCAACCAGAACCTGGTCAGCAAGCGGCAGCCCGCATCCCGGACCGACGGTATGCCTGGCTGGGCTGGGTCCCTCCAAAAGCAAAGTTCACCACTCCCTGAGTCTTGTTGCCTCCCCCTTCTTCACTCTCGGTACTTGTCTTCTCGTTCCTCGTACCTCATCGTATGGGATTGAACGTTTTCCACCTTGGCCCCTGTCCTTGTATCTCACATCTAGGGCCTGCGCTTTTGTAAGACCCATCTGTTGCCAGAGCTCGGAGTACTTCGTCCAGCTACTGTCAGTTTGAAATGATCGGCAATGAACTTGCGGAGGAGCCATTTGTATGATGTCTCACCTGTCCCCTATCCCAGTACCGGGTGACACTGCCTCGTTTGATGCCGTTTTGCAACTTGACCTGGCCTGCAAGCACTACTAAGGTAGCGACGTTTGAGTGAGCTACGGGTTCAAGGAGAGCCAAGCTCTTCACAAGAAGGTCTGCTCATCCCCCCCATCGAAATCCGACTTCACCATCACAGCAAGGCTTGAGAGGGATACTTCCTAAGCATTAACTCGAAAGGACTAGCAAAGTTATCATGTCCACCCATGACCATTAGTTCACCCCCACCCAACCAGTCATAGTTGTTTTCCATCCTTGCAAGAAACGAGATCGCCGAAAACCAAACCACGCAGCCAAAGCACGCACATTGCTTTTCGAGACCATGACACCGGATCAGTGACCTTGACACTGCCCATGCAGGTCGCCGTTTTCGTCCCCCAGGAAAAAGTAAAAAAAGAAAAAAAGAAAAAAAGCCAGAGAAGGGAAAAGAAAGAAAAAACTTTTGATGAGCACCCTCTCAGCGTGAACGCCCTTTCCCCCTTCCCCTTGGGCAGCGTGTGCCTCTACCATTCTGTGCAACCAGCCCCTCGCCAGTAGCTCATGTGGGTACGATTTGCAAAAGTTGATGCTTCAGTTCGCATGGGACCGCAGCGGAAAGAAACCGTCCGGCATGGGTTCCAGGTGCCAAACCTTAGAACCCTTCTCTCCGAAGGCGGTAGACCATTCTTGTTTCAGGTCTTGAGGAAGCTCCCATCCAAGCTCGTCGTCTCGGAGGCGCATACGAACAAGGTGTCGTCGCTCTTTTGGCGTCTCACCATCAACGAATGCCTCCCTTCGGTGAAGAATGGCAAAGTTGTTGATCAAGTGAATGTCGCCAGCCTGGGTGCTGATTTCCAGTTGAGCCGCCTTGGCGATGTCTTCGATGGCATCCAAAGCCTCACGCTGGGCTGTCGTCAAAGATGGTAGGTCTTTGGAACGTGGGTGGACAGCGTTTCCGAGAAGCGGCACTCGGCCGAAATTGAAGATCATTCTTCCTGCGTGGTAGAAGATGATAGGTCGACATTGGAAAACGGGACTGTCAAGGTTGAAAGTGAGCTAACTGCGGACTCCTCAACAGCCAAGAACACTTACATCGCAAAAGGCCAGTCAGACCGAGCTAGCGTTCGAATCAAGTCAGGACGAGTTGCGGCCAGCACATTGTATACGGCGTAGGCCGAAGCGATGATGCATTTGCCTCCAGAAGCAGCGGTGTTTCGGGTCAACCAGCTAATGATGTCGCCGGCTTCCTCATTGTGGAAGTTCCGGAATGCAAGTCAGTAATATGAACATGAGACTGGGGTATCATTGGACCTACGATGGCCGCCTTGGAGTGACGGTGGTGTCCAGCTTTCTCCTTGGTCGAATCGTCCGCCACGATGTGCACTGCGTCATGTCAGTTTGAGAACCACAGCAAAGAGTGCAGGCGGATTATTGAAGAAGCTTACCCAAGACGTTGCCCTTCTTGTCCTGTCGTCCATGCTGGCTGGCAATGTACGACTGTACACCAAGATGGAGGATTGTCAGATCCTCGACACCGTACTTCTGTGGATCCAGACCACGGATGACACCAAAACCCTTGCCATCATGGACGTCTCGGCGAATTTTGTCCAGTCGCGGGCCGAGAGTAGGGAGGGGAAACTTATCTCG
Source organism: Xenoacremonium recifei (assembly GCA_012184525.1). NCBI lineage: Eukaryota > Fungi > Ascomycota > Sordariomycetes > Hypocreales > Nectriaceae > Xenoacremonium > Xenoacremonium recifei. The sequence goes on along the minus strand of WOFQ01000008.1, from coordinate 457,007 downwards.
AGTGACAAGATCACCGTCCAAGCCTAGGGCTGTTTCGAGTTAGCACACGCCTTAGACGGTCCCATGGAAGCTCCCCCGACTCACACTTGAAGTATAGCAGAGCGCTTTCGGCTTCCTGCAGATCAGACTCGCTGAGGTTGTAGACGTACTCGGACTGGTCCAAGAACTGAGCTCCGACCCAAGTCATGGGTGAGTCAAGGACTTGAGGGAAGCCGGCAGGAAGGTCCGGGGCCTCTGCAACCGGGATAGGGTGGGCGAGCTGCACAGCTGGCATGGGAACGGAACCAATGATTGACTGGGCCATCTTGAAAGTGAGTCTGGTGGTAGAGGCCTAGGTTTCAGGTTGCGTAAGGATTCAGGTTGAAGTTGAAAGAGGGAAGAGAGGAGGAGGAGCAACGCCCACACACAATTAAGTAGGGGGAGGGCTTCACGGATTTCACGGAAGGTGCGAGTCTATCGAATGTCTTTGCTCTCGTGAACGGCTGCCCGTGAACGGCTGCTCGTGAATCAATGTTGGGCAGGTGGTCAAAAAGCAATGAGCTGTCGTGTGATCCCAACAAAATGCTGACGAGAAGAGGGAAGGAGCGGGCTGGGTGAAGGACTGCGAGAGAAGGAAGGAACGAGATGTTGGTTCGAATGGAATGCTGATTATAAGTAGTCCGGCCGGAGCTGAAGACGCTTGAAGCAGACGGCTCAGGAGGCGAGTTCAGCAACAAGGGTGCCCCTTTTCTTTTGCTCTCGAATTAGGAGCTCTCACTTACACGGCTGCTTTGTTACATAAATACGGATGAAACTGTGCAGGAGGTGCATCTCCCCGTCGGATGGCAAGCGATGAATCACTGTCCAATGCCACCTACAGCCCGGCGGGAAGCAACCAGCCGCCAGCTAAACCTTACGGATCACGATGGCTTCTAGCGGTGTCCCTCGTCGACGTCAGGGGACACGGCGGACGCATCGCAGGTCGTCTGGATCTGCAGTCGGGTCTCGAGAGGCCACCTGCCGCCTGCCGCCTGTCCTCCACTGCAAGCGGGTATTCATGTTGAGCAAGAGCGCATTCACCGACACCCCGGGACCTCGTTGAGGGATGGATCATCGTCGATGGTCTGCTGTGGCTTGCAGTCGGCGTCTTCAGAGGTCTCAAGCGACGATGTTCTTTGGACTAATCAACAGAGTGCAATCAACAAAGTGCTACGAGTGTGTTACTTGATGTGGTCGACCTGGGGGCCTGGCGCATTGCTTAGCGCCGCGGAGGAGAGCCCGCTGCTGCAGGTTTACTGGGGCTCCTTTTACAGGGCTTGTGCTTCTATGCATCCATGTTCGGCTGTAGTGAAAAGCCAAGGTAAGGTACCGACTGGCAGAGAGGAGATTGCTGCTTCCCGTTGCAAACAAAAACTGATCGCGCCCACCCAGGTACAGGCCCGTTTTGTACGTTGCATTGTGGCCTGTTACGCCATACCTGTCGCATTCCCGTCAACAACCGTCCACCGTCACCGGTGCCCCGGTTGCACGACGGAGCCTCAATCTGCTATCCATCTACATCCCTGAATCCCGTCTCCACTGCAACCTAACCCCCGGCCGTCTTCGCCCCGAGCTTTGGGCTTTGAGGGGTCCTCTGTCTCCTCCCACGGCGAAGGTACCTTAATCACTACAACCCCGACGGGAGGGAACGCGGGAGGGGACCTTGCCGTTCTGGGTAATTACAGGCAGGGGCTTACCGTCCGCTGCGAAACAGCTGGCTGCCAATCACACCCAGCAGCCTCCCGACGAAAAAGTACGCTTGCACCAACCACACCTTCAGCCCGAGCCGCCCCGTTGCAACCTAGCAGACCGACTTCGGTGGCTCCCTGAGGAAAAAGAAAGTGCAAGTAGGTAACCTTGCCTCTGATGGAAATGAAGAGGACCTCCTCTGCTACAGCGCACAACTTCGTTTTTGGTACAACCGTGACTTCACTTACAGCAGGTGAATCCCATCCAAGAGATACGGTCCCACGGTAGGTGCGTTGGCAGGCCCCAGTCAGATAGGCTCGGGCCGCCGGCATCGGGCCGGGGAAGGAGCTGGATCTCCAACTACCGCGAAAGTTCATCACGACGCCCGGAGCCCGGACCCACAGGTTTCACGGCGAAGTCGGCCGTAGTCGATTCGAGCGAGACACACAGCACCGGCTTGGAGACGCGACGCCAGCCATCCATCATGTCATTTCGTGTCATTCATTCTCCCGTCGTTTCCATCACCCTCCGTGTCGGTCGTTAATACGGTATCGCCAATCATCGTTTGTGTCATCGAGCTGGGGCGAGCTCCGGCACCGGTCCCGTCACGGCCGCCCGAATTTAAGGCCGCTACCCCCGTCAGGCCGGAACCAATACCGTTGCCTGCCCGCACCTCTTTCCTCGTCAGCATCAAAGAAAGGTACCTCCGCCAGACTTGCCGCCGCCCACCGCCATTTCCACCCCAGCCCTGCTAGAGCCTTCTTCCCTCCTTCCTCCTCCCCTCTCCCAACATTTTGATTGCTCTCACACGCCCCTCCCATTCGAGTGTCGCGGGTGTCAGCAGGACAATCTAAGTTTCCCAAAACTACGACCCATGACCCTTCATCTCAACCTTGGGAAAGGCCCCTCCCCCCAAAGACAAGGGTGTCAATCCCATCAGCCAATCTCAGTGCCCTTGTGCGGGGGGATTCCTTTCCTTGTTGCTTCTACTGCATGAGCCTGGCACCTCAGCTCTGCGCCTTAGTCTGGTTTTCTCAGCCGTCCCAGACCGCGGCCACCGGTCATGGTCCAATTACGTGCCAGGAAGCGGCTGCCAGAACTCCGCAAACAATTGGCTTACGAAAAAGAAGTCGTCCTCATAGGCGGCCTGGTTATGGAGCTGCTCCCATACTTGCTCTTTACGGCAGTCCTATGTTAGCGCAGCCCCGAGAAATCGGTACGGGATGGGGGGGCAGGGGGCTTTCGTAGGCTTACTTTGGTGCCGTGCATACAGCCTAGTGTCACGGACGAAGCTGATCTTCGCGTCGTCGAGTTCCGCCAGGTTGCGCAGCTCCTGATCTTTGCAGGCCTCCGAGAATGGGTAGATGCCTTTGTTGCAGTAGTGGAAATACGCCAGCAGCACGTTGCAGCCTACCATCCACCGGATTAGCAGCCTGCTTCCGCGAGTTACGGGTGGAGATGTAAGGGGTAGGGCTTTGTCTCACCGAGGAAGTACTCCTGGACCTTGTCCTCGCGGGCGAAGCGTCGCTGGGAATTCGTTAGCGCCGATCCGGTCATTTTTAGGGGACCAGTCAACATAATGCCTGGTCTCAGAGGAGAGAAGAAAGAAAGCAGGGGCCCTCTCACATTCATGCCGTGCTTACGAGCGTAGCTGGCATCGTGTCTCGTGATCAGAGAGCCGTTGTGAAGGAGGATAAAGGTCACAAGGTATGTTGCTAGCCATGTGTTGGGCTTATTTCTATGGAACATCTTCTGAAGCTGATCCAGAAGATCGCGGCGAAGCTTGGTCTGGATATGATGGATTAAGATGACGTCGGTCTGCGCCCCCAACACGGGTGGGATGGGGATCTTTCCGCAATCTTGGTTTGTCTCATCGAGGATGTTCTTGTGCATCCCCAGTTTCTCGTCGCCCACGATGAAGATAGACCTGCTGGACAAACGGATGGCCACCCAAAGCCTCAGAGTGCGATTCAGAAGATCTCGGCACTCCTTTGGTTGCGTTAGGTCATGAGCAAGCTCGTACGCCAACATGTACGTCCGGTACAGCATTGGCCCACATCCACGATCTTGAAGGATCGTCTTAAACGCACCAGGCATGCAGTTATTGATATGGTTGATATAAGCTGCTTTCCCCTCTTCAAGGCTCACGAGGGCATAGGGCGGAATGTTGACCGACCTCTGGGTACCGTTGTAGACCCATGTACGCTCCAGCTTGTCGCCATCCTGCGGGATGAACTTGCGGACCCGGAAGGACATGCATGTTCTGGCGAGGTTCTCTGAAATGTAGATGGTCTTGATCTCCGAGGACGCCCAATTCTGGATGGAGTCCGAGATGTTATTGTTCCAACGGCGCGTCCACTCAAAACCCGGAACCTGGCCAGGTTTGTACATCTTGATATCCATGATCTTGTACCTGAGACATGGGAAACGAGAGACCCTGGCATGTACGACTTTCTTACACGTCAGACAAGCGCCATCTGGGTCACTAACGTTGGCCTCGCACTAGGACAAGTCAGCGGTCGACGATCTAAGACAATAGTCTCCCACAGACAGTGGAGACTCCGGCGCTACGACTTGTGACGACTAATTGAGCAGCACTTACACGAATCCGTTGCATTCTGCACCTGATACAAGATCCAATCTTGCGGGTATGGGCCGTCTGCTCTCGGAGAATGGCGTCCTTGAAAGGCCCGCGCTTTCCTCCACGTTGGGCGGCGTTTAGGTAAATGTCAATGGCGCCATCGTCGAGCAGGGGAACTTCACTCCAACCATTGTGAAGTATAGGTGACAGAGAAACCCCTGCCGTCCCGTAAGAGGGAATGGCTGGGATAGCTGCCATTCCAGGTTGGGACAGAGCCTGCGGATCACCCAGGGGTACAAGGTCTGATCCATACGGGAGAGACGTTGGATTAGCAGTGATGAGTGACGCACTAGGGAGCTCAGGTTCCTGCTTCAGGGGTTGTGTCATGTAGTAGTCTGGCGGAGCGGGCAACCCGTGATCTTGACTAGAGTTATTGCTGAGGACTAGTGGAGCAGCTAGCGGAGCAGCGAGCTGAGGCGTCTCGGGGATCATAGGAAAGCTGTTCAGAGGCGGCGAGGTCATATCGGTCTCGCTGTCATGACAAAACTCAATAGGAGAACCCAAGTCGATATTGGTAGAACTGAAGGATGCTGAAGTTGAAATCTGCACCGAAGGTCGCTTCTCCACGATATAGGGCCTCCTGTAGCCATGCGTGACTGGGGAGGTCTGAGGGAGCTGATCGTAGCCTTGATGAACAGGGCGTCAGCCATGAGTCTCGACATGGCACAGCAACACACGAAGCAAACAGGAGACGGGAGGAAGAGATTCAGCTTACCAGCTGTCTGTCTATCAAAGTCGATCCCACAATTCATACAAAGCATCGAGGTAAGATCTGTCACCCGCTTTGCAGCAGCTGCCCCAGACCAGCTCGAAACTGCACCAGACGGGTTATGAAGCTGCTCATCATAGCTGGGAAGCTTCTCTAAAGAGTCCTGGAAGGAGCCGCGTTGCTGAGTCATTGGGTAATGCGGGTCTACTTGTACTCTCCTCCTTTTCCGCGACTGAAGAGAATTGTGCTGAAGATTGAGATGGACTTCGAGGCCAGAGCTATACCTATATAACCGGGCTGCTTCTTCAAGGAGTTGGCGCTCGTGGCTGGACAAGTAATTGAATGGAATGTTGCTGGCGTTGTATGGCGGGAACGAAGGTGTTGGTGGTGGTAGTGGAAACACTGGCTCTCCAACCCCCATATAAGGGCGAGGCCTCTTTGAATTTAAAGAAGGATGAGAGAACTACAGACAAGAGTCAATTCACCGCACATTCGGCTTGCAAGGATTGCCGGGGAGAGGGGAGGGGCTCGCTGCTGCTTGCGGCGAAGTCGAGGAAGGCGGTCTTGACCGGAAGGCTTCCACGGATGACACGAGCGTTGTGATGGGGCAGCAAAAAGAGACGCAGATGTGATTGGCACTGGTCGCATAGGAATCATAGACCGATGCAAAGCAGGATCGGTGATATAACCCATGCAAAGTGGCCGCCAACCGGGAAGAGGGAGTCTCTTACCATGATGGGCTGCAGTGAGACAGGGTGTGTTAAACAATGCCGCGCCTCAGCAGAAGCAGAAGAAGTGAAGGGTACAAAGTACCACCACGTGGAGACCGAAGCCTAGGGGATACAAGCAAGAACAAGGACAAGCGTCTCTCTTGTTGGCACGCCCGGGTCGAACAAGCCCGGGCAAGGAGGCCAAGCGAAGCTGAGCAACACCGGGGAGAGGGGAGAGGGGGGGGCGTGGTGAGCTAAGGTGCCACCAAGGGCCATTGCCCGGAGAGACAGCTTCGAAACCCCCGTAGCGTGTCGAGTGGAGAGAGTTAGACGGGCTGGGAGCCGGCGAGCGGGCCAGGAGATGAACCCAGAGAGTCGGGGAAAGGATGTGCGATGCGGGAGACGACGAGGCGAGAAGAGGCCGGGGCGGGAAGCCTGGCGGAAGGCGTTTGTTTGTAAGTACGAAGTACTGGACTGCGGTACGCTGCTAAGGCCCGACTAATGTCGATGCTAGACTGGGGGGGCAAGGCGGGCGTGAGCGCTGATAGGCGAGGGGTGAACTGTTAGATGGGTGTAGTCGCGTGCAGCTGGTACCTCGCTTGATGCTGATGCTGGTGCCGTTGGAAAGCCTCCGGGACAACCTGGTCGGGAGGTGGGAAGAGGAGAGAGGAATCAATCTGTCGCGAGCGATGGTAGAGGGGCTTGTCAGTCAATCAGACGGTCACCGTACTCGCTCGTCGGTTCCCCTGTCTTCTTGGTAGGTTGGGCTTGGGCTCGGGAGCTTGGGCTCTGGACCTCGGCGTCTTGGGCCTCCGGATGCTGCCTTTGCCGATGATGGATGGTGGTGCTGGAATGCTCACGAGGTGGCAGATGCCACTCTCTGCTGTGCTGCTGTGATACTCTGCTGATGCTCGTTAGCGGGTGATTGTCTTGTCCGCTGGTGCCTTCAGCGCGCCTTCGTTTGGCTTCGAGCCAGGCCCAGACCGCGAATGTGCTCGCGGCGGCTCGGGGAGGGAGGGCAGCGAGCAGCGGACGCGGACTGGGGCTTGCGCTCGGGGTGGGCGGGTGACTGGGCGTCGACTGGGGATGCCGGGGTCACGGAGAGGCTCTGTGAGAGGCGGCGCCTCAACGGATTACTTGGACGGGCGATGATGGACGTAGTCCGTCAGAGAGAAGCGTGGAAGAAGTGGACTCGGTGAGAGCGCTGAGGAGAACAACGGCCTGGCTCCGTGCTGAATAGTTTCTCACCGGTCTGAGGGGTACCAAGGGTCTTGTCAAAAGCGCCCCATCCCCCTGTCGTCGCATGGTGGGAGTGCTCGGTTCTCTGGGATCCCTCGAGGGAGACTCGGCCTGGCCTTGAGAGCCGGGGGGCGATCCGATCAGGTGGATGCCACCCGAAGCGCCCATTCGCAATGGATGCAGAGAGGAACAGGCTCTTGAGGGGGGAGGGGCCTCGCTGCCCAGAGGCCCAATGGCGTTGAGACGCGCACACATGATGGCTTGCAGATGAAGGGCCTCTGCGGCGCTGTTTCTCTGATCAGTCAATTGAGAGGAGGAGAAGGAGGAGGTGGTGCGATGAGCCTTGGAAGGAAACCCGAAGAGGCCTCTGCACAGGGCAGGAGTGCGTCCTTCCCTCCTTCCAGCGTCCAGACATGCCACAGCGTCGACCCATGGCCAGGCTCATGTGACTGCGACGACCAAATCGAGATGCCCAAAACCCGGGTTCCCAGCACTCCAAACTGCCGGGGCTGACAATGCTTTGTCGCTGGTGTCGCTGCCAGTAGCGAGAAAGCCAGGCCTTGCAGGGATCCGCGAGGGATGGCCGGATATCTCCCTCGCTAACTTTGCTTTTTCTTACGCTTGGGTGCCCAGAGGTGCGTGGTCCGGCAGGCAGGCAAGTCTTGCAGAGGCTAACAACAAGGTATTTTCTACCTACCCCGGTCCTCGTCCCGCCGCTGGGTTCTCGAGGGTACAAGGAAGCTCGGAATCGTAGATGCAGATTTGTATCGACGTCTACCGAATCCTCTCTGACTGCAACTAGGTTAACTCGGTCGGTACTTGTCTTTGGCTCAGCCGCGGATGCGTCTTCCCGTCCGAGACAACGCGGGCTTACCAGGCCTTCCTTGAGTTCGTTCAGCTCGCTCCCTTCCATGCCAGGTACCGCAGGGGGTACCGTACCAGGCGTTGCAGCCGGCAAGCTGTGCATACGGTCCTCCGTACGTATCGGACAGCCCATGGAAGCGAGCAGAGAAACAGCTCGTGGGCGTGGCCTCAACGTCTCGACTGGTGGTCCCTGCCAGTCAGAGACGTCGAATGAGTGGGTTTGGCTCCTCCTGTGCCTCGTCACCGGGTTAATGGCTTGTTGGCGATGCCGTCAGCTGGGCTACCGGCTGACCGGTGTTGGTTTGACGGAGCACATTCTGCTGAAAGGCCGCCCCATGTGACGACAAACCGGTCAGCAAGAGTGACGCTCCATGGTGGTTGGCACGGGTGCGAAGCGAGGGCCCAGACCGGTGAGGACTGGCGTCCAATATGGCTCGTGGAAATGTCCCCAGGGCGGGCATCGTCTGCGCCTTCGCCAACAGGGCGGCTGCAGGCAAGGATGCTTGGATCACTCACGACCATAACGAAGGCACGGCAACCAACAGTCTCGTCCTGCATCCGGAATCAACGGTAAGCCAACCCGCTGCACGTCGTGTCACACAGGCAGACCGTCTCTTTGAAGGCATCCTGCGATAGGACAGGGCGAGCCCAGCTGCTCCTCTCCCCTCCTCCGCTAGTGACGGCTGGACCATCGTGGGCGTCGTCGTCCGCAACAATGCAACGCCTGGCTTCTGTGACGAGAAAGTGCAAATGCAAGAAGCGGTAGGTTACCTCGGATGTGGAGGTTGTAGGATTTCTCGTCTGATGCATCACGAGGGGGGGCGTGCGCGAGCATCGCGTCGTACGTAGGGACACGACTCGACGGGAGCTCGCTTCAACATCGTCGAGATCAGGCATGTCATGGTACAAGTTGGTGACCTCGCCTTCGCCTCACGCCGGGTCTGTCATGTAAAGTTCAACCTTACCCGCTCCCCAGATGGATCCGTCCCGCTAACAGCAGATTAGCTCTCAGTTAGTCCCTTTGGTTCATCCCTATCCGTGTTTCTATTCATACCTCTCTCGAGACCGACTGTGACTACATTCGTCCGAACCCCAGCCGCCAGACCGTCGTGGATCATCAACTCTTGCATCCTCCACGGTGGCCATGGGTCCAAGCGGCTCTGTCATCTGCTTCTTCTCATTGTGCCCAAAGCAGCCTCTCGGCATCTTCCCCGCCACGGAAGTGGCTCCTTGCAATGTGATTGAAGCTTCATCTACTGACCGGTCCCCTCGTGGCTTGTCATTCGAGCTATTATCCCGGTGAAGTCTGCATGGCCACCGCCGTCCTGCAGCTCTAGCTTGGACGGGAACAGGACATCCGCTGCAGCAGATCCCATGCGTCGCTCAGCCCCGATGCGGAGGCTCAAGACGAGACACTATGTCTCCCGGGCATATTGCCCTGTCAAAGCACCTCAGCTTGCACCTGGTCGGAGAAGCGACGTCGGGGTTCTCAACCCGTGCAGGCATGATCTCTTCCTAGGTCCATAGTCTCTCCCTCCGTGAACATTCATGAGGCCTCCGGATGAGCACGAGCCGTGACGAGCCGTGAAACCGATCAAAAGCGCCGACATCCAGCTTGTTGAACCAGATGAACAGACTTCTGTCCACAAGACCCGAGATCGTTTTGTTGATGAAGATGAACTCAAGAGGATTGAGTTACCTGGCTGCCAGCAGCCGAAATGAACCACGCCGAGCTGGTATTTTGCCTGGCCCCAAAGCTATTAATTCTGTAAGAATCCGATTTCGTTACCGTCGCTCACCTGAAGCTTCTCGCTAAGATCCTAGTATGAAATATTTGTTAGAAATCACAGCTCGTTTCCGTTTCCGCGTCCCGTCCGCTCCCGTCCTGTGCTATGATTGCCTCCGACAAGCTCCTCCCGTCGCTCTACGCTCCCTGACCGTATGTTTGCATGCTTTCCGGGCTGCAAAACTTTCCGAAGGTCCATTTTGTGGTTCCAAAGACAAAGTAATGCGATGGCTAGTGCCTAGCTTGCAACCTTGTACAATGAGCTGGCCGTGGAGGTGTCTGCTTCTCTTTGCTCCCTTGCCGGGTCTGAGTTGTAGTCACAAGCCCATATACGATCTCAAGAATTCGTCAAGTGGCGTTTGGATATAGATGTCACGAGCGAAGGATCTTGGAGCGCTTCACCACAGCTGCGAAGCTGGTCGTGCTGCTTAGTATGATTGTGCACTACTGGAACCCCAGACAGGTTTCGCCGAGCTGCCGTCGCGGCCCTGCTGACCTCCACCTCGGAATTAACCTGTATAAAGAGGATTGTGAGCGAACTGCGTCACCACCCCATGGGCAAGCCGTTTCCGTTTGTTTTCGTTTTGCTGACACGGGCAAGCCGTCCTTTAGGGTCAAAGCCTGCCGTGGCCCTTGTACGAGCGACCTGGACACGGGACATCTGGGTCTGCCTGGACTTTCTCTCTCTTGCTAAGATATCTGTCAGCCGTCCACAAACGATCGAGGCCCTTCCCAGGCCAAGGTCAGGTGGTATTGGAGAGAACTTCCCCGCCGACGCGTGGCCTGAACAAGTGTCTTCGAATAAAAGAGCAACCTGAAGAATCAAATTCGGAAAGGGTTCGAGACATGATCGAGATCGCCATTTTGTCTTCTCCTCTGTAGAAGCACTAGGTCGATGAATCGCCTATCTTGTGCCTCACGATCCGGCTCCAAAGTCGGAAGTCGGGCACGAGTGTGATCAGTCACTCCTGCCTCATCCAACTCACAGACAGCTCAATCGGAACCCTGGGCAGAGCCAACAAACAACGCTGAATCATGTGATCAGACAGCATGCCATGCCCGATACAATCCGCTCCCAGGCCACAATCCTGGCCCGATCCAATGCAGAGCCGCCCAACCAACCTGTCTGTGTCATCCTCGCTGTCGCACATAGCCATTGTCCTTCAGCTCCCAGCGCCACCTCACGCCGCACCCGCTCATTGGTAGAATTTCTCGGCGCCAACCTCGTTCTCAACTCGCATTCGCTGTCTCGTAATCACGCTGGCGAGACAGACTACTGCTGCTGCGCTGACGCTACTGCGCCCAGTCCTCTCCAGTGCTCCGCGCTGACGATATACATATCACAGGTGTTTTCTACCATGTAGTGAAACGAAACGCTCGTATGTGGCTGATTACCAATTTCGCTCTAGATCTTCACATCGCCTGACTTTGGCCGCGCCATGGAGCTAAGTCAGCAATCCATCCACGATGTTATTCACCCTACGGCGGCGTTTTCCAGCGCCGATACCACTGCCGAGGACCCTTCCACGCAGGGCAACGACACCCCGTGGGAAAGGTCTCTGCTGAACCCAAAGAACCGCATTGATAGCCTCGCAGAGCTTGAGCGCCCGCTATGGCGCATTGACGGCTGCACCGGCTTTGGGAGTCAGTTCTATGCCGTGCCTCTTTTCCTGGGCCCGATCCCTCCGCTGCGGATGGACGTATTCATACCGGAGCCAGCCAAACTCGATCCGGATCTGCGTAAAGTTCTAGACTTGGATGTGGTGTTTCACACTACAAGCGGTTCCCGCATTGCAACCCTTGGCATCACGCGCCATATCCTGCGCATTCTGCAACACTGGACCTCTCATCAGCAGGACCCAGCTCGGTTCTGGAACAACCCCTTCGGCACTCGAATCGTGTTTAAGAACTTACCAGTACAAGTTGCGGATGCCGTCATCGCCATCGCTCCGACGTATCATCTCGAACGGCAACTCTTGTCAGTTTCGGCATTAGAGACTGCATGGGAGGAAGTCCAACTCCCTCCAACAATCGATATCGGCAACCTCGTGTACTTGTCGCAGCTGCACGATAGTGTGTGCCTCGTCAAGATCGGTGACGAGACATGGATTTTCAAGGCATTAACCAGCTACACCAAATATCTTTATCACGAGCTGAAACAACTGCTCAGCATACAACCCCATCCCAGCATCGTTGCCCGACCTGCGCACCTGGTCACAAAGAAATGCAGTTTTGGGAGCAAAGTAGCGGTCATTGGATTTACTCTGGAGTATCATACGTATGGCAGCTTGCGTGACTTGATACCATTCTTGCGCATACACGACATGGTGTCTCTGGCCGACGAGACACGGTGGTCCGTCCAGCTGGCTTCGGCGCTTCTTCACCTGCGCGAGACATCACCCGACTTCTACTATCCAGATCTCCGACTTGACAACGTTGTACTTTCAGCTGCTCGAAATGCCGTCATGGTCGATTTCGAGCAGCGGGGCGTCTGGTGCGAGTTTGCCGCACCAGAGGTCAATGCTCTGGAGTACGTCCGATTGCTTGCAGTCGATGAAGAGATCCCTTTGGAAGTCTCCGCAAAGTACTCTAGGATACTGTCTGCGATGCTACCGGATTGGGAAGAAATCGGAGACTCACGTGAAGACTACGTCTGGCCCAATCGAGGCTATAACGTGCCGTGGGCGTGCCTCACACGGGTCGAACAGGAAGCCTGCGAGGTCTACATGCTTGGCCGTGTTCTCTGGTGCATCTTTGAAGGCAATAGCGCCCCCCAGAGAGCGGCTGTCTGGCTGTCGTACCGGTGGGAACCTCGTGTTGAGTTTCCGGGATACACGAGAACCCCGAAGCCCATACGAGAACTCATCGACCGGTGCACCCGTGGCCGACAACCCGGCATGAGCAAGCTCATTGTGAGGAACAGACTCCAACTTGTTTTACGCAAGTACGAAAACACCGATCAGTCCACTGCTCAGGAAGTACAGCAGACCGCAAAGGATTGGTGGACACGGGAGATTGCTGAATCGGAGAAATGGCTTCAAGCGAGGACGGAGGGTATGCAAAGGGGAGATTGGAAGGAGAACTATTACGACCGACCAACACTGCGCGAGGTTCTCACTGAGTTGGAGAAGTTCCGCGATGACAACAGTCTTGGTGGTTAAGATGCACGTTTCTTATTCATCGGCAGATTTCTTTCCTTTCGTCATAGCATTTCATCATGATCCAGGAGATACGGAGCGACCAATAAATTGTTTTCAAGCATATGGTTTTCAGCTAGCTTAGCGACCCGCGCTCTTATTCTTAAATAGAAAACTACCTCAACATAAGAAAGAATGTTTTTCAAGCTCAATTTAATCCCCAAAATGACCGTACATCACCTGTGATGTGGAACGACATCTTCCATGCTGGCAAGCCAGTGCCGCAACTCTCCAGAATCCGATCACTTCATCCGCTTGCTTCTCCGATCAGACCCCGAGCCTTGGCCTTGGCGCTTGGATCCCCGAGTCGACGTCCTCAACCTATTAAGCAATGACCGATAGTTGTTTACGTACGAGGCCGGAGCGCCATGGACGCCAATGCGATCCATGATCTCCTCAAGACTGTGCAAGAACTGGCTGGCAGCCTCGGGAATCAAGTTCAACTCCTCAATAACAAAGCCCGAATCTCTATCGCCGATGAGTCGCAAGTAAAGATTGCGCTCGCTTGGGCGTGGGCCCGGATGAGCGTCGCGGTTCCGAGAAGAGACGGCATCAAGAATATGGATGAGACAGCGCGCGGCGGAGGTTGCTTCCGAAGGAAGCAAGGGCTGGTCACGCAGAAATATGGCGCTCTTGACGAGGCCGATTGATCCGATGATGTGCATAGCTGCCCATGGGACATCTTGGGGAGTTTCAGCTGAAGCTTCAGTGTTGGGGGACGAAGAGAAAGCGTCGAGATCTCGAAGTACGTGGTCAATGCGCTGGGAGATCTTTCGAAAGGGGTCCTTTATGGGATCTGTAGGGCGAGAGATGGCATAAAAGTAGTGGAAGAAGTGGTGATTGTCTAACAGCATCCTCAAGATGGTCTGGTCGAGGTCGTGCCTCTTGATTATCTTTTTGCCCAGAGTTGGGTGAGGGAATAGGTCAAGGCGATAGTCCTCGGGAGCCATCTTGTATATAGAAGAAAGAAGCTCCCGGGACTCTTGAGCTCTGTAGATGTCGACCTCATCGTGGTATTCCGAGTCCGGGGTGACCAGTTGGCAGTGTATACCATCTGCCAAGATGTCCAAGTGATGTGTAGCTATGCTTCGAAACGGATCTCCCATTTCTTCGGCAAACCCTTCTGGTGTCATCTTCAACGGCATTGAAGAATCTTGAGCGTATAGAGTCTGCTGAAGAATTCGGTCCAGGAGCCACAGGATATGTTGACAAGGCTTTTCATCTGCGGCGCATGAGCAGCTCAGTTGCGACGAGCCACTGCCGGAGTCACGGATCCGGACGGACCGTGTGACCAGCTCAGTCATTTGAAAGGCATAAGTATCATTTATGAGGCGGCATTTCTGAAGAGCAATGTCGGGTGGTTCTCTGAAGGTATCATGAACAGTGGCCCGAGTAGTTTCCGGGAGGTGGTCAATCTGGTAAACGAGTTTAGACGGAGATTTGACTAGGCTCGGGTCCTCATCGTCAATGTCGGAGCTGCCAGAGACGGATTCTGATTCTGAGCTGGATTCATCTTCTGGTGGATTGGAGGACCCGAGGCGAGTTTTCGAACGGGTTTCTGGAGGCATACTTCCAATAGAGAGTTTGTCGAACTGATGCACAGGAGCCGACATGAGAATTCTGTAAAAGATATATATAGTGATAGAATTTTCTGTCGTAGTTCCGTCAAGGCGGACTCAAACTGAGATATATAGCGACCTTGGGGTTGACCGCAAGCTACGGCTTGGGAGACCACCTCTGCGGCCTTGCCGATGTTGGTGATGGACTACCGAGTCATAGAACCAAAATGGAAGAGACCGCCATACCAAATGCCACACTAGTGAGGTATTTTAGGGGCAACATGGTGAATGTTTTGGTCTTGTGTTGGAGCCTCTTCTTTGTGCCAACCTGGAAGGGCCTCACTGGTAGTGTGGCTGTGGAAGCAGTCAACCCACAGCAGCATCACCTATTCTTGGGCCGCTGAAGAAAACCTGCATAATTATTAGGCAGATATCACTAGTAAGTGAAGAGCAGTAATTCACAGATGTTCAATTTGGGGCTGTGAAATATAGCTTCAGCCTGGAGACCGAGAGATGCCTGTTGGCGATTCCCGGATGGCATGGGTAAGATAAAGAGGTTAGCCATGTTGGTTCTCAAATGGAAGGCCGCCAACACACATGCAAAGCGCAACCAACAGATCTTCAGCGCAATA
The DNA here is from genome assembly GCA_012184525.1 of Xenoacremonium recifei. NCBI lineage: Eukaryota > Fungi > Ascomycota > Sordariomycetes > Hypocreales > Nectriaceae > Xenoacremonium > Xenoacremonium recifei. The sequence goes on along the minus strand of WOFQ01000008.1, from coordinate 441,963 downwards.
TTCGGCAGCTAAGCAGTGGAGAATCAACTCATCCGCAAGCTTCAAGAAGCGTTAAAGAAAATTCTTTGCGTCATCTAGAAGTCATGGGATGACGGCTTCGAAGAGCTCGTCTGCCGAGACTCCAAGATCACTGCTTGAGCCACGGTCCGGCCGGCCGGCGCCGCAGCACTGGAGAGGGACATCCCTGCTGGCGTAGGCCAACAACACCGAATACCACTTGATCAACGCTGCCGTGAGCTTGAGCGTCCATTGAATTCGGCAAGACTGTTGGTTTCTCAGTACAATACCCCTCCATCAGCGGCTCGATAACCACTTACATGAGGCGCCACCGTGCGCCGCCCGGCCAATTATGCGACCACTGGGGTCATTTTTCTCTCTCCCTCCCAACAAGCCCACTTCAACGGCGGCCCTTTATGCGACCCCAGCATTGTGCCTCGTTAGAAACAGGCCAAGGTAGGCAAGGCATTTTTTCAAAAGCGAGGCTGATGATGACTGCATCGATGAACAGAACTGGCTTGTTGGACTCTCCGGGCCCGAGGAAAACGCTGTTTCCCGTCCGCACAGTGAGTGCTAGCAGGCTGCCTCCATGATGATTGCGCTCCGCCTCGGCAACAGACAGACAAGCAAGAGAAGGTGGAATTGGTGCCTCGGCCAGAGCGACGAGAGCAACTAGTCGTTTTCAATTGAAAGGGAAGAGAGAATGGCAAAGGAGAGAGAAGATTTGAGGAGAAGAAAGGGGGGGGGGAGGAGAAAAACAAGGGGAGGGGCTGAAACTTCCCAAGTTGAAGAAGGTGCGATCGATATAATATCATGGACTTGCCAAAATCAATCTAAGAGGCTCGGTCTGCTCATCGGAGCCTGTACTATCACGACTCAAGCCCCAACCATAGCAATTCAAGTTGTTGAACATGCGTAGCCGTCAGCATCAAGTTGGAAGCTCAAATATCTCAGCTTGATATAGAGTCAGGCTCTTCGCGGGTTCTGAAGTAACCAGCCGATGCTCTACAAACAATGATTGGGGATTGCACGTCACGACAATGGGAGAGAAAGCGTCAGGAAATCTTCCACAACGACAAAAGAACAAGTTAAACCTATCAATCACATCACCCCATCCGACGAAGAAAGCAAGTCATGAAATAAATGCCCAGCAGAATAAGTTGTATCAGTCTCGAAGCTGAGGAGCTGAGGATTTGAAGGGAAGCCCATCCACAGAAGTCGAAAACACGTCATCTGGCCTATCCGAGGCCGAATCCCAAATGTAGTCCGTCGTGACTTGTCATATCGTCACATTCCGAATCAACCCTTCCAAGGCCCCCAATTGCACCGTGGTTAAACCGTCCCTGGGATCGTTGGGTGTTCTCAAACCCATCCCAGCATGACCGAAAGCAATCTCCATTAATTTTTGGGCTCGGTGGACGTGGCATAGTGGTACATCATCATGCGCAGGACTGCAACTGAGGTCGCAGCCCATCGGCGAAGCGGACGCCCCTCGGGCTGGCGTGCGGGGCGCGGGTGCTCGGCGGCATTCCTTTTCGGAGGATCGTCTTCAGATCCGTCGAAGGAGAACTAGGGGAAGACGAAGACCGGCCTGCGGACGAGGAAGGAGTCTTCTTCCGCAGGGTGTCAACAGGCCGGTCGGATTGTCAATCGATACCGTGCTGTTGCTTGAGCTTCGCTAAAGAGGCGCGGCGGGCCTCGAGGTCCTCTTTTGACTTGGCCATCTTGTCGGGCTGATGGTATAGAACTACAATCGCAGTCAGTACAAGTCCTTCACATGGCGCAATCCGTGGGAGTGTTGCAGAGTCGTGACGCACCAACGAGGTAGCGATTTTGGAAGTTGAAGCCGTTGAGTTTATCGCAGGCTTGCTTCGCATCCATTACGTCCTCATAGACAACAAAGGCCGTGCCCTTGGTGTTATTCGCGATGCCCTGTCGGACCTGGCTGTAGTTAAAGCGTCAGTGATCGCTCTCGATGTTGTCGACGTGCCGCGAAGAATCATACCGAATTGGGCCGAATTTTCCAAAGAGGTCGAACAGCTCCTCTGGAGTGACGTTGTAGCTACACGGGAAAGGGTCAGTCGATATCGAGACGGGGGAGGAGTATCGTCGGGATCGCATCGTCGTACCTCAAGTTCTTGACGAACAGAGCTCTGTGGGAGTAGTCAGCAAAGATCTGATCGATCCCCGTCGAATGGGGATGCACGTTTGCGAGCAAGGAGTCAGCAGGGCGCCAATCGAGCGCCACAGCCACTCCCATCGCGAAACAACTTACCTATTGACTTCTGGGGCTAATTTTCCGCCGCGACTACTCATCTCTTGGATGATTCTGATGACAATGATCGTTTTGGTAGGGGTAGAGGACGCAATGGGAGGGAATGCGAAGGATGGGATGAGTGCGGGAGCGGAGGCGGCGACAGCGAGGCGAAAGTCCACGACTGGATCGATAGGAACACGTGACCCACAAATGATCCCACGCGGAGGTGCTGAACCAACAGGAAAGGCCGAACAGTGCGATTTGCTAAGCCGGAGTTGGACGTTCGGCCGCCAGTAGGTGAGCGCCGGCGCGAATGATCGAGGTTGAGTGTGAGTTACGATGAGTGAGTGAAGATAAGGTAAGGCAAGGTGAAGATTGGAGACCGGCAGGATAGCCGAGTGAGATTTATCTAGGAAAAATGTGCTGCGCTTTCCCATGCAATTGCGTCGCATCGTGCTTGCCTCGCCTACGGACAATGCGATCACACGACCTATGATGTGCATTTGACCAGCGTCACCGAGTCACTGCCGCGTGTCCTGCAGACGTCAACGTGCTTTCAATAAGCATTCATCAGACAGGCAGTCGCTTCCACAGCATCCGTTGATTTCACCTGCTCCGAGACGCCGGCGTTTTCCATCACCAACTCGGTGTGCAGAGCACGTGGAGAGCGCCTGGCGAGTGCCGCCGCAGAACCCACACGGTGAGGGCCTCGGAGTCTTTTTTACGCTGCGATCGACGCTTGTCTCCGAGCCTCACGCCGAGCACCGTCCGGATTTTCGGCGGAACCAAATGGAACCGTTCACGGCCAGCTTTCCAGGCGTTCTGTTTATAGAAGCCGTTATACGTCAACGTCGTCAAGTTGATGCTCTGTTGGAAATTCGACCAGTGCTAAATATCTCTCAGAAGTGCTTTGGCGTGCTGTGGAAATCTGGTTTGGCTCTGATTCAATGCGTAGCCCGCGGCGTTCTCATACCTGACGTAACGCGCCCTAACGTGCAAACGTGAGTCAATCAACATCTGTAGCAACGATCCCTCGCCGTGAATCACAGTTGGCGCATGCTCAAGCAGCGGACGGCTGCCGGGGACAATTTTCCATGTTTGTGTCAAATTTGGCATTTTCTTCTGCTTAGGCAGACAGGATCTTATTTTGAACACGCACAAACTGTATGATCATCGTCCTCGCAACCATCATTCCGCCTCTACTTCATGGCTTGCTTTCACCTATTATCTGTTCTTTGTATGAGTATATTCGGAAGCAGTAGATCATGACAGAAGCATCCGAGAACCGCTGGGGCTATGATGTCCTTTGCATGTTCGACGCGCCAGACTGCGACCGGGATTTCTTGGCCGATGTTTTGGAGTCGTGCAGACTACCCCAGGAGGTCTCCCGGATGAGGGACCTCAGCCTTTTGGCCGGAGCTGAGGACTGGTCCTCCTTGATCGAATGTGCAAATTCGATAGGCCGAGCCTGCTGCTCTGATTCTACGAGCCTGGAAGGCCAAGACATGCTTACTCATGTGTGGCACGCGCTCCATGCAACGGCTCAGGACCGTGTTGTTCTACCTCCAGAGCAATCGGGCTGGGAGGAAACGGATTTGATGATTGCTCGAGCCAAAGGACTAGAGGAGAACGGACAGGACCAGTTGCTATTGGAAGGATCTCCGTCTTTGCAGCCGTGGGCACAAACAGACAGTCTCATCGCGAGGGCCCAGGAACTCATGAGAGATGCTAAAAGTTTGTTTACATCAAACGGCATCACAAGACACCAGGAATTGAGACGACCAACCACAAGGCCATCTGCAACAGAGTCGACTACCTCTCCTTATTGGGACATACAATCACAACTTCAACGTCCAAATCAAAGCTTTGACTGGACAAAAACGGCTCGCAATCCCCAGTCACAACCGCGGGAAGTTTCTTCGACTCCAGCCTCTTCCGAACCAACGCCAGTGCCCCAATGGGAAACTTACCAGCAAGATTTGGGCTTTGCAAACTCTACAGCCTCGGCCGAGTTGGCAATTGGGACAAAGCAAGCCACGATTTCGCCATACTTTCTCCAATCAGCCTTGGGGAAGAAATCGCCGAGAAAACGGCCCCCTCCTGGTACAGTCTCAACCGTCCCCTTTGCGCGTCTCACGTCTCCAACGTTTGGCGTTATTCAAGAAGAGTTCGCGCACGATCCCTTCTGGTTACTTGTGGCGGTGACGTTCCTTATTCGAACGAATGGAAAACTTGCAATTCCTATGTTTTATGCCGTTAAGAAAAGGTTCCCGACACCTGCACATATCGCGAACTGTAACAACACTCAGCCACTCATCGACATGATACGCCATTTGGGACTTTCCGTGGTCCGTGTGGCTTTCATGCAGAAATACGCGCGAGGCTTTCTTGAGGACCCTCCCAGAGCCCATGTGCGATACAAAGTGAAGGGTTATGATAGGCGCGACATCGATCCCACGTTGAGGCCGTCACAAGAAATGGGTGTTACAGGAGATATCGACGAAAACGCGGCTCTAACTATCAACGGCGACGGCGATGACTTGGAAGCCTGGGAGATTGGTCACCTAACCAAGGGAAAGTACGCGATTGATAGCTGGCGGATCTTCTGCCGCGACGAATTACTGGGAAGGGCTGAAGACTGGAATGGTAAGGGACGGGAGCCCGAGTTCCAACCAGAGTGGATGAGGGTAATGCCAGAAGACAAGGAACTGCGGGCCTATCTCCGGTGGATGTGGATGAGGGAGGGCTGGGAGTGGAATCCAATTACTGGCGAGAGGACAGTGTTGCGGGACGAGATGCGCAGGGCTGTGAACGAAGGGAGGGTTGAGTATGACGATACTGGTGGCTTGAGGATCCTGGATGAACCGAGGCAATGAGTGGGTAGCTATAAAGTGTAGGATACGGAGTACAATGTAATGAAACCCTGGCTGTCAAGTTGTCGGAAGTCGGATAGGTTGGGAACCCACCTACAAATTCACGTGTTTTCCTTATGGGCGCATTCGAGGATGAGGCTGTCATCATTTCGGGGGACCTTCCCAGGAGCGCGCGAACATCCAACAGGCGGTTCATACAAACTCAATAAAACAAAAGACACCAGGCACTTAAAGTGGCGAACGGAATGTAACAAGGGCAATATACCTTCGACATTCCCTTTCAAGGCGAGGACAACTGCACGCCTCTGTATTGGTCGAGTTCCGGTGGGGTTTAAAGTGGAAGCTTCCGAGGGCCTTATTATTCTTAGCAGGTGCCTTTTCAGGCCAAGTCCCTCGGCCAATTGGAGCGTTCCCCCTGCGTCAAAGTAATGGATGCCAGAGCTTTACCTCATAGTTGAGGGCTGCTGAAAAGTGGAGACCTCGATGTGCATCATCACGGGATCTTGAAAGGACACCGTTGTAAGTTACATGGAGCTCGGATTCTTACATCTCAGCATCATCCTCGCACCTCCGTCGACCACCACCACGGACCCCTCGCTCCTTGGTCCTTCCGCCTGATTATCGCGACATACCCTCCTCCAGAGTCGGCCCCTGCTCTGCTTCTTTTCCTTCAATTCAATTCCCCCCCTTCCCCAGCAAGCTCTGGCCTTCTTGCTCGCGTCGAGAGCTTCCGTTTCCTCCACTCCACGCGCCCCTCCCACGTCAACAACGAGCGTCAGCAGGTCTGCCCCGAAAACTCAACCAAACCACCACCACCACCACCACGCAATCATGTCACAACGCCTCAACGCTGGCTATGGCCTGGGCGGCCCTGCGCCGTATGGGGCGCCTCCGAACGAGGAAGCCAACGGCAGCGTCCTGGACCAGATTCGCCCCTACACGAGCAAGATCGAGGATATTCTGGACACCGTCAGCGAGCCCGTGAAGCCGTGAGTTTGCTGCTCCAGAGTTTAATGGCCTTGTCCCCTTCCAGTAGCTGACCATCGTGTCCCAATCATAGCTATCTCCCCGCCATCGGACGCTTCCTGATCGTCGTCACCTTCCTCGAAGATGCCCTCCGCATTATCACTCAATGGAGTGACCAGCTCATCTACCTTCACGATTACCGAAAAAGTAAGCGACGGAATATGCCGAGACAAGAAGCCGTCTGTCTAACAGCTACCAGTTCCTTCTGGCATCACGCATCTCTTCCTTATTGCCAATGTGATCGCCATGTTTGGTTGTTCTACTATGGTCATCATTAGGAAGCATTCCGACTACGCCGTCGCCGGTCTCATGGGTGTGGTCGTCACCCAGGCTCTTGGATATGGCTTGATTTTCGACCTCAACTTCTTCCTGCGGAACTTGTCAGTCATTGGCGGTCTTCTGATGGTCCTCTCCGACTCCTGGGTTCGAAAGACCAAGGCGTTCGCCGGTCTCCCCCAGATCGATGAGAAGGACCGCAAGATGTACTTCCAGCTCGCTGGTCGTGTCCTCCTGATCTTCCTGTTCGTTGGCTTCGTTTTCAGCGGCCAATGGTCTCTGTGGCGTGTTCTCGTCTCGCTTCTCGGCGCTGTTGCTTGCATCATGGTCGTTGTCGGGTTCAAGGCCAAGTTCAGCGCCACTCTCTTGGTGGTCATTCTCAGCATCTTCAACATCCTGGTCAACAACTTCTGGACCGTAAGTTTACCATGATCCAGCCAAGCTTGACCAAGACGCTAATGTAGCTAGTTGCACGAACACCATCCCCACAAGGACTTTGCCAAATACGATTTCTTCCAGATCCTGTCCATCGTTGGCGGGTTGTTGCTCCTTGTCAACAGCGGCCCTGGGCAATTCAGCATCGACGAAAAGAAGAAGGTCTACTAGACCTAGCGAAGCTCTGTCCCATCGGCGCTCTGCGGCTTCGGTCGTGAACCAGAGCTTGTCTCGTGGGAAAGCAGGGGAAATGACAACAAAAAAGCATTTAGTACTATGTTCACCAGCAGTACGAAAGCAAAGCCACCGATTTTTTGAGTATATGGATGATAGAAGTCACTTGGTAAATGAAAGATGAAAAAGTGTATGGCTCGAATTTCGCCACACTGCTCGAACGTCGAGTAAACTGGGATGCGATTCACACCAACGTGGGCCATGGACTTGCAAAGGAGACGGCGTTTTGAGGTACATTTAATGATGGAATTCTAATGGCTTGGTGAATCTACCATTTAAATGCCATGCTCCATAGGCCTTGAAGAAAGGCTCAAATATAAGCAAGTTTATCTTAAGCTAGAAACATTAAGTGAATTCAAACTCCTGAACGGCGGGAGTGAGACGAGGCATAGCACAAAGGATCCCAGAAGTCCACTTCCTCAAGCTCCTTCCGTAGACACCCATTTCTTCTTCGTTTGATATGGTTGATACTCGGAGATGGCGTCCGGCCGCTACACCGACAGTCCCGGTCCCGGCCCCACTCCGTGCTCACAAACCACTTCCCCCGTCCCCGCCTCCAACATCGCTCCATCTCCAACTTCACCTCCGTCTCGGACCTCAACTCGAGTCGCATCCGCCTCCTCCGGACTCTTTCCCCCGCTCCCCGTCAACGCGATGGCCGCCGAGTTTCTAGGCACGACCATCGGCGTGGTGGGCTTCCTCGGCCAGCTGTTTGACGGGTGCATCAAGGCGTACGGCTTCTTCACCACGGCGGCGCACCTCGATGTCGACTCGCAGCGGCTGCTCTGCAAGGTGCGCATCGAGGAGATGCGGCTGGTGGTGTGGGGGCGCGAATGGGGCGTCGCGGAGGGCCGGCTGGAGGCGCATCTTGAGAACTCGCGGAATCCGCAGCTGAGGGCGCTGGCGACGCAGATTCTGGAGGAGCTGCACGGGACGGTCACGGATTTTCGCAAGCTGCAGGAGAAGTACGGTCTAGTTGACGAGGGGGCGGCGGCGGCATCGTCGTCATCGTCGTCTAAGAGCGGCAATGGGGGAAGTCTGGATGTCAAGAGCAAAGGTGGCGCCAAGAGATCCCCGTCTCCGAGGCCGAGAAAGGGCTCCCGGGATGAGAGACTCAAGAGCTCGTCGGCTGCGGCGGGGGAACGGAGTTGGACAAAAGAGCTGTCACTGCGGACGAGGTGGGTTATTGGAGGCGAGTCATCAGATACAGGAGTGTTCACCACTTCAAACCCCATCGATTAACCGTTTCGACAGATAAAGAGAAGTTCATAGCCCTCCTGAGGGATCTCAAAGGTAAACGCACTTAAGCACTCATAAACACCCCCAAGCACTGACTGACCTTTACCCCCTAAGATTTTAACGACGGCCTCGAGCGTCTCTTCCCCCCCTCCCACGTGCCCTCCTTCCAACGCGCCTGGACACACCAACTCCTAGAATCCGCCCAACGGGACCTCACCCAGCTGTCCCTGCTCGAGAACGCCTCCACGGGCATCTACCCGCAGCTCACCACGTCCGCCACCCTCAAGAAGCTGCGCATCAACCTGGACACCAAGCCGCAGTCGGCCTTCAAGCCCACCTTTGCGCTCAAGGTGCACCGCGACGCCCTGACTATCATCCACGACACCGACTCGTCGCGCCGCTGCCAGGCGCACCACAACACTGCGGGCAATGTCATCATCGAGTGGGTGGATTATGATCGCGATGCTATTGAGGAGCGTGTTGCGCATGTGCGGCGGCTGGATGACCTTGCGCGCATGATGCATTCCGCGTCGAGCTGCCACCCGGATCTGCATAGCATCGACTGCGTCGGGTACGTCGACGATGCGAAGGAGTCGCGCTACGGGCTCGTTTATAAGGCGCCCCTGGCCAGCTTCTCCACGCTGCACCAGCTCATCGCCAGCCCGGACCTGCGAACGCCGGATCTCTCTGACCGTGTGCGTCTGGCTGCCACGCTTGCTGTTGCGCTGTGGTCGCTGCACTCGCTGGACTGGCTGCACAAGTCGCTGTGTGCGTCCAACATCCTGTTCTTCCCCTCGGCCTTCTCCAGCTCCGCACACTCGCCGACTGCCACGGCGGCCGTCATCCCGTCCATCGCGGACCCCTATCTCACGGGGTTCGACGCCTCCAGGCCGGACCTCGACACTGCGCTGTCAGTAGTCTCGAGGAACCCGTCCATTGAGACGCTGCATCGGCATCCTGGCTCCCTCAAAGGCCATCCTCACTGTAAAAGCTTCGATATTTACAGCCTAGGATTAGTATTGCTAGAGATTGGGCTCTGGAAGGTGCTCCAGTCGTATTACAAGCAGCACTACTCGGCGGAGCGATGGCGCGACAAAGTGGTACTGGCAGGCCTGGTTCCAGGGTTGGGATCCAAGGTTGGGAAGCGGTACCGAGAAGTCGTTGAGATGTGCCTCAACGTCAAGGAAGACCTAACGAGCAGTGAAGCAGGAAAGTTGATGGAAGAAGTCGTCACAAGACTGGAGGCTATCCGGGTCTGAGATTCTGGCAGTCCACCCGTATATAGACAGATAGCCTCACCTACTCTCCGCAACTAGTTCACTACTCGAAAGGAAAGTCAACACGGAGTCTTGAGGGTTGCAACTCCTTTGCAACCACTCCGTGTCGAGTACATATCCAATCCAAAATGAAGAAACCCATGTCGTATTGCAATCCTGTGATGTATATATAATCAACTCCGGTGCTGCACCCCCTTTTTAAAAGAAAAAGAAAAGAAACATGCGTGAGAACCAATGCCATGCCTATAAACCAACTGCACAAACAAATACATATACGCAATAGAAACGCACCACTCCTTGCTGCCCTGTACGCCCAGTCCCTAATTCCACAATCTCCTATACCCGTTCTACCCCAGTCAGAGAGACTCTTCAAAGTGTTGGTGATTAAGCATGGTGACTCGGAAGGATGCTTCGAAACGTGTAGTGATGTTGATGACAAGAGGGCTCCCGAGAAGCAAAACGCAATATATCGGTCGAGATGTCAAACCTCGCTGTTCCAGCCCAAAACGCCTATGCATGCAGGGACGTAAATCGGTCGTGATGTGCCATCAGTCATGATCGTTATATAATGCCGCAACCGTTGCGCGTGTCGGCTCGTCGCACATTCATTCAATCAAGCCCGCTCGGCTCTGGCTTTCTAAGCTCCAGAGACCTTGCGGGCTGTCGATGCTGCCGTCGCCGACATGGCGGTGCTCGCACTACCAACCCGGCCACTCGTCTTTCGGATGCCAGCAGTTTCCTTTGCTCGCAGAGGGGACTCGGCTGAGCGCTTGCTGCTGCGAACTTTGGTCATGACGCCCGAGTTGCTCGGCATGCGATCAACATGTTTTGTCCTGACAGAGCCGATGTTCTCGGCATCTTGCGACGCGTCATTGTCAATCATGTATATCGTCGTCGTCGTCTGACTGACCGATCGAGTCTTTTCGCTGCGGGCTGGAGACTGGGAAGCCTTCCGGTGGCTGCGCATCCGCAAGTGCCACTCCTCGTCAGACTCGGCTCCCTGAGCTTGACGGTGCATCGCCATAATCTCCGTCTCCTCTTCGATTGTCTGCTGCTCCTCAACGGTGGTTTGGTACGATGTCGACCTCTGATAGGGGTGATGTCGGTCGGTTCTCGTCGTTTTGCGCGGTTGTCCAGGTGTTGGTGCGGGCAGATAATCCTCCTGCACACCAATGTTGTTCCGGTCTTGGTCAACTTCGCTGAGAGGTGTTCGGTTCGAGGGGCTTCGGTTTGGTGGTGTCGAGGCCTGCGCATTCCGCAACGAAGCCTTCTGCATGGCTCGGATAGGTGTGCTGGGAACAGGGTTGGCAGCGGCCATTTCCTTTCGGAGTCGGCGCTCAACTCTCTCCTCAATCCACCACTCTCGGAATATCCCCTGGTTCAGGTGCAGCCAATGCTGCTGAGGACCAACAACCATTCCTGGTCGCATGAATCTCATGAAAGAGATAATCTCGTTGGCAGTGAAGCCATGACGGTAGATGAGATATGCGCCAATAAGGCAGCCTGTTCGACCAAGACCAGCTTTGCAGTGAACAGCAATGCCCTTCTTCTTGACAGTGATCGTTTCATGTGCCATCCGAATGAATTTGCGGACTGTCGACATGGATGGGCAGGTTCCATCGTCAAAGATCATGTCGATATGCTGAATTCCCAGAGCCTCAAAGTAAGACGGAGAGTATAGCGGTGAGTTGAGCCGGACAACCAGGCCAATGTTCTTCTCTGAGAAGTGCTTCAATACGTTCTTGAACGGCTGGGGCAGAGTCGGATGAGCTTCCACAGCATCCAACGTTCTTGGGAGCAGAGGGTATGCTTCGTCTCCCTCTTTGATCTTAGCGACAGGCGTCTGCTGTGGTGATGCGAAAGCGAGGAAGTGGGGGGTAATCCAGTTGAAGTCACCATGCTCAACCCGCTCGAATCTCTCATACTGTTCCAGGTCAAAGTTGTCCAGATCACAGCACTTCTCCTCCTTAGCCTTCCACACACCATACACAACATCCTGAACAGTGACTCCGTAGTCCGCCTGGCTATAGCCAGCATCCCGGAATGGCATCAGCGGCGGGTCGATTTGGGCAATTGGGGCCAACGCCAAGTGAGGCGGCCAGTTCTGGATCAGCACCATGTAGCAGGCGAGCATACAAGCAGCATTTGCACGACCTGTTATTGATACCACAATTAGTTACCCAAGTCATATTCCAGGGTGTGGCGTGACTGCAACTCACTCCTCGGGTCAGCGGCGCTCCAGAAGACTATCGGTCGGTTTTTGTTCTGCTTGGCCCCAAGGATATCGTGGAAGTGAATGGCGAAGCGGTAGAGGTGGCCAATGTGCAGTGGCCCGAAGTCATGATGAAAAGCGTTATACAGCAGAGTATCGTCGACGGTGAAATAGCATGGTGCTGGTCGGTTGGGAAGCGGGGTAGGTCCTTCGCCAGCCCTTTGCGAGCGTTTCCTGGGCTGCACCGGAGGTTCGGGAAACGGGAAGAGAGTCTCAGCCGTGGGAGGACGGATGTAGGAGGCAAGATAGAGTCGATCTGGTATGTAGATTAGCACCGTGGCAGGATACTTGGGGCATGGCAGTCCCCGGGCGGCAATAAAAGGCGGCATCAAGATTGGGCCCGGGATGGGATAACAATGCGACATGGCAATTCGATGTAAAAGTCACTGAAGAGAGGCATGAGTCGCATGCACATACCCGGGATGTACTCGATGATTTGCCCTAGATTCTGGGCAACTCGGGTAGAAGGAGCCATTGTTCGAGGCTCGTCGTCGTCGACTTCCTCTGCGCTTTATAGATACCGGGAAACAGTGCTTCTATGTTGAGCCAGTGATAGAAGAGAGCAGCTGAGGGAGGAGCGAGCCGCTTTGGAGAGGGCAAAACCGATACACCGTTGTCAAGAAGTTTCGAATAAGCACACGAGCGGTGACGTCCAAGGCTGGGGATCGACAGTCGGAAGGTAATCGGAGATGCAATGGGGGAAAAGATGCTCAGAGGCGACGCCAAAGAAAGCGTCAGACCTCGACGGAGGGAATATATCTAATCAAGAGAGGAATCGGGAGAGAAGAGAAGGTCGTGGTTGTTGATACTGGCATCTAGATGGGCCCACGGTGTTTTGTATGGGATGCCGACTGTTATTTTCTGATCTCCGACCACACCCTGCTCACAACAGCCCAGCCCCGTTGTTGTGGGCCATCCCGGTTGCTATGGCGACGCACTCCAAGGGGGCCGCCACATGTGGCTGCATAAACGGCCGCTAGCCCTGTCCATTTCTTATCGACAGGCTCACAGCCACAGCCATGCTTATCAACCTGCAAACCCCACCAGTGCATCGTCGTCGCCCCGTGCAGCAGCATCGCAGACCGTCCAGCAGACCTTGCATTCCATCCTCCGAGCCGTGTTCAGTCGGGGACGGCTGGCCCGATCGTCACGATGTCTGCCATCATTGACCCCGACTTTCCCTGCGCAATGTGAGACACCCCCCTCCCCTCCCTCAGCTCTCCTTCGTAAGGGAGCGCCGCCGCGTCGTCGGATCGAGGTCCTAATCCACCCTCCCTCGAGCAGAACCCTCGACATCCCTTTTCTCACCCAGAGGCTAGCATCCGCCGCTATGCAGTCGATCGCCGTCGACCCCGAACTATCAGGCCTCGTTCGGAGGCAGTTCTCACTCGTTCAACCCTCCGATTCGGCCTCGGCAGAGGAACATATCCTCCGGGTCCAGTACAAAGCCACGACAAATCGAATGCTTCGAGTCGCAGTCAACTCGTTCATGGACAGCCTGAAATTGGTGGTTGAAGTCATGGAGCAACTGGACATAGATGTTTTAGAGCAATCACAAAGCAAGGCTCCGCAAAGTTGAGCTTTTAAAAATTCTCGATTGTTCGTTTTGTGGATTGTGAAATGAATCCAACACTGAGACTGAAGAAATAGTCGAGCTGCGCTTTTTGGCTCACTATTCCTCTGATTCTGATCTCTAATAACTAAAAACAGACCGCTGCCGGTGTCTGATTAAATACCAGCCAGATAACCACCCTCCCCTACTAGCAGGCGCACCCGCAACGCTGAAAAGACAACCATTCCATACCCGTTCCCGATCCCTGATTATTCCTATACTCCGTTTCCGTCTCTTTCGGTTTACTCGTCCTTGACAGGTTCTGGATCCTTTGTGCTGGGAGATTTCAATTCCTCCAGCTGCTTCTTCAGCGCCTTCAGCTCCTCCTTCAGATCAACATTCTCTTGTTCCAGATTCTTCATATGCACAATGGCATTTTCGACAACACTTGCTTTGCTGTTTTGGGCATTCGCCTGCTTGCTGTCCTTCTTGTCCAAATCCTCCGCGACTCCAATCTTGTTCTCGTTGCCAGGCAAGAGGCTGGCCATGACTTGTAACGCAGAGTTGATTCTGTTTCGTCGACCCTGTTCGGCGATTTTGTGAGATGTCCGCTTTGATGTGAGATTCGTTGAGAGTTCACTTGGATATGACACTCCGGGTACAGTGTTTCCTTCCAAGATATTTTGATAATTCGACTTGGTCATGAGAAGTCGAGACGCTGCGTCCTCGGCAGCAGATACACCACCAGAGCCTGGGAGAAGAGGCTTGATACTAGGCGAAATCCTGGGAAGTAGAGCCGGAGAAACATGAACGGAGCCAGTTGACCGTTTTCGACTAGTCCGAGGAGCGAGTTGCGGAGTTTTTCGTACTGAGGGCCCAGATGAGCCAGGTGCAAGCTGAGGGCTCTGGGTCGCAGAGGCGGTGCCGGAAGGCTTCACAAATACGGGAGAGGCAATCGGCTGGAACGACGTCGTGTTGTTTGTAGGAGTCTCCACGCGGGGAAGTTGTTTTGGGGGTTGTTTGATGTTGGGCACAAGCGGACGATTCGACACGGGGTCGGGAAGTTCCAAAGACTCGATGTGATCGCTAACAGGTTGCTCATTCGTAGACTTGTTTGCCTTTGAAGCAGGCAGCTTCATAAGAGAGGCCGGAGTCGCAGGAGCAGGTTGGCTTCCTGTCGGTCCCATCCTCGGAGTCTGAGATCCCGTCTTCTGAGCCTGGATGTAGGGAGATTTGCTGGTCGACCGCCGAGTCGGAACTGGTGGGGGTGGCATTTCTGATAAGTTCTCAGGCGAGACTGATGAGTTTTCTTCCGCGGAGGTCTCTGTTGAGGTCGCCGGCATGGGGAGGAACGTAGGCTCCATAGAGTTGTTCTCCTCGACTTCACTTAGAACTTGGGATACAATCGCGGGACTGGGCCCGGTCTTGCGGCGCTGCGGTTTCACAATGGGCGAGCTCCGGACATTAGGCTTGGTCCTCGTTTTTGTTGGCATCTTTTTCCTCGGCTTCTTGGACAGGTCAAGAGTCGTAGCAACGGGGCCATTGGAAGGTTCCAGATCCATTTCCACTGGTGAGTTATTGGAGTGGCACTGGCCATAGACGGCCATATTGTCGTTCTGAGCATGGAGTGCTGGTGACGTCAAAGGACTGAAATAAGCACCAGGAACCGTGAAGGCGTTGTCCATGGAGAAATGGGGGTCCAGGGGAGTAACAGCGGGAGAAACGAGTGGAGTGAAGGCCATCTATCCATCGCGATTAGATGAGAATTCAAAGTCTTAAAGGGAGAAATCGGGTCTAAAACTTACGTCTTGTTCTTGCATGCGCTGAGCATATCCGCGGTCAAAGACGCCCTGCTGTGATACTTGTTCTGCCTGAGAGAAAAAGTGACCGCTATTGGGCATTTCCATACTCTGGGGTGTGGGCGGGACAGAGTGGTTTTGATTTGAGAAAAAGGCGGCTTGTTGTTCTTGGAGTTGCCTTTGCTGTTGCTGGAACTTTTGCTGCTGTAGATACTGGATTTGAGCGTCGATACTTGAAATGGTGTCGCTCGAGGGGGTCATCATGTGCGCTGGTATCGACGACTGAGGAGCGGCACTCGAGATTGGTATACCGGTTGCGCCAGCCAGCATGCCCGTGTTTTCTGACTCCCCCATGATGGTGTCCTGCTGCTCTCGGGAGTGGTTCATGACGTTACCGTCTTGGAACCCCTGGAAGTCGAACTGCAGTCCATCGCCGAGATTCCCCATCCCACTCATATCCAAGAATTGGTGAAAATCATCGTCGGCAGTCGCAGTCATTGCCTGATTTTGGCCGTCCCACGCACTGGAGCTCATCATGATGGCGCTGAAGGTGAGACGAAGCGAGTCTCGCGGTGCTGGGAAGTGGCTGGTCCTGGTCGCACTTGCGGGGTGTGCCCCTCGGCCTCTGAGCGATCAGAAAGCGAGAATGTCGGGAGCGCGGTGGCAGGCGCGCAGGCCACAAGAACGGGCAGCGCAATTCGATGTCCTTGAAGAGAAGCGACAACGGTATCTCAGGGTCGGTGGTCGTCGAGGGAAGGGTCCTTCGAGGAACCAGGTCGGCGGGAATGATTCGTTCGGGGTGAGGCCGATCGGATAAACCAGGCTGGGCGCTGGAGCCGAGACAAGCTGGTGGCAGGAGTCTCGTAGTGCGAGTGCGGTGTTAGGAGAGCGCAGAGTCTTTTATCGCGACGTGAATGGCAAGCATCGGGGCTCATTCGTGAGGTCTACGGACGAGACTCTGGAAAGGTGAGCGGGAAAAAAAAAAATTAGAGAAACAGCTAGTCGAGGTAGTTGAGAGTTCGTGAAATCGAGCGACGGTGGGCTGGGCTGGCTGGGCTGGGCGGGTGGCCAGTGCAAATGGGCGAGTTTGGGACGGAGGATGGAGAATGGATGGGGTGCGGATGAGATGGTGGGGGAGTTGAAATCACCCTTCGCTTGCAGCGGGTGGGGGGGAGAGGACTCGAGGTCGCTGAGCGCTGCACCTTCAGGTTCCTCCGTAACTAACCCGTAAGGTCTCCTACCGTATAGCTACCTACCGTTCAGGCAGCCCGTACAGCCTCCCATCCCATCCAGAGGCAGGAGGCGCGGCACTCGGCAGCTGCTGCTAGCCTGGGCATGTGCGGCCGCACGATAAGATCAACTGGACTCCATCCACGCTCATCATCTGTGGCAACAATCCATCGCTCTCCCCTCCAAGATCTGGGTGAGGGGATGGCATGGATGCGGGAGACGCTGGCCCACGACAGTCCTACCTCAGGTGCTTAGCCTCCGAAGAGTTCCTGCAGCTGAACAGCCCGTCACCAATGAGAAGGCAGGCTGCGCATCTGCACTATCAACTGCCACTGGGGCGCTGGCTTGTGATCCCTACGAAATATGTACATCCTCATCAAGACCTATACGGAGTACCTACCACCAACATCAACCAACGTCCCAACCCAACCAACCTCGCTCTCGGCTTTATCCCGATCGACCACAGCCTCTTTCCCTTCCAGGGTCTTTTGCGCTCCTCAGGCACAACTCCACTTCCATCGCCATACTTTCTCTTGCGGATATCCATCTTCTAGCCGTCTTCGACCAGGAGCCTGGCCTAAATCGCCCGTTACCGGGATGGCCAACTTCGCCGCAGCGCCGTCGTTCGCCCGGAGGGAACCCTTCAAACTCTCCGGGCCATTAGACTGCCGCTGCCCTCATCATCCAGCCCAGCCCAGTTCACTTCTGGGTAAAAGTGTCGGATGGCGCTAACGACAGTCCAGTCCAGTCAGGCGGACCCCGTTCACCGGGACGCTGGGTTGGCCGTCGGGATGACTTACTCGTGCACATTATTCTGCTCAAGATGGCGCGTAATTATTCCCGAGGCCCGATCGGTGTCTCATCGCAACGCTGCCCAAAGTCAGCAGAACAGAAACCTCGTCGTGGATGCACATTGGAGAGGCAGTCAAGCAATCTGACAGCTTGAGGTGTGGCAACTGTCGTCCGGAAAGACTCACCGAGCCGCATTCTCACCCCACGCCACAGCCTGGTCACTCGCATCCTATTTATGTACGGAACTGCATCTGGACTGCCGGCAACGTGCATCTGGGCCTACAGCGATGCCATGGTCCGATTCCAGAACCTCTCAGAAAGCGCCTAGACCCGAAATCCCTCCGATCCATCGTCGACAAATACCTCGGGGCGGGCAGCAACGTCAAGGTAACCAAACTTTACCAACCGCAATAGTCCTATTCGTAGATTCTGCCGGAAGGCAAATCCATACCCGAAGTGCCTACCAACAAAGAAAAATGAGCCTTTTAGTGACTGTCCTTGGATTGAGTTCACCAAAGTAGCCCCGACACAATCCTAGCGATGTAGCCGCATCACAACCCAGTAAGTAGATTGAAGATTTAATCAATTATTTTCATTACTTTTCAACAGAAGCCTCTGCTCCCGAAGACTACTTCGTTCACATGGTATCATGCGATACCCTCCATCAAGCACGCCTGCTCACTCAACCTCCCCCTACAGCCACAACCTCCTCCTTCTCATCCACCCTCTTCCTCCCCTGCTCAACTCGCTCAAACACGCTTGTCAATTACGTACAACAAGAGATGGTATCATAACAACACAATCACTGAGAAAATGACCTAACCCGGGCCCATGTCTAGAATGTACAACAAAATTGGGAAAAGGAAAGACAGGAAATGAAAACATTAGACAGATCATGTCCAAATAGAGAAATGGCGACGCCGAGTCATGCGGTGTTGAGAAAAAGAGGAAATGTAGTATCGCAGCTCCGTGACGCTTGGTCGTGAGCCTGCGGAAGCGAGTGTGAGTGTTGTCGCTCTAGCAATGCCGTGCCGAGAGCCTGAGTTTGTGATGTACTTTTTTGATGAGAAATGAAGATCCCCGCGGATATGGAAACCGTCTATGCGAATGGCAAGATCCCTTCGCGGGTTTGCAAAGGAAGGTCGAAAATAAGGACGCCCGATTGCATCGTTGGTTGTGTAGAGGCCAAGTGCTCATCAGGCCTGGTCGCAAAAGTCACAAGGTCGTTTCGTAACAAATAAACATGGCTCAATATCCCTATACGCGGGACTGGTCACCAAGGTTGAGCCAGCTCATGTCCGACGAGGTCGAGGCCATTGCAAGTTGCGGCTGCTTGCTCACCCCTGACGGAGGGTGACGGGTTCCAGAACGACTTGGTGATAGAGGCGTTGCGTAGTAGAAACTAGGATTGTACGCGCTACTTGGCGCTCGATCCGTTCCCCAGGGCTTGGCGGCGTCGTTAGGATCCCAGGCATCGTTGACACTCTCAGGGATTCCACTCGAGTAGCCTGAAGACGCCTTCGAAGATGGACGGTCGACGATCTTGCCAGCCATGCCATCTTTGAAAGGGATTTTGCTTCCATATGAGGCAACGACGGGGCTTCCTGAGTTGACTCGGTTCACTTCTGGCCGTCCTTCGAAGTTCAAAGGTGGAACAGTAGCCGAGTCTTGGGTGACACGAGGGTTCTGATGAGTCGACTCGGAGTAGTGCGAGCTTTGGTCAGACCCCATCGTGGTCCGTTTGGAGCCCCCAAAACCGAGAATCTGCAACGCACTGCCTCCGGACCAGTATCGATTCCAGCCAGAACTCCTTCGCATACCATCCTGGGCCTCCAGAGGACCATTCCGACGACGGGGCTCGACCACGGTAGGATCAAAAGCCACCCCCTTGTCGTCCTGTCCTTGCAGGGCTGGATGTTGCATGATTTGAGGTCGGGGTTGGGGAATGGGCTTGCTGATGGTGCTCTTAAGCTGTTGCTTATGCAAAGTGCTAGCCGAAGAACTCTGACTGTCATTACTAGGCTTCCGAGTCAGGCTGGACTTCTGCTGGCCAACACGGCCCATCAAGATCGCCATTGACGAGTAAGATTCGTTCGAGAGTTGAGGATGATGGCCACGGAAGTAGCCAGGCGACGGTGGCTCGTGATGAGTGCCATTGGCAAAGGCAACTGGATCCTTCTCATCCATAGCTGGCCCGCTATCCCTTCTAGCATGGCCAGCTTCGAGATGTTGCCTTCGAGCCTTGCGTCGCCGGATGAGAAAGAGGATTATACCAAGGACAGTCATAAATGCTAGAATTGAACCCAAGGTAATGCCAAGGATCGCGTTTGAGCTCAAATCCGTGCTGTTGCCGGTAGCGGCGGCTGCGACTGCAGCTGCAGTTGTTGTTTCTGCGGCAGTTGCAGAAGCACTGTTCTCTGCAATTGCGGTAGTAGTAAAAGATGTCGAAGTAGCATCAGTAGCGGTCGAGATTGTCGAAGACTTGTGCTTTTTATGTGATGTAGTTGAGGTTGCAGTGGCGGACGAGGCCGACTCAGTGCTTGTGGTGTCAGACAGTATCTTTTGTTGGTCCTCTGAAAGGAACGCTGTAGCGTTCATCCACGAATTTCCATCAGCGTCGAACATGGCAATAGGATCCGCGTCATTGCCACCGGAGAAGATGACCATTCCATCAGCCTGAGCAACAGCATAGTTTGATCGGGTTTCGGTAGGAGCAAGCGTCGAGTTATACGACGGCCAATCGCTCAGCGTAAGATCCCGCTTATCGGTGATGGCAGGTGAGTTGGCAACTGGTGCTCCCGAGGCATCCTGAAGCACAATGCGGTCAACGACGTTTGGAGACTCGGTGAGATCAAAGGTATAGATGCTCTTGGAGCCATCGTCACCCAGCATCATCACAGCCTGGATTGAACTTCGGTCTTTAAGCAACGGCTGTGCGAGCGTCGCGCCGGAGTCTCGCCATAGTGCAGTCGGATTGAATAAAGACACCACGGTATTTGTTGTGTCTCCTCCAATCATGCATGCGTCTGCATCAGACCAATTCAACAGGATCGGTTCCACCGTTGCGGGCGCATTTGCAGAGTAAGCCTTGACAGCATAAGGGGCCGAGGCTTGGATGGTGAACGTTTGTTGTGAGGGAGCCTTGACACCGTCCTGGCTACCAGCGTAAACGAGAATCACGTCGTCGGCTTTAATGTAGGTCGCACCGTGCCATTGTCGATCCTGCGTCACTAACACAGATGGCGTTATGGTCGACCAGTTCCCCGTCGAGAATGAGTATTGCTGTAATCCCGAGTAGCCATCTGAACCACCAGTTCCACCGACGACAACGAAGGCTGGGTCCGCCGAAGTTGTTCCAACACACACTGCCCCCGTAACACCCTCACCCATGGGCAGCTTCTTCCATTTTGCCCCCTCTTCAAGTCGCAAAGAGAGAAAGGCCTCAGACGTATACGAGTAGAGCGTGTTTTCGTAGATGACAGAACAGGATCCGTCGAGAGAAGACGGCGGGGTGGGTACCGGCATGGCGGCGATCTTCCACCGTAGAGCAGAACGACTTTGAGGTTGTCACGATGCTAGGATGACATGGCGATAACACTGATCAATCGTTGGATATTCTGTTGATGAAGAAATCCCAAAACAGCAGTTCGAAAAGAAGGAAAGTGCCAGAGCCGTGAACGATGGTCGGCTTGAGTAAGTGAAGGAGGGTGTGCGATCAAAGGAAGGATGAATCGCAGCGAGACTCGACACCACAGGTGTGAGGAGGAGAAATCGAACACAGGCAGATCGAGCCTGAAGCTTCTGAAGCCGTCGTCGTCGTGAGAAACTCGAGTTGCAGGAGGGAAGCGGCCGTCGAGGCGAGCGGACGCAGTCGGATGTTTGAGAGCGCGCGCGAGCCCCTTTCGGTCGAGGTATCGAAGCGAGCCCGGAATTCAAGCGTGTCAGGAGAGAGTCTAAAGGGTCGTTATCGCTCTCGTGCCAGACGGTAATGCGAGCTCTGGAATGACAGAGACGTGAGGAAACAAGCAAGCAAGCAAGCACGAAACGGAAGCAAGTAAGGTAAGCAGCAGCAACAGCGCCAGCAAGCAGCAGATGGGAGAGGAAAGGTGCGGGAGTGGAGGAGAGACAAGTGAGACGAGACAGACAGATGGGGATCCGCTGCGCAGGCGGAGCAGGCGAGCGAAAGAGCGAGACAGAGGAGAGCAGGATCGACCAGGGTGTCAAGCAGAGCCTGTGCCTGCCTTTCCTGCTCTACAGGGGTCTGGGCTAGGCTGGGCTGGACCTTGCAAACGCAACGCAGCGCAGCGCCGCCGTCAAAGTCCCAGCAGAAACAGCAACTCGACAAGCAAGCATCGTCAGGAGGGCATGGCATGGATGCATCTCTCTGGCTCGTGGCTAGCGCGGCAAGCATGGGTCGAGAGGCTGGCCGTCCAGGGGCCTAGCCGAGCGCCGCCCAATCACGCCCAGCATCAACGTTCCATGGGGGCTCACGCTGAAGGACCCCAGAGTGCGCGCGAGGTACCGATTGGTGGGCGCTGGGCGGTGCCTGGTACCTTGCTGCGGTGTGGCGCGCCCTAAGACTTCCCGCCCAGGCACTGGACAGGCACTGGACCTTAGCGCAGCTGCCCGCTGGACCCTCCCGGCGGGCGGTCTCAAGGGAGGATGAGGTGGAAAAGGGGCCCAGGCCGGGCGTTTGCTCTCCAGACTCCATCCATCCATCACGAAGCTGTTTCTCGATGTTTGTTGGTTCTCTGGCCAGGCGATCGCAGTTCTTCTCGGTGCAGATTGTGCATCCCATCCGGCGCCGGGACGGACCTCGTATATTGGCCGCCGTCAATCCTTCAGCTTCCGGCACTCTTCGTATCGTGTTGAGCGGGCTAGGACGACTCGTTTATGCTGCATGCCGCATGCCTGCCCGTGCTCTCCCTTCCCTTCGCTTCTCAATCCTACTAGCACTCATGCCTCGCAGGCCTCGACGCATACCAACGCCTGGGCCCATCGGCATGTCTGCGCATTTTTCTCTCGCTGGGCTTCCACGTTGCAATTGTGACCTTCTGCAAAGCTTTCCGGCTCAAACCTGCACCTGATACGTGTCCGTTCTCTCGCCATTCCGCGTCTGGGGGGCACCCGTGAGTGCTACAGTGCAGTACCACTCCGGCGAGACGCGTCCAGTCCCCTCCTGGTAGAACCCTCGTCCTCGTCCGTCGACGCCTCTCGCATCGTGGAACGCGCCATGGGCGCCTCGCAAGAGATTAAGTCGTTCATGCCTGGCTGGCACGCTGGCCTGGCCACCTCCCCCCAGCAGTAAGCGCCCCCGAGGTGACGGACAGAAGGACCTCCAGACTCCAGTGCTGATGCTGATGCTAATTACACAGCAGCCTGTGCGCATGATCCTGCGTCCTGCTGTACTTGTAAGAGCTGCTGGTGATGGATGGCGAGCAGAAGACGCCCACCAAACATCGTCACCTCAAGAGCCCCTACCCCTGCCCTGCCACCAACGCCAGCGGTACGATGGCCTCCACCAACCATGATGCCAGGTCGCCAGCTTCACCCCGGTTCGGATACTCCACTGGAACATCTCTCTGAAACGCGCCAGTGTTCCCTGCTGCAGCTCCCCATGCTAATGCCCATGCTTACCATCCAAATCCCTGTCCAACGCCGTGGATGCTCACTCAACCGCTCCGAGGCTGTGCCCGACCATCGTCTCGGGCAGAATGGGCGGCTGTTTGCACTTAGATTGCAGTCTCGGCGTCGTGAAGATCCTGATGAGATCACAGACAAAGATGCATCCACTATGATGTTTACTGGTGTGCAATTGTTTTGCTCGGTGATCGAATTCTTGTCTTCCAGTCGCATCACCATTGCTTGGACCAAGCACATCGTCACTGTTCAGGGTGCCAAGCTCGCATGTCAATACTCCGTAAATTCTGTAACATCATTGGTGGAGATGCCTCGACTTGATGATGAATACCACGTAATCCACGCTGTCGGACTGTCGCCCACGGGCCATTCTGACCTGAATCCAAACCACCGGTTCGTCACGGGCTTTGTCGCGCTACCTACCACGGAGGAGCACGTAGTTAGTCATGATACTACACTGAAGCTATTTACCCCGTACACGCACGAGGTCCAAGTTTGGAACGGTCCGTTTTGAGTCTATTGTGTACCTATTCTCGGACCTTCTCTCCAATCCATCGCTGGAGACGTGGTAATGTCTGAAATCTAGATCTGAAGTTTGGTCCCCGCGTCTCGACGCTTTGTTCAGCACCCGGCCGCTTCGCGCCGACCATCTCACGCATGATGCATGTTGAATAGTCCCGAATTCATAGAACGGCCCAAGGGTCGCAGCAAGTCATCTATCTTCATGCAGCCTGAACGAGAACGCCGACCAATCCGCTTACAGATTTCCCCAAGTCGTGATCATCTTGCCTTTAAGCGCCGGCATTTACACTACCCCTACCCTAGATATGAACGCAAATGTAATACGAGAGCCGCTCATCTCTCTCGTCACTCTCCAATAAAAGCGCGCGGCTCTGCCCGCTGGTGAACCTGAATTTAATTTCTTCCAATAGCGAGGTTTTTGGGTGCTTGGCTGGGACGACTGGACGTCATGGTGTCCAAACTAAAACTGGTGTAATGGCTTTTTGAACGGGCCTTTGTTGATAAACGCCGGGTAGGCTCACGTGTACTCAATCACAAAAGAGCCAATAATGAGTTCATCAAGAACTACGTCCTAACTATTGAGTATTTTTCTTTCTTCGATGGAATACCAAAACCTAAACCGAGGGACTGATCTAATAGGGAAACACGCATCATGCACCAGAAAGGATATTGGTCAACACGCTCATATCGACACATTGCACTGAACTGGAAATATGTTGTTTCTTGACACGTCGAAATTTGATGTAATTGAAAAGTTCCAAATATATACAACAAAGCCTCCCTCACGGCGCGTGTCCGTCTAATTCCAGAGCCCCAAACTCCTGCGTTCATGACAGTTCAGACCGTTACTGCTGTGACTTTTTATTGCCACCATCCTTCTATAGTACCTCCTCAATCAAACCCTTCCACAAGCCGCCGAGAAGCTAGGAAAATCCACCCGTGGAGGTCACTCCTCCCCGTGGAACCAAAGGCCACATCGTATCGCGGTTGTGGCTTTATAATTAAAACATGGCGATCTAGGCCACTGCCGCAAAAGCCTCCGCAGGTAGCTGAGCCTAGGAAGAATTAATACATTGGTCATTCGGGGGATAAAATGTAATTACCTTTCTTTCATTGAAAATGACCAAGGCCTTGTCAAAGACCCAGTCGACTTGAACCAGACACATCTCAGAGTATTGCGGTGTCATGCCTGTTTGTTTGGAAAGCTCAGCCACCATCGTTTGGTGTTGGTCTTGAGCAGAGGGGGCAGCCGGGGGTTGGTTCGCGGCTACAAACACATTGGGGAGCGCGCTATAAGCTCTTAGTGAGAGCATATCGCTGACAACCCGGATCGGGCCCTTGCCGGGTTGGCCTGGTCCAAGAACGAAGGTTCGTGAGAAACTGCGTTTGCCGATGGTATTGGTAGCCGCATCGTGCTCCTCAAACTCCCCATGGACAGCAATGATGAGGCCGTCTACTCCCATCCGGTTTTGTCCGTTGGGATCTACAAGACCGGGGAGGGGGTGACAATCCATGATATATTTGCTGATTTCCTGCTTGATATCCGGGTGTCGAGTTGGTGGTAGTGATTTCCACACGTCATGAATGACGTTCGCCCCTTTGAACAATCGTTGCACCCGGGCATTTTGGTGGTTGATCTTGATCAAGTTCCGAGAGAGTTTGATATATGCGGCCCATGGCATGGGCGCAGGGGCGTCAGCGTTCCTGACTGAGCGTGTATCAACCGACAGAGAGAATTGGCTGGTCTCATCATAAAATCCAGAGGCCAAGCCTTGGCGATCGTTGTCGTACGCCTTGAAGAACTCAAGAAGAAAGTTCTCACCAATTCCACCCACATCACGGAAATCAGGGCCATTTTGCGGAATCGGCTTGGGTCGTGAGGCTGCTTCTTTTTCGGCGATTTGTTCAGCGGTCCGAAGTTGATGACCGCTCACGTTCTGCAACTTGGGGAACCATTCCAGTAGGGTTGCTTGGTGATTGGGATCCGTCGTCTCGATGGGATTGCCGGTGAGGAATAGCGTCTCAAGCCATTTGAATTTGCCCTTCCAGCGATCGAGACCTTGCATTGAGCTAATCTGGTTTCCGCTCATGTCGAGATTCTTGAGATGAGGAAACGTGGTTGCGACAATCTCGACCTGAGCAACGTCGTCAATATTGTTGTTGGCCAGGCTGATACTTTCGATGGCCTCTTGTTTCGCTTTGTCGCTGGTGAAGAGAGTTTCGCAAATTGCCATCAACCCTTTGAAGGTCTTAAGAGCTCGATCGCGATTTTCGAACATCCCCAAGGTGACGAGTTCCGCATCAGTGGCGAGGGCATCCAGCTTCAGGAGTTTGTTTGCGCCAATATACCTCGCGCTCAGAATCGCTTGGAGCCTGGCTCGAAGTTCTTGGGTGTCTTTGGATTCAATAGCTTTTCCTGGACCATCAGGAGACTCGATGATTTCCAGAGCAGCGCCTGCGAACGTGAAAGAGTTGAGTTTCAACAATTCCTCGGCATCCTCCTTGGTCGTTCCAATGAATACATAATCTCCCACGATGTTTGACTACATTGAGTTAGCTGACAAGTCGGACGCAATTACCTTGGAAATAGGGAGAGGTGGATGCGGTCGATATTCCGAATCTATACATCGTCTTCTGGTTTGGTGTACAGTCGGAACGCCGAACGCCAAAGCAAGCAGAGGTATACCCACAACCCTTCCACGAATGACATACCTTTTTGATGGCGATATTGCGTTTTTGACGTCCGGTGAGGAATGAAGAAGCTTTTCTTTCGAGGAATCCGAGAAGGTCGTTCAATCCTCCTCCGGCATTGGTAGCAGCCTTGCTTTCCTTGAGGCCGCGAACCCGGAGAAAGGTCAAGTTGGCGTTGCTTTGTGCGCGCGACTTGATGGGCCTTCCGCTAGCAGCGCTTGAGATGCGCGAGGCGAGCGTCGAAGTGCTGCCGTTGCTGAGATGTTTCAAAAGGTTCTGGGCGGTTTTGGAAGCCCCCCTTGTCGGACCAGAGGATCGGGTGCTTGGCTTGTTCCTCGAGGCACTGGGTTCCGTAGGGATAGATTTCTTCGTTCGACGGGTCGAGGTATCCATGTCCAGATCTCCATCGCCGTCTAACCTCGCTGCGCCGGCCTTCCTTTTGCTGATGCCACCTCTTGAGCTCGTCTTCGCTTTTTGGGAGCCGCTCCGCGTTTCGCGCCCAGACGTAGCGGTCTGGCTTCGAGGACCTCGTGGCGCCATGATGTACAGCACCGCGGATGGCGGCTCTAGTCGTGCGTGTAGACTTCTCTTTCTCGTTCAAGTCGAATCGGTCGTACCAAGATCGGACGATGCGACGAGAGGGTTGAGAGGACGCAGGCGATACGAAGGTCGAAGTCTTAAGGAGGATTAATGCGCTTCTCGCGAAGAGGCAAGCTCGGCCTTCGCCGCAAGGGCAAGCGAAGCCGGGTTCGCTTCGTAGAAATAACCAGTAACGGGCTCGATGCGTTGAAAGAGGTGCTGGAAGCGACTGCTTGCAAGTATTTGGTGTGGCCCCGGGTGAGGCGACGAAGTACTGCGCGCTGGTTGTGTCGGAGGAGGATCCTTGCGACAGAGAGAAAGGCGATGTAGAATAAATGTAAGAACAAAGGCAAAGAAAGAAGTTCTGGACTTCAACGACTGTGACGTTTTGCGGCTGCCCCACTCGAACCAAGCACCAGGCCAAGGCACCGCGCCAGGCAGCACGCTGAAAACAGTCTAGCGCACAAAGGAAGCTTTGTCTCTCGCCGCGACGAAACGCAGTTGACGACAGAGAGGGTGCTCAGGTAGAGGGAAATTTCAGGATCAACCCTAAAAGGTGCAAGTTAACTTAGATCCCTATGAGTCAGAGCTTGAATTGCCTTATGTGATTTCTCCATTGTGAGGCAGAAGTGAAAGTGAGGTGAACAGGAAGCGAATAAGATTCACGTGACAGGGTACCTGTTTCGCGTTCTGCCCCGCGCCTTCCTTTGCTAATCCGATTGCTCTACGCGTCGCCAGTGTCACACCTTACACAACGCGATCGCTTCCCGCAATCAGCCGGTCCCCGCCTCAGTGAAGGTGCTTCAACTCTCGTGATGCAAGATGCCCCTTGTCGCGATAGCTCGTTGATCCCGCCCCAGAGCCCCTTTTCTGGGCGTTTTCAGCATGGATAGCGACGAGTTCGATGGCGAGATCGCAGACGAGGACTTCTTGACGGCCTTTGACCAGGTCTCATCGTCCCTTGATCAACGAAGTGCCGCCTTGGCGCTCTCAAATACAAGCAACGGTAACCATAATGCGAAGAAAGGAGTTCCCTCGAAACCTGCGCTTGCGCCCGAATTGGAAGATATTCCTTCCGATGCCTTCTCATCCCCGGAGCCGTTTTTGGAGACGGAACTCACACGGGTTGTTTCATCAACCCGCCCTGCTCGCTCAGGCTTTACCAGGACATCATCTGGGAACTTTCGTCAAATGACCTTATTCGGCGGCGCCATTCTCGAAGATACTCCAAGACCGTCTCAGTCAGCAAACGCGAGAGGTTTCCGAGCAGATCTTCCACGGGAAGAGCCAACTCATCATGAGATCGACAAGGAAGCCATGGAAACCTGGGTTTACCCGACAAACTTGGGTGCTATTCGAGACTATCAATTCAGCATTGTCAAGAATAGTTTGTTTAATAACACGTTGGTCGCTTTGCCAACAGGCCTGGGAAAGACATTTATTGCAGCTACGGTAATGCTCAACTTCCATCGCTGGACCAAAACCGCCAAAATAGTCTTTGTCGCTCCGACGAAACCACTTGTCGCACAACAGATCGATGCATGCTATCATATAGTGGGCATTCCTCGATCTGAGACGACCCTTCTCACGGGTGATATCCCACCGGCATTGAGAGTCGACGAGTGGCAGAAGAAGCGGGTATTCTTCATGACACCCCAGACCTTGCTCAACGATATTTCCCATGGCTACGCGGATCCGAAATCTATAACCCTGTTGGTCATTGACGAGGCTCACCGGGCTGTCGGAGAATATGCCTATGCCAAAGTCACCAAACTCATCCGCCGCTTCTCCAACAGCATTCGCGTTCTGGCCCTGACAGCCACACCCGGGTCGAAAGTTGAGACTGTGCAAGAGGTAATTGATAACCTCGGGATATCGCATTGCGAGATTCGAACCGAGGAGTCCATCGACATCCGTCAATATGTTCATCAACGTGATATTGAACAGGTTGTTCTGGATCCTTCCGATGAGATGGCTCACATCAGCGAACTGCTCACCAACGCCTTGAAGCCGCTCACAGATAAGCTGAGCGCTCAGAACATATTCTACGGCCGCACTCCAATGGCGATCACGGCGTTCGGCCTGTTACAGGCACAGAAAGAATGGTTTGCTACTCGCGGCAGACACACGCCCCAAGCCGTGCAAGGTATGATGCGATCGGTGTTCAGCACGCTTACTAGCATTGGCCACTCGATAAAGCTGCTCAATTTTCATGGCATCAAACCTTTCTATGACAACATGTCCGATCTCCGCAATGAACAAGAAGGGAAAGGGACAAAGGGATCCAAGTACAAGCGACAAATTTTCTCAGACCCCAACTTCCAGGAAATGATGGATAAGATATCGAAATGGCTACGGACAGATGGATTCGTCGGCCATCCCAAGCTCACTGCTCTCGCCGACTGCGTGCTTAACCATTTCATGGACCATGGCGAGGCAACCAGGGTGATAGTGTTCAGCGAGTATCGAGATTCTGCTGAAGAAATCGTACGAATGCTGAATACTCACAAACCTCTTATCAAAGCAAGCATCTTCGTTGGCCAAGCAGATGGAAAGAGGGGCGAAGGGATGAAGCAAGCACAACAGATCGATACCATCGATAAATTCAGACAGGGACAGTTCAATGTCCTGGTAGCCACTTCGATCGGCGAAGAAGGTCTTGACATCGGTCAAGTTGATCTCATCGTTTGTTACGACTCCTCAGCGTCACCAATCCGAATGCTTCAACGTATGGGCCGAACGGGCCGCAAACGTGCTGGTAGGATCGTCTTGCTCCTCATGCGGGGCAAAGAAGAAGACCAGTTTGCAAAGTCCAAGGATAATTACGAGAAGATGCAGAAGCTCATTTGTGAGGGAAGTCGATTCAACTTCCGGTTCGATTTATCAAAAAGAATCGTACCAAGAGATATCCGGCCGGAAGTTGACAAGAGACATGTCGACATCCCCATAGAGAACACCCAAGACAACTCACTCCCCGAACCCAAAAAGCGTCGAGTTCCGCCGGGCAAGAAGAAACCTCCAAAAAAGTTTCACATGCCTGATGGGGTTGAGACCGGCTTTCAGAGCGTTGCGAATCTCTTGAAGGGAAAGTCTAGTACGACCACGCCTAAAATTCAACGAAATCCGGAGCTGGATGACCTCTCTCCTATCCCCGACTTAGAGAGCGTTTTGCTTTCGCAATCTGAACTTAAGGAGTTGGATCGGGCATATCGCGATCTTCCATTCAATTATAGTGTAGTCGAAGAGACGGCGATGCCGTGCATGACATCTTATCCGGAATTACAACGACGACTGACACCGACTTTCAAGGTCAAGCACGGGACTCGAGCACGACGGATGGTCAAAGCCTGGCGCAGAATGGGCACAGATCCTGAAAGCCTGGTTCGACCCTGCCGGTTGGAAGACACAAGCAACTATGGCGAATTACCAGTTCCCGACTTTGTTGAGTCAGATACCGAGAGGGACGCCGTGAAGACCGACAAGATACCGGTGTCACGTAAGCCTCGCAACCAGAAAGCAACTGCTTCTAGAGGTCCTGAGATTGAGGAAGCACCTCAACCTAAGAGAAGAAAAGTGTCCGGAAAACCGAAAGCCAAAACTTCTGCGGCATGCTTTATAGATGACGCAAATAGTGAAGATGAACCAGAAGATGAAGAGGAGGAGGAAGATGAGCTCCCACAAGGTCGGACATCATCGAAAGGGGCTAGAGGGAAGCAAAAGCCGAAAAATCGTCGACAGCCTAAAGCGGGAGGAATCAACAGTGACGAGGTTGGCGACGACTGTGATAGAGATAGCGACTTGATGGAGACTGACGGGTCTGACGACGGCGAGGACCTGCTGGATTTCATTGTGTCTGACAACCATCCCGTCTCAAGTCTGCAGGAAGCAAGCTCAACACTGTTGAGCTCGAGCATGCCAGCACCGACGCCAAAGGCTCCGAGGGAGAAACCCTTCTTTGTGCCTA
The DNA here is from genome assembly GCA_012184525.1 of Xenoacremonium recifei. Taxonomy (NCBI): domain Eukaryota; kingdom Fungi; phylum Ascomycota; class Sordariomycetes; order Hypocreales; family Nectriaceae; genus Xenoacremonium; species Xenoacremonium recifei. The sequence goes on along the minus strand of WOFQ01000008.1, from coordinate 411,308 downwards.
CACACTTCTCAGCCACGCAAGAAAGCGAGGATATCCCGGATCTTGATATGCTTGTCGGTACTGAGAGGAGGAACCTTCAGCAGTCAATAGGGGAGGAGTCTGATGGAGATGTGGGCTTCCGGCGGCCAGCTCGAGGCCGTCGAATTGTGCAGGACGAAAGCGAAGAGGAAGATTAAATGGGAATGGAGCACCGGAGTCTATGAAGGAAACTAACTGGCCAGGACGGGCATATACCACGGAGATAATTAGATGGCAGAGCATATATTCAATGAGCTATGGAAATGTACAAAGTGCCTGCCGCATTTACGAAACAGGTCGTGCTGCGTTGTCTTCGAGAACCTAGATTCTAACAATTGATTAGCCTTGTTCCTTGAAGTCATGAATCAAACAACTCAAGGGCAAGAATCTCGAACTTCAGAAACCCAATTTATAAGCAACACGGCCACCACCACACCTGTCATTTAGGTATTGTTGACGGCGAAGCAGAAGCAGTCTCAGACGGCTCTTCCTATGATTGTAAAGGGTGAAGAAACTCATCATACGAGATGGAAATGTCAAAAATGAAAAATAGGCTTACCGTGAGTCTTGTAGCTGGGCTGGCGTGTAACCCATACACCACAGGTGTGTTGATTTAGGTAGGTAGTCAACACCGGCTCAGGTTCAATGAGGGTGTGAGAGGCTGAGAACAGAGCAGCGGACAGAAATTTCAGCGTTTTGTAGCTCTCCCCGCTTATCGGCTTATCGCCTATCCGCACGGACCCGAATGACCCCACGTCCTCCACCCGTCCGCCCAGCCAATCGGCTGCGCTTCATTGGGGCCTCTAACAAGGGCACGTCACCAACCGCCGGCACTCCATCACCACTGTCATCCGTCATCCTCAGGCTGAACCGCTTCGCTTCCCGCTCCACGCCGCACTGACGGATACTTCTGCTCGCTTCCCATTTCTCCTTGCCAGAATCAAGACACCATGGGCTCGTCGGGGATTGTGGCCCTCAAGTTTGTCGGCACTGTGTCGCTAGGCTTGTTGACGGTATGTTTGGCTTGTTTCTCCAGCTCTGGGTCGTTGGCGTGATGGTTGCATGCGCATCGTCGTCTGGCTTCCGTGTGCGCCCGGGCCTGGCGAATGTGCCTCTCCCCGCACTTTTGGCGATGCAAATGCAGTCCCATTCACATCCAGCGCCCTTGTGTCTATTCTATGCGATAATGGCTGCTGACAATCTTTCTACAGGGCGTCTCGTACTCCGTCACGGCCGTTGCGCTCCCCACGCTCCTCCGCCTTCCCAGCTCCTCCGCAGCATCCCATGGCCTCGCCACTCTCACCGCCGTCCTCGAGTACCGGGTCCTCGCGCTCACCTCGCTGGCCTCGGCGCCCTTCTTCCTCTCCTTCGTCCTCGCCAACCGCTCGGCTCGCCACCCATACCTGCTCTACACTTCTCTCCTCGCCGCCCTGTCCTCGGTCGTGCCTCGATTGATGCCTCCGACCCCTGCTGTGCGGCATGTGACTCCTGGACCCGTGAAGGCCTCCTCTAGGGCGCGCATGGAGGCGAGCTACGAGGTTCTTGGTGATGTGCACAGCGAGGCTGCCAGCGAGGAGGAGATTGAGGACGTCAACGGGGAGGAGCTGCGGACCCAGGTGCTGGGACTGGGGCGAGAGTATCTCGTTAGGATGGCTCTCTCATCATTGGGCTTCGGTATGGCTGTTATTGGCATCTGGGGTGACGGTGCTCCCCAGGCTGTTGTCTACATCTCCTAAAAGGAGGAGGATGTTACGAAATGAGTTCCGTTTGTTACAATATTTATGATTATCATCTGTCGAGAGATCTAGGCGTTTTCTGTCCCTTGAGTTTCACAAGGCAATGAAAGTGTTGACGGCTGGCACCTCTCCAATCCACCACAATGGGAAACCCCAGGTAGTTATTACCGCACATAACTGATTATGTATACATGCAATGAACATGAATGATTCTTCCAATGACATAAAAACTATGGGCAGACTAACATGCCACGTGCTGGGCGATAGTATGTACTCAGCGCTCATGATACTCACCACAATTCTCACACAGCCCTGGCTCCTCCCCTTCATCGTCGTCCTTCTTCTCATCGTCCTTCGACTTCCAGGCCCGCCCCAATCGATTCCTAAGTTCGGTCACAGAAAAGTCGTTGACCTCCTGCTCCTCCTTCTCTTCCTGCGGCTCGTCCTCTTCCGCACGAGGCTGGATGCTGAAGTAACGCGATGCCGTGTACTTCTCACCAAGCCGTTTCGCCACATCGTTCGCCTCGTTCAAGCTCACCAGTCGGCGTCGATCGGGGTTGAGCTCCATCGCCGTGCTGCAAAGGTCCCAGATGACTCGCTTTCTAGTCCGGGTATCCAGACCGTTGCTCTGGTGGTGACGTGAACCTCGTCCCATAGCGGCGAGAATACGTACAAGTTCTTCGCCATCGTAGGCCCCAGACAAGCCAGCGCTGCGGATGAGCTCCTGGATCTGTTCGGGTGTCCTGTTCTTGACCTGCGCCTTACCAGCGAATTCCTCGGGTTTCTTGCTGGCGAACTCGCCTAGCTTCTCCTTGCCATCTAGCCGCACTGCATTGGGCTTCGCCAACTTCTCGGCAGTGAGACGATCGTGAGCAACTTCCGCAGGGGTGCGGCCGACAGCGTTCTCGCGGTACAGCAGGCGAGGCTTGAAACTCGTCAGGACGCTGACGATGGAAACCATGTTGTGCATGATGGCCGTGTGCAGGCATGTCTCGCCGGCGCCGTTGAACATCTCGAGCTCTTCGCCCTTAGAATATTCGAGCAGAAGCTTCAGCATTTCGATCTCATCCTGTGCATTTTGGTACGGCTTCGTGATCCTGGGGCTCCAGTGGCCGGCCCAGGGGCTGTAGTACCTGTCAGAAGCAGTACCGCAGGCCTGCGTGACCCAGGTGTGCAATGGCGTAGTGCCGTTCTCGTGAAGATTCTTGCGTTGGAGGAACAGGTGGCTCCGAAGGTCGGCGTCCAGGAGATCCAATAGAGGGCGCAGTTGGCCGGCCTTTGGGTTACAGGCGATGGCTGCGTGGAGGATATTCTCACCCGCAGTGTTGCGGACCGATTGGTTCGCATTTGCGCTTAGCAGGATCTTGGCGAAGTTTGTTCGACCCAGGCGGCAGGCCACCATTAGGGGAGTGTCGCCGGACGTGTTCTTCTTTTCAATGGCACCGGGGCAGGCCTCAACGACGTACTCAAGAAGCTCGTTGGCGTCATCGCCTGGCTCTGCTAGGACAGCACAATGGATTACCAGATCGTCTATTACTTCGTTAGCTTTGCTATGTTTGTGGGAGCGAAACACTTACTGTCGGCCCCCAACCATTTTGAAATAGCTCGGTCGAAACCACCAGGGCTCTCCTTGAGATGCTTCAATCGGGAGTCCTCACGCCCAGCCTTCGACTTGCTGAACTCGCTATATTGGCGATGCGGAGCGTCTCCAAGGAAGTATTCGACACTCTGCACGTTCCCACCAATGGCTGCATGGAGAAGGGGCGGTGTCTTCGAACCAGTCGTTCTGACGACCATGTTGCGTCCTGCCGAAGCCCAGTCCTTTCTAAATTGCGCATGAGAAGAACTGTTTGACATACTTTGGGGCTGATCCACTTACCTCTTTTTGCCATAGACCGTCAAGCCTTGGTAGTATCGGGGTTTCTTGTTGATCTCTACACCGCTCTTCTTCACCAAGTGATCAAGAGGAATACCTGCTCCGGTACGCTTGATGACGAGAGACAGGAGACGGGTCTTGCCGTGTTCCACTGCCCAGCGGAAGTCGTCCTGGGAGAAGGTAAATCTACCGGAAGAGTCTTCCTCGTCATCCCCCTCGAGCTTCTGGCCAGCATAATGCTCAGCCATATCCAGTAGTGCCTCGAGGCCCTTGGCATCGTCGTTTTCAAAAACGTGCTGGAAAATGCTTCTCTTGGAACCGTGGTAAACAACCTCTTCTCCCTCCATCTTGAAGCTAGGCACGTTCTTGCAAAGCACAGTCAGGGGTCGATCGTGAGACTTGACTTGCATGGAGACCTGTCCAATGTTCTCAATGGTGAAGTCGTTGTCCACCTTCTCGGACACAATACGAGGTTCGGCATCCTCAGAATCGTCTGATTCCTCCTCTTCGCTGTAACATTCGTCATCATCCTCATTGTTGTTCGTCTCCATCCTGAAGCGTAGCTTATCCTTGCTCGGAGGCGAGTACTGGACCTTGACAATTTCTAGAATCGCTCGAGCAATGTCATGATGACCACGCATAAACGCGATTGAGAAAGGAGTGTTCGTCAAGTTGTCGTTTATGGCCATCTTCAGGGGTGGCTGGGCGTCTTCAGGCCCCCAGGGCTGAAGACAGAGCAGCTTGATACGGTCAAGGTCTCCAGTCCAAGCAGCCTCCATCCTAGTGAGAGTCAATAAGTGGTCATCATAGGTCAATAGTCAGACTTACAGGTCGATGTAGCCATCCCTTCGTGTCTCGGTCATCTCGCTGTCGCCGTAAAAGGAGATGTCGAAACTGTACGGTTTCTTGCTTTCCGGCTGGGACGTCGACTCATTAGGTCGAGCGTAAGGGCTCGTCTGCGTCTTGATATTAGGGTGAATCTCCGCGAACGTCTTTCCACCACGAGAAATAAGAGCATCTCGAAGGGCCTTGACCCGGTTGAGCATATCCTTGACAGCCTCCAATTTCTCAGACACTCCTTTGAGCTCTGAAATGCGCTTGATCGTCTCTTCATGTGTCTCCACCGCTTTCTCGTATCTCTTGACCTCAGCCTGGGCATCTTCTGAGACCACCCATCGTTTATAAGATCCAGATGGAATCTTGTCCAAAAACTCATCGATCCCAAATGGCTTGATGGGTTCCTTCGCTTGCTCCTCTCCAGTGTATTTCTCTAGAGACTTGATGAAGGACTCCACCAAGTCCAACGCAGACTCTCCCTTGTTCCAGTTCCGCTGGTACTCGTTGAAGATGAGCTGTTCAGATCTCGAAGTCAGCGCATTTGGATCAGCACCGTTCTCAAGCAATGCAATAGCTATCTCTGGGGTTTCGCTGCGAATTGCGCAGATCAAGGGCTGCTCCAGAATCTCCTTGTATCTCCTCTGGTTTGATTCCAATGATCCGAGCTTATCGGATTGGTTGGGCGAGATGCGGGCGGCCTTGAGCCAAGTTTCGAAGTCGACTTGTGCCTTCGCGCCGGTATTCAATAGTTTGAGGACAAGAATGGGATCTTCTTGCTGGATTGCGCTGTGAAGCGGCGAGATGGTGGTGGTATTCCATGGATTTCCGGCAAAAACCATGTGGTTGATGGCTGTCTTGACGCCTGTCTTGTCGTCTTCCCAGAGCTCGTCGATGAGGTCCATTCGGCCATCACAGACATAGCGATGGAACGCCGTGCAGCCATTTGAATCGCCCTGAGACGAGGTCGCACCCAATTTCAACAGTAGCTGAGCCATTGACTTTGCCTTCTCCCGAGGCAGAGCCAGGGCAAGAGTGAGCGTCAGGATAGCCGCAGTTTCCGAGGGATTGTTCTTGTTGAGGAATTTGATTGGGAGGATAGAATCAGCTCCGTACTTCAACAAAGTTAGTTATCCATCTATGTGCCGGGCCAATGGCAGACTTACATCGCAGAGTGCCTTAACAGCATCCTCGTTCCCTTCAATGATAGCAAGGTGAAGAGGGGAGCAAGGGATGTCCCAGGCCAGAACATCAATCTGGTAGTAATCTGGCTCATCCTCTGACTCCTCAGGAACCTGGTCCTCTTTTTCCTGGCTATCCCCTTTCTTGATCTTAACAAAGGAACCCGTGGTCATCGATACTGCATCCGTATCCAAGTCCATGGGATCCCCACCAACGAGTTCACCATCAGACTCGTCGCTGGAATCGTCCGTCTCATCGGAATCGGCGGCCTTCTTCTTCTCACTTGTTTTCTTGTCAGTTCCGTCACCCTTGGCAGCTTGACGACGCCTATCCTGACGATCTTCTTCAGCTTGTTCATTCTCGATACTCTTCTCCATCAGGATCTTGATCAGTTCCACGTCTCCTCGAGAGGCAGCCAAATGAAGAGCAGTCTTGCCATCAGCCAGACGAGCAGTGAGACGAGCGCCGTGCTCAATAAGGCATCGAACAACCTCGGGAGTGGACGTCATCACGGCCAAGTGAAGGGGAGTTCTTCCCGTATAGTCTCTCTGATTAGGATCTGCTCCATCCTGGCTGAGCCAGTTGAGAACGTCGTCCAGATCGGCATCGACAATAGATTGGCAAAGGCGGGCGGTGTTTCCGACATAAGCCATGTCGGTCCAGTCAGACTCAGTCAGGGGGTTGAACGAGCCGATTTGTTGCCTTCCAGGGTCGTCGATGAGGAAGGTAACTTTGCCTGAAATATAAATCTCAGCTTCCTTTTCCGCCACTTCAATCTCCTCATCGGTGACTGGTTTCGGGCAAGAACCACAACAGTCCTCAATCACATCATCAACCCTGCCGAAGAAGGCTGGGTGACGGTGCAGGTAGACTTTACGTTCTGCGGGCTGATTCCACTCTGCGTTCAGAAGAAGATCGCGCGTATAACAAAGCTTCTCAATTCGCTTCGCGTTGAATTTCTGACCGTAGGGCACAGTGAAAGTGTGGTAGTTGCTGATGTCTTCTTCAGAGAGCCAGTCCGCGATTTCGTCTTCATGGTAGTCCTTGATGTTCCCGTGCAGAATGCGCTGGTTATTCCGTTGGATTGTTGGACGACCACGTTCTTCACGGCGCTTGTTGAGATAGGTCTCTCGAGCAGAGGTGGTCGGGAGTCTTTCCAGAACAAGAAGGCGAGCCAACCCAAGCGTTCTCTGAAAGCTCCGCTCGAAGATAGTAGGATCAACACGAGATCGATCAAGATCGGGCCAGTAGACCTCGAAGTTTCGATGAGAATACTTCGAAAGACGGTTTTCGTACGAAGGGCTTCGACGAGTCAAGTCAATGTGGTTGATTTGCGTGATAAAGCTTCCCAGGGCTCGGGGAGTCACGTAGACTTGCTTGCCGTCGTAGGCGCCGCCAGCGGCATCGATGTCAAAGCCAGTAAGAATCTCGCTCACAGACTTATATACGCGCAGAACAATCTGATTTCTTGTGAGTTTCAAAACATACATCATCGTGTGACTTTGATTGTGTGCTTCATACCTGGACATGTCGAACAGGGTACTGACTGGCGATCGTGATCGCATACTTTGTTCTTACAACAGTGACCTCATTGAGAAGAGCTTCTCGGATAGCCTTTTCGATCTGCTGAATCTTTTCGATGGCTTGTTCATGTGTAAGGCCGTACAAGAACAGATCGACGTCAGAAGCTGGACAGAACTTCTCATGATAGTATTCTCGAAGCTTCCGCTTGGTGGCGTTGAACTCCTTGGGTACTGGAAGAAGGCAGTTAACTACGGAGGAGCCAGCTGCGACAACATTGCTCCAGTCCATGTCAACGAGCGATGATTCAGAAAAAACATTGAAGTTCTTCTGAAACTCGGTCAAGTCGGTAACGGTGGCGGGAGATCCATGAGGGCGGCGCTTATCGTCCGGAAGAGGCATGACATACTTCGCCTTCTCCTCCTCGGACTCGCCCTCGAGGTCTCTGGCACGAGTGGTGATGTATTTGGTGTCGTCAGTGAAAAGGGGCAGTACATTGAGATGAGGGTCGTTCAAGAGCGGATTTTGGCGATCCTGGGCATAGACCGTTCTCAAAGCAGCTTCGAAGCTTCGATACGGCTCCATGATATCAGTCATGGGTGTCTTTGGATTCTCGGCGATGTACTTTGCCAGCTCCGCATGGGGAACTGGGATCTGGGGTAAATCTGCCATGATTGCGGGGTGATTGTGGGAAGAGAGAATAGGTGGCTTCAAAGGATATGGAGGATCGCAATAGAAACGACGAGAAGAGGCAATAGAAAGACAAAATGAGGTGGTTCGAAACTTCAATGGCTTGAGAAATGACCAGTTCGTACACCGTCTTCGCGGCTGAGAACTAAGGAGAGGGGCAGTGGATAGAGGTGGTGGTTTGAGATGCCAGCAATGCAGTTCTCGTGATACTCTTGCTGATCTTCTAACGCGCACGAGGCGACAAAGAAGGCTGTTAAAGGGATAGAGGAGGGTTGCATGTGTATGTTTCGTGAGAATCATGGTCGGTAAGGAGTCGGAATTGACTTTATTATAGCCAAAGCTGGCATGGCGGAGACGCTCGCTTGAGGCCATCGTCTGCCCCAGCATTGCCTAAACACAGCTATTTGCTAGCAGGGGTTATCCCGCCAAGAAGGCCGGCTTCAGCACACGAAATCCAGTGATATGGGCCGCCAGCACACAGCTTGGCGCCACAGACCCCGCTGGTGCCTGGCTAATGGCGATTGGAGACCTGTCAGATCACCAACAGTCTCGCTGCTGCAGTGCGAAACCGTGAATGTAGACATCCATCCGCCATGGCGTGAGACGACGTGAGACGTCGTGAATGATCGGCACTCTTTTCAGGCAGAACAGGCCCAAACGCAGAGGAACAGCAAATGCAACAGCCAGAGGCGAGACTCGAATTGCTACCGGATTCAGTATACTGCCCGACGGGGGGGTTCAGCTGGCGGAGACCGCAATAAACCGTCGCAAACAACCTCCAGACTAGCGTGTCGAAAGGCTCTAGAGGGAAGGCTTAGGCTTTCAATCTCGCTCGACAAGAAACAAGCCAAGGCTGAATCTGCCTACAATGAGGGGATCAGGCCATCCTCCATCTGTCAGAACTCCGCAATGAAGTACGTACGCACGACTGCACCGGATGTGGACTTGGAGCTCACATTCATCTCCGATTGTGATGGGATATTCCAATCCACCCTGTAATATCGTCGCATCTTCATATCTCCTCGCCAACAAGTATCTAATCAAGCAATGAACGTGTCGCTGTGTAGCAAACTAGTCTCTCGTCTGCTCCTATCGTGTAGAAAGGCTATAGGGTAGGTTGCACTTAACTAAAAATATGAGTACGGAGTAAGATAAAGGCAAAATACGTTATAATGAGCGGTCAAAGATGTCAGAGTGTCAGTTTTATTCCCCATTGACAGCCACCGACACGACTGAAGCCCTTGCTTGAGTTTGAGCACCGGCCTGGCAAAACTTTCCGACCCTAAACCACAATTCAGAACTAAATTTTACTACAGAATGGAAGAAACCGAAATATTTTAGAGTACTTCCGTTACTGTTCTGGATTTTTCTACTGCTTTATTTTATGATATATATCATATAACACCATGTCAGGGGTTCTTATCCCAATCCCCGATTCAATAGCCCTGACCCGATAATGCATTTATTATGGGTGCTTGATAGTCAAGAGTTATGTGCATGTTAGTTAGGGCCAATTTGCAAGTCGCAGATATGAGAGAAGTTGACTGGAATGCGGCTCTCTGGCCGTCAACCGTATAGCCGGGCCTCGCCCACGTGAGTGAGAGTCAAAAGACGGCACTCGAGACAACGCAGCATAGAGCCTCTGGATGAAATTAATTTCGCCCAATGAGAAGATCGTCGGGCTTTCGATGAATTTCCACCTATATCATTTTAAGATCCTGGCTGCTGGCAATGCCATCCACCCATGTTGCTGGTTCCGGACCGCCGGCCTGGTCGCGGCTCACGGAAGCCGGCCGCCTGCGGTTTCGCCACGGCCGCCCGACTTCCTGCGCCGCTTTTATCTGGCCCGGCTACGCTAAACTCAGACGTTGCTTCACTGCCAGAATGACCGATGGCCGTTGAATACGATGATGCATTACCGAATATGCCGTTTCTCGGCGGAACGGTCCCTGTTGACTCAAGGGTTGGGGAGGCCGTCATGGAAGGGCAAAGTTTTCAACCCGACGCTGCATTGTTCTCCTTAGATTATTACTTCTTCTACCACACATTCGACTTTTCGCCCTCATCTGAGTTTTCGCTCGAGTTCCAACTTGCCTCCCCAAGTTTCAAAAATATCTCCAAACTTAATCAGAGAAATCCAACAAGATGGCAGTGGCCCCTGAGGTTAGCCTACAGACCTCTCACCGGGAGACTCCCGTAGAGAGCAGGGACAACAGCCCGCCTCCCAAGAAGGAGTCTTCCACATCTCGCACAACTATAACCCGGTTTATGGATCATCTTTCAGATGACATCCGACCAACTGCCTTTGCAGAGATTCAACTACTAATTCTGACCTTTTGCACCGGCATGCAAGGTGAGCAAACTTGTATATCCCTTCACCACGAATCTGTCTAAACTTCGTCTCCCCAGATGCCACCACATTTCCAGACTACCACTGCTTCGCATCCAACCAGACGGGTAACACTGTCTTTCTGTGTCTCGCCCTCGTCCTCCCCCAGCTCAACGGCGAGATGTTCATCACATCCAACATCGGCATGGCCCTCGGCATGTTCCTCGGTGCCGGCTGGTTGACAGGCCAGCTGAGCCACATCATTGGGCCTCGCAAGCGATGGTGGCTTCTTCTCTGCAACTTCATCCAGTCGGCTCTCGTGCTGGCTGCCGCAGCTATCCAATACGTTTATGGGATCGAGTTGAGGGGAGCCGCAACACTCGCTGTGATCGGACTGATGGCTTTTGCTGCCGGCAGTCAAGTGGTACAGTCCCGAAGCCTGGCAATGACGGAAATCAGCACTGCCATGGCGACGGCTGCTTGGGTTGATCTGATGATTGACAAGAAGTTGTTGGTTCTGGACAACCGACCACGCACACGTCGTGTTGCCTTCCTCTTGACCTTGGTCGCCGGATCGCTGGTTGGAGCTGTCATCTACCGACATGTAGGCTCACCCGCAGTCATCGTCATTTCCGGAGCAGGCAAGTTCCTTGTTACGATTCTGTACTTGTTCACAAATGCGGAAACCAAGCAGCCGGAACTATCTGCGGTATGATGAAAATATGAGAAAAGTAGTTGGGGAAGGGGGTGGACAGTACCAGGATAGACCTGGGAGCTTGTCGGTGGAATGTGGTTTTCATAAAAGGGCCAGAGGCTCAACAAGACACAGCCTCTAGAGATGGACAACTCCGGCGTGGGTTATAAGGAATAGGGAAAAGTACTGCATATTAGATTTAGATGGGACGGTAAAGCCAGCGTAGTCATAGCATTGTGTAGCGATTTTGGATTTAATCTAAGCAGACATTTACTTCACCAGAATTTCCCTTTTGACGTGCATTCCCATCTGGATTTCCCACGGCATTCACTTGGGATTCTGGGCGATTCCGATGTGTTGTTGGGCACGGAAAGGTCCGGGGACGACAGCCGGTTCAACATCCCTTCGGATCAGGCCTTCATCGTGTGTGCCCAATCCGACAGACGGCGCCAACGGCCTGACCCTGGCATCGGGCGGCATCATTAGACGGGACGTGCAAGTACGGGTTTGGTCCCATCTCCCGGGATCGCAACTCTGACAAGTACATCGAGCCAATCGCAGCGTCCGCCGGCAACCTTACAGAGATCGGGGCGGCTCCTTGTGGGTCACTTCGGGCGAGGTTCCGGCCGGCATCACCGACATCCTTCAACACCGACTTCCGCGAGGGTTGGAAAGGTCGAGAAGAACGGTTGTGAAGTCATTGTCGTGGCGAATCTTGTTTTTCATCCCAAAGGTCGCCGAGGATTGGGCATATCTGGTTTTGCGCCTTGACATCTTGGCTGTCATCTTTCTTGATTGCCCGGCTCCCGGGAACAGATTTCGATGCCATTGAAACAGGAGCAGCCGTTGCGACATTGACATTCATTGGATATTTAATAGATGCAGGGGGGAAGTCGTTGCAGTTCGCCGATCATCCAATGACTTACACCATTCTGTAGGGTTGCTTGGCTGTCAGCTTGTGTGCATTAGCCTGGAGTCGAGGACAATCAAGTCTCCAGGGTAGTGCACCCGGTTTTTCCTAGTAGTCGGAGGCGATCGACAACGAGGACTTCGGCTTGTCGTAGGTTTGTCAATAATATGTTCTCTCTGTTGATCCATCGCGGCATGTGAGGTATCCGATTTCATGATGATGAGGCCGGTTCCCGTTCCGCAACGATAGCCGAGCCGAAGCCCGTAACGGTCAAGAAGCTTAGACAAGTGAATCTGTAAAGGTAGAGTTGCGGTTCGTTGAGCGTAGTCCAACCGCCAAGCGTGTTAGTTCCGCGTCAGAATGAAAGAACATACATTCGAAATAAGAAAGAGAGAACAATAAAAAAGTTATGCTATCGTCCATGCAAACATGAATTCACATTGCATCTCAGTCTATGAGGGAAAGTCGCAGGAGGCATGCGATCACGTGCACACGCATCTGATGACTAACACACGCGTGACGCGGAAAGTGCACTCCACTGTGAGCTTCACGACAATAACGGGTGGGCAGGCTTCAGCTAACAGTCAGCAACACGTATGAAATACAAATGTTCGACACGAAAATTCCTGAGCAGTACTCCGACAGCCACAAGTCGGCTTCATGACTCGCAACAATCTCTCAGATCAACTGTCCTGGCTGCTGCACAATCTCGCGCTTCATCGACCCAAAACACTATCGTTCCCCGCCAGTATCGACACCCTACTCTCGGCATCCTCCCAATCGCAATCGTCGTCTCGATCAAGAATCTTCGAACAAGAGCCGCCCTCCGAGTCTGTATCTGGACTCGCTTCAGGAGCGCGCCCAAACAGCAGAACAAATGGCTTGCCCAAGCCTCCAGTCACACTTCAACAGGACTTTGATGAGGTGATGGTCATAGGGGAAAACATGGCTCGCCTTACTTCTACCAGCAAATCAAAGCGCCCAGGCCTTGTATCTAGACAGCAACAACTCCTTACCCCCAGCTCTACCAAGGGGACTTCTCGAGTGACCCAAGTTGAGCCCGTGGGAAGGAATCAAAAAGGTAAGATGACTGGAAACTGCAAGCTCTTGAATTGGACTGACACTCCTCAAGTCGCCCAAACTCCACAGAAATCCGGCAAACATGCGTTGCTCAACCACGATAATGGCAGAAAATCACAACCGCCACGCCAATCCAGCCCCGATTTCGCCGATTTCGACGCGGATGACCTTGAATGCATGGACTTGACCGGAGATACGTTCGAATCGTCAGACTCAGTTCAATTCGGATCAGAAGTGAGGCTCTGGCGAGAGGATTATGCGTCCCGACCAGAACCAACATCTTCGTCAAAGAAACGAAAGAGTACCGATATTAGTGGCGGAGACTTCGACACGTCCGGCGAGTTCCCAGATGTCTACGAACTGCTGGGAACAGATCCACCGATCTCCAGTCCTCTACAACGCCCTGTCACAAGTCAGCGTAGCCATACTAGCGGCTCAAGCCTACAGCGAGTCGAGGACTTGAAATCCAGTTCCGGACTGGTACGAAGCAGCCCGAAGAAGGAATTCGATTCACGGAGAGAAAGATTGGACGCTGTCAGCTCGTCTGCGAAGCAGCCCTCAAGCAGCAAAAAGGCCAGTAGTCAAAGGCGTGAGACCTTGCTGGGATCATCCCCTTCTAGTCGCAAAAAGGCGAAGCACAACGAGCACGATACCATGCACACGCCAAGCGCCACCAGAGTGCTCCGGAACGCGATAGACGAAGTCGGAAATGACGACTTGGTCATACCTGATTCTGACGACGAGTTCATGACGCCACCGTCTCACAACAGCTCCATGGCTTTCCCAAAGGAACCCGTGAAGGACCTGATGCAGCAGCAACCTTCATTCTCTACATCCCAACAGGCAAAGGCCTCCAGTCATTCTCAACATATGATCAATTCCCCTCGTATGTCTCAGGAACCTGCGACTGTACCTTTGTTGAATCCGAAATTGCGTCCAGCAAGTTCCTCACATGACGGAGCTAATGTGGTATCCTATGACAATCCAGAACCGCCATCATCAAGTCAAAGACCGGAGCTTCTCAACATGCTGTTTTCGAATGCTGCGATGCTACCAAAGCAAAGAGATCTCATTGATCAGCACATACAACAGAATGATAAGGACTTTCTACGTGCGATCCAAGAGCGCTGGCCGAAGGAAAGACGAAACCAGATCAAAGTTGAGAAAGAGCGGCTATTAGAACAACAAGCCGCGCTGAAAGATGCATCCAATTTGATGAACTCTTATAGATCCTTCTGCGACAAAAGGGAGATGCTGGCCCAGCGCATTGCTAGGGCTTATTCCGAAGGACTCGACACCGAAGAGGATGAATCTCGGCTCGATGAATTGACCGATGAGATTCAAAAGATGGAAGAAACACTTTTGAAAATGTTGTCTGATGCAGGCATCCAGGAATCTAACCTTCACCAAGACGCTTTAGACGTGATCAATACGTCAACTCCCAGTCACGCAATTGTATTGGGAACCCAACCAGCTCTCCGACATAGTGTCAACATGTCTTCTGCTTCCCGGGAGGCTTCATTTATTGAACCGGGGACACAGGTCATTCATCAAACACAAATACCTCCTGCATCGAGGATGAGCATCATTTCCCAAGAAGAAGATGAAGACATTCCAGAGGCCTTGTTCCCTCGAGAGCCCTCAAGATTGTCCATACCCGCTCATCGATTCCAGCCGCCTCAACTGCCCCAGCCACCTCGACGACAGAAAACTTTCAGTGATGCCGAGTTCATGGTTGAGGAAGAGGGTTTTGTTGACCTGGACGACTTTGAGCCCCAACCCGCCCCAAGATCCGCCAAAAAGCAGCCGCCTTCCAGCACCCGAAAGGCAACACAGGGTGCGAGGCAATATCGACCGGCTGGAAATGAGTTCAGCGATTTCAGTGACGACGAGGAAATGCTAGCTTTTGTCCAAGATTGTGAGACCCGACAGTCTATGGGGATGGCCTCTTCCGGTCCCAGATCGATATTTTCAGAGACATCCGGGAATGCTGGGGGTCCAAAATCACGAATGCCATCTAAGCAAGTTCAAAAATCGGGTTCGGAGGCCAGGATCCCGCCAGAATTGATGAGACACCCATGGTCACCGGAGGTCCAAAAAATGTTGAAAGACCGATTCAGGATGAAAGGCTTCCGTCACAATCAGCTCGAAGCTATCAACGCCACTTTAGCTGGTGAGGATGCCTTCATCTTAATGCCGACCGGGGGTGGAAAATCCCTCTGTTACCAGCTTCCAGCTATTGTCAAGAGTGGCAAGACTCGAGGTGTCACCATCGTCGTGTCCCCTCTCCTCAGTCTGATGCAGGACCAAGTCAACCATATGAAAGCGCTGGGAATACAGGCTGTTGCCTTCAACAGTGAATGCTCAGCGGAATACAAGAGACAGGTCTTGACTGCCTTCAATGAGCGCAGTCCAGAGCACTTTGTTGAGCTCTTGTATGTTACTCCGGAGATGGTCAGCAAGAACATGGTCTTCCAGAGGGCCATGCAGACATTACATCGAAAGGGAAAGTTGGCCCGTCTTGTCATTGACGAGGCTCATTGTGTCAGTCAATGGGGTCACGACTTCCGCCCTGACTACAAGAGTCTTGGTCAAATTCGATCCCAATACCCCGGTGTGCCAGTCATGGCTCTCACAGCTACAGCAACCCAGAACGTCATAGTCGACGTAAGACACAATCTGAGCATGTCTCGTTGCAAGATTTTCTCGCAAAGTTTTAATCGTCCGAATCTGTACTACGAAGTCAGACCCAAGGGTAACAAGGCTAACACCATGGCGAGCATCATCTCTTTGATCAAATCCAAGTATTCCGGGATGAGCGGCATCGTATACACTATCTCTCGCAAATCGACGGAGGAGGTCGCACAGAAACTCTCGGAGCAAGGCATTGCAGCGAAACACTACCATGCACAGGTCGAGTCGCAGGAGAAGGCTGAGGTTCAGAATGCCTGGCAAAAGGGCATCATTAAAGTTGTGGTTGCCACCATTGCTTTCGGTATGGGCATCGACAAGCCTGATGTCAGATTTGTGATTCATCATGGCCTCCCGAAGAGCCTGGAAGGCTATTATCAAGAAACCGGTCGCGCGGGGAGAGACGGAAATCCTTCCGATTGCATTCTCTATTACGGCAAGGCGGATATAAGAGTCCTGAAGAGAATGATTGAGGATGGTGACGGCAGTAACGAGCAAAAGGACCGTCAAATGGTGATGTTGAGGCGCGTCACTGCATTTTGCGACAACAAGGCCGACTGTCGGCGGACAGAAGTGCTCCGTTACTTCGGCGAAGATTTCACACCCTCTCAATGCAACAAATCATGCGACAACTGCAAAGCCAACCTCGTTTTCGAGCAGCAAGACTTCTCTGACCTTGCCTCTGACGCTATCCGGGTAGTTCAAGCCCAGAATCGGATAACCGCAAACCAATGCGCCGATATTCTCAGGGGGGTCAAGTACCCTCAATATGAGTCGCATGACTCAGAAGAATGGTATGGCTCGGCCGCAGGCATTAAAAAGCATGAGGTCGTCAGAGTTATTGAAAAGCTTTCTGCCGAAAAAGCCTTTATCGAGGACAATGTGGTAGGAAATCATGGAATGGTTAACGAGTACTTGAAACCTGGACCGACAGCAAGACTCTTTCTTACAGGCCAACGAAAGCTTCTGATCTCAATCCAGGTCGATGCAGAGCCCAAGACAAGCAAGAGCAAGTCGAAGAAGGCTACGAAAAAGAAAACGAAGGACCAAGACACCTTGCCTCTTCAGTCGACATATGTATCATCTCCAGTCGATAGACGCAAGAAGCGCAACCGTGTCGTCGACAGCGACGACGAAGTTTTCGACATGACGACTCAAGGATATGCTAATGATGGGTTCGTCATATCCGATGATGAGATGGATGACGATGAGGAGGACCCGTACGAGGAACTCCCGGCTCATCGCCCAGCCCGACCGCCGTCAAAGAGGACTGGACCACCTATTTCCAACGACTCGCGGATGGAAGATTTGCCCGAGATACACCAAGATATTGTTACAGCTTTTGTCCGCGAGGCTCGCAAGTTGGAGGAGCACATTCGAAACAAGAAGGAGCTGCGGAAACCTCTTTTCACAGAACGTGACTTCAGAGAGATGGCCATCAACTGGACAACATCAATAGACAAGATGAGGCGAATTACCGGGATTGACGTACAGAAAGTCAACGAGCATGGTCCCAAGATCCTCACCATCCTCAGGAGACACTACGAGATGTATCAGGAGATCGCCGGCGCCATGGACGAAGATGATGACGACCAACAGGTTGTCGACCTCATCAGCTCAGACGTCGAAGCCGAAGAGGAAGAAGACGGCGAAGACTCACACTACTTCCCCGCCCAGTCGCGCCCCGAAGTCCAAGCCTTCCACAGCCGACTCGAGGACCTCGGCAACCAACCCGGTCCAAGCAAGCCACCACCACGGTCGAACAACAAATCCGGCGGCAGGAAGTTCTCAGGCAAGAGGTTCTCGCGAAGAGGCTCTAGTGCTGCCCCGAAGCGCAAGACGGCCGGGACTGGGAGGAAGGCCAGCGGGGGCGCTGCTGCGAATGCGTCTAAACCTTCTGGTAGTGGGTTCAAGCGAGATGGCAAGCTCGTCAAGAAGAGTAACGGCGGTATTGGCCTGATGCCGCTGTGAGAGATATGGGCTTTCATGATGAAGACATACCTGCGCAGACCAACTAGACAGATACAAGAGTATTATACAGATGTGTGGCTGGAGACTTTGGCGGGACATAGCTTAGTTTAGGACGGATATGACTTATATGAACAAGAAACGATTTACACACGAAGTCACAATCACAGGCTCAAATGGAGGGAGACTTGCATTTTTCAAAAGCGTGCTCTTCGTATTAATCCGCTCCCCTGCCCCGCCATCTTGGGGAAACCAAGCACTTCTAGTACAGCATTGGGGGGTATAAGCGCTCCTGAATGTAGATAACTTAGCCTTCGCTGCGCGAGACCGCTCAAGATAATCCCGAACTGCTCTCTCAACTCGCCACCATAACATCGAAGGGACGAATAAGATTTGAAAGCAGTAAAGAAGCAAGATTGTACAAATCTTGCCAAATACAGGAAAATAATCCTCCCTAAAACTCCACCATTTCCGACATCTTCCACATCCGGTACGCCATGCTGTACATGTAAGCAAAGAAAAGGTTTGTGAACAAGTGGCGCGCCAGGCCCCAAGCCCCTTTTTTGATGGTGATCTTATCTACAATCTGAAGGGGGGTTGAAAAATTTCAAGGAAAACTGCATGTAGATACAGGGAGACATGTCGTTTCTCGGAGTATCAAGCGAGTGTACAGGTCGAGAAGTTGAAAGCGAGAGTAAGTTCGTGAGATCATGTTCAATGGCGCCATCTGGGTTTCAAGTCCTTGGGTTCTGGTATATTGCTCTTCCGCATGGCAACCCGGGCTCCCGCGAGAGCCTGAGGGCTGGCACGACCGGACGGACCTTCGGCTCGGCCTTTCGCTTGAGGGAGGAGACTAGTCCTCCGAGACGTCGAGGCAAGAGAACTGGCAGGCCGGTTGGGCCGCGCTTCGTCCATTGACATCGCCGACATCGTTGATTTCGCTGTTTGGAGCGAAGAGCGACGATTGGCTGCATTGTTGAGACCAGTCATAGACTTCTGCTTTGTCAGTCTGGGCTTTGGCGGCACCGTCTGACTGGCAGCATAGGGGCCAGGAGAAGCCAGTCGTTCGCGAAAAGAAAGACGAGAATGCCCGCCTCTTGTGGGCGTGTCGTCAACCCTGGGCGATTCCGACGACGCACGAACCAGCGGACTTCGCATTGGTAGCTTTGAGCCAGATGCAGATGTGATAGAGCTTGTAGATCTATGTGACATGGGCGTCCTCTTGGCATAGGGGCTAGGTGTCGTAAGCGTAAGAGGCTTGAAATTGTGACCCGTGTCTACGTCCGAGGTATTCGTCGAAACATTCCAGCGAGGTCGGTTTGAAGCCGTAGAACCTGGCCGTTTGATTTGACTTGGGGGCTGAACCGGAGTTCTTGAGCCAGAAGAGGCAGCAACTGTCGAGAGACGAGAATATCCTGGTTTCCTACCCAGGTGTCCGTGTCCGCTGGGTGCTGGCAGCGACGAGTGTCTTCTGTTTGGAGGCGGACCTCTGCTATTTAGGCTCGAGGATCGCATCTTGGCCGTTTTGGCAGAGGTGGGAGTGTGCGGATCAACACCAAGGGCCGACATGATAATGGAGGATGGCGGTGAGCTTCCTGGAGTTTCGCGGCCGCTCCCCAGCGTCGATCGGTCGTTGGACAGCATGCTCGAAATGGAGTCTCGTAGTTGTTGGCCCTTGTCATTGTGTATTTCTTCAAGCGTTGCGTCGACCTCCCGCATCTGTTCCCTAAGAGCATCCCATCGACTCTGCATCTCCATAGGCAGCCGCAAGATTTCACCATTGACGGTCAGCCGATCTTTGACTCCCTTGTCGATAATAGATAGAACTCGCTCGATCGCTGGACCGTAGTGCGTCTTCTTAGCCTCGTAACTTTCGATCTTCTTGGTCATAGCAGGCTGGTTGGTCAAGTGCAGACCAGCGTCGATAGCTTCCTTGAGTTTGAGAAGTGACCGTTCGACAGACTCCTGCATTTTCTGCGCTTGTCGCCCTGCGCCGCGGAAGACGATCACCCATCGATCCTCGCCCAGTTCCTTACGCAGAGACTCAGCATCCTTTTCGAGCTTTTTGTACCGCGCATCTAAGCCATCTCGACGCATCTCTAACTCATCGCAGGCGGTAGGGAAAGAGTCTGAAGCTCTGGCTTCAAAGACGGATAGACGCATTGGCAGGAAATCCAGCGAAGCCCTCAGGGGTTGCATGCGAGCGAAGAGGGCGAGCAGGCTCGAATCATCTTGCGACAGGCTTGGTGTTCCAGGTGAACTTGGGCTCACAGGGAAGGCAGGCAAGCTGAACCGGTTCGGGGCGTGAAGTCGTGACGCATGCGGGTTTTCTTCGACGATGGTTTCGAGGTCTCCTATGTCAACACCTTCACCACTAGCCGCAGCCATGAGACTCTTGTGACGTCGTTCCTCCATTTCAAAAACCAAGCGACTGAGTTCATCCATTTCGCCTTGAATATCACCTAGCACACTGTTCCACAGCTCCTCCCACTCCATGGCGATCTCGACTTGACCTCGAACGACTTGGAGAGTCCTTCGTATCTTGGCCCATTCGGTGATGATGGTTTCCATCTGGGTGACGGCGCGTGTGAGGTCGTCGGTCGGGACATGGAAAATGTCGTCTCGTCCTTGCAACTGCTCAATGGCACTGACATAGGCGTTGATGAGGTCCTCAAAGCGCGTGATGGCGCTCTCAACCTCGGCCAGGCCTTCTCGCCCTCCTGCAGCGGCCCATTCGACATCATCCTCGCTGTCCAGACCTCCAATGACTTCGGAGGCCTTGGATATCCAACTCCGTAGCTGCTCTGCGGCGTTGATGAGAGCCTTGGTAGCGACTTGAGCAGTCGGGATGGCGCTGACTTGATTCGATAAAGAGTCGGCATCTGGGATTTGAAGCGCCGTCAATTGGGCAAGCTGGTTGGCGAAGGAAGCGCGAGACAGCGTATAAATGGAGCCAGGTCGGGTATGGCCAGGCGTAAAGTAGGTATTCAGTCCGGGAACGAAGTCGTTTGGCGGAGTTGAGGCCGAGGTCGTGGAGGTTGTGCTAGTTGAAGGGGTGTCTTTGGGAGGGTCCTTGGGGGGAGGAGGGGGAGGGATGGCGACTTCATCGGGGGAGGGTAGACATGCCGTTCGTTCGATATGTTCTCGACGAGTATCTAGCGTAACTTTGGTACCATTGCCGTTGGTGTGATCAGGCAATCGATACTTTTGTGTGTCCATATCCAGGGGATCAGGGGTCCTGATCTCGGGTAGGAAGGGGGGCAACGGCGGCGAGTTGTCGACGATAATAGGAGGTAGGCTCAGGTCGGAGTCGACGGCGGTCTTGGGCGGAGTGGCGCTGGCGCCCTTCCAGGGGCGACCGCGCCGGGCGATGACCGACTTGACTGAGGCCGCCTGATGTTTCTCGTCGAGCTGGCGCAGCTGGTCCTCGTCGAGGCGACCGATGTGGTCGTGGAGGGGAGACGAAAGCGGCGAGGAGCTCTTGGACGCGCCGAACCCGAGAGCTTTGAGACGGGCAGCTAGGCCAGGGGAAGTCTTGCGATAGGCAGCAGCGGCGGCGGGCGACGGGAATGGAGGGTGGGACACGGGAACCGGTGTCCTCTCGATGGTAGGTGTGGACGAGCTCGGCGTGGGAGCTATTGCTGGCGCTGCGGTGGTTGCGGTCGTCGCTATCGTGGAAGGGGGGAAATGGCAGTTTTGGGCGCTGGCAGTGGAATTATCGGGGTTGGTGTCGCAGCTGGGATCAGACGAGCCGGGGTCGAAGGCCAGGTGAGCCAGTTGGCTGGGGATGTCAGCGAATTTCAGCAGGCTGGCAGCTGGCGCATCATTGGCAATCCCATCCCCATCCACCACCGGGTGCAGGCCATGTTCCTGGTCGCTTTGGCTGCTCTGGTGGATCTCGCTGGCTCTCACGGTCAAGTCGACACCAGCAGACTGACTTGCTGCTGAAACCGCAGCGTGTTGATCAACATCGGGAATGGGTGGTTGTGGTTGTTCGCTCCAGCTGTTGGGCGCCGCCGAGTTCGAATGGCCCGAGGTCATTTAATCGCTGCGGGAGCCGGCCCCCGACGAGCAGGCCAGGGTTACGCTCGCAGAGATGACAGGTTTCCTTCCAGGTCGGTAGCCAGGGAGGGACAGCGTAGGGGAGCGAAATCCAGAGGGGGAAGAATGTAACGATGGGAAATGTTGCCGTGAGTTGGAGAAATGGTCGAAGAAAGAGTCGGGAAGTAAAGAAAAAAAAAACGAATTGATGATGGAAAAGAAGGGAAGTGAGAAGTGAGGGAGGGCAGTTGCCTGTTGGAGAAGCAAACAGTCCCCTCAGCCTTTTTTTTTCTGTCTCGCCCACCTCCTTACCTTACACTTGGGCGGCGTTTGTGTCTTAGATTGACCCTGTTTTTGCCCTCTAAGTCGCTAGAAGCCGCAACAACAGATGGGAGGCGTAGTGTTGTGTGTAGCGCGCCGCGCCCGACGCGACTCGGACAGACGCAAACCGGGATGACGCTGATGGCCTGAGACGGGTAGCAAAGGCAGTGACAGAGCCTGTCACTTGCAGCTGCACCGCAGTGGAGGATTGACGGGATCTACTGCCGGTTGCTGCACAGTGAGCTGTTCCAGCGGGTGGTGGCTGGGAGCTTCCAAGAGCCCGATAGGCAGCGCGCAGGCCCAGAACCCCGTTTGGCGTGGAGGCTGCAGCAGGCTGGCCGCGGCGAGCTCGATGATTTGACGCCTGAGCTGAGATGCTCGCCTCCTGGTGGATGAGCCAAGGGAGGGCCGCTGGATCCCGCCGATAATCTCGTTCAGGCAACTTCCTCGGGCTCGTCGTTCGTCTGATCTGTCGCTGAAAAGGGGGTCTGCAGCAGCACCAGCAGCCCACGAACAGAGAGTTTCGGCGAGGGTCTCTCAAGGATGCATGGCCAAGACGCCGCAAAAAGGGGGACTGGAGGAGCAAGCAAGATGGAAGAGAGGGGTTGATGAAGAGGAGAAGGAGTTTTTGAGAGGCCGTGACAGTTCGGAACGGAAGGAGAAGAGGAGGAGGGGTGACTTGCTGAGGAGGGGAAGGAACGATGGAAGCAAGGCCCTTGAAGGGAAGGAGAAGCAGTTCCTTGAAACACCAACAGGCAAGACCAACGACGGTTTCTCCCTAGAGGCTTCACGTAGAGGCTTTGGGCCGTGATAGGGAACCCGCGAGGCGATTGATGGCCACTAAAAGGAGCAACGTTGGGAACCTTATTTCTTGGTCGGCGTGCCGTCGTGGGGCTAGGTTGGCGTAAAGAGAAGGAAATATTGTGTAGAACAGAGTAGAGCAGCGGCAAGCTTCATGCGTCTCAAGCAAAGATGATGAGCGACCAGCTGCAGGGGACGAAATGGAAGTGGCATGGGAATTCACTTTCTAGCCTCCAAGCAGGCGCCTCCATCAGCTTGGAGATGATCTCTGCGATACTACAGGCTCCTCTCTGCGATCCCCTGCCCTACGGGGAGCATCTAATTACTTGCTCGGATCAAGATGGAGGTCACGACGACGTCGTCGGGGCCACCAGAAATTGCGGCTGCTGGATCCGTCAATGCTACTGGGAAACCGGCCAGGGTGACATCGCCGTCTTCCAGCATGATTCGAGAATCCCGGCAAGGAAGGACAGAAGGCGGACACGGACGAGGCCCTGTCCCGGTTTGGCGGATCGGGGCCCTGAGCTATTGGAAGATCTCTGTGTGTTCCGAGAGCTGGGAGATCGCCAGACAGACAGTTTGATTCTGGGGGCTCCCGTCAACTATGAGTAGAGTGGAAGAATAATATCTTCAGAGGCGATTGTGGTGGGACTTGTGCTTTAGACTCGTCCGTGAAGCTGTCTTAGAATCCTGGTTGGTGATCATCACCCGGGCAAGGCCAGCGGACGAGGAATGGATCATGGTTGCCCTGTCATGAGAGGAGACTGTCAAGCTGTCAAGATCTATCTCGCCGGGTTGCAGCGAGAACATAGGCGGCCCCAAATATTAGAGTGTCTGCTCGGGTAGACTTATCGCTTCTCGAATATTTCTACCGAGATGCAGATATGGCTGGACAGCTTAATCCGAGCTCTGTGTTATAGCCCTTGCTGCTTGGTACCTTGTGCTCGAATACTCCGTACCTGGGTCGTGCATGTTCATCGCCAGCCACCCCGTCACTCGTTGGACTAATTAGTAGCGATTGGCCTAATTCCCATTGCTGGCTTCCATCCATTCCAGCGCTCCAATCATGCTCGATGCACCTTGCCTTTTTCACTCAATCTGTAGGAGATTGCTGAGGTACCTTGCCTTAGTGACGCAGGTTGCCCCGGGATATGGCACACATTAGCTGCTTCGTACGGAGAGCTCCATCGGCAGCTTCTTCTTCAACTGCTTCATTCATAAGGGCCCCTGTCCCGAGGCTCGTGCACTCTCCGAGCTCTGACGGCATCCAATCCTCGATCTGATCCAGCACGCAGGAAGCACCGGTGGCCCTCGCAACGCCCCTCCTGTGTAAGAGCCGGTGGAGGATGTCTTGAATCTTGACTCCTGTGTGTTTTGGTTATAACTACAGCCTCAAACGACGTCTGTCAGAGCTCGCTTCAACTTTGATCAACTTCCTTTCCAAATCACGGCTTCGTCCTGACACTCCCTGCCAGTCAATTCGATTGATTGCCACTGGAAGAACGCGTCTGGCACCCCCCGCCAGTCCAGTCCGCTCCAAAAACGCGACGCAATTTCGCAGCACCCTTGCCAGCCAGGCATCGCCCCATCATTACCGAACCCCTGATATCCCCATTCTGTCCTATCCCGGAGCAACAATTCATTCTCTTCCAGGCGCCCTTCAAGTGCCAAGGTGGCGACGACCTCGGGACCGCGTTGATCCTTCCCCTCCGCACACCACCGTTGCTTGCTTCTGTCGCTCATCGGCTCGTTCGCTCGCTCGCAGAAACGACGCTGCTGTGCAGCACAGTCGGACCTTCTTGAGCTGCGTACTTGCTTGCTATCGCCGTCTAATAATCGCCATCGTCGTTGCTGCGGGACCTCGTCGACAGCTCTAATAATATCCGATCTTCGTTCCCAACCTCCACCGCTGCGTCGAAAAAGCGAGCATTCAGAAGCTTATACCGCGGCACCATAACGCAACTCTCTAGTTGGGAATAATAGTTTGGGTGGATTTGCATATACATGACAGAGACCGCACTCATGGCTACCGCAAACGACCAGCCACCGTCTCTCCGATGCGAGTCGCCGTCTCCAGACACATCACCAACCCCGGCTATTGGTGCTTGTCCGGAGCTTTCTCGTTGCTTGTCTACAGCATCTTCCTGGTCGCACGGCTCGAGCACTGATGCAACTTCCCGAGACTCGCTGGGGAGCGACTTCTCGCGCCAGTCTTCTGGGAGCTATCACCGACGATCCGACATCTCCTCCCTCTCGCGGCAGTCGTCTTACAACCTTGATGGAAAGAGCCGGCGTCGAGGTTACATGCGGCCGACGGGCACCGATTTCGCCGCCAGTGCACGGTCAAGGGAGAGCGTCATGAGCCTGGGGAGCATTGCGCATCTTCAATATTACTTCGCACGGACGGGCTTGCTGGACGGAAAAGGCGGACAGCTTGCACGGAAGAAGCAACAGCAGCGTGCGACCCTCGATTTATCGTCATTAGATACTAGCATGACGATGCCCAAGATCCTCGGTTCTGATGTGGACTCAACATATGCTTCATCTGGGAGCAGCCCTGATTTCGGGGCCCATGGCTTTGGCATGGGAGGGATCGTGGAGTCGCCCATCGAGGAGATGGAGGACTACTATGAAGACAGCTTCACTGAGTCGGAGTCGGGGATGTTGCCTCCGACAGTGAGTACCTATCACCATCGCGAAAAGGTGATTCCGAAGCCCCCGACTATCTTGGAGTTGAAAGCGGATCTGGAGCATTCATTGCAGGATGCCTCCAAGGCAATGATGGAAGTTAGGCAGAGGAAGAACGGCACTTACGACGAACCATCAGATACGCCCCAGTATCCGAACATGCCTGAGGAAAACACCCAAGGATGGTATGAACTCCAAGGGATGCACATTCTCGACGTTGTCACGCTGGCCATCAGGGCGGCCAAGATATACTACACGGCACACGAATTGCCGGATCGCCTGGATTCCATCAAGCCAGAGAAGCAAGTCCGTGCTGACCTCTTGCATGTTATGGAGGTTCTGAAGCAAATGGCCACTCGAAACTTCAAGGAAGGCATGAAAGACGACGAGATTACGACCATGGAGGCGTGGATCCAAAGCGTGCAAGACATCTTGAAGCGAGAACAGGAAATCGAGGATGCTGAGGCTGAAGAGAGGAAGAGCTGGCTCTGGCTCCATGGGGACTGGACCGGTCGAGAACTGGAACGGGAACGAGCCTTTCTCACTTCCATGGACACAGCCGCAGAACCTCTTCCTGAGTGGCGGCCTGCGACGAACGTTGACGATGTCCCGACGCCGTTCCTCAAGGAGATGCAGAATGGCCTTCGCCTTGTCAAACTGCATAACGCCGCCGTCAAGAAGTCTAGGAGACGTTTTGGCGCCATCCCAACGTTCCATACCGACACTCAAAAGCCATATCGCTGCGCTGACAACCTTCGCTACTGGGCCAAGGCCGCAGAACTTCGCTTCGAGGTGATGCTCTCTGTCGATGCCATCGGTGTCGTTTACAACACCAACCCTCAAGTCTGGATCGACTTTGAGGCGGCGATACTCAAGTGGTGTCGACATGTGCGCGAGGAGATTGCCAGAGAGCTAGAGCAGTGACAAACTCCCGCTTAAAGAGAGAGCAGGAGACTTTCGCTTTACGACTGATGCCGATACATGTTTTGCTTTTTCACTATTGGAGTTATGGGAATCATTTAACTACTACAGACTATTATTCAGATTGGGGCTTGTGGCGGAGACTGGCATTACGCCTATTCATCTTTAGAACATCTTAGTTGTGCCGGCCAGCCTCCGTGCGCGAGAGAGCTGCGACACTTTTGATCTACATTCTAGCATATACCCATAGCATAGGCCTAGGCGCTGATGAGTTTGGTTGACTATGATAGTCCAGTCTGAATACACCTACTTTTAATATTCCATTCTAAGGTTTTGTTGCATATGGTGTAAATGAGTGGGAATAACGCGTGTTGGAGGTGAGGGAGACCGGAGACAGCTAGTGCTCGGCGCACTTAGGTCGAAGTTGGAGAACGGCGATCACTGATCCAGTATTCCCCGAGTAGCTCAGCTGGAAGAGCGTTCGGCTGTAATTGCCCCTTCGTCACCGAAAGGCCACCTGTTCGAGCCAGGTCTCGGGGATTTCCTTTTGCCGTTTTTTTTTATCTTTACGATGTATTAGTGTTTTGAGAAAGTCGTTGATCAAAGGAACTAGATACCGGAAAGCATGGAAAAGATGAGTATTTAAGAGTCAATAGGTGTGGGTTACAGTTTATATGCACGATCTTGGATGCCTGTCATTCAGGGCAAAAAATTCACATCGAGAATTATTTAGATTTCATACATGTCACGGTGAGCAATATGGGGAGAAACGAGGAAAGATTAGACCAAGGCCTTTATTTTTTTTTGTGTTTTTGTGCTGTTTTAGCTAATTGTTCCCAATCCTGAAACCAAGTTCCGATTTGAACGCCAATGCCTGTGCCTATGCCTGATATGTACCTAACCCGGATTGTTCAGGGTTGAGAAACGCCTTCGAAAATTGACGAAATCATTGTTATGTCGTGTATAGTATTTACTGGATGTCGACCTTGTGGATCTCAGTCCACTCCTTCTCGATCTTGGGGACAGTGACGATCAGGATGCCGTCAACCATCTTGGCCGAGATGGACAGGCCGTCGACCTCATCGCGCTCGGCGCCTTGGGGAGGGAGCGTCACGTTGCGCTCAAACATGCCCACCTTGCGCTCAGCTGAAGTCAGGGTGCTGAGAAACTCCTCATCGCCGGGGCGATAGATGACGCCCGCAATGTTTAGGATGCTGCTGTCGGCATCCCAGTTGACGCCGATGTCCTCCTTCTTGGCGCCGGGCAGGGCTACGTGCAAGATGAAGGCGCTCTCGGTGTTGAAGATGTCAACGGGAGGGGCAAAGGAGTCGTCGTCGGTGGGCTGGGCGTTCTGGAACTGCTCACGCAGGTTGCGGAAGAAGGGATGGCCGGCCCAGCCGCGCATGAAGCCGCCGAAGTCGAAGGGGCCGCCGGGGCCAGGGGGAGGAGGAGGACCGTGGGGACCGGGGAAGGGCCCGAAGCCGAAGCCGTGGCCATGGCCGTGGAAATGACCGTGACCGTGACCACGGGGACCGAAGCGTCCACCATGAGGACCGCCGCGACCGCGACCACCGGGACCACCACGTCCACCGCGACCGCCAGGACCGCCTCGTCCGCCAAAGCGACCACGACCGCCGCAGCGGCGACGGGGACGCTCCTCCTCGTCAGGGGTCAAAGTAACCTCCTCGGGATCGGGGACCTCGTCATCGACGTCGCGCATGGTGTTGGGGCTGCCCTCCTTCTCCTTCTGCGTCTCCTTCTCGGCATCGTTCTCGACGTCGGATGCAGACACAAAGCCGTCATCCTCGGACTCACCAGGGTTCATGCCGCGTCGGCGGAAGCGACCGCCGCC
Organism: Xenoacremonium recifei; assembly: GCA_012184525.1. Classification (NCBI taxonomy): domain Eukaryota; kingdom Fungi; phylum Ascomycota; class Sordariomycetes; order Hypocreales; family Nectriaceae; genus Xenoacremonium; species Xenoacremonium recifei. The sequence continues at coordinate 383,155 of WOFQ01000008.1, read as the reverse complement.
ACGACCACCGCCATGGCCTCCTCGACGTCCTCCCCAGGGCCCGGCCGGACCCCAGGGGCCCCACTCGAAGCCGGCGCCGTGAGGGCCGTGATGACCGTGGTGGCCGCGGGCGTGCGGGCCCGGGCCTCGGAAGGGGAGATCACCAGGGAATGCACCGGGGAAAGCACCAGGGAAGCCACCGTTGGGAGCGGCGTTGAAGTCAACACCGTGGCCCGGGGCCTGCTCAGGGTCCAGCGACCGCATAAAGTCCCAGAAGGGCATGGAAGCGTGGTCTTGTGGTTGTGCGTTCATACTGTGCGAACTTGCCTTGGTATATGTGAAGTTTGATGATTGTAAGAATGAATGTTGTAGGGATTGAGAGGTGTGGAGAGTCAGTGTGATGAAGGAAGAGAGAGGAGTCTGGGGAAGAGGGACATCAGGTTATGCTTATATACCCGGCCTGCGCAACGCAGGCGATAACAGACACGCGTAAGAGTCGTCCTCGGGGGGTTGCCTCCCGCCGCCAATCGCCCCCCGGACAGGCAGTAAGGCAGTAGGGCTGTCGCAGCTTGCGTCGGTGTTTGGGGCGTCTCGACCCATCCGGAGCTTGAGCGCACCTCTCGGGGAATGTCAATCGCACAAGATCGCCCCAATCTCCGAGCCTTACGGAGGACGGGACCGTGCCGTCAGACAGGGCGCCAAGAATGGAGGTGTCAAGGCGAATCTGAGCCGCGCGTCGCCTGTGCTGCTTTGGTGTGGTAGGCTGCGAAGATCAGCAAATAGCGGCGCTGCTACTGGCGGGTTGAGGCGGCCTGGATGGGCGATTGGAGGCGAATCTTGCAGATTCTAGGCCTGCCGTCTCGGGCTTTCAGCTGCTGAGTCACACCCTGTGCCGCCGTCGCCACAAGTCAATCGTTAGCCGCGTGGCTGGCCAACTTCCCCATACCATCCCTCTCGGAGCTTCTCGTACTTCCGGAGCGTCAAAGGCAGGAAACACTTGTTGGTCAATTTGCCTGAGACTTTGGCAAAGAAAAAAAATCTCCCCGGTTCTCTCTCCTTCTCTCTCGCTCTTCCGAAACGAGGTAAGGCATCAGTAGAGTCATGTGGGAGTGTTGCAGGCCGCCATTGGCAACACGCCATCCAACACTATCCCTGTCGGAACACTTACACCAGGTGTACGACGGAGCTTGCGTCAGTTTCGGTCACATACGAGAAGTCTACGCATACCACCAACATCATCACTAGCGGTGAGCAACATTGCCATGCTGTGAGTTTGCATCTTCTTGGTTTCAAAGGGGGTAAAACCTAATTGCTGGATCTGTTTCGGCTTGTTGCCTAGCTATTGACTTGCTTCGCTTTCGAAGTTTGGCTAAACCGTCGATCTCAGCTCCCGTGGTTTGGAGGCCTGAGCGGGAAGACCATCTTCTGCATGACTCACGACATTTTTCATTGCTCTTGGTTAGTGAAACCGAGCGCAACCTCCTGGTGAACCTCGGATCCGTGACTCAGGCGTCGCTCCGGTCCAGCTGGCCCGGACATCGAAGAAGAGTGGATCATGCGCGTCGGGCCGCTTGCTTGCAGGAGGCAGCCGGGCGCTCGGGGGTCACGGAGGTCGGAAACAGCGGATCGGCAGCCACTCGGGGCCGAATGCTGCCCGACTGATGGGCACTGTTCGGTCAACAAAGACGCTGCGACCGAGAGCCCTTGTATATCCTCTCGATGAAAACTTGGACTTGTTTTCATGAAGAAGGGAAATACCAAGACCAAGAAGGACGGCAGTTTGCACAATGACGTCAATGAGCACGTTTCTTTGCTGCTCTCCGTCGTCGCAAAAGACACGTGAGGGCCGGCACGCGATTGGTCAGCCGCAGCTTAGAAATGCAACGGCCTCCGGGCTTTAGCGCATCCAGGAAAAAAACGGCAGCCGTCAGACCTCTGCCCCGTCAGTCTAAATCGAAGTAGACGATCTCTTGACCATGGGAGCTTCACAATCTTCAATCGGAGGACCACCAGCACCGATCACCATGGACGCTCAAGTTGCTACTCTCCGTACGTCCCTACGCTATCAATTGGCAATCTTTCAGCTAACTCTAATATAGCTTCGGCCCCTGCGGCCTCGACGACCGCGAACAACGCCACGAAGCCCAAGGTGAGCAGTCGCCGACGTATTCCGAACCAATTCGTCCCGAAAGTCAATTCTAACGTACTCTGATAGCCCTGCTGCGTGTGCAAAGAGGAAAAATCAAAGCGCGACGAGTGCATGCTCTTCTCCAACGCTAAAGACCCCGCGGCCGACTGCAAGTCCCTCGTCGAACAATACCGAAGTTGTATGTCGGGATTTGGATACCAGGTGTAAGATCAGTCAGTTCAGGACAGCAATAGAGGCTGTGTACAATATCATGTAGAATATTACGGGCAATCCATATCTTTTCCTCTCTGGTGCTTGGGGAGAGCGAATTCGAAGACTTTACCGGCAAGTGGCGTGATCGGCTCTTGTCGGAATGACTGTACTCCTTCACAATGGCCAAGAATTCATACAAATTGCGAGGCATGAATGTCTTTTCAACCCGGTTTCATGATACCACTACCCAGCTCTCGCGCATCCCTCCAGAGGTATGCGGCGCGTGAAGCCATCGCAAGGCTACTTGGTGTACTAACCAAGGCCTCACTTCTGCGCATCTTCAAGCACCTGACGAATACTTTCCTCTCTACCGCTAAATCCTGCCTTCATCATTTCTTCCACTTCGGTCAATCTTGTATGCATCTTGCGGACCTCTTCTTCCATCTTCATTTCCAGCGACTTCTTGCCCTCGACGGCCTCCAGCATCTTCACGAGCCCCCCTGTGACTTGTTCCGCTCTAGAAAGACAATGAGTTCTGAACCCATGACATAATTCCGACTATTAGACGTACTTATTCTGGCGTCTTTCTTCCTGGTAGGCCGTGACTCGGTTGCGCAGGGTCTCTAGGGCCGCGTGTGTGTCTCTGATGGCAGCTTGAACACGTCTGTCACGGTTTCTTCGTAGCTGTGAGAACCTAAAGTATTAGCTTCGCTGCTCAAGCTCATGAGAGACGAGAACTTTCGATACCTTGAGAATTCGCATTTGGGCTCGGCTAGCGATCTCAGAGGGATCGTCATCCTCCGCCGCGGAGTACCACTTCCCGTCCTGAGCAGGCATGACTGCGTCAAGTCAGAGAGACTTTATTGTATGAAAAGACACGATGAACGTGAGGAAAGAACAAAATTTATGGTGAGGTGGGAAGAAGGAAAGACCAAAGCAAAGGTAGCAGAGGTTTTGTTGTGATCGAAGTACGTGCCGAGGTGAATTCGTGCAACGGAAGGAGCGCCTCACAAGAATCGTTCCTGCCTCCGACGCAATCACCACACGTCCCGATTGAATCAACTGTGCGTTTGAATTTTTGAGCTTGAATCTAATTCACATGACATAAGTTCCCATTCCACATTATGACATCAAAAATCGAGAGACGTTGCCCAGACTCCAGGTTTTGTGACCCTTTTTTGGTATTATCATACAGCATCCAGCTGGGGATATCTCTATCTGGTCAACGCAATATCGTCTATACGTAGAATCATCTTCACCGTCTCTGCCGCCAGCTCGATAGCGCTTGTGCTGACGAGCAGCGGCTGCAGCACATTCTCCGTAGAAATGTTGGTGTTGACGCCTCCAGACTTGATACTGACACCTGCGTTCTTCTCGCCCATCTCGTGCCTGTGTCGTAGGTCGGTAACTACCTTGATGCTGTTGAGACCCGCGTTCTCGGCCAGCGTCGTTGGGATGACCTCCATAGCTTCTGCAAAGGCCTTCCAGCAGATGGCTTCGGTTCCGGTCAGGCTACGTGCCTGCTTTGAGAGCTGCGCAGCAATCTCAATTTCAGGGGCACCACCACCAGCGATGAGAGCCTTCTTCTTAACCAGACAACGGACGACACAGAGCGCATCGTGCAGACTTCGCTCCGCCTCTTCTAAAATCAAGGAGTTTGCGCCGCGAACCACCACGGAGACAGTCTTTCCGGTTGACTTAGTGCCGGTAACCTTAACCATGCGCGATCCGCTGGATTGCACCTCCTCAACAAGATCCGCCGAACCAAGCTTGTCCTCGGTGAACGAATCAATATCGGCAATAGGCTTGCACCCAGTAGACTTGCAGATGAACTCGACCTCGTCTCGCTCGATGTCCTTCACGGCCAGGATACCCAGCTTGGCCAAAAAGTGAAGAGACAAGTCGTTGACAGCGTCCCGAAGGATGGACTTCTGAATGAACAGCACATTGCACTTAGCCTTCTTGATCTTCTTGGCCATGTTCAGGAGGTATAATCGCTCTTCCTTGACAATCTTGTCCATTTGTCGGTAGTCGTTAACCTGGATGGTGTTTTCCATCTACTCCAAGTTAGTACCATATTGTGTGAAATGCATCATCCTACTCACGTCGGGTTTAGGAGGGCTCAGCTGGAACTGGATCAAACCGATCTTGGCCTTCTCGATTCGGATCGGGCCACCAGCGTTCTTCAACACGGGCTGAGTGAGGACCAAACCGTCAACAAGCTCGCTGTCTTCAATCGTTCCTCCAACCTTCTTGATGATTCGAATGTTTTTCAAGTCAACGTTTTCGGCGGTCTTGAGATCGATGGTCTTGGTGACCGAGTTGACGGCCATAGGACCGAGGAGGTTCGAGTATTGCGAAACGATTTTCGAGGACAAGGAGGTGTTGGCGGCTTGAAGCAGCGAGGCAGTGTCGGTGAGAGAGATGGGCTGAGACATTTCGTGAAGAACCTCAACAGCGGCAGCGGCAGCGCGCTGGAACGACTCTGAAATAACTGAAGGGTGAATACCCTTAGACAGTAGTCGGTCAGCAGCTCCAAGCAAGCTGCCGCAGATGACCACAACGGAAGTAGTACCATCACCGGCTTCGACATCTTGAGCGCCAGACAGGTTTACCAGCATTTTCGCCGTGGGGTGCATCACTGACATGCTCTTGAGCATGGTGTTGCCGTCGTTTGTAATAATCGTCTCCCCCTTTCCACTTCGAATCATCTTGTCCATACCCCTGGGACCCAGAGATGTTCGGATCGCATCGGCAACAGCTAAGAGGTGTAAGTCACGGTTCGGTTTCGCGTTCAAGACAAAAGCGCATACCTCTGGCGGCGACGATGTTGGACGAGCGCACCGCCATGGGCTTTTCCTTGTCCTGGGATTCATCAGCGGGGGAGCTCAAGAACACCGACTATAGCGGGGTGGGCTTCATTCGTACACGAAAGGTGGCATTGCTCGAGCCGCCGGGTGCTGGGGCTGCCGTAGGTGCAGACATCTTGGCGGATAGCTGCGAGACCAGTTGTCACGGAGGAGGGATGCGGATCGCGGGGTGCTTGAAGGAACTCGATTTGGGGAAATCCAGCAGCCTTGAGATATCCCACCTTCTGCCCTAGGTACCAGCGTGCGTTAGCTGTTATTGCGTCCCAGAAATTTTGGATCGGGGTCACAGATCATCCAGCTCCGTGGTGTGCCTTGATTTAGTCCTGATTGGGCTAGCTGCGCAGCCGCCTCCATGTGGTGGTCTGTGCTTGGAGCTCAAGGCAACTCAAGGATTACGGAATGGCTTCTATGACCTTCATCAACCAAACAACGAGAATACCTACGGCGACGAATTCCTGACGAGACCTTCTACGCGTCGATATCCTGCATCCCCCATCACTGCAATACAAGCGAGAGTAATCCTTCATATCCTCGACCTGCGGACTCCATCATGGTGAGCTCAGACTGCTGGCCACATGCCATGTTTGTCTGCATGGGTACTAACCGCCATAGCCCTCCGCGACCGGTCAAGACTGGGAGAAGTACCAGAAGAAATTCGCCGACGATGAGATAGAGGAGAAGAAGATCACGCCTTTGACAGATGAGTATGGATGAGTCTCACAACGCAGGATGATATCGTAATCTGACTCTGTCTAGGGATATCCAAGTGTTGAAGACCTACGGTGCCGCGCCCTATGGAACGGCTATCAAGAAGCTCGAGAAACAAATCAAGGAGAAGCAACAAAGCGTAGATGAGAAGATTGGTGTCAAGGTTTGATCAACCTTAACTACAGGCTGCGGTATTGTGTTGTCTAACGAAACATAGGAATCCGACACCGGTCTTGCGCCACCACATCTATGGGATGTTGCTGCCGATCGTCAACGAATGTCTGAAGAGCAACCGTTTCAAGTAGCACGATGCACGAAGATCATCGCGGACGAGAAAGGCGACGAGTCGAAGAGTAAATATGTCATCAACGTGAAGCAGATTGCCAAGTTCGTCGTTCAATTAGGCGACCGGGTCAGCCCCACGGATATTGAGGAGGGCATGCGAGTTGGTGTCGATCGCAACAAGTACCAGATCATGATTCCTCTTCCTCCGAAGATCGATGCGAGCGTCACTATGATGACTGTGGAGGAGAAGCCTGATGTCACCTATGGTGATGTTGGTGGATGCAAGGAGCAGGTCGAGAAGCTACGAGAAGTTGTCGAGATGCCACTGCTGTCTCCCGAACGTTTCGTGAATCTCGGTATCGACCCTCCCAAGGGTGCGCTTCTCTACGGTCCTCCTGGAACTGGCAAGACGCTTTGCGCACGAGCCGTGGCGAACCGAACGGACGCTACCTTCATCCGAGTCATTGGCAGCGAACTGGTTCAGAAGTACGTTGGTGAGGGTGCAAGAATGGTTCGAGAACTCTTCGAGATGGCGCGGACGAAGAAGGCCTGCATCATCTTCTTCGATGAGATCGATGCTATTGGCGGTGCTCGATTCGACGATGGTGCCGGTGGTGACAACGAAGTCCAGCGAACTATGCTGGAGCTTATTACTCAGCTCGACGGCTTCGACGCGCGAGGAAACATCAAGGTCATGTTCGCCACCAACCGACCCTCAACCCTGGATCCCGCGCTCATGAGACCCGGTCGTATCGACCGAAAGATCGAGTTCTCGCTCCCTGACCTGGAGGGCCGAGCAAACATCCTGCGCATCCACGCGAAGAGCATGTCTGTCGAGCGAGACATCCGATGGGAGCTCATCTCGCGTCTGTGCCCCAACGCCACAGGTGCCGAGTTGAGAAGTGTGTGCACAGAGGCCGGCATGTTTGCCATCCGGGCGCGAAGAAAGGTTGCTTCGGAGAAGGACTTCTTGAGCGCCGTGGACAAGGTCATCAAGGGCAACCTCAAGTTCAACTCGACGGCGACATACATGCAGTACAACTAGAACGGCGTTATGTAATTTACTTGGGTGTACGAATAACGAAGGACTGGACGGCGGCCCTTTTAGACACTGCGGTGATAATATCCGTTTTCAAAGACTATGAATCTCGTGATGAAACGTAGATGATATATGTTGGAGGTACCTGATAAAGCAACGCTACCATCATCGTCTTTAAACTATCTACATTAAGTTCCGATTGACTCCCGTAGGCGGCCTTTACCGCATGTCAATGCTTTCTGCCTAAAAATCCCAAAACCCAGCCCAAACTCCTTTCCCTAGTGAATAGCGTCCATTCAGGATCGCACCTCTTTCGCGAACACCCGCGCTTTAACGAGTTGCAGATGAAGCGCTTTAGCGAAAATTGTCGTATATATCGAGGGCGTAACTCGGATACATTAGTCGTAGTGAAAGATCGCCTATATTGGCAGCAAGTTCATGCACCCTCCATTCGTGACAAACATCCCAGGCAAGCGACGTCACCTTCGGCGCCGCGCTCTATGCAGCATCGACTGCACACCACTGCACGGTGGCCACCTGCAGCCCATCCTTTCCGCATCTCTTCGACTTCGTTCTGAGATTTGTGGCTCTGCTCCTGGTCGTCGACGTCGTGCATCTGGAACGACCGAGACAACACTTCTTGCTCAGATAATACTGAGCCGTCGTCACGGTTCCAGCCATGGCATTCTCGGATGCAGACAAAGCATGTCTGCTCACCGCAGCCTTGGCACTCTGCGAAGGAGTCGAGGTCAGACTTCTTGGTCGGCTTACGGTGGCAGATATGGCAGGGTGCGAGCAGAGCGCCGTTTGTTCGCCGGGGCTTGATATCCGCAGGGGACTGGATCTGGACGACGCGAAGCTGCCCAGATCGGCGCCGTTGGTGTGAAAGAGGAGGTAGGTCGTGAATATGTATGTCGTCATCCGTAATGCGCGCTCGTTTCGTCAGCGGCAGGATCTTTCGTGGCGTCAAGTCGGGACGCTGGTTCAAGACGTAGAAGTCTTTTTGTTGTTCGGCCGGGGCAAAATCGGCAAAGATACTCCGTTCCTCGTCCTCACTCCATCTTCGCTTCCGTTCGAGATGAGCGTCTTCGTGGACATGAGGCATGGTGTTGCAAGTAGTGAGAGGTCATCCAACGAGGCGCGCAGGATGCACGGCTCGCTGGTATCGAGATATGCCTCCTTCAGTAAGCCGCTAATGGGGAAACCACCTCCAAACGTAGATGCAGATGATCACGAGATGGGTAGAGGCGGAATAGAATTGATGGTAAGCGGTGAGGTTGGAAGGCTGAAGTCGGAGAAGAGGAGGTTGGAGCTTGGAGGTGCATGCAAGTGGGTGGTGACTGCTTGGATTTGTTTGGTCCGGATGAACGTGAAGGCGAGAGGCCGTGAACAAAACAGGCGGCGGCTGTTTGGAGGTTGCTCCACGGTCACTGGTGTTTAGCGCCGTTTTAAACGGAGAAACGCCAGGTGGTGAGCTTGTGGCGTTAGCCCAATTAGCTGCCAAAATTAGTCCGTAGGCACGGGAAAGAGGCACCACTTCCGAGGGTGCTGTAGTGAATTATATGTGCTATTGCACTGTAAATTTATATAATAAGGAGTACAGTCACTGAAAATGCAACCAATTGGAATCAAACTATGAGACTATGGGTTACGGGTTACAGGTTACGGGCTTGGGGCTATGGGCTACGGGCTATGGGTTACGGGCTATGGGCTACGGGCTCTGGGCTATGGCCTACGGGCTAGGGGCTATGGCCTACAGGTTACGGGCTACGGGCTACGATTATGACCACCTCGAACGACTGGACAACCTTGGACAGCCGAGCATTGTCCTGGATCGCAACTATCGAGCAGAGGGAAAAGTAGCAGATTGGGCCCGCGAGTACTTCTACCAGGCACAAATGTCAGTCGTCAAAGCCCAGGGAACGCCAGCTTCAACCGCAATCCGGCGATGGATGTGTAGAAGCTACGGCATCAATTACCAGGCAGCGTTTATCCAAATCCCTGAGTTGCTGCAGTATCAGTTTGGAATATCAGTTATAAATACGATAAACGCATAACTCGTGCGCGATTTGAGTTCACCTATACAGATCAGCGCCAATTGTAAACGTAAAGGACCTGACGAAGAGAGGGACGACACTGATCGTCGTGCCCTACCAGGCCCAAAAGCAAGAGTACCTGGAACTGTTGGAACAGCTGTCTCCGAAAGAGGTCTGCCGTGACCTGATCAGCGTCCGGACTTTGGATGACTCTCCCAGCCGGGCACTACGGCATTTCATATTACAGGCAGGTACGCGTGCGAGCTGTGACTGAATTACAGTTGATAAAGGAGGGAAGGCAGCAAGGCTAGGTATATGTTGACCGTATTAGCTGTGTTAGCAATGAAAGCTGTATTGGCTGTGGAAACTATATTAGCTGTGAAAGCTGTATTAGCGGGGAAAAAATAGTCCTCTAGCTAATAGAGGCTTAGGCCCTGAGAATAATAAGTCCTTTTAGGACTAGCTTAATAGTTAATTTACTATATTAACACTATTTCCACCGTGACCCCCCTCTCGCGTAGGTGAGGACGTAGGGAACATCATCAATTCGAAGCCAGAAGTGTTGTACTACTCCCTCCGCTTTGCTTCTCGTCACAAATATGACTTGGACGGTTTCTTGCACAGTAATTTTCCTGTCTATCTCCATGTCCATCTCAAGAGATACTTTACTTTTTTTTTAGACCCGACTCTTCAACAAGAAATAGATAAGAGGCCAACAAGAAGACCCTTCATCAGACCTCTTCTCCCGCAAATGCTTCCTGTCGTAGCTGCCGGGCAGAAATCGGATCGATAACCTCCCCTGGCAAACGTAAGTGGTAGATGGCATCACCGTTATGTTTGACGACTGCCTGTAGCTGCTCGTTTTCGATTCGGAGGTTTAATTCTGGATCGACCTTCTTCCAGAATTCTACCACTTCGTAATTCAGCTCAAAATGCCATGTTCCGCGCCAGGTCAGAGTAGCTTGCTGGCTTGAGTTGTCCCTCTGATAGATGACCGCACACGCCTCTCCTCGCTTGCTGTTCCAAAGTATCAATCGTTCGAGCTGCTTCATCTCTTGCGGAAACGAGCTCGCGTCGCTTAAGAAAGAAGCAATTCGCCTACTTTGAGATTCTCTTTGGAGGATGGACGCCGTGAGTGTGAGCGATCGTAATTTGTAGCAGCAATGAGTTGACTGCAAAGAGTCCAAAAATTGCCGGGCATCAACCATGAAGGAGATGGAGAGATGTTTGAGCTCACAACTCCTCAAGACCAGGGCTCTGACTAGCTCAGCACCTGCCGTCATGTTATCATCGATAACCTGCTCGAACAACGGATCGCGGTGCATTGCCGACACAAGCTCAGAATTTGGATCCTCAAAGATCGAGAGCATTTCGACGTGACTCGGCAGAGCGTCTTGAATCACGGATGCAAACTCTGCAAATAAATGATTAGGTCGTCGATCCAACAGTTGGTACCTCAACATACCCTTATCACACGCAATCTTCCAGGTGCGGCGGCAAAAGCGCCATGGCTCGTAGACCATAGATTGTAGCCGAGGAAGCTTCTGTAGCAATAGCCTCAGAACTGGCGGTATAATCTGCCGCCGACATTCTCGACGGATGACAAGCCGCGTCACTGCGTGGACCTCTGGGATGCTCTTCGGGAGACTCAAGCATATCGGGGCGAAGAGACGTGACATAGCGTCTGCAGAGGGACTCTCAACCTGCCGGCCATCAATCCAGCCGTGTTTTGGGTCATGCCATCTAGCGGGAGCCTCTTGCTGCTGCTGCTGCTCAGATTCTCCATCGGTTCGGGCGTCTAGTCCAATGCAATAATTCTTGAACTAGTGCTCCGAGTCGCTAGGTGAGAAGGTGTTGAGCTCTAACACTAAGCCGTCTGTCCGTTTCCAACACTTAAGGCAGTAAACAGTTTCTGTATTGCAGCTCTGAAGATGGAGCTATGCTGTGACTTACGCGACCCTGATTCAGGCCACTGACAAGAGCGACACGAGTATCGTGGTAGCTCAATATTCAGCCGAATTTGACGAACAAGACCCGCAGTCCGAGTGGTCATATAGCTAAGTTGCTCTAGGCATGATACCTGTAATTCTAGTCGGTAGAAATTCTGCGGCTCAATGAATGCCTTCCATTCTGAGCAGACAGCCGCGCAGGGGCCGCAACCCCCCTGGCGCAAGACTTCCTTCAGTATTTGTAGCCGAATCTCCGGCGGCAACAAAGCCCAAGAAGAGCCCGACATCGTTGTTAGCCTTCTTTGTGATCTGCTCCGGTATTTGTGTCAGAGGCAAAAGAGGCCACTCGTCGGGGGAGGTAGCGTGGCGATTCTCGCTACGTGATCACCCCTTATATACGGAGTAATCCTAACCTTAAATGCCGGTTGGGTACAACTATCTACCGGGTGACTGCCCGCTGTAGTGCCTGGTTACCTCATGAGCCTAGCGGCTTTTAGGGGCAAAACTGCTAATTGCTACAGCACTCTCATCACGACATGCTCTCATAATGTCGGTTGCTCTCGGGTGCCTAGGTAGGCAGAGAAGCTGATCAGCTCTCTCTCATGGTGGATGCCATATCACATGAGGAAGCCCTGTATTTAAAAACTAATGATATGTTCCATCCTTTTAGAAATTGGCACACCTCTGACTGTATGACCTGATTACCTTCGAGGTAAGAGGTGCTTGATGTCTACAACCACGGTCTACCTTAGTAAATGTAGGTACCTACCCTCGTAATATTGCATTGCTAGATTGGAAATCCATCAGACGCTGCGTATTTAGGAAGCAATTATAGTTTGAATAAGGTATTGAAACGATTCATCTGATTTACACTCTAACATCCGTCCCCCCGGCTTGCATCCATGCCATCCTCTTTTCTACCCGCCACCGCCGCCAACAAAGGAGCTGCACTTGGGGGCGACTAGTATACAAATGAGACTTAGAGACCTTCTGTTCAACGGCGAACCTTGGTCTCCTTAGGAGGGTCGTAAGCGATCTTCCTCGACTTCAGCCAAGCCCACTTGTATCGCTTCACCCAGACGCTGACGGCCCACAGACCAGCAGACACAACCAGAACCTTCATACCCATCTTCTTTCGGTCGTCCATCTCGGGCTCAGCAGCCCAGTTGAGGAACTCGACAACATCCTTGGCCATCTGCGAGGTCGAGGCGGGGGTCTCGTCCTCGTACTCGACGAGACCGTCGTAGAGGACTCGGGCCATACCAATACCGGTTCCGGGGAAGAAAGGGTTGAAGTTCATGCCGGGGGCGACCTGGACACCAGCAGGGGGCTCTTCGGGATAACCAGTCAGCAAGCTGAAGATGTAATCGCAGCCGCCGTGTCGGGCCTTGACAATCAGGCTCAGATCCGGAGGCAGAGCACCATTGTTGGCAAATCGGGCAGCCTCCTCGTTCTTGTAGGGGGCGGGCATGTAGTCGGCCAGTTTTCCGGGTCGCATCTGGATCTCGCCCTGCTCATCGGGCTCGCCAGGGAACTCGTTCTCCTCGGCCAGAGCCTTGGCCTCGTCGACAGTCAGGACAGTGCCGACGAGGGCTCGGTAGGGAACTCGGGTGAGGGAGTGGCAGGACGCGCAAACTTCCTGGTAAACCTGGAAACCTCGGCGGAGACTAAGGCGTGTCAACAATCGCTCCTGAAACTCAATTGTGTAATCATCATCTTACGCCTGGTGGTCGAAGGTCTTGAAGAACTTCTGGTGAACCCAAGGGTACTGGGTAGGGTGAAGACTGTCGCCATATGTTAGCAGAGAGATATCAGGCTTCGAGGCGTCTGGTGTAGCTTTTATGCCGCACGCCGGGTGCACGCAACCAGCCCAACACCGTCCTCCCCGCGTCGAATAATCACGTACCCCTCCTCAGCAGGCGTCATGGCATGGGCGACAGGTCCATAGAGATGGTAGTACCAGGCAATGGATCCGAGGGCGAGGGTGGTCGAGGCAACGGCTGCCACGTTCAATCGGTTGGCCGTGGCATCGCCAGCGGCGCTGGAGCTCGAGGAAGCCGCACGCTACAGATAAAACACCATCAGCATCCAGATTCTTCCCATACAAAGCAGTTCTCATGCGATTGGCGTCGTCCAAGTGCGTTGGGGCTGGTGGCAAGTGTCCCTCGGTAAACGGGAAGCTGGGTCCAGGAATCGTGCCATACCTTGGTGACGTTGGCAGCGCCGTTCGAGAGGCCATTGAGGGTGCGCGTCGCGCGCAGACACGACCTGGCAAGCATGATAGGCGAGCTAGACCGTTGCTGCTGGATGAGCCGCGATCGAAGGTGAGTCGGCGATGGGGAATCGTTCTCGGGGTCGGAGGACAAAAGGGCTCAGCAAAGATCATTAGCATCAGAGAAAACCTATCGAGCGTTCCGAAATGGGTCCGCGCTGATTGGCTGAAGTCACGTGTGGCCGACGGATCTCCCTCTGAGCGGCCGGCCGGTTGTTTCCGGCTGCGAGGACACAACAGCGCGACGCCTTAGCTAAGCGCTTACCTAACGCTGTTGACCTGCGGTTCGCTGCCCCTGGCAATGGCGACTGACTGCCTGCACCTGCCTGCACAGCTGCCTCCCTTCTGCATTTGCCCCACCCCCACCTGAATGCTGATAATATTTGGTAGTTAACCGTCCGTCACACATCCATTTCTCCCTCTTTTGCTGCAGTCTTCCGCACTGGTTCGAGCTTTACTTTGCTGCGAGTCTCACTACTCAATAATTCTCCTGTATTACGATGGCCCCCTCTACGAAGGTCTTCTCCCTCGAGGGGAAGGGCTTGAAGCTCGACACCGCTGCCGACCTCGAACCTCATATTGCTGAACTCCGCGCCATGGACGATGTCGAGGAGGTTCGTCTTTTGGGGAACACGCTTGGTGTCGGGGCCTGCCAGCTTCTTGGAGAAGTCTTGGCTACCAAGAAGAGTTTGAGTGTATGTATCCCGTGCACAACCCGTTTTACCGGAATAGACTGACTTGATATCATTAGGTCGCCAACCTGGCCGACATCTTTACTGGGCGACTCCTCAGCGAGATTCCCGAAGCTCTCTCCTCCCTCCTTACCTCAATCCTCAACCTCCCAAAGCTTAACACGATCAACCTAAACGATAATGCTTTCGGTCTCAACGTTCAAGCCCCTCTTGTCGCCTTCCTCTCCTCGCACGTTCCTCTCCAACACCTCTACCTAAACAACAATGGCCTCGGGCCACACGCCGGTATTCTCATTGCGGATGCCCTCTCAGAGCTTCACGCCAAGAAGGAAGCCGCCCGAAAAGATGCTCAGGACGTCCCCGACCTTGAGACCGTCATCTGCGGCCGAAACCGACTTGAGAACGGCAGCATGACTGCCTGGGCGAAGGCCTACAGCCTACACAACAAGATCAAGGAGGTCAAGATGGTTCAGAATGGCATAAGACAAGAGGGTATTTCGCACCTTCTCAGCGAGGGTCTGAACCATGCGAGTGAGCTCAAGGTCCTAGATCTTCAGGACAACACATTCACCATCATGGGTGCCCGTGCTTTGGCCAAGGTTGTTTCGGGCTGGACGGTCATTCAGGAGCTGGGTATTGGTGACTCGCTTCTCGGCGCAAAGGGTGGCGTCCTGTTGGCAGAGGCTCTCGCCAAGGGCAAGAACACGAAGCTCGAGATTTTGCGGTTGCAATACAACGACATCACCGCCGTTGGCGTTAAGGGTTTTGCGGCAGCTGCAAAGGACGCTCTGCCTGCTCTTAGGAGAATCGAGCTTAACGGCAACAAGTTTATGGAGGAAGATGAGTCTATTGTCGCTCTTCAGGAGCTATTGGAGGAGCGGAAAGAGAAGTCGGGCGGTGATGTTGTTGCTGAGGATGACTGGGGTGTCGACAGCCTTAGCGACTTGGAGGAGGAAGACAGCGATGAGGAGGAAGAAGAAGAGGAGGAGGAGGAGGAGCCTGAGCCTGAGGAGCGCGCTGAGAAGTTGATCAAGGAAGCCGAAGAGGCCCAAGAGGAGCCTGTCATCCCTGTCAAGGATAAGGAAGTGGATGAGCTGGCCACGAAGCTCGAGAAGACTGCCATCTAGATCACGGCAGGATCCAAAATGCCTGATGGCCCTAAAAAAAAAATTCAGAACATAGAATTATAACACAACACGATACCCCCTCATATCCTCCCTTTGGGGAACCACCTTTCTAAATGCCTGTGAGATCAACCCAAAGATTATGGTCAGACACTTCGTTCATGAATATGCAAATATATCGATCAAGGAGGCTTCAAAATTGCGTAATAAACCAAAAATTTATATTTATTTTTACAGAATAATATCATGTTTGTCACATCTGTTATGTCTGGTTAAAGTGTCCGGTGGGCTAAGCCTGTGGTGGTGGTTTAAGACGTCTTTTGGGGAATCACATACCTCTTACCACTCTGATTGAATTCTTCTTCTGGAGTACAAGGTTAGCATACACTTTTTATGACACAAAGTTAGGGAGGGTAGGGAGAGAGCCGTAGTGTAGTTTAACAAGAAGAAAAGAAAAAGATGGTATCCCTCTGCGCCAATTCCTTCACAAACAATGTATGCAAATGCCAAATAATCTTCCTTCCACAAAAGCGAATGGGTCCTCCATGAGCAGATGCCCAATCTTAAAGCCTGCTTGCTTGCTTCCAATAACAAGAATGTTCCTTCTGTCCGACAATGTCTCTATCTAAACCCGCTAGGTATTGGCCAGAGGCGTAGCTATTTGTGTCTATTGTCCGGCCGAACGACTTATTTACATAACATCCATGGAATCAACCCCGTTTCCTCGGAATGCCTGGAACGATCCGTACTGGGTTGCCATGTCCATCTGCTGTTGCTGACGAGCATAGTCAGGGCCCATGTAAACGGGATCTGTGGCGGGCGTGTAAGCGGAACCTCGGCCAGCATTTGCGAAAGTGCTGTACGAGTTCTGTGCCTGTTGTTCTTGCTCTTGTTGAGCTTGACGCTCATATTCTCGTCGCATGAGCTCTTCGTAGCCTGATGCCATGTAAGGCTCGCTGTCAGCTTCAGAATCTTGGATCCATTTGCCATCGCCTGTCTGGACGACTGTACCGTCGAGGCTCATGGCCTGGTTCTGGTTGGCTCGCTCATATCGAACTCGAGCCAACTGCTCCTCCTGTTCCATGGTCGTGCTGCTCCAGGCCAGTGATGGAATGTCACCTCCTTGAGTTGGTGGATAGATGGACCAGAGTTCAAGCAGTCTCCGTTGCTGAGCCGGGTGAGCAAGCTTGAACAGCTGGACTTGTGAGGGAGTCAAGTTCGTGGGGTCTACACCATGGTGGCGTAGAAGGGTTTCCGTATGAGCATTCTCACTCTGTGGAGGCTCCGAGGAGGGACGCTGAGGTCCATCCTGAGGTTGTGCCTGGGGTCGAGCAGTATGGGCCGAGTGGGTGTAATGTTGAGATATGGAATAGATGATAGGCTCCGTTGCGGCAGGTTCTGTTTTGGGCTCTTCCCGAGGCACGGCCTGAGGTTGAGGATTGAAGGTCAAGGTCCGGTTGAACAGAGCAGCGAGGTCATCATGCTGCATCTGCATGTTGCTTTGAATTGAGACCATCTTGATATGGGTGGTGTGTCTGTTGTTTCAAGATATGTTAGTCGTGAAGGTGGCGATGGTGGGTTGAACGAATACCTGAACCGCTATAGCAGTTTTATAAGCTTTGAGGATATAACTGCAGGGGGTTCTCGCTATCCTCCTCTTTGATCAAGAAATCAGTATTCTCCGATCCAGAGCAGCCTTGTTTCTTGAACTCGGGCCTGTCGAGATCGAGATCGAAGCTTCAGGGTTGGGTGGCAAGAACGCGGCAGGGCGACAGAGTCCTTTGTCTGGCGAAGACAAGATGGGAACAAAACGTGGTTCTATTTTCACTATACTAACACTCTGGGGCGAAGAGACGTGAATCTGAAAGAAGAGTTAGGCAGACAATGAAGAGGAAGAAGAAAGAGAAGAAAGAAGAGTGAATGCCAAATCGTTCAGGATCCCTTTATTAGGCTGGGCGACCGTGAACGTGCTAAGGGCAGGGAGGGGGAAGGGGGGGTCAAGCGGTGGGCCGTTGGGTTGCAGAGCCGGGGATCGAAGGCGGGGCAGAATGGGAGGAAAGCCCAGCCGACTAGGTCTGCGGGAATAATAGGGCCTCTCTGAGGGACAGGCGAGGCAGTGGGCAGTAAGAAGAAGGGATTTCTTGAGACAGGCGTGATGCGCTGGAGCGGCTGGATGGTTGAGATGGCGATGGTGTGGATGGTGGTGGGAGGTGGGAGCGGGAAGGTTGTGGAGATGAGACAGGGAGCTGCCATGACGCAGTCGAGGAGAAAAGGTGCAGGTGACACAGGTGCAATCCGAGGCAGGCACCTGATTCATGCCTGCCGCCTGAACGCTGACGAACTTCTGTTTTCGTGCAGAACATTTCCAGGGGTTCTCCATACGTCCATCTCCCTTCACCCAGAAGAGTCCTATGCGAGCTGAGGTTCTTTGACTATCCATACGTTATGAACCTCACTCTCGGGCTTCTTTCATGTACCAGACAGTAATTTCCCAAATCACTGCCCACGTTGACGATGATCCCTACATCTTCCGCGGCAGCCTACCTGCCTTGGGCTTGGGGCGAATGCCAGGACATCAGGCGGTTAATGATATGTTCCAAGGCCCCTCTAAAAGCAGCCCTGCGTGACCCAATAAGCCTGTGCCACGGCGAGAGTGTGCCAGATCTACTGGGGACTTTCTGCGTGCATCACGCCCCGATATCCTTTCACGGCGGCCTGTTCCAGACATCAGAAACACTCAGCGTGGATCTAGACTTTGTTGAGAGGCTCTAGAGCCAGACCTAGCGCTCGAATGACCGCTTCAGGGGAGCCCAAGAGCCCAACTTGCTGCTGTCCAACTCACCGCTCCCACCCACACCGTCCATGTCCTCCTTCAAGATGAGACGCTATCCAAGGCGCTATGTTAGTCTGAATCTGCCCCCTCTCTGCTGCCGCCTGTCGAAACCTGCATCATGTTCAGGATGATCTTCCGAATACCGAGCTGGGTGCGAGCAAGCGTAGCACTGCATCGTAGATAATCCAAAAAACGATACCACCATGTGCAGGTACTTGATCGAGGGCCAAGTCGCAATGGGCTTGCAGCGGGGTTTAGCTCGTCTCGGATCCCACGGTTGAGCCACCGAACGTGCTGCATCTTCGAAAAGGCATAAACGCTGCAGGGGCACGAGGCAGCGGGGTCGAGATGTCAAAAGGAGGGGCTCCCGCGCCACAGCTCCGGGAGATGCGCACAAGCCACTCCCGCGTTTTAGCCTTGTCTGCCACCTGTGGCTAAGCTCCTCGAGATCTTGCTGCCTCAGGCATCACTGCAGCGGGCCAGCCTCGCGCGGCTCTCAGGCGAACAACTGCAACACGCAGCTCAGGCTGCCTGAAAGTGAAGCTCCAAGCACGACGCCAACAACCGCCACAACCCCATCCCAAGCTCTCATTCCGCCCTCCTTCGCCGCCCAGCCCTCCCAATTATCACATAAAACACACACGAGAGCTAAGATTCATCATGGTAAGCTTTATATACTGAACACCGTTACGTCCAGGGAGCTCTTTCGCTGACATGTGGGTGCTTGGGTAGACGTCGATAGGCACGGGTTACGATCTGCTCAACTCCATCTTCTCGCCCGACGGCCGAAACTTCCAAGTGGAATATGCAGTCAAGGCGGTTGAGAACGGCGGCACTTCCATCGGCATTCGATGCAAGGATGGTGTCGTGCTAGCTGTTGAGAAGGTTGTCGCATCAAAGCTCCAAAAACCCGGTGCCAACAAGCGCATTGCGTCTGTCGACAGCCATGTTGGCGTGGTATGCAGCCCTAGTCCTCGCACTCAAACGATCCTTTTTCTCATTCTCTTCAGGTCTACTCCGGCATGGTCCCCGACGGCCGACACTTCGTCGACCGAGCCCGCGACGAAGCTCAGAGCTGGCGCCAGAACTACAAGACTCCCATCCCCACCTCCGACCTGGCCTCTCGCATGGGCGGCTACCTCCAGGCCTATACTATGTACGGATCCGTCCGGCCGTTCGGTATCACTGCTATAGTCGGCGGTGTCGACACATCTGAGGAGACCCCCGTTGATGGCGAGGTCGGTTCAGGGCCCTCTTGCGGTGCGGGTGGAAAGGTGGCGGGCAAGCATGGCGGCCCCTTCCTATATATGATCGAGCCCAGTGGTCTGTATTGGGGCTACTACGGCGCGGCGACTGGCAAGGGCCGTCAGGCCGCCAAGGCTGAGCTGGAAAAGCTCGACCTGTCTGCCGGCACCATGACTCTGGAAGAGGGCGTCAAGGAGGCTGCACGAATCATTTACGTTGCGCAAAAGGACAACAAGGACAAGGACTTTGAGCTAGAGATGACCTGGATCAGTGGCGTGGATGGTCCTACCAAGGGACGACATGTAGAGGTCCCCAAGGAGCTGCGCGAGGAGGCCGAGAGATTAGCAAAGGCTGAGGACGACATGGAGGATGATGATGACGAAGACGACAAGAAGGACGACGAAAAGATGGAGGAATAAACTGGCCGGCTAGCCACAGGAAGATACATGTAATATCACACAACGGGAGTCATAGATTTAACGGTTCATGCAAAACACCCAACGCCGACCCAACATCTATTTTTGGTGCTTTACTACCAATGTTCTATACACAGTAGGGTATCACGCATTGGCCTGCGAGGCCTGGTTCTGGCACCAGTTGTTCCAGTCCGCGAAGAACGAGCTCTGCAGCTTCGCCTTCCCACTCACCCACTCTGCCTGAGTCTTCGCGTAAACCACCGCGATATCCTTGATTCTCTCCTTATCCACCGCAAACAGCGTTGACGCAACAATCAAGCTAGCTGCGCTTGCCGCCTTCGCATACGCATGGGCATTGTCCTTGCCCGCCTCTTCGTGAACCTCCAATAGCATGCCCAGCAGGTCGTCCGCTTCGGGGGTTTCTACCTCATCCTTGTTGTTCCGTGCCTTTTTGAGCCCCTTCTGGAAGTTGAGGATGATCTCGCAGGCACGTGCTGCGAGAGGCTTGGTGCTGGTGGTTCGCATGAGGTTGAGCAGGGGGAGGAGCAGTGAGAAGGTGAGTGGGCGTTGAGACTCGTTCTTGACGTAGATGTCGAGGAGATCGAGGATGCGGTTCTTGAAGTTGATGACGGACTGCTTGGCGTCCTTCTTTATCTTCTTCGAGTCGGATCGACCCTTGACCTGCTGCTTCATGACGGCGGCAAGCTTCTCGTCGAGAGAGAACATTTCCGAGTCCGACATGTCGGCATCGGATTCCGACGACTCAGCTTCGTTGTCTTTGTCTAATCGGTGGCTCTTCAGAATCTTGCCCAAGAGCTCTTCCAAGTCTTGGGGCTCTTGTTTTCCACCTTCGCCCTCGCCTTCTTCATTGTCCTCATCTTCGTCGTTGCTCTCTTCATCCTCGTCCACGTCCTCCAGATCGACGAACTCGACATCAGACCCTATCTCAATGACTGAATTATCATCGTCATCGTCATCGTCTTCATTCGATGAGCCATCTTCATCAACATCCATGACGTCTTCATCTGTGTTGAAAAGCTCCTGTTGACCCTTCGTGCTCTCTCCGGATGCGAGGGGTCCAGTCAGGAGCTCCAAGCCCTCGGCCGAGATCTGGCCGGTGAATGCATCAAAAACTTGCTGAGAAACCTGTCGCATCAACGATGATGGTTTGGCTACCATAGACAAAAGAATCTCAACCAAGAGCTCGCTATTAACAGCCTGTTTGTCACCTGCTTTTCCTTTCTTGAGACGATCGGAATATTGAGCGAGGTCGTTCAAAACCTCCATCGCATCAGGATCTTGGTTATACAGCTGGAAAATAGAAACTGCATGGAGCAGCGCCAGACTCTGGGCCAAGCTCTTCTCATCTTCTGATTTTGTCTTCCGCTTAAGCAACTTCAGCATCCGCGACAATGCTTCTTTGACGGCCTCCTGAATCTCATCGGTCATGGCGACCGAGTCTGGATCAATTGCGGCAACGGCTTCGCAAAGGCTCTCGTAATCTTCCTTCTTACGAGTAAGTTTTGCAAATGACGATTCTAGTCGTGTCCGACAAAGTTCTTGGATTTGCTCAGTCAAGACCTCTTCAGGGATATGCTTTGGGCGGGAGTACGCAAGCTGCGAGAGCTCTTGTAGAGCAACTGAAAAAGCTTTTTGAGATTCCCCGCCAGATGATGAGGCGTTCAATGCTTTCGAGAGATAGTCGACATGCACCCTCAAGGTTGAAATTGCTTGTGATGTTTCCAACTTAGTGAGAGATCCGGTTGGTGCTCGAATGATTTCAAGGACTGCCTCTCCAGTCTCTTGGGTGATGTTCTGCAACAACTTGTCCACGGTTTTGGTGCTTGTTCGTTGATCAAAGTTGTAGGAGCCATTTGAGCCAAGTAAACTCTTCAGAACTGGAACAAGGGCCTTGGGGTGTGATGCAACCACAGCTTCAATCGCCTTGAGCGCTTTGACCGCTGCTCGGTGCAAGTAACGGTCCTCTTTTGCTGCTTGGTTCATGAGGCAGGTCAAAAGGTTTTTGCTGAACAGACAACAGATGTGCTCATCCTTGTTGAGTAGGCCCTCGAGGTATATCTGGAAGACCATGAAACCCTTGAACTTCTGGCCATCGGTGGCGTTTTTAGAGAAAAGGCCGTCTGCAGTTCAGTCGTTAGAGCACAGCTTCCCAGCGGGATCGGGGCTTCTTACCGTCAACTACTCGATTCCAGAACTGTACAAAATCTTCCACATTCTGGTTTGCCCTTGAGTAAGATGCGAGGAGAATATCCCAGACGAAGTGTAGTTGTGCAGTCCAGCTTGCTTGTTTGCTCTTCTTGGTCTGATTTCCTGGGTCTGCCGAAGAATCTTGAAAACTTTCCTTCAACACCGCAGCCAGATCTCCTAGATGCTTAGTGGCCAGGGGATGAGTCCACGGCTTGACTTTAAGATCCGGGAATCGGTTCAGAGCCATCACCCAAATAGCTACTCCCTCGGGGGTTTTAGCCAGCCCTGCTTCCGAAACCTTTTCCATTGTTGTTTTCGCGTCTTTCTTTTCCATTTCTTCAATGGCTCGGACAATCACCCATCCACACTGTGACCTCAACCAGACCTTCTTGGTGGCCAGCTTCAACAGCAGCTCCAACACCGTGTACCATCTCGAAGGCTGGCTAAAAAGTACGCCCGATCGTACGAAACATTCGATTCCAAAAAGTTGGCCAAAGAAGTGATCTCGCTCTTCCTGTCCGGGGATATTTCCCACCGCCTGCGTTTTCTCTGTCAAGATGTCCAGGACTTTCTCGAACGTCAGACCGGGATATTTTGTCTCGGCGAGGGCTTTCTCTCCGAACAATGAACGTAGAATTTCGGTGATAGCCAAGCTGAAGCCCAGACGAGATGCATTTCTGCCACTTGCGAGCCCACGGAATAGCCGACGGTCCAAATGTCGCTTGAGGACAACTTCGGGGACGCCTTCGCCTTCCAGAAGACTAGAAATGATGCAATCCGCTGCCAATACACGATCTTCTGAGTCCTCGCTACCAAGGAGCTCATAGAGTCCCGCCTCTCGCTTTCGCTCGTCTCCTAATGGCGTCTCGACGAAAGGCGCCTTCTCGAAACTCGGCCTCGATTGCTTCGCAGTTGTCGCATTCGCAGTATTGGTGCCTTTGCTTCGCTTCTGGGGTTGTTGGGTTCCGTTCGAGCCCTCTTTGGCTCCGCGCTTTCGTTTGCTTCCCATTGTGGCGGATTGAGTTCAGGGTTGACGGAAACAGATGGTTCAGCTACCGTAAAGCGACTCCAATTCACATGCAACTATCGCGATAAGTCCCAAAAATTTACGGGAGTTGTTGATTCTGCCGCCTCTCACCGCCAAAATTTATTTACCCCACCAAGCCAACCCCACGACCTGGGCACCTCTCTCAACTCCGTGTTCTAAGTCATTTGTCAAATAATCAGCTCTGGATTCAACGTTTCCTTCTCTTCTTTGTAGGAAGAAGAATGAAGTCTTGAAGTCTCTAGTAAATATTGTCTATTCTCAGAGGAAACAGGAACGCCCATTTGTCGATGAGTTGCCCATGCATTGGATCGTTCAGTTCTCTACTCTGACCTCAGCCACATACAAGCCTCCTGGTGGCTACTTGATGTGGCTTCAGCCATCCTCCTACCAGGCTGTGGGATTACATTCTGCAAATGGACGCTTGAATACCCTGGAGGAATAAAAGATTCACTAACACTGGGAGCTTCGAGGTTCGCGTAATGAAGAGGTCAAGTTATCATCCACCGGGATGCTCTCTTCTTCATTGCATCCACCGTGACCCCTTCGTTACATACCTATCCTTTGAAATGAGTTTTTTAGGCTACCAAACTTATTATTCTCTATATAAACGATATCATTCATCTCTTCGGTATCATTGAAATCTGCGAATACCGAGGGAGATGTCACAAGGAGCCATTCATCGTGACTTCAGGCTAGGCCTACGGGTCGTGCATGTGACAGATATGTGACAGTCGTGAATTTCTACACACTTTCTCGGACGCCCTCCCCGAAGCGGCACCGCGGAGATTGTTTCAGCCATCCGCTGTGTCTTGACTGTAATTGCATGGCCCAGTTGCTTCGATCTGGGGTTAGGATGGTCTGAGATAAGTCTTACCATAACACAGTACAACTCCGTGCTCGCAACACTACAGAGAACTCGGAGGCGATTGTGGCGAACTATGGACTATGGTCTAGACCTTTCCAGCTGCCGACTTATCGGTACTCGCGAATAATATGCGAAATTCTGTGAGGCAAACAAGGAGCTTGTCGCCGGCCGTAAAGGTTATGTGAGACAAAAAGGATTATGCTCCACCGCTGCTCTCCGAGGTACTGCCACCTAGTGAGTTCAACTGTTTCTGCTATTCTATGGTCCGTGGTGGGGGGAGGGATCTGTCAAAAACGCAAGGTCATTGCGAGTTGACTACATTGGAATGATGACGATAGGCAAATTTCCGCGACTCATTGCCCTAACTATTCGCCTTTCGGCCAAGGGATTCGTTGCACACTACATTCAAATTAACTTGTGGCAAATTCTGAATGGCATTACTACAATAGCGAGTATAACTAATTGTGTCGTTTGTACTGTTTTGTGCCGCATTAGAGGCTTAAGTCGTCATGACGGGGGTGACAACGCCAGGCCACAAACTGGTAGTACAGCGAAATTGCAATGACATTCGCGATCCTCGCTACTTAGATATGGTATGTACAAGTACCTTTACAATCAAAGTCGACTTCCACCCGAACTAGGATTTTCATCCTGTCGTTGTCTATGAATGCCTCCTTCCAGTGCGCGCAACAGTGAAGTTATCCTACCCTATACTAAAATATAAAATGCTGTGGTTGCATCCAGAAATTGACTGGAAAGTCGTATTTTCTATATGGCAACTTGGACGTCTCCATACTTGTATCATGAAAAAAATTTAAAAAAAAATTTGGACTCCCTTGGTAGCCTCGCAGCCTATACGTGATAACTTAAGTCCCGGGTTTGCCCGTTTATCTCGCCTGAGGTTGTAAAAAGTGAAGCTTAGCTAGGAGCTTTGACGTCTTTGTCATTTCCTCTTTGGCCGCCAATTCGCCTAAATATCCGTGCTCTAAACGTAGCGTACCACACAGAAAAACTCTCGGCAACGCTAGACTACGTGTACAACACTCGTATGATATGTTTGCTACTGATGGCAGGGAGCCTCATGCTTGTAGACCTGGAGACGGTGGGTCGCGGCTTGATTCAGGATGCGGCGGCACTCAGTCACGGAATCTAAGTGCAGGCTCGTCGAAATTACCAAAAGCGGCTCAATAAGCTGCCTGGTTCCTGGATCAGGGGACCAGCAGCAGCGTGCCAGTGACGTACAAGTTGTCGGGTAGACAGGAATGCGGAACGCCATGTCTCCTGTCAACGGCAGCCTCACCTTGGTAGTGCGGGCACGCCAGGGAAATGAGCTTGTGGCGGAAGGTTAACCTGTATCGCGGTGCATAGTGGATTCAGTCGTTACTCGGGCACGTGTGCTAATTCAGATTGCCCTGAGCAACTGTTGAGGGGGCGATTTGACACGTCGTAGAGACATTCGACGCTGGAGAAGAAAGGAACAAAGCAAAGCAGAAAAAGGCCCGCCTCCCTCTCCCTTGCCAAGCCCAGAACCAGATCAAATCTCGAAGACTAGTGGCCGCCACCGTACTGGTCAACCCGACAGGTCGGCCAGCCCGCAGTGGAAGAAGAAAAACCAGACAGGCTATTGTAGATTCAGCTTCAGCGAGACCCCGGAGGCGCTGGCGTTGGCGCTGGGACTGGAGCAAGCTGGAGCTGGAACTGGAGCTGGAGCTGGAGAGGCCCGGATTAGTGGGGCCGAGCCGGGACCGGTCGATGGCATTGGGATCGGCGGGCCGGAGGGGCCTTGCACGTGACTTCGCGCCATTTGGCTGGGGAACCGCCGACGCGACACGACTAGGATTGTTTACTTCGCGAACTACATGTTTATGTCCCGCACGACAGAACAAAGCGGGCTTCAGCTCCTCGTGGAGTGCAGACCTTGCCTGTTCGAAACAGAATCCTGCACAATGCATCACACCATCACATGGCGGGCCTCGTTTTTTACCCCTCACTTGGACGCCAGCAGGGCTTAGGAGACGCCGTGAGAGGGGAGAGGAGGTAGGGGGGTGGAAATGGCGGACGCGGTGGAGCGGGTTGGTGGAAAAAGAAGGATTGCGCGAGCAAGCTGAGGCTTCGAGCTAAGCAAAAGATGGTGTTGAGAGCCATCATTGGGCGAAGCCACGGCGTCTCTGACAATTGCGGGCTCACCTGCAGCTTACCGCTCATCCTAGAGCCCGTTCTAGCAATACGATTCGTCTCTGGGGCGGAAAGTAAACAACCGCCATGGACCAACGTGATGGAGGCCGTTGTCGGCTGGTCCGTAGTCCGGGAGGGGCCATAGCCAAGCTATGGATGGGCACGAGCGCTGATGATGACGGATCCGACCTGATAAGGCTGTGGCAGAGCAGGGAACTGGAAACAATGGCGGAGGGGATGGCATCATAGCCCGGCAATCTAGAAACCTTCGAGTGTCGTATATGCTCGTCGTTGACGATCTTCATGCTTGGCCCGTCGCTAGACCGCAGCGTAGAAGGCATAGAATGACGTCGATTGGAGCGTTAGAGATCGGGACAATGGGCGACTGATCGAAGATAGGCCTCGAAATCTGGCGCAGGGCATCTGGCTCAGTCACGCTGCCGCACACCATGCCACGTTTGAAGGGGCGGAGGGGGTCACACCTCCAAGTCGGAAAATTCTCCGAATGGGGATGGACGGGGTCTCTACAACATGCAAGGAGGCTATTTCACGCCATGCGGCTTGATTCAGTCTGGGCACATCGAGATTGGGCCGTCGAGGGGCGGACAATCCAGGCGGACGGATCAGTGTCTCGTCGTGCAATATCGCTAGGCTGATGGTGCCGACAACAGGTCTGAGAATGGCGAGACCCTGATGCCGCCCGCGAGAGGCGGCTCAATGACTCCAAGTCGAGTGAGAAACGGTAGCAAACACGGACAACTGGGTGAACCGGGTGCACTTGATCCTCGGTGAGAGCGTTCGAAGTCTGGACGACCGGACCGGCGACGACGGTTGCGCATCCCTTGCTGAAACAACAAGGCGCCACCACGAAGACGACGCTCATGCTCACGGGACTCCGTCTCGGTGCTCCGTACCAGCTGTAAGGGACGAAACGCCCTCACGAACGGTTCCCCGGTAAAGTCCGTTTAGGACTGCAGTTGACCAGGAGTGCCCCGGTCGGTGGGCTGCAGAGTCAGCGATAGCATCAGCATTTGCGGAGGCTGTGTTGCTCAGGCTTTCGTTTCGAGGAGAGGGGAAAAAGAGGCTAACCAGTTGCCGGCAATTGCAAGAGCTCCGAGCTTTCTAAGCTTGACAAACTTCGCGGAGGCACTGGAATTATGTCAAGGGAGAAAGACAGCGAAGAAATTGGGCCTAGAATGTCCAGCAGGTCCATCTGACAAGCTGCCAAGACGAATTTGGGGAGCAGGCCGCCGGCCAGAGTGGGAGCGATGGGTGCACGGCATTTATCAAGCTGGCATCGCGACAAGCCTAGCTTCCGAGCTGCTCTTTGGTTGGACGACTCAGGGAAGACCATGCGAGGCCAGAGAGCAGGTCGCCTCCTGGACGACGCTCCGAAGGTCTCACGATGTCTGTCGCATTCCTGCAGCTCGGAGGCACACGTGGGGGAGACGAAGACTGCGGGCGTAGTGCATTGAGTTACAAGACTTAGGCAAACAAGTATCATGAGAGCGATTTAGCGAATAAACATGACGAGCTCAAGTCTTGGCTGTCATGATGCAACGACTCGTGCGCTGACTAGGTGGGAGGATCGACGCGACGAGCAAGGCGCGGCACATCGCATCACGATGGTTCATGCCATGTACGTATTCCGTACAGACAACGATTATGTGCATCAGCACGTCCGTAGGGCAGAACCCGAGCAGAGGATGAACTGCACGCCCCTCTCTTCTGCTGATCAACCTCACCTCAGCTGCAGCGAGCTGCTCTGGGGGAATTCTAAGCGCCTAGCTCTGGGCCTATCGTGTCCATCACCATCTGCTTACAGGTCGACATGGGCCCTCCAACACCTGCCTTATTCTGCGAAGCACGCCTGCAGCCGAGAACTCTCCCCTCCCCTCGCCAATTGCCGCTGGACGGACTGGGCTGGGCTCGACAGGTCCCGGCAAGCGGTTCGCCGCGTTGCAATGGGTAATTTACGCTTGCCATTCGCTGGTTGAGGTTGGTGGACCGGAAACTGTTTCTGAGCTAAAGGCAAGCCTTGCACCCACGCTGGGTCTCTTTGTCTCAGAGCGCGGGACCCTTGATTCTCCTGTCGGGATGTTCTTTTTCAGCGGTGCACGGGGACTGTTTCGTTCGGCTATGCTGTCTACCGTTTGAAGCGGTTTGAGGACAGGGTCAGGCCTCTACAGTTCGGTGCCGCGGAGGGTTACAGGCCTTGCCTCTTGTTGCATTGGAGGTAGGGAGAAGGGAGCTTGTTGAAATTCGGAACTGGTCCGTTCTTTAGACATCCATTATCCGACACCAGGGAGCAGTGGTGGAGTGCGGGATCTCGTAGACTGGCCGGCGGATGGATTCGAAGGGAGGAATTGAGACCCAGAACGAGGTCTTCGAGGCTCTCGAATCGAGTAACTGCTGCGACGAGCGGCGAGATCATTAGCAGATGCGGTTGGCGTTGCTGCAGGTCCGAGCGAAAAGAGCAAAGCAGAAGCATGAACCATCTCCATCGAGGCGGGCAGTGTTCCATAACCGGTTTTCGAGTCTGTTACAGGGCGAGCGAGGCACGCCGGGGGTTTCCATGAGAGGCTCTCTTAGCACGCGGCTAACGTCATTCCTCGCAAGCGCAAGCCCTTCTGCTAGCTTTGCAAGCTCCCCAGAATAGCTGGATAGGACGACAAAACGGACCCTGCGTGGGAATGCCTGCATGGGACAGGGAACCAGCTGCAACGCGCCTGGCACATGACAGACAGGCCACTGGTCCTGGCGACAACGGGACGGGAGAGCAGGGCAGGGCGGGAGAGAGCGTAACTAAGTCGAATTCGAATCTGGCCGGACGACACAAGACACACACCCGGTCCAGGGCCAATTTCAGATCTCTGCGTCGCTGTCTCAACCGGGAGATGGGCGGCGGAGGGCCGTCTCACAGCCCCCGAGCCACAGCGAGACAGAACAGTGGCACAGCGAGCAGAAGCCTGGCGAGGATGCGAGCTGAATGGACAGAATTGGCAGCACAGCCGGCAGAGGTAACCCGCCACATGCAGCCTCGAACCACGCTTTGCTGAAGGTCTGCAGCATGTGTGCTTTTTGTGTGTCTGTGGTGCTTGTGAGGCGCCAGGTCGCGACCGAGAGCACTGCAGAGCCCCGGGCAACGGCTCAATTGCAGTCGCGGCAAGTAAACAATTGAGGTGTGACTCTGCGCTTCACCGCCCATTGCGATCCAAAGGGATCCAATGATGTAAGTCCGTCCCCTGATCTGGGCTGGGCTGGCTTCCTTTCCTTATGCGAACCGGATGGATTGTGCATTGTGCAGGAGGCCAGCCAGCCAGGGCAGACCCATGCATGCGCTGCGCATCAGCAGCAGTGCAGTGAGTGGGTGGCTAAGATAGCGCGAAACTCGACAGCCTTCAGCAACCTTGTTTCCATGCAAAGGTACTATATGCCGTCAGCGGCAGTGACATATGGCAGGTATGAGCCGGAAGTGAAGAGATTCATGAGCAAGACATACTCTGAGTAGAGGCACTGTGCCTGACCTTAAGCGCCCGCCTCTGAATATACTGGCATCAGAGATCAGAGACACCCCTCGCAATTCCCACCCCCAGTATCCATGATTGATCCAGGTGAGATGCAATCCCTCGCAGGCACGCCCCACCTCCGCTCAGCAACCGCCCAGGTACCCGACGAGATCCATCGGTGACTGGCGTGCGCTGTGATTGCACCGAGCAGCCGCTGTAGCGTGTTCGGCCTGCAGTGGGGAGCCTAACCTGACAGAGCGGCGCCCAGGTCCATCACGCTGAGAGCCTCCATCCGTCATGGACAGTCGCCAGCTGGGATTGATGGATTAGAACCTGGCAAGTTCAGTCAGTGGATGCACGCCCGCCCACACACCCGCCCCGGGCTGCTGCTCTGCTGCACGCAAATCACCCCTAACAACCCGACCTGGGATCGCCTGGGAAAAAACTCCATCTTGCCTGGGAGAGAATCCATTGAAAAGGCCTTTGCTCCCGCGCTGGCCCTCGACCTGCTTCCGGCTCCCCCTCCCCCCATCCCGTCCAGCCAGCAGGTTACGGTGCCTCACTCACGTCCGTCCGTCCGTCCCCAGGTCGAGGTCGAGTTTGATTGATCCTCAGCAAGGAAGCAAGCAACGGTCCGGTTCTCCTCGCCGCCTTTCTTGTGGACGACGCGGTTTTCCTTTTTATCTTTCGTCGTCGTCGTTGCCGTCGTTCGTTGGTTAATCTGGAGAGCGCTGGGGTGGTTAACCGTTCTAGCGTTTGGTTCCCTGTACAGCCAGTCTACCTCACCTAGCAACCAGCAACCACCATCATTGGACGTTGGACTGACTGCCCGCCCACTCAACGAGAGTCCCGTCAGCTATCTCTCATTCTCCCCCCCCTCCGACGCCAACGTTATTCTGCATCCTCACGAGCACGACTTCCGCCATCACCAAGACCGATAATCAAGTCTTTTTCTCTCGCTACGAACGACTGCAAATGCCCGCCCAACGCTTATAACGCCTGCCACGTCCGTTGACCCCGCCCGCTGCGAGACCAGGCTGTTCAAGGCCCCAAGCAAGACCACCTCCGACCCGAGACCGTCTTCTTGGCCTGCCTCGACTCGCCTCTCTCCGGACCGTGACAGGAACTGTAGAGATCTCTCTTTTCCTTTGCTCTAGAGCAGCCGTTGCCGCATTGACTTGCTGCAGCGCTGCCAACCTCAGCGTGCACTCCTTCTCTCCTCCCGCTGCCTTGCTTGCGAGGTCACCCTCTCGGTACATGACCCGATCTTGGCCCGGTTCGCGGACTCGACCCAGCTCTCACCGAGTCCTTCACACGCCGTAGACTCTTCCAGACATGGAGGCATCTTCACCGTTGGCGGCCCTGCACCGCCCCATGCCTGTGCCGGCCTGGGGCAGCAGGGACATGTTCCGCTCGCACCCGCATGCCCAGTTCTCGACGAGCGCTGCCGGTGCAGCTACCATGAGCCTCCGCGAGCAATTGCACAAGAGCAACGCCGACTACTTCAACGTCAAGGACGTCCGAGGTTCCTCCCCTGCTGCTAGCCTGGCTGCCGACCTGTCACAGAACTTCCGGTTGGATAACGACTCAAGGTTGGTGGTCTCCTTCAGCCTCATTCGTGTAGCTCGTCTAAATTTACCGTCGTTTTAGCCCCCAGTTCCCGACGCCCCGAAGAGCCTTGTTCACCGCTGGCATGATGGGCGGCATGGAAGGTCGAGGTAAGGGCTGGTGGAAAGCCTCTCCCGGAGACTCTGGCTCACGCTTGCTTCTAGACTATGTCACGACCCCTCCGCTCCCGTCGTCCTCGCCTGCGCCCCTGACCGAGCTGATGGAGGTGTCGCCGTTGCCGCACAAGACACCCTTCTTCACCCACGTCGAGATCACCTCCCCCACGCCGGGCTCGACGCCTTCTGCCGATGACGAGATGATGCTGGACTCGCCGGCTCCCATCTCGCGGCAATCTTCCTTGGAACCGCCCAAGTCTTATGTGGCTGAGTCAGTATAATTGCACATTCCTCGACATCTCCATACTGACGTTTGGGCTCTAGTCGGAAAATAGCTGCTCCCAGGAGACCTTCCCTAACCCGGATGAAGGGCCTCACTACCTCTGCCGTCCCGCGGTCAGAGATCCAGTTGCCGCCTTTCCGCTTCGGGGCCGATTCTCGCCTCAACCACATGAGCTCTAACTTGTCTCTTGGCGAGTGCTTCGAGACCGCCTCGCCTCCCCAGGAGCGGAGACCCTCGTCCGCCAACAGCCCCTGTGCCCCGGTGCCCATGGGTTTCCGTTCGAGATCGCAGTTCTCCAACTTCAGCTTCAATGGCATGGGTGGCTACCGCAACGGTTCCCCCATCAACTGCCATGCCCGTCGCCAGTCCAATCCCTTCCTGAGGAACCGGAAACAGTTCCGTCGGTCCCTGAGCATGTTCGAGCATCCGGCCGACGTTATGAAGTCTAAAGCGGATGGCGAGGAGACCTCTCCCACGACCCTGCAGTCGGTCACGGACGTCGAGGAGGCCCACGAGCCTGTCCTCCCCCATTTCATGACTGATGACCCCACGGATCCCATCCCTCGGATCAGCAAGGCCACTCTTGTGGACGTTCTCGACGGAAAGTACTGCGATCACTTTGACCAGAAGATGGTCATTGATTGTCGGTTCGAGTACGAGTACGAGGGCGGCCACATCGACGGTGCTGTGAACTACAACGACAAGGACTTGTTGGCTAGCCAGCTCTTCCAAACCCCGATGCAGGGTCGAACTCTCCTCATATTCCACTGCGAGTACTCGGCTCACCGCGCTCCTCTGATGGCCCGTCACGTTCGGTCAGAGGATCGCACTGCCAATGCGGAGTGCTACCCCCGGCTGACCTACCCCGAGGTCTATATCCTGGATGGTGGATATAGCGGCTTCTTCACCGAGCATCGAGGCCGATGCTATCCTCAGGAATACGTTGAAATGTCGGACGAGAAGCACCAGCGAACCTGCGAGCGCGAGATGGGCCGATTGAAGTCCCGCAAAGGCTTGAGCCGAGCGGCTACCTTTGCCTTCGGCCAGCGGGAGCCATGCGTGGACGAGTCTCCCACCGCCCCTGGCCGACCTTTACCTCGATATTCTCCCATTGCTATGATTGGCAACTCTCCAATCCTCGGCGAGCGAACACACACTCGCCGCATGGCCTCATACTAATCCTCTCTGGTGCTGTGCAAGAGGCCTAAGCCGACCTCCGGTGCTGGACTCATCGGGTCTGCTCAATAATCGCAGTACCTTCTTACAACATCAACATCAACAACACTCAGCAATGCCTGGCATGGAGCCAACTCCATCACACGTGTATATGCCCGTCTCCGAACTGTCTACTGACAAACGATAACTCCGCCAACCGTCTCAATTAATGTACCTGCACATAGTACGACAACGGCCGGAACGACTCCTCCGCTAATAGATCTTGGCATCCATGAGCTCACACATCGACTTGATTCACTCTGCATTTCTTTTTCTTTTTTTACTCGATGCATTAGACCCTGGCACTTGGTTTCAGCATTGCATTTTGCGATTGGGAGCCTTTGAAGGCTCCACTTCCAGGGATGACTCTTTTGCCTCCCTTTACATTATGGCGCGCGCTCTTCATTTTTCAGCCTGCTCTGCTTCGGAACGTTCGACATGTGCTTCTTGAAACATGTCGCGGGAGATCATCCTCCCTTACGATCGTGGCGTTGATCACCCTGACACCTCCAATCACGGTGTCTCGGTCATATACGAGGTTGGAGACTGTGCGCGCTGTCGATCACCTGCATCGTTTGTCTCGCGATAGCCGCATCGCGGCCGAGACTTTCATCGACAGTCTACACCAACCACTACTGAATCTCTTATCCGCCCACGGATAACTCTGCGCATGTTGTCGCGACTATACCCAACCAAACGGTTTATATGTTACTTTTTCTTACTTTTTGTTCTACATACTTCTGAAACGACACCACTTCCCGACACGAAGGGAAGGGATAAAAGCTTCACCCCTCAGCTCTGAGACAGATGAGATCTCGGGCTTTTGGTTTTGCGGTACAACAAAGATTGTCACTGCTGTACTACTTTGTTCTAGACTAGCTTGTGTGGTGGTGTTACTGGCGAAGGCTGGTTCATGTACATTAGGTCGCCTGAGGGTGGCTCTGGCTAGTTCTTACTTACAATCGAGGGAAATCATGAAAGTAACTCGCTAGTTCTCTTACCTGTGACTGATTTGTAGTAAGCAAGTTCCTAGCTGAAGTTATCAGAATCATGCTGGATGGGACATCCTTCACAATTTCGGCACGACCCGTTTCTGAAAGTGGGAAACATGAGCTTCGTCATCACGATTTAAGTATCTGAAAGTCTTTCCTTGACTTAATATTCCTAACCACATCCAGAGGCTGAAGTATCTATCCTTCCCTAATAAAATGAGTCTCACCGTCGTGCGCAAAACAACAAAACGCCATGCCGAACCCAACTTTTCAACGCCCAAATTGCAAATATACAAGGGTATCAAGCACCATCTTCAGCGGGCAACGTAAAATCCCAGTCCTTGAATGCTTCGCGGAACGCCTCAACATCCTTGGTCTCCTCCTCAACCGTCTGCTCGCAGTCCTTCCAGACCATCCGCTTCTCTAGGCCCATTAACTTGGTCATCACTCTGCGGGCAAATTGCAGGTTGAAACGCATGTCAGCGGGGAGGGGCATGACGAGGGACTTGCCCTTAATACGATCCTCGCCGTTGTCCGCCCACAGCCACACGCGGAAGAAGTCACCATAGGAAGCCTGCTCCTCGAGGGAAAGGTCCTTGGTGGTGAAGGCTGGGTATTTCTCGTTCTCGGCTTCGACTTTGAAGGCCGCCTCTGCGAGGCCCTTTTGGATGAGCTCGGCAGGGACGGCTAGGAGCTGCCAAATAACGTGAACATTCTGGCCCCGGCTGATCTCCCATGTGACGGCGCCGAGCTTGTTGGAGCTCTTGTTGGCAATCATCGCTTGGATTGCTTCCCGGAAACGGGTCATCTCGTTATAAGTTTTGACGGCTTCCCCATTCGGATCTGAGACGGGACCTATGCTCGGAATCGTAGGGGCATGTGGTAGGGGGATAATGATGAAGTGTCCAGGAAACGATAGACCTTTATCCTGGAAGAAGGACGACGTCGGCAGAGGTCCCTTCGCGGTGGTGATGTACGCGTCGTCGCCAATGCTACAGCACATGTGTGCCGAAAGATTCGGATTTGATAAACAGAAGTAGCACTGATCAGGGCCTGGAGGGGGTGATCGACGACGGCGTTTGTTCCGGCGACCGCGGTAGCCATCGTCGGGACCGTCCTGTCTGTACCGGCCATAGGAATCATCATTGTGGGCTCTCTTCTTCGGTGCTGGATTGAACGGCGAGGCGGTGGCGCCAGGGGGGATGGAAGCATCGGCCTTATTAAGGGTGAACGCATACATAGCCTTCGCCTTGGCGTCGTTTCCATATGGGGCGAGAGAAATGAATCTGGTAACAGATGGAACGTCTGAATCTTTTTCGGTCGGGTGGACGAAAGGTTCTCGCTCGTAAAAGAAGCCTTGAGGGGATGCAGAGAGGTGGTAACGCGGCTTCAAAGCTGCGCAAAGTTCCGCAATTGAAGGCGTACTTGCAATCGAGGCCTGATGTAACGGATCGAGAGCCACTTTGGAACCTACCCAGACACCAACAGGCCACATCGAAGTCAGAAGAATATCGGCATGGTGGGCTCCGCGTAGACCCTTCGCGTCGTCCTCGGTATGGAACGGCAAATGTTGTTCTTTCGATTGACCTCCAACAAGAGCTGTGTCGAGCTGGCCACCAAGAGTGACAATTCGGAGTCCATCAGAGGTCTTCGTAATGCTGCGCTTTCCCAAGAAGTGTAGGTTCTCGCATATTTCTTCGTCCGCTTCGACCTTGGCTGCGATTTGAGGTGGGAGGGCCTGCTTTCCGACGGTGAAATATGTCGGCAGAGGGACCTTGAGATCCCCAGATAGCAATGCGTTAACTACATCGTCATCATCCGAGGAAGCGAAGACGTCTCCGGTTAAGATAGCTAGTGAAAAGTTGTTCTTGGAGTGAAGCGTCGCAAGTTTCTTGAAGGCAGTTTCGAGTTGGCCGCCAAGCGCTCCGAGCACGATTCTAGTAGACAATTAGCAACGAAAGGCACAGAATCTTGACATTAACAAACATCTTTGGCGCGGCCATAGCTCGTATGTAGCCAAAATTGCGACTGAGGTTGGTGCAAAGTCGCGTTAGACGTGGTGGTGAACACGCCGAATTAGAAGAATTGCGGGAGGAAGCTTGAGAGGGATGACGGAGGGAGCTGAGTTGATAAGAATTTGCGATCCGATTTAATTGGCTGCGGCAGGCGCGAATGCGCCAGCGGTGCCTTATCAGTTTTGCCGATTATCAGCCGGCCCAAAAAAAGTTGGAAATTTTGGCGGGGAGCGCGGTGCCTCAAGCTTCCTGGAGAGACTCGGACAGGCGAAAACTCCTTCACCGATTCACAGCCTCGCCAAAATGCCGTCCAACTCCTCAGGGCGCATAGTGAAGGCCAAAAAGAACAAGAAGTCGACTCCCCACCAAAAGAACCATCGATGGGAGTCTTTCAGCACCAAGATCTCCAAGTTTAGCTCCCTCCAACCGCTTCGAAAAGTCCGTCGCCATGATCTCGAGAACGAAGACCTGTCGACCTCGACCTCCTACTTCCGCACCGGGCTGGACAAATGGGGAGAACTCAATGTCTCAAAGCCATTTGTGTCTTTCAAACGGGAGGTTTTGTCTCTCAGCGAGAGCCTCCCCCAGATCCTGCACTTCGAACAACGGATAATGGACCTGCTGGCTCAGTACATTTCTCTGCAGGAAAAGGAAGCTTTGGAACCCCTCTTGGACCTTCTGACTGCTTTCGCCCATGACTTGGGCGTTCGCTTTGAGAAACACTACGGAAGAAGTCTGGATTTGATCGTGGCAATTGCTGCGAAACCACAGGATGTCGAGGTTATCGAATGGACATTCGGTTCTCTGGCATTCTTGTTCAAGTACCTCTCAAAACTCCTTGTACCCGATTTGCGACCGACTTTCAACGTCATGACTTCTCTTCTTGGAAAGTCGCGGCATCCGTCTTACATCGCTCGGTTTGCGGCCGAGGCACTGAGCTTTCTGGTGAAGAAGGCTGCCGCTCCATCTCATCGCGAAACCGCGCTGAAGTTGTTAGTCGAGCAAGCCAGAGATGACCTGTGCGAAATGGTCAACGACCGCCAGTTCACGCTTTACCAAGATGGTCTTATGACCATGTTTGCAGAGGCTATCAAAGGGACCGACGATACTATTCACTCCGCCGGGTCGGCTATTTTCGCGGCTCTCTTCCAAGCGATTCCCGAACGCGAACGGGGACTTACCGAGGAGACGACATGGACCAATCTAACTCGTGGCGTCATGACAAGTGTGATTCATCACGCAAGCCAGAAGACATTTTTGGAATTTGAGGAGGACGTTTACAAGACGTTGAAATCTAGCACTACACAACTCTCAGAATCCGAGACGCAATGGCGAATAACACCTATCGTTAGGATCTATGGCACGATGGCGGGTGTTCGCAAAGGGTCCAGGCTTAACGCCTGGTCCACTCTGGTTGCGCATCTTATTGAGATGCTTGATCAGGTTGTCAAGTCGGGGTCTGATGTTCCGGCGGAAGCAAGAGGCAGCGTCTGGAAATTGTTGATCGTCAACGTTGCCATTACTTGGCATCATGCGCCTGTTGACGCGCTAATCCCACATATCAACCCTCTGATACAGGCGTTGATCAGAGAACCTTTCATGCTATGGTTCATTCCTTTTTGCTCGTACTTCTGCGAGCTGGATGCTCAGAGGTTCGCGAGCCTGTTTCGAACCGACTTTCAAAAGTAAGGACTGTCCTCTCCCAAGTATTGCTCATGACTAATTTCTCCATAGATTTATTGCAAGCCACTGGTCGGATGGGCATAATGAGGATATGCTCTGCATTTTCTTACCGAAGATGGTTGAAAATCGGGCTTTCCCGCCTGCAGGCGACAAGGAGAGTTGCAGGCTTCCGCAAGGATGGCAAGATCAGATCGTTTCCAAGTTCGAGCGGTTAGAAATCTCGCCTTTCCCTGAACGAGGACCGTACAACAAGGATCCTCAAGTCTGGAGAGATCGATGCTTGCCACAGTACTCTGCCCTCCTCCGCATCCTCGAGGTGACCACAGTTCATCCGTCAACAAACGCACGAATTTCAGAGCTTCTCTTGCGGAAACTAAAGCTGGCTCTTCGTCCTTCGTCATCCTTAGCGTCCGATGAAGTACATTTCATTGTTAGTCAAGGATTTCACGCCTACCTACGAATGAGTAAGGCCGCGGGTGCGGTGGATGGCACCCTCAGCCCCTTGCTTCGAGCTGCGATTCCACGATTTGCCCAGTCCATAGGCTTTCTTCAGGCTTATTTAGCTTATGAACAAATGCCCAACAAGCAAGGAGTCAAGAGGCAAGACAGCAGCAGCAGTGAGAGCTCTACCAGCGATGAGGATCCTGTGACAAAGGCTCTTGTCGAAAATCTTGCATCTCCATTTCATGAAATTCGGCTGGCGTCATTGGAGTTGCTCAAACAGACGAGTACTTCGAATGATCCATTGGACACCATTGACACGATGATCGATATCGAGCAAACTCCGCTGGACCTTGGACACACCAGGACAATTGCCATGCTCATGAGAAAGCTCGGAAAAGACTATGCTTCTTTCCATGAACAGTCTTGGCTGAAGCAAGGCATTCCAAGCTTCCTATTTGGTATGTTGACTGTGAAACTGTCTCCAGTATGGGATGACGCAGTCGAAACAATGAAAGAAGTGGCCCAGACCAAGCCAGGAGAGGACGCCATCTCTGTGGTAGCATTCAGGTGGCTGCAAGTCCCGTCAGCCAAATGGAGTTCTTTGCAACCCGATAGCAGCGCCCAAAGATCTACCTTCGTATCCGACTTCGAATGCACTGTGGTCCGTCGACTAGAAACGACAGCCGAGGAGACTGAGGCCGCGATCGATCACCCAACCAGTCTAATGTTGCAAGACTTTGACGAAAAGCAAAAGACAGCGGATATAACAGCAGTGCATGCTCGATCACGGGCTCTCAAAGTCTTCAATGCGCTTCCGATGATGGCAGAAAAACGTTCTCGCCAGCTTGTTCCCCTATTTCTTGGCTGGGCAAGCGATGAAGATCAAGTCGCCGATGCGTCTGACGACGATGAGGCTTCCCAAAAAGGAATCTGGACCTTGGCTGATCGAAAGGCCATGCTCGGGGTATTCTCACAGTTTGTGAACCCAAGAGTTCTGTATCAACACGACGAAGTTTATTCAGCGCTCTTACAGTTGATGGAGAATGGTGATGCGGAGGTTCAGAAGCTCGCTCTCAAAGCTATCTTGACATGGAAACAGGAAGGCGTCAAGGCATATCAAGAAAACCTGGAGTTTCTTCTCGACGAGGCTCGTTTTAAGAACGAACTCACTGTCTTCCTTCAGAGCGATACGATCATCAAGTCGGAACATCGGGCTGAGTTAATGCCCGTTCTTCTCCGACTTTTGTATGGCCGAACTATCTCTAAAAAGGGGGCGGCAAGTGGGCGTCATGGTCTTTACGCAACCAGACTTGCTGTGCTGAGAAACCTGAGGGTTGATGACATGGGAAGCTTCCTTGAAATTGCCACGGGAAAGCTCAAGAATATTGACGTCGTTGGAAAAGCGCAGAAGCAGCGCAAGTTGTTTGACGAAGCTCTCATACCCATACGAAGACAGGTTGGTTTCTTGAACATGATCTCTTCAGTGATCTCAGAATTGGGTACGAACGTCACGCCGTATTTGGAGACCATACTCAACGCTGTCTTATACTGTTTGATCCACGCTTGTCGACAACTCGGGGGAAGTTCACTAGAAACAGACACACCCGAAGAGGACGAAGAGAAGGAAGAAAAAGCCAGCACCCATTCTCTCTTTAAGGCTGCTAGGTCTACTGGCTTGAAGTGTCTGATTGCGCTCTTTCAGAACGCACAAACCTTCCAATGGCAGCCATATCACGACCTTATCATCGAGGAGGTTGTTGTGCCGAGACTTGAACATCTTCCGACCGAGACGACGCAGGGTATTTCTGGAATGCTGCAACTATTTTCAACTTGGTCAGTGTTGCCGAGTGTTGCCATGTTCCTTGGACCCCACGATGATATCCTCCCCGATGGAATTCTCCCCAAGGTTGTTGACTGTCTTGCTACCGAGAAAGCCAAGGAAGAGGTCAAAATACATGTTCTGGCAATCGTCCGCAACCTGGTCAAGCTGGCAATGGCTCCTCCGGAGGAATCCGAGTTCAACGAACTTATTAAGGCGGAGCTTCTTGATCCTAGTTCTGGGTCGATATTAGCAAACATCAACACAGTCATCCAGACCTCTAGCATTGGCAACGATCTTCTAGAGTCCTGTGTTGAAACTATCCTGGCTATGTCTCCTGTCGTTGAAGACTCAGAACACGTCCAAGCTGTCATCAAAATCTCGATTTTCCTCCTCAATCAACCCCCTCGGAGGGTAAACCCGCGGCTCAAAGGCCGTATTCTT
This sequence comes from Xenoacremonium recifei, assembly GCA_012184525.1. Taxonomy (NCBI): domain Eukaryota; kingdom Fungi; phylum Ascomycota; class Sordariomycetes; order Hypocreales; family Nectriaceae; genus Xenoacremonium; species Xenoacremonium recifei. Next base: position 342,942 of record WOFQ01000008.1, on the reverse strand, counting down.
CTAATTCTCGAGCAATACGTCACGCGCTCTCGTGCTGCCGAAGATGATGCTCTCATATCAGACGTGTACGATACAATCGCGTCTCTCTTCAGTTACTTTAAAGACAGAGAGAACAGACAATCACTCTCGAGAGCTTTACTTGCTATCGCAGAGAAAGACTCCTCTGTCTCAGAAGTGGCTGATCTCTGTGCCGGACTCAACTCATTCAAGAAGGGTCGCATTGACGAGCCTGACTACGACAGAAGACTTGCAGCATTCAACGCCATCTCAGCCGAGAGGGAAAAGGCGCTCACCCCTCGACAGTGGCTGCCTTTGCTACACAATATGATCTTTCATATTCGGGATGATGAAGAGTTCGGTATCCTATCATCGAACTCTGCTGATGGAATCCGTCGCCTCATTTCCGACACTTCCAACTGCAAAGAAGCATCGTTTAGGACTGTCTTTGAATCCTACCTCGCAGATATCCTCATGCCTGCACTCTATTCCGGAGCTCGCGAACCTTCAGAAAGAGTAAGGAGAGAATATCTTCGAGTCCTCGGTTTTCTTATCACGTCTCTTCCTGGATGGGGACCTGTTGCAGACATGGGCGCCTTGCTGAGTGAAGTAAATGAGGAGTCTGCGGAACCAACATTCTTCTTCAACATCCTCAGTCCAGCCACTGCAAGACAATTGGAGGCTCTCCAGATTCTCGAAGCGGCAAACGCAAAGCAGGAAATTGGCAGCCAGAACCTTGCTCAGTTCTTTATCCCAATCCTTGAGCATTTCATCTTTGGCAGGACTGATGGTAGCGATGACCATGGTTTGGGTGCTCAGGCAACCAAAACTATCGGAGTCTTGGCCATGTCACTTCACTGGAAGCATTATCGAACGACTCTTCAGAGATACATCGGCTATATTGAATCGAAGCCTGACCTTCAAAAGCAAACCATTCGACTTCAAGGCGCCTTTGCCGATGCCCTGATCCTTGCTTCTCAGAAGACCTCTCCGGAAGCAATGGAAGTGGACCAGATCGACGCCACGTCCTCGAGCACTCAGAGGCTGGTTTTGACATTGCCTTCGGCAGAGAAACTTGGAACCGATGTTGTGCAAGGGTTCTTGCCTTCTTTGATGAAGCACCTCCATCAGAAGGACGAGTCCGAAGTCAGCTACAGAGTTCCGGTCGGTGTCATTATCGTCAAGCTTCTGAAGCTGCTTCCTTCGGAGCAAATGGATCAAAAACTGGCGGCCGTCTTAACCGATATCAGCCATATCCTCAGGAGCAAAGCCTGGGAAGCCCGAGAGATGGCTCGCGACACTCTTGTGAAGATTGCTGTTATTCTAGGGCCCTCGTTCGTCGGGTTTCTCCTAAAAGAGCTTCGGAGTGCCCTCACAAAAGGATATCAGCTGCACGTTCTTTCCTATACGGTGCATTCTATTCTTGTGGTAAGCATTCCGAACTGCGGTCCTGGCGATTTGGACTATTGTCTACATGGCATTGTGACGGTCATCATGGACGACATCTTCGGTGTGATTGGTCAAGAGAAAGATGCTGAAGGATACATCAGTCAAATGAAGGAAGTCAAGAGCAGCAAGAGTCAGGATTCGATGGAGCTCCTTGCCAAAACTGCCTCCATCAATCACTTGATCGATCTTATCAGACCCCTGCGAGCTCTCTTGATGCAAAAGGTAGACTTGAAGATGGTACGCAAGATCGACTCTTTGATGTCAAGAATCACTGCAGGGCTCTTGCAAAATCCCGCTGCTGAGAGCCAAGATACTCTGGTCTTTTGTTACGAGGTAATTCAGGAGGTCTACAACAGCCAGAATCCCGAGGTCGAGGTGAAGCTCGATCCTCGAGTCAGGAAATATCTGGTTCAAAAGGGGGCCAAAAAGAGTGGTGAACGCGGCAGAACCACTAAGAACACGTACAAGCTCATTCGCTTTGCGATTGATATCTTGCGCTCGATTTTCAAGAAGCACGATAGTCTCCGGACTCCTGCGAACCTTTCAGGTTTCGTACCCATCTTGGGCGATGCGATGGTCGCCGGCGAGGATGAAGTCAAAATTTCAGCTTTCCGCCTGCTTGCAGTCATTGTCAAAGTTCCTCTAGCGAACGGAGAGGGAGAGAAGCTCTACAAAGTTGCTGTCAAAGAAGCCACCAAGGGTATTTCAATGGCCACGTCCACAACCACCGACTTGTCCCAAGCAGCTCTCAAGATGTTGGCCGTTGTCTTACGAGACAAGCGTGATGTCGCTGTTAAGGACGCAGCCGTCGATATGCTGTTGCAAAAACTGAAGGACGACTTAACTGAACCACTCTATCGTCATGTCACATTCAATTTCCTGCGATCAGTCCTGGACCGTCATATTGAGACCGCGGAAGTGTACGACACAATGGACTACGTCGGAACAGTCATGATCACCAACGACGACAAAGACACGCGGGACCTTGCCCGAGGAGCCTTTTTCCAATTCATCAGAGAGTATCCCCAGAAGAAGGCTCGTTGGGGTAAGCAACTCAACTTCATCGTTGCAAATCTGAAGTACGACCGCGAGGGTGGTCGGCTATCGGTCATGGAGATTGTTCATCTACTACTTATGAAGACTTCCAACGATTTCATCCAAGAAGTTTGTGCAACCTGTTTCCTACCGCTCTTCTTCGTCCTTGCCAATGACGACAGCGAGAAATGCCAACAGGCCGCTGGAGAACTGTTAAAAGAGATCTTCCGCAAAGCCGACAAGGAGCGTACGCAGACTTTCCTGACACTCCTTCGATCCTGGTTCGACAAGGACGACAATGAGGCCGTTATGACGCTGGCACTCAAAGTCTATGGTTACTACCTTGAATCGAACGAGAACGCATCGAAGAACAAGAAAGATTTCAAGCTGGTACATGGGAAGATTTTGGCTATCTTGGAGGCTGATGATCTCCGAGAAGTCGACGGCAGCTTACTCGAAGCGGCATTGGTCGTCATTCGTATCGCTATCGCAGTCTTGCCCGAGAAAGTACTCTCTAGCGACAACGAAAACATGTGGGCCAATATTTCCTTGTGTCTCAGTCACTCCGATACTCCTGTCAGACTTGCTGCTGTCGGCCTGATCAGCTTGTATCTCGCCGACTTTGCTCAGCAGACCGGAAGCACGAAGGCCGGTGAGATTGTGGAGGGATCCTACGGTCTGATCTTGGATGTCGAGAAAGTCCAGGCCCTCGTCCGTCTGGCTCTTGGCGTTGTTGGATCTCGAGACGTGGATGAGGCTTTGGCGACTGAAGCCGGTCAGGTTTTGATCTTCTTGGGCCCTCGCCTCCCTGTCGGACCAGGCCGGGAAGCTGCTGAGGATCAGGACGAAGAGGAAGATCAAGAGGAAGATGAGGACGAGGAAGAAACAGGGAAGAAGCAGAAGGATCTGGAGTACCTCTTCTGGAGATTGTCCTCGATCATTCGAAGAGAAATTCCGCCAAAGGCTGTGGCAATAACCTCTAAGACCGTTGCGATGGAAGTACTTGAGACTATTTGTCGCAGATCGCCTCTCGAACGACTCCAACCTTCCTTCAAGACGATCTTGAAGCCCTTACACAACCTCACAGATCCGTCAATTGCTCCGCCATTCTCTACGGATGAGCTCTTCAAGACCAAGTACGATGCTCTGAAGACGAGAGCCCAAATTCTCATGGACTCGTTCCAAAAGAAGTTTGGCACCGCCGAGTACACCAAGCAGCTTCTTGCCGTTCGAGAGGAGGTTCGAGCGAAGCGCCAACAGCGATCCAGCAAGAGGAAGATCGAAGCAATTGCGCAGCCAGAGAAATACGGAAGAGACAAGCGGAAGAAGTTCGAGAAGAACAAGGAACGGAAGAAGATGCGATCAAAGGAGCAGAAGTCGATGAGGCAAGCATATAAGGGTTGGTAAGATTAACGATGCATTGTAGGGCGTTTTGGCGTTCCAACATGGGGGAATGGAAAAGGAAAAAGTCGGGCTTGCTTGCCCATGGGGACTTTTGCATGTTCACAAATGGGTAGACCTTAGCATATAAACTCATATATCCTACAACTTTTTTTGTACAAATTCGTTCTCAGTAGAGAGGGTATCGGGGGAAGCAACCGTAACGCCTCTACATGTCCACATATCTATGATACAAAGCCGTCTAAAGTTCCTGCGACTTCTTCCGAAACACCGCTTATCTATTGCTTCTTGCTCAAATCTGTTTCTCCTTCTTGCTCCTCAACCAGATCATCCGGCCAAAACTCAATGTCTCCGTCTTCACCCAGGTTGCCTTTCTTGACAAGCTGGCCCTTTTCTCGCATCAAATCCTCGACAGTGATATTCCGGTCGCCAAAGATTTTCAAGTGGTCACTAATGACATGTCGGTTCCTGCAGCTCGGGCAGGTAATGAGCGTGGACCCGTAGTGGTAGCCTTGCTTCGAGACGTTGTGATGCGAGCGGAAGCCGCAGGGCACGCAGGTGAAGGAGAGCTGATAATACGCGGCTTTGTATTCTGGCCTTGGACCCTCTCCCGTTGGAGTGTCTGACAGGTTCTCGTCTGGTTGCGCCTTGGGCTGCAGCGGCCGGGGGCGAGGGATCGTGTGCGCGGCGCGGATGAAGATGGGTTTGTGGAAAGATGGGCGTGGTTGGCTGAGGATAGCTTGGAGAGGAGCGGATCGCTGCATGCGCGGGCGCAATTGGCGCAGGAGGGATGAGAACTTTGGCGCTGATCTGGATGCCATGGCTGTGAAATTGCTGGTTCGGCAGTCTTTCTGGTATGGATGTGGTTGACAGAAAGCTTTACAAGATTTGAGCTGTAAGGGTCCCCTAGAATTTCTCACGGCTTCAACGTCATTGTGGTCCGTGCGCCTTGAGTCCGGGGTTGCATGCCACAGCCAATCAGAGGCCCAGAGATTCAAGGACAACTCCAACTCCCCAGCTTTCAGGCTTGTTACTTCAGAACACCAGTTTTCATGCAAAAATAAAATAGGCTATTCCGGAAGGAGATCTTTCTTTAGCCTTTGGTCAAACCTTGTCCTTGGGGCTTGCCTTCCGTTTCATAAGAAACACCTCCGGCTTACCTTCCTTGCCTACCTGAACCACCTGCCTTAGTTCCAAATGTCAAGACACGAAAACGGCTGGAAGGAAAGAGCGATGCCGTAATCCTTTACAAAAATGAAAGGGCCTTCTCTGGGAGAGAAAGAAGTGTCGGCAAACTCAGTCGCTTTGCCTTAGGATGTTCTTCCCCAATGGCAGCTTTAAGACTGATCGCAGCCCCCAACCTTCAACCTTTCCCTTCAAACATCAACTCAGTTCACAACGTGATTCCATACGCACTCTCTGTTCCTTTCCTTGAAGATAATAAACTCTCTTGATCGTTTCGTTCTGATTCACAATGTTCCCGAAATCGATCCTCGCTTCCGCTTTCAGCCTCCTGCTAGCCACAACAGGTCAGGCCCAGGGCGATGATCTTAGCCTGGCCATCAACATGATCAATCAGGCTCGTCAGGCTCATGGCATAGCGCCGCTGGCTTGGAACCCCGACCTCGCTGCCTATGCTCAGTTCTGGGCTAACCAGATGGGTGCCGGAGCCCAGCCGTTCGGCCATTCCCCTGCCCAGTATCGACCCCAGCAGGGCGAAAACATCTACGAGCATGAGTCGGGTCAGTGCGATACTGCGTTCAACACTCCGCTCCAGACCGCGGTTTACTCCTGGTTGGCCGAGGCATCGTCGTATAATGGACAGCCAGTTACCACGGGCAATGAGCCTTGGCTGCATTGGTGTAAGTTGCCTCTCTCTTGATATGAATTATCTCACTGATAGGCCTCAGCCCAGTGCATGTGGTCGACATCCACCCAAATTGGCTGCGCCCGAGCCTTCAGCGTCTCGGAGCAGTACACGGTATATGACGTGTGCCGATTCCTCCCCGAGGGCAACATGTAAGCACGATGCGCATCCCGGCATTTGCGTATCACTACGTTCTAACTGGTCGTCTACAGCATCGGCCAGAAGCCTTTTTAGGAGGTTTTTTTTCTCGCCTCGCATCACAAACGCCACGATCGCCCTAGGTTAACGGCAAAAGTCAAGCTTACATCTGTCGAGCAACATATATGATACGGGGGTGTAGAAAACTTGGTCGTGTGGGCGGTAATGGGGCCATAGTTGCGCATTGATTTTTTGGTCGAATATGGCACGTTTGCCTCATTATCTTGATTGAAGACAACTGCACGTATATCAATTAGGTTGACCGCAGCTCTGATGGTGCATTAGCAAGCTTGAGAAAATGCAAATTAATTTCAAATGCTTCTTCCAGGTGTTATGCGAAGCGTGATTAAAATTACCGGCAAGATAGTAAATTGATAACAAGGACCGACATGGAGAGCAAGTTTAAGCTGAAATAAAAAGCAGAAAAGAATACAGCTTTCTCGGGTAGGTGCAGCAGATCGAGTAGCTGATTGGGCCGCAGGTTTATGTAATCACGAGCGTTGGCCAACTGGAGGCGCCCCACATCCAGGCCAAGCCAAATGTGGCAGAGCAGACTGGCACTGGCTGAACGACGACGCGAATTGAGAAAAAGGTTCATCCAAACCGCGACTCCACCAACTCATCCCGACGACCTCATCACCACAATTCGCCCTTCGCCTGCCGTTCTTGTGATCGCGCCCATTGCTGCCCCTGTCGCGCGGCTTCCCTGTAGCTCGCGATCCTCTTTGATTCCTCGCCGACACGTCGGCTGGTGCTCCTGCTCCTCCCTTGCCCAAGCAATGAGATGACCTCGCGGGTCTCATAGCGCGCACCATGGAACGATCAAAGCCCCAAGCATTCGTGTCGAGCTACGCGCCGCGACTTCGTGGCTACAACAATTCGCTTCTCACACCCGTCCTGCCTAGTGCGCCGAGCGGGCCGATCTCGCGGACGACGAAACGAGGCACAACCATCATCAACTACGCGGAGGACGGCTACGATGATCTGGATGACGATAGTGACGATACCCGACGTCGGCCGACAGGGCTGAGGAGCTTGCGGAAGGAGGACTCGGTCAGCAGACAGGATCTCGCCGAGAAGGCCGGAAAGGAGACCAAAGAACCCGTCGACGTGCAGGGCATCTGGCGCGACTGGATGGGCAAGACTCGCCCCGTCCGAAGCGACCAGCAGAATGCGGCTCAGGCCAACCTGCCCCTCACTCTCATCCCGATCCGAATCGATCTCGACATTCCCGCATTCATCCCGCAACCTCCTTTTCCAGCCCCGAACCCGAACTCCGTTGATATCTCGTTGCCTCAGTACCGTCCCCAGGAGATGACGGTGCCGTACAAGCTTCGAGATATCTTTTGCTGGAATCTCCACGAGACGCTCATCACGACCGACCAGTTTGCGCAAACGCTGGTGCAAGACTTGGACCTCCCTAACAGAGCGGCTGTCGTTGCTGAGATTAGCAAGCAGATTCGAACCCAGCTTGAGGAGTACGCTGGTGTCGCCCTTCATCCTCTGTTCCATACCGAGCAGCCAGTCGTGGCACCCGCACCTGCTACAAATGTTGTTGGTGCAGCAGCAATGCCAGAAGGAACACCGAAACCGAGCATGTCCTTCAAGTCGCGTGACGACTCTCCAGCTTCAGCCGCGCGAGGCCTCTCGCAAGCCGACACCCCTGTTCAGACCCCCGGACAGCCGACACCGGCTCCTACTCAGGCCCCAGAGACTCAGATCCCTGAAGTGACCGCCGAAGCTACGCCCATACTTCCCGACTCTGATGATTTCAATCCGGACGACACATACCGGTGCATCATCAACCTCAACCTGAACCTAGCCTCGATGCTTTATACAGACAAGTTTGAGTGGTCTCTCCTTCACCCTCCTGGCACCGCCGAAGCCTTTGCAAAGACGACATGTACAGATCTTGGGTTGACAGGTGAATGGATTCCCGCAATGACGCACGCCATCTATGAAGCTGTTCTGCGGTTAAAGAAAGAGGCTTGTGAAGCGGGCGGACTGGTGACTGGATGGGGTGGCATGCAGCAAGAACTCCCCAACGATGCTGCACATGGTGCGGAGGCTGGTTGGAGGTACGATCCAGACCATCTGGGAGATGACTGGGAGCCCAAGGTGGAGATCTTGAGCAAGGAGGAGATTGAGAAGCGAGAAGGAGACCGCGAGCGCCAGGTCCGACGCCTACGTCGCGAGACGGCACGGTTCAGTTCTACGACTGGTTTGTTAGGCGGTACGCCATTCGGAGCTCCTGCTGAGGCGGAAGAGGAGCGGATGGGACGGGGTGAACGGTCAAAGAAAAAGCGCCGATTCCGAAGCCTTAGCCCTCTGGCACGCCAAGGGACTCCTTTAGGACGTAGCACACCTGACGTTGGGGGCTATGGAGGAGGCGGAGCGTTGACGGACCAAGAACGAATCGCTTGGAGATGTTGGCACTGCCGGATATGGGGTACCAGCGTCTGGGCGGTGCGTGATGGGCCTGCCGGACCAAGAGTAAGTCTTCTACGAAGCACGGTATCGATGATGGTGATGATGATGCTAACACAAGGATAGACTCTATGTTCGAATTGCGGATACCTTTACGAGAAAGACCAACAACTCCCCCGCCAGATGAAGAACTTGCACCTTCTCGACCTCCGTGTTGTTTAGACGGACAAGAGCAAAAGGGCCCCTTGCTAGGCTTGCCGCAAGATCATCTATCATTACCCCATAAATGGCCATTCTCTCTTCTAGGAGAGAAAGGGGTTTGTTATGTCATGTGTGAATTCAGTTTTTGGAGTCTGTTCCAGCAAAAGCCTCGGTTGATGGATATGGGTAGGGATGTTTTGGCGTCTTGGGGAGGGTAGAGTCCCCCGGCGGATGGATTTCGATGCTGCAACCTGAGCTAATACATGGGGCTTGGAGGAGGAGAAGGTTACGCGAGTATGGTAGGTATTTATTTGTAAAGTATATGGTGAGCGACGGATGGGGTAGTTTTGATATCAATCATGTTATTGGACCTGGTCCCGTTTCCTCCTGGACGGACCGTTTTTCGTAGCGCTGCGTCCAATAATCAACTTTCATTCAATTTAGGTGCGCGAGGAAGGTGACTGCCGTTTGTCGTTTGAGAGGTAGTCACGTGGACGTCTGATTAATACTTCGCATCTTTCCAGCCCTTCGACTTAACTCAATTCCTTTCTTAATCTGCAGGGTTGAGAAACACCGACAAGACGGAAACTTCCCGTTGATTGATCGCCGAGAGACGTTTCTCAAGCATGAAACCCAGCTCCAAAACTTGTCAGGGGTAAGTGCTTGTCTGGTTCAGTGAAGTTCGACTAAAGAACACACACATGTGACAGCTACCATAATACTTAGTGGCCCTCGAGACGACAATTAACATCTGCTTGTATAGAATGCCACATCCAAATGTATTTAAGCATACTGGACGACTTAACTAGCAAGCCTCAAGGGTTTGGAAGCTCGACCGAAGGCTTCCGATAAGTGGAAAACGCAGGTCCGCAGAGCAGTCTATCTCCGGCGATCGACCAGCTCTTGACACTTGAAACTGTCGTTGGCCCAGCCAAGTGGCATGACTCGGCAGTATCCTTGGAGGATCGCAAGTCTCATCAAGATTGCGGGGTGTTGCACTGGCGCCCCTGCAATTTGCTGGGGTGGGCAAGCATGCCGAGCGTCTGATCTCCAAAACGCTCATCCTTGAGACCCCCAACCAGGAGTCCGTTGACCGCTGGAAGGGGCCTAGCTTTTCAAACAGGCACCGGAACAATTATACAATTTGAAGAACCTCCTCTCGCCTTGAGCCAGGGCGACTCGTCGGTGGGGGCGTCTCGGATGATCTGGCCGGCCCCGGACTCAATATATTCGGCGGACGACCTCCGTTCCGTGTCCCGGCCCAATAAAGCCTCCAATGAGCGGAATGCGAGAGCGAGGACCCTCGGCGGCTACGGACCTCACGGCAAACAACAGACGATTTTGATCGTCAACAACCACTCACATGTTTGCTGACGCTCCACTGATGGCTGTCTCAGAACTCGCACATGGAGTTGTATACGGATGAGAAACGAAGACGGCCGGATGAATCTGGAACAGTCCCGGCGCCTTGGCTGGACCCTGACTGGTTCGGGCATCTCGCCATGATCACGACCGTCTACCCGATCGCCATACCACTCTCAAGTTTATCCTCAGCATCTCCGCTTTAATATGGCTGGAAGGGATCATCGTCGCCGTGCACCTTTGGATGGAGGATGCGGCCCGGAAGCCGTGATGTTGCTCCATCACAGAGGAACCCCTGGCTCGTCTGAACTTGCTCTTCGGCAAAGTCTGGCAGCAAATCTTCGATTATTGGAGGGTGTTCTTCGTGGACCAGCCTCAGGCGCTATTCCGATGAACCGAAGCGACATGGTAGACAAGGAGGGCCTGGGCGAATATAAGTGAGCCGTGACCTCCCTACTCTTGTCTCAGTGCTCTCCACCACCAAACCATCCATTCCTTTCTCAAAAGACTCTCCTTAAGTTTCTTTTCTATTCTCTTCTCTTCATCATGTACCGAACCATTGCCACCGCCTCGGCGTTGATCGCCGCTGTCCGCGCCCAGCAGGTCTGCACGCTCACTACCGAGACGCACCCTTCTCTTAGCTGGTCTAAGTGTACTGCGAGCAGCTGCACGACAGTTTCGGGCTCTGTTGTCGTTGACGCCAACTGGAGATGGACGCATACCGTCAATGGCAGCACCAACTGCTACACTGGCAACGAATGGGACACCAGCATCTGCACGGATGGAGAGACTTGTGCTGAGGAGTGCTGCGTCGATGGCGCAGACTACGAGAGCACTTACGGCGTGACCACCAGCGGCGACTCGATCAGCCTGCAGTTCGTCACCCAGTCTTCAACCACCAATGTGGGCAGTCGTCTCTACCTCATGGAGGACGAGGACACGTACCAAATGTTCACCCTCCTTGGCAACGAGTTCACCTTCGACGTTGACGTCTCGAACCTGGGCTGTGGCCTTAACGGCGCTCTTTACTTTGTTTCTATGGATGAGGATGGTGGTCTTGCCAAGTACGATGGCAACAAGGCTGGTGCCAAGTATGGAACGGGTTACTGCGACAGCCAGTGCCCCCGTGATATCAAGTTCATTGACGGAGTTGTATGACGATGTCCCACATGAAAACTAGAAAGGAGATACTAACGAATATTAGGGTAACTGTGAAGACTGGGTGCCCTCCAGTAATGACGCCAATTCCGGTGTGGGCAGCATGGGCAGCTGCTGTGCAGAGATGGACATTTGGGAGGCCAACGATATTTCGACGGCTTTCACCCCTCACCCTTGCCAGAATAACGCCCAACACTCTTGCTCGGGAGACGACTGCGGTGGTACTTACTCGACTACCCGCTATGCCGGTGACTGTGACCCCGATGGATGTGACTTCAACTCCTACCGTATGGGCAACGAGACTTTCTACGGTCCTGGCTCCGACTTCACGCTCGATACGAGCTCCAAGATGACTGTTGTCACCCAGTTCATCAAGGGCTCCGATGGAGACTTGTCTGCAATCAAGCGATTCTATGTCCAGAACGGCAAGGTTATCCCCAACTCCGAGTCCACCATTACTGGCGTTTCTGGCAACGACATCACGAGCGACTTCTGCACTGCCCAGAAGACTGCCTTTGGCGATCGCGACAGCTTCACTGCCAATGGCGGGTTCTCCCAGATGAGTGCTGCCGTTGCCTCCCCCATGGTCTTGGTCCTGAGCTTGTGGGATGACGTGAGTATATCCGCAGTGTCTCCAATTACCCCTGAACCCCTGACTGACTCCATACCAGCACTATGCCGACATGCTCTGGCTTGACTCGACCTACCCAGTGAACGAGACCGGCCCCGGAACCGCCCGAGGAACCTGCTCTACTGATTCCGGTGTCCCTGCCACCATCGAGGCCAACGACCCCAGCGCGTCGGTCATCTACTCCAACATCAAGTTCGGCCCTATCAACAGCACCTTCTCCGCCGACAGCACCACTGGCAGCAGCACGACCACGACTGGCGAGGAGACCACCGGCGATGAGAGCAGCAGCGCTCCCGCCGTTGCCGCCGCTACTAGCAGCACCAAGGCTGTCGCTGTGGCTAAGAGCACTACCAGCGTTGCCCCCGTTGCTGCCAAGAGCAGCACTGCCGCCCCTGTTGTCGTGAAGAGCAGCACTACTCCCGTCGCGGTGAAGAGCAGCGCCGCTCCCGTAGTTGTCAAGAGTAGCACCACTCCTGTTGCTGTCGCAAAGACTACTTCTACCACCACCACCCCTGCTGCCGCCGCCGCCACCAGCGCCGGCTCCTCCAGCAGCGGCACCGCAGCTCACTGGGGTCAATGTGGAGGTATCAACTGGACTGGCCCGACAAAGTGCGCGTCCGGCTACACTTGCACCACCATGAACCCTTACTACTACCAGTGTGTGTAAGAGTCTCTCAATGGTGGCCCCTGTAAAAGGGGGTTTGGTTGTGTCGAAGGCCTGGTGTGCACTGACAAGGGGTAAAGCGTGCTGTGGGTCGATTTTGTTCTTCTGTATATCACTTCTTACTTGGCTGTCTATACTTCATACTTCTTACTTTCAATACTAAGCTTTGTTGTCATCAACTTGACTGTGCATTTAAAGAGAGATTGGTGATATTTCTTCCGCTGCCTTGTAGATATTTCCAGAATTTGACCAATGACATGTGAGGGTATCTAGTAGCAGCCTGAGGCAGTTTTCAAAGGCAGTTTTCATGGCTACCTAATTAAGATTGTCGACTTTGAAGACTATACCTGCTTGTCTAGTATTCGAAGTAATATGTTATACGTGGATTACCTGATCCTCTTTGCACTTTCAAAAAGCGAGGTTTAATATACGAGTCGAGTCCTTATTATTCATGAGAAGTCAAAGTCGAAGAAACTAAATAGCAGCCCATCATTCATCAAATCCTAGTCATGGCGAGAAATCTCGAACAACATGTCGTGAAAACTCCGAGTGTCCGTAGTTAAACAACCTCGCTCCGTCGCTCTGACTGGTGAATTTGAGCGCCATCTTTAATCTCTGTAGGATCCATTGAAGCATTGACACCAAGGATCTGAGCGCCCTTCTCAGTATGATCGGCTCCGCCAAACACTGCATCCATTTGCTCGAGAGCAATGCCCTTGGTCTCAGGGATGAAAAAGTAAACGAAGAATGCTAGGCAAATGTTGACAGCCATGAAAAAGAACAGACACTTGAGGCCCTCGTTGGCAAGGAAGGTGGGGAAGAATTGCTGGAAGATGGTGTTGGCAACATTTTGGCTTTGGGAAGCCATGCCGACAGCTTGAGAGCGGACATTGGCAGAGAAGATCTCGCTCGTCCACATCCAAACAGCAGCACCCCAAGAAGGTTTGTAGAAGAATCTGAGACGAGGTCAGCAAGAGAGAATTATATAGGTGAATCAAGGCAAGAACTTACATGAACATGAAAAGCATGAACACAATGCCGATAGCAGCTCCTTGAGACTTGGCACCATCCGCATTGGTGGGAGTCTTCAAGCCGATGATGGGCACAATAAGCATACAGATGGCCATGCCGATAGCACCGACGATGAAGAGCCAGCGGCGTCCAAAACGGTCCGCAGTCCACACGGCGTTCAGAGTGAAGATGATGCCCATAGTAGCCCAAAGAGCATTAATGAGGTTACTGAAGATCGAATTAGTACGAAACCTGCCCAAAACTACACCAATGGTACTCACATAGTTTCTGTACTGGTCCAAACTTTCTTGTAGATGGCCGTGGAGTAGGAGTTGAGTGTGCCCTGACCAGTGAGTTGCTGACCGACGTTGAGAACGAAGGCAAGGTAGAGACGTTTTCGGACAGACTTGTCCTTGAACAGAGCAGCATAGCCAGGACTGATAGCCTCCTTTTCGTACTCGATAGCTTCTCGGATGGCTAGTAACTCCTCTTCGACTTCTTCCTCAGTATCACGAATGCGGCGAAGGGTGGTACGGGCTGCCTCAATATTGTTGTTCTTCCTGATGTACCATCGTGGAGACTCAGGCTGGAAAGGAAGCATGATGATAATCAGGATGGGAACCAAAATCTGGAAGACAACGACCATGCGCCAATCCCACTCGCCAAGAGCCTCGCGATGCAAACCGCAGGCATAGTTGATCCAGTACGCAATGAAGGCACCAACGGAGTAGAAGAGTTGCCAGAAGGTCATAACCTGTCCTCGGATATGTGGAGGAGTAATCTCGCCGATATAGACGGGGCCGGCGGCTGAAAGATATGTGAGCGACAATCGAAATATGTAGCATAGAGGAAAAGCTTACTCAATGCAGTTCCTTGACCAACTCCAATCAGTGCACGACCAACAATGAAGCAAGCAAGTTTGCCTTTGGGAGCGAAGGCCTGAATGAATGCAGCAATGATGGTGACGAAGCATCCAATACCCATTCCCCATCGTCGCCCAAAGAAGTCAGACTAAATGGGTGATAAGTGAGTACAAATCTAGTAGATCATGTCTGAGATCAACGTACGAGGGGGCCGCCAATGAAGAAACCGGCGACAATGGCTCCAATAGTGTAGCAGGTGTTGATGAGACCAATTGTATAACTATCCTTGTCCTATTTGTTTGTGGTTGTGTTAGAGAGTGTGAAACCGAGCAGCCGAGGAGAGAGATCAACATACAAGGTCGAGATTGAACCAGGCTAGCCAGTTATCGGAAGCTTGAAGCGCCTTGATGGGTAGAGGTTAGCCTTTTAGGAGGAAGTGGGAGTAGGATGGTAGACTCCTACATACATTGAAGACACTGGCATCAAAACCATAGAGTGTCATACAAGACGCCGCCACCATGGCAATGAACCTGATTACATGTGAGAAAGTGATAAGGCGTCGAAGCCATAGAAGGAGCAAAAACATACCAGTTGTAGACACGGGTTCGGCTGACCATCTTTGCGATGTTGGCCGAATATGTTCTCTTAGAATAAGTCGAGTTGCTCTATCGAGGAGACTTGGGAGACCAGTGAACCTGGGATAAGGCAAAAAGTCACCAAAAAGTAGAGGAGGGGGCCAGCATTTATCTTTCAGACCTGAGAGACCGGTTGAAAGACCCCAGGTGTAAACCCATTGCACAATTCGTGGGTCAACTGGGAGCTGAACTCCACAGGCGCATGGAGGGATGATTCCGGGATAAGACCATGCAGAGACCTGAGGTGGACTTGGCGTCGTGATCAAGCTCCCAACTTGATATGTTCCGAGACCAGACGGCGTGCATCAACCAGTAGTCGGCCATCTCTTGAACGCCAATGGCAAGGTTTCTAACCAGGGTAGGAGAAGGCTAGATCTTATTCCACCCAATCTCCTTACCCCAGAACCCCAGCTGATGAGGGAAGCCGCCCACTCAGGCTAGAGTATCTTCCCCAGGGGGTCCATGTCCGGGGCCGTCGATGGAGAAACAAAGGCCGTGGATTATTCCGCCAATGGGTTGATAGAGTGGCGCAATCTCGTGGGAACTTGATGTTTCGATCTTCCCACGCCGGTCGGCCTTGCGAGACTCCAAGTCTCTTTAGTCGTAGACTCTGGGCATCGTGGCGGCAACTAGAATTGTCGAGTTCCGCGACTGTTCTTACATAGCGGAGTGACTCGGCAAGCTGGGGAAGGGCGGGAGGCGGGGTCAGAGACGGGGATGCCAAGACCGGCCGTTCTTCGTAGATGTGAGAGACGCACTGATGGAGAGACGTGCCATGGTCTCTGGCTGTATAAAACGGGAAGAATCTGACCAACAAGGCGCAGTGGAGGAGGAGAGATTTAGCCTCTGTGTGATGGGTCGTTGGGAGAAGGATCTGAGTCCTCGAGATTGAGAAGGAGGGAAGGAAGAGCTGCAACGACACTTGCCCTTCCACATTCCACACCTTGCCAGACCACTGCCATTCCAAATTAGGAGTATCCCCAGCTTCACTTTTAAGTGGCTCTCTTGCGTACGTCATCACTCAAGTAGAGATTTGCCCAAGATAGCTTGATTTTGGACAATTCATCATGCTGGCCATGTGCGACTTCCAAAGTATCTTCAGGATCGCCCGAAGGGCGCTTAAAGCCACCCCAGTCTGGGGTCTTAAGGTTAAATAGACCAGAAAAGCCTGCGGCGCAGCATGGGGTTGCAGAGGATCCGGCTTGTCCCCTGACTATGCGCTCCCACCCAAACCTGTGAGAGCTCTCTAGATGATCCGTCACCTACCCACATCCCGCTCTCCAATGCCGCTTGTGATCTCGTGCCGAGGTGGAAGTCGGATTGCTGGCCAAGAAGTCGTATTAGCCTATGACCAACCCCGCAGTAGCTCTCTCGCTTGGCAGCTAGCGACGACGGATGAGATTTTCCACCCATCGGAGCTCGAGATGTCGCGGCAGAGCTATGTTTGGAGACTTCGGAGGGCAACATGTAGGAATTCTTCTGATCGTTCCGCTTGAATCTAACCCATCTTTTGCCATGCTTAATGACACATCCCTAGGACTAGCAACCACACGAATCTAACTGTTGGAAAAATGCTCGCTCTTAACTCCTCCAATAGACACCTTGTAATCCGTCTCTTGTCAGATGTCGCCGCTGACTCGTCTTGTTGCCGGTCTGAACAGATCCAGGCACAAAAGTCTCTCCCGCGGGGTCGCAGATCACTCCGACATGATCACCGTATGCCATTAATCCATCTTGGTTCGAGATTCTTTTGCCTTGAAAAAAAAGTAAGTACCCATAGTCTGTTCAAGCTATTTATTATGACTTACTGAGGTCGACTTTCTTATCCTGCGGTTCATTATCATCTCCGACACAGATACAACTTAGCCAGACATCTTCGTCCTGGTTGACGTCGAGTTGACAATGACGACAGATATCATGAAATCCGCCACTATCCTTTGAATTAGGACCTCGCGGTGCCTCATCATAGGTGCTGATATCTGGTGTCTTACCCGTCAATGTAATTGAGATCTCCTTCTCCGTCAAGGCCGATGAAGGAATTTAGGTCTATGACATTCCATTGTGTGCCATTATCGCTCTCGCATTGAGCTTGAAGATCTTGGCCATGGAGCAGCGTGATGTTGCCGCACTTCTTCTCGAAGCAACAGGGTTGCTGCCACGTCTTGCAAGTCGCAATCACCAGCAGGATGACAAAGGCACAGGTTAACGACAGAGTGCCAAGAAGACGAATATGTTTGAAAATGTAGGAACAGCACATCTTGCCCGGGAGGCTTTTGAAGCTCTGGCTCCGGAGACAAATGAGGTAGAGAGCGGGCAAATTGCCGTTGTGTTGAGGCTCCCTTCAAGAGAGAGGTTGAACAAAGGTATCCCAAAACATGCTGACGCCACTGTTTGCATTCCGCCCCTGGGCGTGCTATCAGAGTCACCTTCTCCAACGAAATTCGGATATTTGGCGAGCATGGCGTGCGGGATATGATCCATTGATAGTCTTGATAACCCCACGTGTCGAAGCTTTGGCGCTGAGACAACGCTGCACGTCGCCTTATCTACAAGTGCCTGCCTCAACTGAGGTGCCTGTGCCGTGCCGGGAAGATATCGAACTCTGTTTCACAGATGCCGTCAAGCAGAGGGCAGGTGCAACTCGAGCAATATGGCGTTGATAAGGACCTGTAAGTTCGGAGACCCCAGCTGGCTTGTGGCAGATGAAGATCTCGGAATCCGTAACGACACGATAGGATCGTAGAGTGAGAATGCAGGGCGACTATCTGTGTCCAATGATGAGAGCCTTGCATACCTACGTATCTATCAAGCTTTCATCTAGGACGATGATGAACAAGGATGCCGGTATAGTCCTCCGTGTGACGACACACTCACTGCGGCGGGCCTCCTCCTCCTCCTTGCATCATCTGAGAGACGTTGACGCCAACCCATTGGACCTCCTTTGGCTGCTGATTATGCATCATAGTAGGTTGCTGCTGCTGCTGAGGGTGGTGAAGCTGGTGTTGCTGATGCAGCTGTTGATGAGACGGCTGCGGTTGCAATTGCTGCTGTTGTGACTGTTGTTGTTGGGGAGATGGCATGTTAGAGCCTTGGTATCCCATCTGCTGTTGCCCTCTCGCGCTGTCTCGCATTTGTTGCTTTCTCCGTAGCCTCTCGATCATCTCGGCCGATATCCCCTTGAAATGTTCATTCCACATTTCTGAGTCCTCCCACCGTTCGCCATATTTTCCTAGAGTTTGTGAAACTCCCTCGAGGCATTTGAGACTGCGGTCGATGTTGTCTTCTCCAGGAGTACCTCCGGATGTGAGGCGTCGAGGCAAGGGAGGTGCGGGAGCAGCGCCCGGTCGTGGAAGAGGAATTGGTACGGGCTGCCCGGCGAGAAGCATGTTCTCGGCATCACGCAAAACTGCCAGGAACTGATTGGCCATGAAGAATACCCTCAACACGTCGTGATAGGAGTAGAACCCAGGATTCAGGGCTCCATGTGCAATTCCATGCATTGTATCAAGGTACGACATCGAATGCTCAAAGATCAAAATGCGATTGTAATCAGTGATTTGGGACGCTCGAGGAGAAGGCGCTATGCAGTAAACGTAGCTATACCGCAATTCTTGCTCGAAAAGTTGTCGGATGCCAGCGGGTAGGGATTCGGGGAGTGATTCGGACCATTCTCTCATGTCGAGACACATCTTCCACACGTAGCCAATCTGGTCCTGCAAGGGTTCGGGACCAGACTGGTAAAGTTCTTGGTACCAATGCGACTGTGCCCGACGAAGCTGGAAAAGGAGCAGAGCAGGATCTGCGGATTGCGGACCCGAGATCGGCCCAGCGACTGAGGCCTTGCGCCCTGGCGTTATGGTGGCATGAGGGAACGCAACGTTGACGGTGTCGTCGGTAAAGGAAAAGGTTCGAGCATGAACCATGCTGATAGCGCTGGAAGATATTAGACTTGAATGGAAGATGAAAGGGCGACCTAGACATACCGATCGAGGGCATAGACACAGTAAAAGATCTTCCGGCGCATGTCCAGAACAGCCTTGTCAGCTGTAGCAGTTGCAGGCGGATCTTGATGGAAGCCAAGGTCCACGACGGCGCGGGCTGTCAGGCCTATCAGATGCCAGCTGTCGAAGTGAGCTGGATCCAGCATGGAGTACTGTGTCAAGAGAAGTAATGACTGGATCAGAGTCACGTATCCTGGTATTAGAGCCCCGTCGGCGTAGCTCATGGCTCTTGAGGCGAACTCAACGCCATTGGTATAGTACTCATCGCCCTTTCGCCTACTCTGAGCGGTTGAGCCGATGGCTAGAACCATGTAGACCATCCAGCGATCAGAGTCCTTGATGACGCGGTCATCCTCTTGGTAGAGATCATCCAACGCGTTAAGGAGGGTAGTCTCTGAGAAGCTCGGGAATAGTGAGTAGATGTTGTTCATGTAGTACTGGATGATGGCATGGGCGGATTGTCGAGATGGCAACCGGGCCTGGCTTGACTCGGGCAAGTCGTCATTGGCGGTGGCAGCTATGACAAGCCTGGCAAAGGTCATGCTAGTAACAGCTGGCTCAAAATCTCGTGTTGTCGCATTGACGGAACTGTCCCACATGTTAGTTTTTTTTTTCTCTTCTTCTAATAGTCCCAGCGGAGATGCCGGTGTGCCGAGTGCTCACAGGAAGCCAAAATCCGAGACCAGGGAGTTGACATCAGAGTTCTCACGCTTTCGTTCTGCCTTGCGGTGGATGGCAGCCCGGATGAGAGCAAGAGAGTCCCTCCTGTCGACGGGGACCAGTGCCGATTGATCTGGATCGTGCAGGGCCACCGATGCCTTTCTGGATTTGGCATATTGTAGCCTCCGCTCAAGCTTCTCGATACGCAACTCAAGAGCAGCGACATAGCTGGACAGAAAATCAGCCTGAAGCCAACAACCTCAAGAACTTAGATGGCTTACCTCCTTTCCTTGCCACGAGCGAATTGGTCATTTGCCGACGAGCACTCACTCTCACGACCGGCCTTTTCACAGGCGGTGCATGCAGGCAGCTTACCGTCGCACTGGTCATATGTCAGTCAGTATGGCGAGAAGCGGGGAAAAGTGCAAATGGCGTTGTAAGCAATCACCTTGACTTTGGCGGCGCGACCTGAAAGATATCGTTAGTATTCAGCGCTCAGCCTCAAAGACAGAAAAGACGGCTACTTACATCGTGAGCAGGCTGATACAGGTCGAGAGACTCTCAGCAGAGGATTGTGCGAGAAGCTGGGGCGGGGCATTTCCCGACGAGGTGGCCGGCAGAGGAGCCGCCGTTCCCAGACAAAGGCAGGCTTTTGTTGGCTCTGGCGATGGTTGTGACAAGGCGTGAAGATGGCGGTTGGAGATGGGAAAACGTTCCAGAGGACACCTCAGACGACGAATACCGGGAATTCACAGTGAGAGGGGAGAACCAGGATGGGGGGCTGAGGACGGGAGTGTGACAGCCGGGCGGTTAGACGGACGGTTGAGAGTCGTGAGGGCGCCACGGAGCTGTTTGCGGACCGCTGACTTAGTAGGAGGTGGCGGGCGAGACAGTGCAGTGGCAGAGCCGCAACCAGTACCACGGGATCAGCCTCGTTTGGATGAGAAATGTGAACGCGACGACTTAAAAGCCACGCGCCGATGGAGCCGCCGGGGGTAGAGATCCGTCTCCGTTGCTGGAGGGGGGAGTCTAGGTGGTGGACGGTTGAGTTGACGGTTGCAGAGTGCCCGAGGCGTGACGAAGCAATGTGGGAGGAGAGCTTTCGGGGATAGGCACAGCACAGGTAGCACTCCCGATGCGGTACTGGATCCTTAACAGAAGGACGAGGGACAACGTGTGAGGCGCCAGCAAAGAGTGTCTGCCCTAGGTTAGTGAGGAGGGGAGACGGGAGTCCAGACAGGGGCCTGGAGGGGAGCTCGACATGCGGTGGGGTAAAGAGGACCCGACGTGATCCATCCGTTGCGGGTGCCGTTATGTACGGAGCCGTCTTCAAAAAGGCAGCCGTTTTGCTGGCCGGATCCAGTAAGCAGTCAGTCAGTCTTGTGTCGATCGCGATGCAATGTCTCACTCTTTGGCGATCCGGGCGGTCTCGACTCTGGAATGATGGACTCGATGCTGACCCAGGGAATTGGGAGATTGTTTTGTTCTCCAGCTCTAGGCCTCGAAGACCCTCGAGCAGAAGCGCAGACTAGCCATCCTGGGCCAACGGGCATCGGGGCCGCTAATCTGGCTGCTTGCTGCGGCCGGGCGTCGATTGGCCACGGAGTCTGGGTGGATGACGACCTTCAGCTTGCCAGGCCCGGGGCATCGATGAGAATGGCAAATAGCAAATTGCTTATAGACGTCCGGTGTCATTCCCGGAGCTACAGCAGTGGACAATGGCGTGAGGTGAGGAGGACTGGAGGACAGAGCCGTTGCCAGCGGGTGCCCACTCACATTACATCCAGATGCGCTTCCCCATGCGTACTTTATCTGGGCGTCTTCGATCTCGTGTGAGGTGAGGCGTGGGAGGCTTGGGGGCTTCCACGCGGGCGCCATCTGTGCCCGTGTTTGCTTTCATCCCAAGTCCAGCACTCCGTACATGCGATTTGTTTCCCTGGCAAATTCAGCGACGGCGAGATCTGCGCTAGCCACCTCCTCCGTCGGCATTCTATGAAGGGTCCGGTGGGTACAGCACAAACTCTCCGCGGTTTGAGTCCGTCGCATCGCCGCCCCCACGAAGGCGTTGGTGGTGATGAATGGACGGGGATGGAAGAAGATGATGACGATGGGGAGCACAGCGATTGACTCCCGCAGGGAAATAAACCGCTGCTGATTGATGTGACAAGGCTCGCGAGAAGTGTGGCAGGACCTATGCCGGTAGGCACCTGCCTTACCTCAGGTTGGCAATCCGTCTGTCTGCCGTTCCATTGCCGTTTCCCGTTTGCCGTTTGCGTGCTCGTGCCCCTCCCCAACTAACTAAGCCAGACGGTATCCCCTCCCCGGTCCGCTATCCCCTCTTGCGACTGCTGCTGCCCCCTCCACTCCTCCAGATTTGCCCTCGAGCTCTGAATCCCCATCGTCAACCAACGCATTCTTCTGCCCTTTATCCCAAGTACCGTCGTCGAAGCCCTGTGGCTGCTCAGGCTCATCACGTCGAGCGACTCTCTAGCTGTGACTGCGTTGGAGTGTTCGCTTCTTCGCTTTGAAATACACCAACCTCCCGGTGATGCTCCTGCGGCTTGTCCGCTCCAACAAACGCTCGAGTCGTGATTCGATAAAAAGAGGATTCCGCTGTTGGTTCTGGGCCCGTGCCTTGTCCGTCCGCCTTCTCCTCCTCCTCTTCCTCAACCGCTTCACCTCCATCCATCCTCGTCTGCAGCTGTCCGACTCTGCTGTGCCTCTCCCTTCATCTCCTCCCGACGGGTATCGACAGCCCTTCTGTTGCACCTCGTATCGGCTCCCATCTCCACGGATGACCCCCGATTAGGCTCCCTTGCACGCCGCGACTTGCGACGAATCCCGCCCGATGGACGCAACGCACATCTTCCGCCCGGGCTTTGGGGCTCCCGGTCCGCGTCCGAATCACACCTTTATCAACCATCCTCCGCCGAACGCATTGCCTCGAAAGTTCGCTCCTCCGCCTCCGCCGCCGCCGGCTGCTCCCATGCGCGATACGTCGGCTGAAAGTGACAACCATCGCATCGCCCACACCCTGACAGCCTGCTGTCGTTGCCGACAGGTACAGAGTCTCCCACTCACCCAGATCCCAGCGCATCACTGACATGTTCATCTTCTCACAGCGGAAAACCCGATGTGATCCTACCTTGCCCCGCTGCTTACCTTGTGAGCGCTCTGGCTCTACGTGCGAGTACCTCGATGCCACCAAAGGACGCAAAATCAACCGTTACTATGTGGTCAGGCTGCAGGACAAAGTCAGGGCTCTCGAGGCCGAGCTGAGCCAGTACACGGACGAAGAGAACGAGTATCCCAGGACGACAGAAGAAATCGTTCGTCCTGGTGGCATGGTTCGTCTCAACGCTCACGACGAGACGCCTCGTTACCTCGGACCAAGTAGCGGCATCGCAATGACGCGCTTGCTCATGGAGCAGGCGAAAAAATATACCGACTCCAATCGTATCTCTGAGCTATTCCCAGAAGTCCGCGCAAGGCAAGCTCGCATGCAATCGCTTCAAATGACCGGCCCAGCCGCAGACAGGAGAAAGAGCTATCCCATGACGAGCGATGTACCCGCAGAGAACCTGCCCCGGCGAGACATTGCTGATAGGCTTGTCCAAATATTTATTCAGAAATGTGAGTATATCCGAGGATGCCCGTTGCTTCCTTGGGCCTGCTAACTCTGCTATAGCCCAGTTGTTCTGGCCAGCTATGCACGAAAAGGATCTTGAGCAAGACGTGGAGTCGGTATACAACGGAGACGCTGATCCATTCAAGCGATTTATTGTCCAGATGGTCATCGCCAACGGTTTACAGAAACTAGAATCGCAGTACGCAGGTCTAGCTGACAGCTACTACTTGGCCGCGATGCAGCTTTTCGAAGAGGTGGTACGGCCCAAGGACCTGAAAACCCTACAGTGTTTGGTCTTGATTGGGCTATACTCTCTTCTTACCCCGACTCGGACCCCAATCTACTTTGTCGTCGGGCTCGCTTCACGGATATGCCAGCAAGAGGGGCTTTCCAGTGAAAAGACGATCACAAGCGGCTACAACGTCAATCCTAAGATCGTTGATATGCGTCGACGTCTTCTCTGGTCTGTCGCGGCGATGGAGTATGGCTTAGCTCATAGCATGGGAAGGCCGAACAGTTTTGCGACCGGGGATGACCGCTTGGATGTCGACTTTTTTGCTGCTGTCGACGATGAGAATATCACCGAAGAGGGCATCAAGCCGGGGCCCCCGAGCGAACGAAAGTTGGTTGCGATTCATTTCTACAAGATGCGAATGTGCCAAGCCGAGATTCGAAGATCGCTATACGAGAAGAAGAGACCGGAACCAAGAGATGATAGGCATCCCTGGTACGCGAGGGTTGACAAGATGAACCGCGATTGGCTAGATGCATCACCTACCTCTCCTGACTGGTGCAAGCCTTGGTACGTTTTCCGAAATACTTGCCAATCAAAATCACTGTACTGACACTTATTCTAGGTTCTCCGGTCGATACCACCAAATGAGAATCTTCATGTATCGGCCCTCGCCTCAAGTCCCGAAGCCGTCCCCTCGAGGCGCCAAGATATGCTACGAGAGTTCCGAGTACATCATCAACCTGTCTAAGAAGCAGATGGAGGGTCCGAACATAGACATCTCCTGGGTGTTTCTCCTGACGGTCACCATGTCTCTGAATACCCTTCTCTGGACGGTTTCTTACCCCGAAGTTCGAAACGAACATCCCCGCCAAGAGGTTGAAAAGCTCGTCAATGTGGCGCTGGAGGTCATTGGTAGGTGTGCAGAGCGGTGGCCAGGCACAGCGTCTGCCTCCCATTTATACACAATCTTCTCCAAGGCTTGCTTGCAGAGCTATGAGGCACGGCAACTTCCTGGACAGCCGCCGAATAATTTCTTCACCACGCCGCCGTCGTTCGCCGACAACTCGCCTCCCGAACCATACCAGCAGAATGCCAACCCCCAGCAGCCTCCCTTCCTCAACCCGCCGCAATTCGGATACGTCTTTGATTCTCCCCCTGAATCGATGAATACCTACGCCATGGACCCGAACTACCCTCCACCGCAGCCTACTTTCCGATCAAACTCCATCTTCTGCAACCCGGCGTCTACGGAGATGAGCGGCCGAAGGTTCTCCTACTTCCCGCCAGACTTTACACAGCCAGATGGCATCATGGACGATCCGACTCCGCCCGCAACCTCTACACCCGAAGCCCATCTCACCTCGCCTCCCACGCTCTCCGACCAACTGCCAACGCCGCCTGACTCCCTACAAACTGGCAATATGACCACGCCGACCATGAGCCACACACTCTCTCCGCCGGGCAACATGCCACCGCAGCATACCCCCAATATGACACAGGCATCACCAATTCCACCACCCGCCTTGACCGTGGCACACGCCTTCACGCCCTCCCCGAAGCCGCCCCCTCCTCCTCACCGCGTCCCGACCTTCGCCGTCCCGCCCTCAACCCAACCCGCCCCGGCCCAGCGACCCCTACCCGCAACCACCATCTCCGACTGGTTCTCGCCGCCACCGCCGTTCATCTCGCCCTTCGCCTTTGGCAACATGAGCAACAGCATCTTCCAAGACCCCATGGCCGGCTCCAACAACTTCAACGAAATGGCCGCTGGCTCAGGGCTTGGCCTGCAGAACCTTGGTGTGGGCACCCTTGCCGGCCCGCAATTCGACTTCAATCCTGGGCGCCAGGGTAGTCTGACGCAGTCTCAGCAGATGGAGCTGATGAATGTTTTGGAGACGGAGGGCATGAGCGACATCGATGCGTTTTTGAATGGCAGCACTATGCCCAGCTCGCGATGGTATTAGAGCTTTGTATTGGAATACCCTTCTTCCATGGCCTACGTGATCTTCTTGGGACCTTTTGTATCGCATTGGATACCTTTTTGTATATATAGAACTTGAAATCTATGCAAATAGTCTTCGGGCTGTGGAGGATATAGATGGAATACATGTTTTCACCAAGAATCTCACCAACTCAATCAAGCTTTTCATCATTCGTCATGCCCGCTAAAGGCATAGGTACCTATCCTGTCATTACATGCTGTTACAAAGCCTCAGGTGGCATCACACGCTAGAAGTAATACATATAAACATACAACGTCGGTAAACACCCTAGGCCCCTTCCGCTTCCACCGTTAACTTCTCCATGTCCTCACTGAGCGTCTCCTTGGCCTTCTTGGGCTTCTTCTTGCGTTTCGCAACAGCAGGGACGACAGGCGCTTGACGCACCCATTCCGCAATGGCCGAGGCTCGCGATGTCAGCATGGGAGATCGGTCGATGTCCTTGCTCCAGCGCTGGGGGTGCGGATTCGTGTCAGCGCCGCGGGCGGCGGAACTTGTGCTTTGGAAGAGGGTCAGATCGTATGTGTGTTCTTTCTCGGCGGCCTCGACGGCAGCATTGAAGCTCGCCTCGTCGGTAACGTCTTCGTTGTCGAAGGCATCCAGCATGGCCTGTTCGTAGATGTCCATCTTGGCCAAATCGTCCTCCATGCTAGGTGAGTGTCTCGGCAGGCTGCCGGTCACCTTTGGCATCGGGCGATTTCTTATCGAGCCTTTTTGCGGTTGCGTCGGGTCGTAGTATGGCAGAGGGGCAGGGGCGCAGAGCGTGTTCCAGGGGGCGTCGAGGTTCAGCCAGTTCTCGGTACGACGAACGACTATAATCCAGTCAGATCGCGCCGCGGTCCTGCTTGCGCTAAAGATAGGATACCCGTCGGCAAGACGGACCAGGCGGGCGACCATGTGTGCATGGCGGAGGAGTTCCGTAGGTGAGGTCTGAAGAAGTGCGTGGCAGAGAAGCAGGGAGTGCAGCGCGTCTGATATCAGAGGATGAAAGGTCACAACCTCGCAGGTGGCCTGTGATTGCGGCGGAGTCTGCAAATAACTAGGTTTGAGTGTCTCGGCGGTCGGAAAAGGGGGGAGGTTGGAAGGAGGAACAGGAACGAAGAGGTCCGAGAGGGCATAAATGGTGTGTGGCTCGACGGGGCCCAGGGTATCAGGGATCCGTGTGTTGCGAGAGCCAGTAACAGCGAGATTTAATCGTTCGTTCAGATCCATGGTGAACTTGGTAGGATAGTTGGGTGAATATTCGAAGTGACTGAGGAACGACAAGTAGTCTCGAAGGGCTCTCTTTGCCAAAGTTTTGATGAGCCTGCGCACATCCATCTGTCGTTTCAGTCTGTCGTCGTCATTTTCGCCGGGCGCCTTGTCAGAGGGAACTCTCTTGCTCAATCCACTACTTCCAGCTGTCAGGTCAATCTGGAAATCGTCCAAGTTGATCCAGTCACTGGTATATATGTGCTTGCAAGCCAAGGCCAGGTATGTTTTGGCTCGGTGGAAAAAGATCTGACACTGTAAGCCCGTAGGCTGATCCTTCTCCGCCAGAATGATGTCCGGGGCTCGTTTGGGAGGTCGTTGTGATACTCCTGTCCGAGTCTCCGGCCTGAAGCTATGAAGTCGCATGCGACGAGACAGAAGTACCAATGCTGCGTTGAAATCCAGGATGGCGCCGTCAAGATCTTCCTTATAAGTCTTGACCACTCCTCTTGTTCTCAGAACCTCTACATCATCTGCCCGTTCTATGACGATCTCCTCTAGAGCCACCGTGCTTGTTGACTCGGAAAGCTGACGTGAGGGAATCTTCTCGTGGAAGAAGTGCACATACTTCGCGTCCGGGTCTTGAGGATTGCGGTTCAAGACCAACCCTGCAACTTCCTCTAACGTGGACGAGCCCTGCATGGTCGCAACACTGGAAGCTACCTCATCCAGGCGGTATGCACGAGCAAGCCTTTGGCTTGCTTGCTCTCTCATTCGGAACTTTCTCTCCCGGCTCAGTTTTGCCGTGTGAGACGGTCCGCCAAGACCTGAGCCACCCGCTTCCATCAAGCTGCCATTGACCGTTGTCAAAATCGACGAGGCAACGTCGCTTTGAGCCCTGACAGCGAGATTTGTGGCCTCGTCAACGAGTCGCCGGATCTTGACGAGGTCAAAGAAGAGACCAGCGTCGACTGGGCGTGGTCGTGGGGTGTTGTAGCTGATGTGCGCAAAGGCCTCGAGCGTCTCAATGCTCATCTGCGTCCATGCGCCATTGTATACTGAGATGTATCGCCAATGCCTAACCAAGATGTCAGCTTTCGCGCGAGAAGGCGGTTTTCACCGTAAGATGTATAGAAAAAGACCAGGAGCTGTAGCAGAAGTATTTACAGAGAACGTACTTGTTGCGACATATTAAGAGACTCCGCGGTATAGACTCAGGCTGTTCTTCCTTGGTCTTGGTGCCCGAATACCACTGGGGGCGGCACGACTGGCAGACTGGCTGGTCGGCAACCGCTTCTTGAGTCGCCTCCTCAGGAAGCTTCCCGTCTTTGCTGGGAGGCTGCTTGGACTTCTTCTTCGCCATGTTTTAGTCTCGCTCGAAGAGCATAGAGAGGCTGTGAAGGGTGTGGTTCATGCGTGACCGCTGTGACGCGAGAAAGAGAGAGGTACTCGCGCTGCTGCTCAAGGTTGAGCGGAGTGGGGTAGGAGGACTCGAGATCTAGACGATTGCGGCATGGGAACGTCCTCGGGGCTGGAATTAGAGAATGCGATGATTGGGTGCGGCTCAGGCGCTTCGAAGGCGCTGTGAATCAAGTGTGTTTTGGAGAGAGTTGGTGAGGCGCTGGATTGACTGGCTGTCGTCGGCTGTTGGGTTTTGCCTTCGTGCCTTCCTTCCGACGAAAGAAAATGATGCATAAGATCACGTGAAGCTGCGAACGTCACTGACTTAGATCGGCTTCATCAGAGAGGACATGTGTAGCCGTAGCATTTGCGATCTTTCGGCTCAAGCGCGCGGTAATAGCCAATTGTACGATCAAGGAAACCATCTAGGAAACGAGGGACGGAAACATTATGCCAGTTCAGGAGGAACGTGGTGGACCAAGGCGCCGTGGGACGAACCAACTCCGCCACCATCAGACACAAAAATACCAAGACATTCCCTCAAAAATCGTCCTCTTTTCAAAAATTCATCTTCACAGTGCGAGCTGTCGGAAGTCGTTTCTCGGTCGTTAAACCACTGAAAAGATACTGGAGTCAATTTAGAACAGACATGAACCCCCCCTGCAAGTCGAGGTGCTCGTGGATTAATGCTAAATTTTATCAACTATGATCCTCAACTCCATGATTTCCGACCCTTTTTTCAAGGATTCCTGGCCATGCTATGCAGTAAAAACCATGTGAAATCAGCCGATGCGCCAGCCCTCATTCCCATTTGTCGGTACAGTCCATTAAACTTCCTTCATATACCCGACGTTGGTCAGGCTCAGGTTTCGCATCGTCTCCCTCAGAGGTAGGCGGAGAGGTTTCTCAGAGCCCTCCAATAGGGCGGGCATCTCGTTTTCAACAACGAAGGTCTTGTGCAAGAAGACGAGGAGGGATTGTATGTCAGCTTTGGTGGTCATCGCACCCAAGCTGGCACGCACAATACTGGATGCTAGTTAGATCACGTCTAAGAGCCTGATAATCCATCAATTGGCTTACCCAGTTGGCCGTCTGTTGATAATTGCCATCTCATTGGCACCGCAAGCGTGCCCGCTTGAGAACATTCTACTCCATTCCCACTCTTCGTATTGCAAAGCTTTAGAGACGCCACCGGGGCAGCAGACGCCTGTAAAAGTTAGCTTGCTATACTCGGGGACGTCCTAGATCATTGGCATCATACCACCGGCACGGATGTAGACTCCAGCATCATTGGCCAATCCCTCAACGTCGGTCCAAGGAACGTAGGTGCCGTCTTGTCTCAGAATGTTGAAGGCGAAAGTAGCACCTTGTCGGGCAGGATCCCCATACATAGAAGGGTCGTCAACATAGACCTCAACTACAGGGGATCCATCATCATAGGTTAAAGCCATCAGGCTCTTATATAGGGTTCGGGCAAGATAGTTGCAGTGACGGGAGATCACGTCCTAGGCTTGGTCAGTTAAGGGTCTGGGATGAAATATAAATGAGCCTCACCATTGAGCCGTACAGTCTGACATGGGTGTCGATGGCTATTCCGAGGGCCAGAAGGCTATGGAAAGGCAAGGTTCCATCTTCGAGGCCGTCATGGATATTCCACATATCGTACTGGTCTCCCAGGCCCGGGACCTTCTTCGCGATTCGAGTATCTCCATTTAGGGGAAACAGCTGCGCGATTGTGCCACCACCGAAATATTTCCTCAGGTTGAGGACGTGCCCGGAAGCCCGACGAACAATCAGGGCGCCTACATCGGGGAACCCGAAGATCTTGTAAAAGGACAGGCAAGTGAAGTCGGGGGCGTCGGCCGGATCTTTGAAGAGCGACGATAATGAACTTGTCATGGCTAGGGCGGCGGCGTCGAAAAGCGTATATGTGTTTCGAAGTTCGGGTTTCTCTCGTATTCGTTTCAACCAGCTCTGAGGTAACCGTCGCCCGCTCAGGTTCGACTGGCCAGGGTATGCAACTAGACCAAGACCCGTAGACCGTGACTTGCGAGCTGGGCTGCTAGTGGGAAACTGTAACCAGGTTTCTATCTCTGTGTCATCTTCGAAGCAGTAGTAATCGCCGCCAGTGAGCTCCCGAACACCAACGAGACTGGTGTGAGATTCTCTATGATAGCCGTACCAGAAGCTCTTCTTTGAAGTCTTCTCGGCAAGATCACGGAAACCCTCGGCAACTAATTTTATGGCGGCAGTGGCGTTGGCAACAAATACCAGATCGAAATGTTCAGGATCGGCTCCAAAGAACTCCAAAGCTTTGGCTCGTACCTCGTCCACCATCTCGCCCGAAAGCTTGGCAGGGAGGTTCTCAGAATGTGGGTTTCCCCAAAGATTGCTGATCATAGCATGCGAGAAGCTGGTGACTAGAGATCGAGCATATATCGTTGCGCCTCCGTGGTCTAAGTACGCTCCTACAAGGGGGGGGTGAGCAAATGTCTCCTAGGTTACTTCGACCGGACGCTCAAGTTGGGGTTTGCTAACCTTGCCCCATGTTGGGATACTCCTCATCTCGAAACTTCTCTACTGAGGCATTGTACTCCATTGAATTGGTTGTACCAGACCTGCTTGGACGTGAGGGAAGTGCCCTCGTCTCTACCTGGAAATTTTCATCATTAGCATCCGCCATGATGTCCGTAATGGAGGGTAATCATGGGTTGAACTCCTAAAAGAGTCGCAACGTCACACACCCAACACCGGCCCCTCGGTAAACAATTCGACGTAAATCTGCTTAGTCGGACAAGCTCGGTGTTTTGTGAAAGACAAAGTGGGAGGTAGGAAGCAGGATAGGCTTAATAAATCACTAGGCAATTACGTACTAAGAGCGCTGGAGACATGTGAATTGGTGAATTTGTCCTGCAGGATGGACAGTCCAATGCTTTCACAGCTCAGTCGAGATTGCACAGGCTATTGGTGGGAGTCCCCCAGTGGCGTAAGCGAGCTGAATGGTTTATCAAAGAACTGCAGCTGGCGACAGGGATGAGCCAGACTCCGCGATGCCGTACGGGGTAAAGATCTAGCAGTAGTGTGTAATTCGGGACCGAAGTTGATCGAGATGTCTAAAGCACTGAGATCCGTTGAGGATCGTAGAGAAGAATTTTGATGATGACTGAGAGCATTTTTTCTTCGGAAGACGGTGACCATCTATATGTATGTGTGTAATCATGGCTCCCTTTCGGTCAGAGGCACCAAGCTTCGGCCATGTCTTGCATATTTGGCCACCGCGATGCCCTCATTTCCAGGCCAAGCCTCTTTTGCACCAGCAGCGACAACCCTCGCTCACACCGGTTCCGGATCCTCCGCCGAACAGCTGAGACGGCGATACAGGGACGGCGATGACATGGAAGCGAAGCAACCGACTGGATTGGATGCCATCGTCAAACAGCTACAGTACATGCAAGGCTCCACAGGGCTGAGGACGTTTGCCGTCCCCGCTGACCGCTGCAGACGTCGATTCCGTCGTCGATTCCGTGGTGGTATCGGCGACCTAGTCTACAGAGTAGCTCAGTCGGCGAACGGGGCATCGGTCCAGACCGAGGTCCGTCCACGCCAACAATTCGTCCATTACTGGTTTCCGAAAAGCTGAAGGCGGCTGTTGACGAGTGTTGGCCTTTCCGGTGCCTTGGTCGGGTGGCTATTCCAGCGGAGTTGACGATAGTGATGCCCGTATGTAAGCCCGGTCCTTGACGAGGGGGGGGGGGGAGAGAGGGGCAAACTGGCAAAGAGGCGGGCCGATCTAGTTTCCTTTGGGGGAAATAAACGTCAATCGTGAACTTGGCCAGTGTGAGATCTTGTGTGAGGGTGCTGCAACAGAGGAGCATTAGCCTTGCCAGGGTTTTCAGCTGTTGAATGACTTCGTAAGACCCCAAACAGGTAGGTGGTTAGGCATTAGGAGCAGTGGCGGAACGGTGTAGCCGTGTGCGATTCTCGGGCGCTTACCCCAGCCATCGTTAACCTGAAAGAGGAAATTTTCAAGGCGGGCGAGACTCAAGAAGAACGGCAAGTTTACTCCGTAGAGGAGGGAGTTATCTTAAATAAGATTTCTCAAGAGTTGGAGGTTGAAGGATGCACTTTCGGTGACGGGAGGAAGGAACACGTTCAGCGGGCCGGGCGCGAACACCAAGCTTGTGTACCTTAGGTAACTTGGTTGCTTGGGTTCCTACCTAAGGTACCTATGTATGTAGGTATCAAATATCCAAGGTATCTTATGTATCAAATGCCTAGGAACCCCCGATAGGAGGCCCTCAACCCCAATGACGAAATATCTTGTGTTCACCTAACCAACTGTTCCGATAACCTACCTAATCCAATTCCACTAATATACAAGGGACCACTGTGAGCTAATGGGATATCTTGAATTCCAAAACACGTCCTTCTCAATTTTTGCAGGCACAAAAGAATCCGAGCCCTACAGAGAAGAAATAATGTGGTGCAAAGCTGCGCTTCGTCTTCCAGCAGTACGGTAGAGCTGGCTGAGCGCAGTATTTCAGGAGTCAGGTTGCTGCCACGCGCTATGGGACTGCACCATGGCTTCCACTTTTACAGCTCCTGAATGAGCCCCCTGTGGCGCAAGTTCTAGCCTGACCAATCAGGCACGAACTACTGTCGCCTTGAGCCTAACCTAACGACGCGATCCATTCAAGACAGCTCCAAGCTCTCGAACTTGACATTTACGACCGTCCATCAGACACCCTTTCGCTATCGCCAGTCGCCATTCCGCCGCACCTTCACGACTCCTCAGACTAACCACGATGAAGCCTGTCGTTAGCGCCTTCAACGCATGGGGCTGGTTCGTGACATTATTCCCTACTTCGCTGCAGTCTCAAGCTAACAGTCCGTTCGCCAGCACCGTCCTGTCAGCCTTCGCCATCGTCATCCTCAGTGTTATTGCATCTCTGTACCGAACGGGCCACGAAGAATTTGTCGGCGGGATCGACGATCCCGAAGACGGAAAGGCGGTTGCAGGCACGATCTTCACAGCCGTGATTGTCTACGCTGTATGTTTTCAACCCGCGCGAATGCCTCGCTGCATTGCGCAACGCAATTTAGTGGCGGTTCACATAGCATACAGTGCTGACATTTTCAATCGTAGGCTTTCCTAGTTTTCTGCGGATTCCAGGGAATGCTGCACGCCCGAGAGAGCCGAAGAGGCACGATCGCCTTGTAATGAGATGAACGGGCGTGGCTAGAGAACAAAGCAAGGTTTCGGGCGTTTTTGGTACATTGTCCATCTGAATTTGGGCCGGCATTGCACTTTACGGAGAAGACGCTATTATAACGTGTCGCGAGGAGACGGAGCTTCACATGGACAGTGGGAGGTAATTAACAAGGGATGCTAATAGCAGCATCCGTGTACGAAATACTGCAATACCTAGACGGCATAGGCGAACTTTTCAATCAAAGATCTTCAGAATCTTCAGTGTTTGTCTCCTACTGGATATAGATTTGAGAATCACGGGCTGCTGAACGCCAGCCTCGTTCTCACAACAACATACTTATGAAGTCGTTGGTACGATGCAATGACGGAAATGTAGATCGACAGCCTATGAGTGAGTAGGCAAAAGAGCATTCATTCAATGATATGTTGCTATCTCGGCATCTGAAATAGAGCCACAGAGCCGGAGCTTCTTTTCAGCATTGAGAAGAGCCCCGGGCCCCGATGAGCCGGCCGAGAAGGTGGGGCCGCGTTCGGCCTCATGCCGGGGAACTACGAGCCTAACTTGGATTCAAGATCAAATATTAATGATAAGATATTGCTCTCTATTGAGATATGTTCAATTAATTATCTGTCGTGTGGCCTGAATGATTTAAACATATCCATTTTAAACCATGTTGTTATGTCTCGCCCATCGAGCTGGCTCATTGAGCGGCTGAAATGACGGGCAACCAGATTCGCCAACAACCGCAAGGGGCATTGCAACAACAGCAATGCTTCTGGACGAAATCATTAAATACTATCCACCACCTGCTCAGATATTTTCCTTGTCATCCAGAATTTAAATACGGAGATCGACCCGAGAAGAATAGTTATAATAATGGCCCCATGTCGTCATCGATCGATCATCGAGGACGGCCGGACAGAATAGTCCGCGACGACATCTTCATGGGAATAAATAGAGGGGATGGCTGGGTGTCTGAAAACATCTTAATTGTATTCAAAGAAAATCCCCCCAAACCGTTGAATCATAATTGAACATTCATCTCAAAATGGCGTCAGAATTCAATAAAGGTAGGTGCTGATGACTTTCGATATACTGAACCTTGAATTTTAACATATCTTGGCGCAAGATATTCCCATTACCAAGCAGGGATTCCCTGGTAAAGGGCATGACATGCCTCATCCAAAGCCTGAACACGGAAAATTGCCAGAAGCTGGAGGTGGCCTGAGGACTTACAAGCCATCGGGGAAGCTCGAAGGCAAGAAAGCCATTATTACTGGAGGAGACAGTGGAATTGGTGCAGCCAGCGCACTCTTATTTGCCCGAGAGGGCGCAGACATGACCATCGCATACTTGCCGGAAGAAGAAAAAGATGCTCAAGAGACTAAGAAACAAATAGAAGAGGAGGGAGGCAAATGCTATCTCATTGCGCTCGACTTGTCGAAACGAGAAAACTGTCGAAAAGTGATCGACTTTGCGATGGAGAAGATGGGTGCCATTGACATCCTCTTCAACAATGCAGCTTGTAAGCCCCTTGAACTAGGGAGTGAGGTGCCAAGTCACTAATTCGTTACCAGATCAAATGATGGTCGAGGATATCAAAGATCTTCCTGAAGACCAATGGGTGCACACTTTCAACGTCAACATCCACTCCTACTTTTACTGCGCCAAATATGCACTGGAGCACATGAAGTCCGGAGGCGCCATCATCAACAATGCGTCTATCAATGCCTACATAGGGCGGCCCGACCTGCTGGACTATACTTCGACGAAGGGCGCCATCGTTTCCTTTACCCGGGGGCTCAGCAATCAGTATGTTGGGAAAGGCATCCGCGTCAACGCTGTAGCACCAGGACCAGGTAAGCATTCTAGATTGGGTTGTTCCAGGTGCGTAATGAGCTGATGCAATATCTAGTCTGGACACCTTTGATTCCGGCGACGATGAACGAAAAAGCACAGAAGGATTTCACCAGTCCTATGGGTCGACCCGCGCAGCCGTCAGAAATTGCGACGTGTGTCGTCTTTCTAGCCTCCACTGATAGTTCTTGTGTCAGTGGACAAACAATTCATTGCAACGGTGGTGTCGTGGTGAACGGTTGAACTGGATGGAATAGTTTAGGGGGGCTGGTTTGTTGTTTTATGCAAATCCCAATGTAGTTTCCTCAGGTCTATAATACTGCAAAAGTGAAGAATTGAAGATTTATATTCAGACTAAGTCTCGGTATCAAACTTCCGTAGTTGCTGGCGCAGATATCCACCCATAGATCAACCGCCGAGATGACCTCCCAGAAACTGAAGTCTATAATCAGCTTATAGTTCATCACACCTGCCAACCACAAGAGACTCTCTACTCCAAACGCCTCGTCAAGCCAAATAAGAAGCCAAACAAACACCTCGCTAAGCAAACTAATAGTCGGTCCGCCCCCTTTTTTCCGCCCCCTGAACGAACTCATGCATATATGTCCCCCTTATGTATCGAAAATATCGCTCTCAGAATGTTAAGGTCGCTTCCATATCCTATCCAAGAAGAATCGGCACCTCATCCTTCGCCTGGCTCTCCCACACCTTCTGCAACACATGCCCAACGCCCCGACGATACGCCACATCGCCGATGCGCTCTATCCACAACACATTGACCACATCCAGCGCCTCGTCAGCGTCCATATGCTCCTCGAAGCGCTCGGCAGTGAAGATGAGCGACGTGCGCCGCTCGGTGGCCGCGCTCACGGCAATGAACTCCAGCCGCTCGTCGCCGTCGTAGTTGCTCGACTGCACGCCCAGCCAGGCGTCGTGGGCGCGAAACGCACCGACCCAGCGGGTTGAGCTTGCAGTGCGCAGGAGGATGTCGCCTACGGCCACAGGCGGGTTGTCGCGCTCTCGGACTCTCAGCGTCGTCGCGAATTCCACGTCGAAGAAGCCGACGGTCGTGCGGAAGCTCAGGTACGGGCCCGGGAAGGCCTGTTCGCCGGCCGGCGGCTCCGCGACGTCGCCAACCTCCGGGGGATCCTCGACGGGCACGGGGTAGCGGAACAGCGCGGCCGAATCGCTGTCATGGCGGTAGAAAGATCCTATGCGTGACCAGCCGGGCGGGAGGTCGGCGGCGGCGGCGCGGCGGCCTCGCAGATCCCGGAACTGTAGCCCCGTGTTCGGTACCGGGAGTGTCGTCGCCCGGTCCGTCAGACTCCAGCTCACCATGGGTCGGAGGCGGAACGAGGGCAGCGGACGGTCGCCCTTCGGGAACGGGCCGCGTCGACCGCTCCGTGTCTCCTCGACATAGTCGGCCGCGGCGCGCCAGAGGCTCAGATCGACCCTCACCTCATCGAACCACCAGCCCATCCAAGACCACGAAGGGAGGAAGGGCGGCCGCATCACCGCGCGGCGGCGCATCGACGCATGCGGACGCCACAGCAGCGCGATGTCGAGGAACATGAGCGGCATGCCGTAGATGAAGCCGCCTGGATACGACCGCGACAGCACGTGCGTGATGCCCGAGAAGGCGCGCAGGCTGTCGTCAACCATTGTGATCCGTCGTGAGGTGTAATCCATGACCAGATTCACATACTCGTCCAGGTCGGGCCACGGCGAGTGGCGGAAGGCGAACATGGCCGGCAAGACCTCCCTGAAGCACTCGTGCCGTTTGGGCCGCAGCTTCGCCATGATGCTGGGCGTGCTGCCGGTCCAGGTCTCGCAGTGGCATTGCCATACTACCGAGTCCTCGAAGACGTAGACGCAGCGGCGCGAGTATTCCTTCTCAACGAGGGTCCAGCCGCGCCGGTCCCATTTGGAGGAGCGGATGAGATCAGGGGCATCGCGGGCTGCTGGCTTTGTTGGTGGCCGCGTCTGTCGCCGGGGGTTGAGCGCAATCAGTCCGGTAGTAGCATCCCCCGCTGCGCCGACAATGGTGAGATAGGCGTTCGCAAAGACAAAGGCCATGTGCCGTATATTGTTCTCTCTGTCGGCCTCGTCATCCTGGACAATACACAGTCGGTCGATCCAGATGTACCGCAGCCCCAGCTTCTTGGAGAGCCACATGGCATCCATGAATGTCTGCGGCAGGTCGGCCTCCGGGATGCTCTTCTGCCATGCCTCGAGGTTGGAGGTCAGCAGCTGGTTGCTGGCAATGGGATTGTTGAGCCGCGTCCCGCAAACGTAGCTCAGAGCGACATAGCGGTGCGAGGCCTCGGCCTTGACAAGCTTGCGCTCCTTGGAGTCAACCAGCCACACGGGGTGCCACGTGGTGATGGGCGTGTCCGTCCCAACGGCGCAGTGGTGCTGGTGCTCGGCATTGCAGCCGTCCAGCCACTCGCGAATGCGCGGAACAGGGCTGGCCTTGTTGACGGCGGTTGAGGTACGGCGCTGGACAGCGGCAGCTATCGGCTCCTTGAAGCTGTTGTTCGAGTTTCGAGCGCTGCTAAAAGTGTTGCGGAAGCGCTCGGTTATGCTGTTGCGCTTGCTGGGCGGATCGCGGTCGCGGTCGCGGTCGCGGATGAAGCTGTCGCGGAAGTTGTTGCGATCGCGGGAGTCCCGGTCCCGGTCTCGGTCTCTGTCGCGGTCCCGCGGCTCATGGACCCGATCATGAGACTCATGAACTCGGTCGCGGGAGTCATAGTCTCGTTCTCGGTCTCTGTCGCGATTGCGGTCTCGGTCTCTGTCTCGATCTCGGTCACGCTCGCGGTCACGTTCGCGATCCCGCTCCCGGTCCCGTTCATGATCCCGGTCGCGGTCGCGGTCACGGTCACGGTCACGGTCCCGATTGCGATCTCTATCTCGATCCCGATTACGGTCCCGGTCGGGGCTCGAATAATCCGAATCAAAGTCGTCGTCTCGCAATCGGTCCGGCATAGTGTTCGTCGTCGTCGGGGACGACTTCTTCGTCTCTGCTTTTGCGCGCACGCTAAGAATCTATCACGAGCAGGCGCATGCCAGAGAAGCGAAGACGGGGGCGGAGATGGAAGAAAGTTGCTGCTGAGGCAGGATCTCAGACTTCATCGTCATGTTGTTGTTGATGCAGAAGAGAGAAGCAAGACTGCCAGCGCAAGGCGCGTCATGTTGCGGTCGGAGGTCCGGCCCCTCATCAGCTTCAGGTCCTCCGCTGGCCAGCATCCGCGCCACTGCTGATTGGTTCTGGTTCAAATGCTTCAACATTGACTGGGAGACAACGGGCAGGAGGGGTTATACCAGAAGAAGCAGCTCTTATTGCGAGTTTCGAGTTAAAAAGTACTTTCGGGTTGACCCACGCTGCTCTCCTGGGTTTGCGAGACTGCTGGAGCTTGAGGTCTCAGCGAAGCTATGCAGCTATGTAAACAGAGACATGTCGTCACGGGAATGCTATGGCCTGAGCTGATTTCCCCATTGAGACGCATCTTTCTCAGCCGCGGGTTTACAAAGTGACGGATACCCTCGCACTTGATTACACAATTCCTTCGCCATCATAGAGTCTACATACATATCATTGGCAAAAAGATAGAAATAGAATAAAAGGGCAAAATAAAATGCGTACGGATGCTGGGGGTCGAACCCAGGACCTTCGCTGATCGTTCACCCAGTGTGAGAGCGACGTCATAACCACTAGACCACATCCGCAATGGATTTATCAGATTCACCTTGTTTCTTCTTATGCAGCCCGCGCATAGCTGCCAGTAGACTGCCACTGTCTGTTAGTGATTGTATTCACTATCTACTGATTTTGAGCACAGGAGCCGATGTCATTTTCGTCAAGAAAACTTGATGTTTGTTAAAGCTAGAGTTTAACTCAGCTGTATTATTGCACGAACATGCCCTCTACCACCAAACCTTTACCCATTTGCTGGTATATACCTCTCAAGGTGCGAGCATCCTTAAATCCTTTGGTGCTCCGTCGAGTCGCAGCGGATGCTTGAGCTTCTCTCCCCGCCGCCTTCAGTGGGTCAAGCTGCTGCTCCAGTCCAGTGGCCTGAACGTCATTCGCACCACTGTAGTGAAAAAGCTCCAGAGCCTGGACAGGTCTGGAGACATTAGCCCGAGCTGCTCGGGCAGACTAACCCATTGCGCCAGCCGTCACCAACGTCCAACCCAAACCATCATCCATTATCACCAACCCAACCCTCTTCGATTCTTCTCGCAGACTCGCTTGCCCGGCGCAGGGCTATAATTGTACGATTGGGCGATCCCGCCTATGTGGCTTGCGCCTCCTCTCCGTCCAATTGCTAAACATCGGACCCCCAGCCCAGCCCATCGCAAGCCATGGAGTCTCACACCACCCTGCCCAGCGCCTCCTCGGCAGAAACAACGCCTCTGCTCCCGACGACCGAAGACCGTCCCAAGGCACGGCGATCCGTGACCTTCAGTGCCGACCCCGTGACGCGGACGATTGAGCCCGAGCCGTCGAGAGCCGCCGTCGCTACAGGCGCCGCGGAGAATACTCCCCCCCCCAGCACCCCTTCAGCTACCTCGACCCCGGCGGGCAGCAGCACCACTGTCGTTACCGGGCCTCCCATCCTCGCCTCCATAAACAACAAGCTGCGCCGCCGGAATAGCCATGCCGGCGTCCCTGCCGTTGCCCACCTTGCTCCGGGCCCCAAGATCGGCCCCCAGCGCAGCACCAAGAAGACGGAGAAGCTGAAGCTGCTGCCCAACCCGGACCTCGGCGAGGAGGGCGAGGACGAGGAGAGTGGCCGCGACGTCTACTCACAGTACACCCGTATCAAAGATCCGACCGCTCGTCGTGATGCCGCCCGCCTGGGCAAGGCAGACCGCGATCGCCTACCGCGTGTCACGGCCTACTGCACGGCAAACCGATACGAGATGGATGGCCTGATGCGCTTCCTCAAGGGCCGCGGCAAGTCGAAGGGTGCGAACCCGAAGCTGATCGACGAGTGCATCTACACGCCGTACAGCTACGCCAAGAACGTGCGCCGTCCAGACCCAGTGCAGACGTATGAGCGACGGCACTCGACGGGCGGCGAAGACGTCGAGGTGCCGCACCGCGAGGACCTGATAGACCTGCACGAGGGCAGCGAGGGCCAAGACACTGACCATCGGAATGGCTTCCAGGACGAGGCCGGGCAGAAGGGGCATCTCAGCGGCGAGGTGCTCATGGGTGGCGGATCGAGCCTTAGCGAGGCGACAGTCATTGCCGACGACAACCCAGACTTCGATACGCAAGTGCATACGCCTGAAGTGTTCCTGTTCGACTACGGTGTAGTGGTCATCTGGGGCATGACGGCTACGCAAGAGGCCAAGTTCCTCAAGGAGATTGCAAAATTCGAGATGGAGAAGCTGGCGCCGGCGGACGTTGAAGTCGAGCTGTTCAACTTCTACTACACGCGCGAGTATCAGGCTCGCATCTATAACGATTTTATTACACTGCGAGATAAGAATGCGTACATGACCAAGCTGGCCATCTCACATGCTCTAGCACAAAGCGTCAAGGTATGTCTGCTTCCTTCCCCCTTTTGTCATTACCCTCCACTAACATCCCTAGACCTCCCTCTTCGAAGAACTCATCGCCTCCACCATCGACACCTGCAAAGACATCCCAACCCAGATCGCCCTCGCCGGCAAGATCTCCCTCAGCCGCAACCAGATCAACATGCAGATCGGCGAGCTGTTCATCCTGCGCATCAACATCCACCTCAATGGCTCCGTGCTCGACACCCCTGAGCTCTTCTGGGTCGAACCCCAGCTCGAGCCCGTGTACCAGGCCGTTCGAAGCTATCTAGAGATGGACCAGCGTGTGAGCTTGCTGACCGAGCGTCTGGATGTCATTGCCGATCTGCTAGCTGTGTTGAAGGATCAACTGAGCCATGGTTATGGGGAGAAGCTAGAGTGGATTGGTAAGTTCGCATCAACGCCACAGGCTGCTTCACCAAACAGAATCGCTAACACCCCCCTTAGTCATTGTTCTCATCGCGGCCGAGATCCTGGTCGCTGCCATCAATATTGTAGTAGACTTGTATGTTGGGGAGTAAAACGAGGGCGGGCGTCAAGAGCGTTTTTGGAACGGTTTCAATTGCCATCACTTGTAGCAGGATAGGATTTTCCATTGTAATGATACCGTAATAATAGATAGATGGCTTCGCAGCAGTACGAAAGGCCAGCTTAGGGGCTCTGATATGTACCATGTCCTGATTCCCCTTGTCAAGTTTTCTGTTTTGTGTATGAGATAAAGCCAACAGTCCTGAATACCGCGAACCACGTGCCCAAAGCCCACCTCGAACGCCTCCCCCGAATTTTCCCAAAATAAAGACTGCTCAAATTACTCGGCTTTATCGCCGGACGGCGCATCATGGTCGCCCTCGGTGTCATAGTTGGTCATCTCGACATCCTCGTCCTGCGCTGAGGGCTTCTCGTCCTCGGGCTTGGCGTCATCCTCCTTCTTCTTGTCTGATGGGGAATCCTCCTTTGGCTCCTCTTCCTCCTTGGCCGACATGCTTTCGAACTTGGTCTTGTACTCTTCCTTCTCAGTCTCTGCCAGATCCTCCCAGGCCTTGGCCAACTCCTCGTCTAGATTGGCATCATCATCCTTGATCTTATCTTTGATGGCTGCACGGTTCTCTTTGCAGTAGAGCTCGAAGGCATCCGCGGGCTTCTTGTCCGATTTAGACACACCATTGGCTCGCGCCCCCTTTGTCTGGCCGTCCGCTGCTTGAGAGAACGACTCGGACGTGGGCGACTGAGCCTGTGCCGTATTGAAGGAAGCGCCTGCCGGAGCCTTTGCGTCGGCACCCTCGGCCGCAGCCTTGCGGTGGCCTCGTTTCGTGCGGAGCGGCTTGTCCTTAGGCTTCCGGGGGTTAGCATCTAACTCACTATATTTGGCGAAAGTGGTGGCGTCCTATCCAGTGCACAAGTATCAATATTGAAATGGCGAGAGAAAAGATGCGGTTCTCGCGTCGGCCTGGTATGGGCAACGTGGAAGGGCAGAAGCAAGGAAAAGCCGGTCGGCACATACCGTCGGAGGCGGGCTCGGGCTGCCATCCGAGTCCTCGACATTGGTGCTCGTGCGCTTGGCAAGCTGCTCGAGCAGGAATGCGCGCTCAATCCTCAGCTTTTCAACCTGTCGCTTTATGCGGGCGAGACGGAGGCGAGCGGCATCATTGGCATCTTCGACTTCGTTCGTGCGATTGCGGAGCTGTATACACTTGCGTCGATAAGCCTCTTCGACCGAGGGAGGGAGAGCCGAGGGAATGGCTGTACGATGCGGCGGAGGCGGAGGGTCAGCATCCGGAGCTTTGCGCTTGACGCCCTGAGGCATGATGGCGATGGAGTTGAGTTGATCGTGAAGCAGGAAGACGAAGAGAGAGCGATGGCGATGCAATGGGGAAAAGGTTGTTCAGGTTGCGAGTCGCAGTGGAGGAGGAATGGGAGGGTAGAAGTGAAGGATGGAAAAAGCAAACTGATAGGAGGCGGCGCAACGGCCAAGTGTGATCATGTAAGGGAGGTGAACGTGGCTGCGAGCCGCGCCTTTGCGATCGGATGGGACCTCCAGTGAATTCTCGGCCGGCGAGACATGGAACGGGAAGACAGGACGGACGTACCAGGCATGTTTGCAGGTATGAGCGCTACCCGGGTTTACGTCTGGAGGGTGGACTGTCACTGCTGGGCGCGGGAGTCTCAGCAAGCGCGCGTGGCGCAACGGTGGTGGTGAAGAGGCAGAGAGAGCGCTGGTTTGAAGCCGTCTCGGGCGCAAATCGCGGGAGCGGAGAGGATGAGAGTCGGCAAAGGGCGATGCCGTGGCAGTTGTTGGAATGACGAGAATGGAGGCTCGGATGGATGCAGAAAACGCGAAGACAGGCCCTGGCCGTGGCGTCTACTCTGTAGGAAGCACCAACCTGGAGGTACCTGCGCGTGCCTGCGCCAGACGGCCAAACGCGAGGTACCCGGCAGATCCCTAACGAGGCTGACACTTACTGGAGAATCCCCTGTAGCTCCAGGGGTGTGGCTCCCGGCCGCAAGCCCCAAAGCTGTGGCCGCGACGCCCCTGATTGGCCAGAGCCCCCCCAAGGCTGCAGCACCACCCACCACCGCCACATGCCCAAGATTTTGCAATGGAGCAGCGACTACCTTTAGCGACGGGATCAAATCCAGGAGTTCAGGCAGCGCTTGTCCTTGTCTGTCTTCACCACCACAACCACCCCTCGCATCCGCCCCGTGACAGCCAGCGGCCTGCGCCATGTCGCTCAACATCCCCAACGCCCCGAACGCGGGCCTTTTCAAGCAGGGCTACAACAAGTAAATCCAGCAGCTCCCCTTCCTCCCACCCCGCCGTGCCCCCCTCGATCGATTGCTAATACCAGACCTCCTCCAGCTACGATTCCGAAGATGGCGCCGTCCTGCGCAACATCGATGCCTGCCGGGCCATCGCGTCGACCGTCCAGACCTCTCTCGGCCCCTATGGCCGCAACAAGGTCGTCATCAACCACCTTTCGAAGATGATCCTGACCTCCGACGCCGCCACGATCCTGCGCGAGCTCGACGTTGTGCATCCCGCCGCCAAGCTCCTCGTCATGGCCAGCCAGCAGCAGGAGGCCGAGATGGGCGATGCCACCAACCTAGTCATTGTGCTCGCTGGTGAGCTGCTCCGGAAAGCCGAGGATCT
This sequence comes from Xenoacremonium recifei, assembly GCA_012184525.1. Lineage (NCBI taxonomy): Eukaryota > Fungi > Ascomycota > Sordariomycetes > Hypocreales > Nectriaceae > Xenoacremonium > Xenoacremonium recifei. The sequence goes on along the minus strand of WOFQ01000008.1, from coordinate 299,138 downwards.
TCTGCGCATGGGTCTCAAGACGTCCGACATTGTCATCGGCTACGAGAAGGCCCAGAAGTTCGCCCTCGAGACGCTGGAGGAGCTGGAGGTTGACAAGGTCGAGGACATCCGCGACCAGGAGGAGCTTAGCAAAGCCATCAGCACCGTCGTTGCCAGCAAGCAAAACGGCAACGAGCAGTTTCTCTCCAACCTTGTCGCGGAAGCCGTCCTCGCCGTGCTGCCCAAGAACCCCGCCAACTTCAACGTCGACAATATCCGCGTCGTCAAGATCATGGGTGGCAGCCTGGAACAGAGCCGTGTCGTCAAGGGCATGGTCTTCCCCAAGGAGCCCGATGGAAGCGTCAAGAAGGCTCGCCGCGCCAAGGTCGGTGTGTTTACGTGCCCCATCGACGCCGGCCAGACCGAGACCAAGGGCACCGTCCTGCTGCACAACGCCAAGGAGATGATGGACTTCACCAAGGGAGAGGAATCCCAGCTGGAGACATCCATCAAGGAGCTTTACGACTCGGGCCTGCGCGTCGTTGTCTGTGGCGAGCGGGTGGGCGACCTCGCCATGCACTACCTGAACCGCTTCGGCATCCTCTGCATCCGCATCCTCAGCAAGTTCGAGCTGCGAAGAGTATGCCGCGTGGTGGGCGCTACTCCCCTGGCCCGTCTGGGAGCCCCCATGCCCGACGAGATGGGCAACATCGACATCGTAGAGACCATCGAGATTGGCGGTGACCGAGTGACCGTCTTCCGACAAGAGGACGAGGTCACAAGGACAGCCACTCTCGTGCTCCGCGGTGCCACCCAGAACCACCTGGATGACATTGAGCGAGCCGTCGATGATGGTGTCAACGTCGTCAAGGCCATTACCCGGGATCCCCGCCTCGTTCCCGGCGCTGGTGCTACAGAGATCCAACTGGTCGAGCGGATACAGGCCCACGGCGAGAAGACGCCCGGCCTGAGCCAGTACGCCATCAAGAAGTACGGCGAGGCCTTCGAGGTTGTGCCCCGTACCATTGCCGAGAGCGCTGGTCTCGATGCCACCGAGGTGCTCAGCAGGCTGTACGCTGCTCACCACAGCGGCGAGGACTGGAGCGCCGGTGTTGATATTGACGTACGAAGTTCCACGAATCATCCGGGTTGAAACACTTTTGCTAACAAGAGACCAGAACGAGGAGGACACTGGCATGCTGGATGCTACTGATGAGGGCATCCTCGACCTACTCGTCTCCAAGCAATGGGCCATCAAGCTCGCCACTGAGGCTGCCCGCACCGTCCTGTCCGTCGACCAGATCATCGTAGCACGACAAGCCGGTGGTCCCAAGCCGCCAGGTCCCAACCCTGTATGTTCATCCCCTAAGTATCTTCACTCTGTTTACTCTAGCTGACTCGAATATTCAGAACTGGGACGAGGATTAAATGGAACGCTAACGGGAAATGGGGAAATGGTCCAACGGGAAAAGCATGGATTGGATTTTGAGATATCCCAGGTGGTGTTGGCATGTCGGGATGTATGCAAAAGGAGTGTAGATAGACTCAGGCTGGGTTCGTGTATGCAAGCTTGCTCAATGACCAAAATGGCCACCCCAAGAGAACATGTTTCAGAAACCACGGTGATGAGAGCGCCCACATATTCTTAAAGCCTTTCCATGGAGTTTCCGTATCCTGGAGTAGAGATTGGTTTATTAGGTCACGTATATCGATACCGAGAAAAGGGGCTTCGTCTGACCACAGCCCTCCTACCAGTCGACCTGTGAGCCAGCCCGCCTACTTTTCGACAAATCCGTACAAATCACACGTTGATCAGAATGAAGACAGTTGAGCGATAGAATGAAGTCATAGATTTGTTTCGACATCGCGCGTATCTAACTAGGCATCTCGAGGTTTTCAATAACCTCTTGTGCCTTTACATGAATTACATCATACAGGAGAGAAAAGGCAGAGAGATGGTATACCAGCAAGGGCCAAGAAAATAAGAAAAGACACACAAAAAGACTCTGCCCCAAAGCCAAAACACTTTTCCATCTCCTCTCCCAGGTCGTCGACTTGGATTCGTATCCAACATCGGGGAGCCAACCAAGGCCTTTTCCTCCACAAGACGTGAAGTCGTGTTCATAACAAAAATTCGTTAACGAGAAGCAAGAAAGGTATTCATGTACGCCGGACAAAGGGTATTTTGATGCTCCTGATATAGGGGCTCAGAAAAAAGGGAAATCGGGGTATGTGGTATCCTTATGTTGTAGCGAGACAAGCAGGAAACAGGGGGCGTCGCAGCCGAGGTGTATATATAAAGTATCGCAATGAGAAACGTCCCAGAGCACAGCGTAATGAAAAAAGATGCGTCATAAGAAAGCCGAAACCGAACGCCTTCGCCATGTCGCCAAAAGGGAGAGAGTGTAGACAAGATTGGGGAAGCACTTAAGCCTCCTCCATGATGCCACCTTCGCCGCCGCCCTCCTCACGCCACTCGCGGCTCTTCTCTGTGAGGCGCTTTACGCCGCCAACACGGCACGCCCACAGGCCCTCGATAGGGGTACGGAAAGTAAAGGCGCGCTGGGAGCTGATGACACCAATAGCCTGGAGGACGGCCTTGCGGCTGTCACGGCCAAAGACCGCCGGGTGGTTGATCCACTCGAGGCTGCTCTCGAGCTCGGCATCCAGAGCATTGACGGTATTAGCATCAATGCCGGTGCTGAGGCCGAGGCCATCATTGGAGCGGCTGCGGCCTAGTTGAGAAGGCGGGAAGCCATTGACAGCCGAAGAGGTTGCTGACACCGGAGGCGAAGGGCTGTTCTTGCGGTCTGGGGTGCCTCCAGGAATGGGTGAGGTGTCGTTACCTGGGTGAGGCGTCGACGGTGCCGATTTATTGTTCACTGGCGGCAGAGGTGGAAGGCCACCCTTGCCCAGACCCTTGAGAATGGATCGAGTCTCGTTGAGGAGAGTATGGGCACGGTCGTGCTGGCCACGACTGACGAGCGTAAGAGCTCGGGTGAGCATGTCCGATGTCAACAACTCCATGCGGCGTTGAACGATGCTCGGGTGAGGAGGAATAGGCGGCGAGCTTGGCCAAGATTTCTTCGAGCTATTACTAGCCGGAAGCATGGTAATAGCCAACAAGGACGGACGAGGCATTTGTGCAAGAGTACCATCACGGAGAATATCACCCCATGTCAGGTCGGCCTGGATCAAGGGAACCTCTTCCACAGATACAGTTCTCTCGGCGTCGTTATCCATGGCACCTCCAAGCGCCTCCAGGCCAGAGACGATGTTGTCCCAGGGATCCTGTGGAAGCTGCTCCTGGGACGCGTTGTCGGGGAGAATTACGAGTTGCACCAGGATATCGCGCTTGTCACCGAAACGAAGATCTCCGAGGGCGGCCTCAGCGTCACGTCCCGTTGCTCGCTTCGTAATCTGCAAAGCACCGCTAATCTTGTGGAACTTGGCCGGTGAGCCCTCAGGCAGCTTAAGCTTGAGCTTCACATTCTGGTGAGACAGAGTCTGCATGCTGCCGAGGCAGCCAGCCAAACACTCTCGGAGCATCATCCAATCCTTGACGTAGGTGTACGACGCCTTAGTCCTCGTAGACAGTTCAATCATGGTATCGGGCTTGTGTGTCATTCCCAGACCAAAAGAGTGAATGCTGATCTTGGCAGCCTCTGCTCGGGAGACGACAAAGTCCACACTGTCTGCGTCTGACGTGGATGCGTCACTGATGAGCATAATGGACGCAATAGGGTTGTTGTGCTTGCGCTGCATCAGCAAGTCCATGGCCACGTTAGCGCCCTCGACAACATCAGCGCGATGGCTCTTCTGCCCAACAGGCTTGATGGAAGATAGAATGTTGCTCCATCCGGGCCAGGCCTTGGTAGTCATACCAACAATGGGAACACCACCTCCGCCGGAGCCGAATGTGACCAGGCCCATACGATCACGGTCACCCAAAGTGTTGACCATAAACTTGAGCGCATCGCGAACCAGGTTGATCTTGACACCCTGCATCGACGATGAGATTGGAACCACAACCACAACATCGATAGGGACGTGGACCGAGTGAGGCAGTCGAGGACTCTTCGCAAAGTTGGTGGTATACTCTGTGGGCGCAGTCGTGACAGATTTCGCACCACCCCATGAAGAGGCGACAGAGGAGACTCTCTGCGGGCGCGATCGCTGCCATTCGAGCTCCTCGTCAGTTTCGGAGATTTCTCCACGATCAAAGTCAGGGCTCCGTACAGGAGAAGTCTCAACTGCATTCAGGTCCAAGAGAGCCTGCTGCCACAGCTTAAGCTGGTTTCGGTTCTCGAATCGAAGGTGGAATTGTGGCAATTCAGCCACGGAGAGGCTGAGAGTGAGGACATTCTCATCAATCATCCCAGTCTCGGAGACTTCGTTGAGGTGCTTTTTGATGAGAATAGAACCCTTAAGGGTGCATCGAGTCGTTTTCCGTGGCGCACCGTTCTCGTCCCACTGCTGCGCCATCTGCGCTGGGATTTTCTTCTCTTTGACGCAAATGAGCATTTCAGCAAACAAAAAGCATTCCAGTTCCTGCCATGAAACCTTGTCCTTGCCGACACGGAGCGTTCCGTAAAGTCTCAATTTCCCGAACCTGTAAGTCGGTTAGTTAAGTCTATCTTTGGCAGCGTTTCCTTCGCCAGTCCACTCACCTGCTGAAATCCAAGCCATGCCAATTGTCAACACGGTTTCGCAGGCTCTCCGTCATCTCCTCAAGAACCTCGGGCGACTCATAGGGATAAAAGCGCGGGGCGCTGGGCGCTGGAGATTGAGGTCGCCCATAGGCCTCTTCGATGCGCGCATTAGAGGTCTGCGGTTGGGGAGCCGGTGCGCCAAGATCTTCAGGATCAGGCCTCCACTTGTTATCGGGAACCTCGACGGTGACCAGGCATGTCAGGGTCTGCTGTTGGCGGGATCGATTGATGGTCGGGAACTCTGATCGAACAGTCACAATCGGCGGCGGGATTGGGTTGCGAGTCATGGCACGGGGGCTGGTGGGTGTCGTCTCCATGGCCTGAACATCGTAATCGTGTCGCCGAGGCGGTCCGCTCTGTGTCGTCTCGGGGTATCCGCCTGACGAGGCGACTCCAGTAGCCTCGCTATCGCTTCGAGCATGCCTCGAAGGACCATATCGATCCGTATCCCGGCTATCCCTCAGACTACCCCTGGCAGCGCTTTCACGGCCACTTGTATGCTGCGGCGGTGGTTGCTGCTGTTGCTGCTGATGTTGCGGTGGTTGTTGTTGCATCAGCCGTCTCTGAGTGCTTTCAAGGCTCGGTGGCCGAACTGTCTGGTTGTCCCATGGCGTCCCTGTAGGCGTGGGAGTCAGGGTAGACCTGGTGTCGATGTTGACTGATCGAACAATATTGCTGATTTTCTCTGCGCGCGGGTTAGCGAGGCTTCGATATCGTCTTTGCGCCCATTCAACAAACCAATATCAATAACGTTGCCGCCTCGGCTGGTGTCTAAATGCAATGGCGCATCGCATGTTGGGCAGTATTGCGACTCAAATTCTCGAATGAACTCGTAAAAGCAGGCTTCATGCGAGACGTGTGAACAAGAAAACTGCAAAATGCGCTCTCCTCGAAGAGTGTGCTCTAGCGGTTCCTCGCACACTGCGCATTCACTCCCCACAAAGGTCCTCTCCCTACGAGAGCGACTTCTATCGGCGGTGCTCGACATGACGTTGTTATCAATAGATCCGATGCGGCGAGAAGCGGTGCTAGTTGCGGATCTCAAAGAACTGACAGACGAGTTGGAGCGCTGCGCACGATTGCCCAAGGATCCGGCGGTTATCGAATGACCTAGGGGACTGGTGTCAGTAACAAATACGTTTAGAGTCCGTCACACATTGCGTTCGGAACCCGACTTCGCTGACGAGAGATTGGGTCATTGTGCCGCCCCGGCGTCATGTCCGAAGACTGTGTAAGACAGAGCAGAGAGATAGCGGACTTACCCTTCTCAGGAAACGTAGGCACGTCCGTGAAGGACCTTGAGCCAGTGCCGGGTCGAGATCGGTGAGCGCCGGACTTGTGCGAACGCGGGCTCAGGAGGCCAAGATCGCGAAGGTTCTCGGTGAAATCTTCTTCTGAGTACTTTTTGGATTTTTTGCTAGATTTGCTGAGGATTGATGATGCGCCGTAACCCTGGTTCTTGTGGGACCGACTGAACATTTGGTGGTGGGTGTTAAATTTCGTGGGTGATCGTGACGATGGAATTAGAGAACTGGAAAGCTCAATTGTCGCTGGTTTGGTCTCTCAAAGAGCTGATTTCATCTGGCGCAAGCGATTGCCGCAGAATACAAAGAGGAGAAAGAGGCAGGTTTCCGAATGGTCGGAGAACAAGGCGAGGCGGGTGAAGGAATGGGTGTGTGACAGGGACAAGACCAAACGTCCCAGGATAATGTTTCAAAATGCTGGCTTCAACAATGCTTGACGAAAGATGGCGGGGATGGCCTGTGCATGGCGATGGGAGACGCCAGAGGGTTATGAACTGCCCGAGCGAGACCAGCAGAGAACCCCGGAAAGGAAGGCTGGCAGAGTTAGTGCAGCTGAATGACCGGAAGCCTGGGCTGCAGCGCCGATCGTCTATCCCCAAAGGGCTGGCGAACTGAAGTTGTCGTCGGAAGTGGGTTTGCGGCGCCCCGTCGGCGTGGGATAAGGAGAGAATGTGATTCCGCGCCTTGCGATGCGACTGGTCGAACGCCGCCTTCTGTCGCTTGTCCTGTCTTGCAGGTAGCCGGAGAAAGATGAAGCCTGCGGTGAAAGTTACACACCTGCTGAAGCCAACAGACAGGCAATCGAGATTCCCACGGCAAAGAGCGAAGGCTGCAGAGCTTCAGGGAGAGGAATTGCGAGGGTTAAGACCGGATTTGGAGGGCAATTGGGTCCCGATCACCTCCGTCGTTTCGTTGCGTTGCACTCCGACGCCTCTCTCAAGGTTTGCTTTTTAGCAGACTGGGCGAAGTCGTCGCTACCCCTGGGCCACAAGTGACACAGTCTTCTCCACTATCCGCGGCAGTAGAAACAGCCACAATCGTCTCACAGCGGCCGTTCTCAGGCGATGTCGTTGCTTTTTCGTGATGGCGCCTCTCGTCCGGGGGGGAGGGTAATGGTGATAGTGACGAAGGAAAGTAAGCACGGGAGCCTATGAGCTTCTCCCAATGAAGCCAGCAGAAGTTGTGGCTGGGCTCTGTGAGGAAGGAGAGCTGGAGAGAAGGAGCTGGAGGGGGAAGGAGCGGCGGGGAGAGCAGCAGGCAGGCCGACAGGGCGTTGCTTGCTTAATAGGGGATGGGAGAGCAGAGGCTTTTGAGAGCTGGAGAGCTGGAAAGCCGGAGGGGGCCAGAGCAGCAGAAGCCGAACCAAATTAAAGAAGGGGATGGGAAACGGGAAAACTGGGCCATTAGCGACTTTATTACTTCGTTCATGGGTTTTCCCTTGGGAGCAGCACCGTACGACCGGGGACGCTCCAACGTCTGGCCTGGCCTGGCCTGGCCCATCCATGAGGCCCTGCCCAGTCTGGCCTATAGTGGGAGGGAGCTCTGGGTGCTGCTGTCGAACGGCAAGCCCTGTTCTTTCAGGGCTGGGCTCGCTCTTGCCCGGCCACCTCCCCTCCTTGCCTCCGTGCTTCTCCCTCCCTCCTTCAACCATGATCCTTCATCCATGATCCATCCCAGCTTCTTCTCTCTAGCACACTCTTCCAGGGACTCACCACCCGGTGGACCCCCTTGACGAACCCGCAAGGCCCCTGTCCTGGTCTCTGATCCCTGTCGGATGGGTCCTCATCCGGCCCCTGGAGTTCCAGGGTTCCAGGGTCTTCACCTTTCCAACGAGCTCTCCCCGGCCTCAACGGCCCCCCTGTGGCTTTCTCGCGGGCATCGTCGCCCCCGAGAGTCCCATCACCAGCAAGCGATGCAGGAAAGTCTCTGGTACCGGCTGGACTAGCCACGGCTCTCTCCAAGATCAGTCAGGTTTCCGCGGTTCTGGCCAAGCGCCAGCGGCCGTTCTCAGAAACCGGTCTTCAGGTTGTGCACAGCCCAACTGTGAATACAGGGATTCGCTGTTGTCTGAGTCCAGACGGAGCTATCCTTTGCATCTCGGCCGGGTTTTTTCACGTGGCAGCAGTCAACTGTGGTCGCCCTATCGCCGCTCAGGCCTCGTTAGCATGTCTCACCTGAGAGTCTCTGGCTTTTCCCCCGCTCGAAGCGGCACACACTTACATGCTGCAGAACTCATCAGCTTGAGTGCCTGCGGCCTCCGAGAGAATATCTCTCACGAAGAAACATGTGAGCGAGGTTGCAGTGATGCGGCCGGGTCAAGGAGTCTCTGCACTACGACGGTGGATTCCCTGTTGCGAAGACACTAGTCACCCCCGGGGCTCACTGCCCAAGGATTCCGGACCTCGCACGGAGGAGTACTTGATGAGCCGGCTTTCAATAATCTCTTCCGTTCCCCGTCCCTGACTCGAGAAAACGGCCGTCTAGTTCAGTGTCCATCACCACGTTCTTTGCTCCGTTATCCGAAGCACGGCCTCTTGACGCAAGCAATTTGAACCTGGCCCACGCTCAAGATCGACAGCCGACTCAAGCGGGAGTTGCCTCGCGATGGGTCTCTAGCATATCCCCGTTCTATCACGATCATCATTTACTACGAAGTCCTATGCGTACTGTGCAACGACTCCATAGCATTGAGGCACATTAGAAGACAGCCGACAGGCCCTCGGACTCACACAGTGACGCCCAATCCCTCTTTTCACCGACACGCCTGAGTTTTCCTCTAGCGCCCCGGCTTTGAGGAAATCCCATGAGCTACGGTGGTCCAGATTTTCACAGAACGGTCGAAATGCGAGGGAGAACAACAGTGACATTTTGCATCGTTTCGGGGTGATCCAATAGAAATGATCAATCACAAGTCCGAAATATGCCGGAACAAATTCGTCGAAAAGTCTTACAATCATTCGACCGCTGTCTGACGAGAGAACTTGACGAGGTCACGAGCCGTTGTGAGAATAAGAAAAAAAAGCCTTCAAAGAAGAAAACATAGCCCACCCACCAGCCAACGATGATGCTGCGGTCAGTTTCTACGACCCATTATCAACACGATGCAACCTTGGCCCCCAAAAGTCTCTCCCGCTGGTGAGTCAACCGAATTCCACCGCCGGTGGCTGCCGCCCCTGTGACGGCATTGGGAACAGAAAGAAGCAATGTGAGGGCTCCCGTTCTCTTCCTGGAAGCGCTTGCTGAGCCCTCTGCAGGGGCCGAGACGAAAGGAGAAGCGGCTGGAGGCGACAAACCCCTGATGCGTCCCGGGCGCCGCCGCGTTGGGTGCTTGACCTCCGTTCTAGATCGAGAAAAACGCCTCCTCCGCAATTAGTGTAAGACATTGTATCCAACGGTTCTCGACTGAAGTACAAGAGACGTTGACAGAGTGCCTCCATACAACTCGTCAGCCAAAAAACAGTAGGAGTTACATCATTGCGCTGTATCACGGCATGTTGCTCCAGGGGACGCAAGCGCCGGCACCACACCCTCCATACGGTACTTCATACGCCAGAAGCCGTCAATAGTACGGAGCACGGGGCCAAGTACTGTGCTGTGACCCAGACAGCCGTACTGTATACCAACAAGCAGCGGCCCGGGTTCTCGAAAGGATCAGGAAAGGAGCCGTATCGGCTACTGGGGCGGGAGGTTCCCCGGCCGGCCAGCGCGGGCATGGGATCGCTCCCACCGGATGGAGTGTCCTGACATTGGGCGATGAACGGGGTGGCTTCTCCGGGCGTCTCAGATATGCAAGTCATGCGACTCTAGCCCTACCTTTTGACTTGACGACTCTCCTCACTCATTACTATTGTTCATCTAACACAGACACCTCGTCTGGTCTGGGACTTCATTGCACCATTTGCCAAACATTCTCAGCCTTCAATATGGACTCTTGACGATCGTCGATTGCGTGAAAGGCACAATCCTGTGGATCCGTCAAGGGGGTTCCATGAGCCGTGACATTGGGACCAGGCGAGGTGGGGGAATTGGTCCAGAAGGGGACTAGAAGGCTTCGCCATCCTGGAGGCCACGCTTCCACGGTTGCAAAGCCAAATCGGAAATGAGCAAGCAGCTCCGCTCGAATGAAAGCTCACATCCTCCCCTCGTTGCTGGGGGTTCGGTGGTGGTCAAATTCTCCGACTGGAGCGACTCAGATAATAAAGTACAGATCAGAAAGAACACGCCTGCCAGAAAAGGTCAACGGCCGAGAGACCCAGCAAGCTGGTGTTGCTAATGACTGGGATGCACTGGGGGCGGCCCTCGTGTACAAAACGAGCATTTGCACCCTCCATGTCAAAAAACCAATGGATTCGGGCTTCCATGGCCATGTTCGGACATGACGTTTTCAGAGTGTGTGCTTTGGCCATGCACTACACCTCTACGGACAATGCCAGGAGGCTGTCCAGACATGCACCACACCACACCTGACATGGGGTCAAGATATAACTTCTCTCGTGCACCAATCCATAGGTGATGCAGGGCAAGGAATCACATTTCGAAGATATTGTATGAGCACGGACGATACAGTCATAGGCTGCGAGAGACGAACCGAGACGAGAGAATGGTGCGACGATGAGCACACAGACACAGCCCAGCTGAAGGGAAGCACGGCCTCTTCAGCTGGGGGCTATTTGAAGGCTCCATGATGACAGAATCATTACTCTTTACGAGCCATAGGTGGGCGAGATCGAAATCAGATGCGGATCTGTTGATCTGGAAATCCGATGTGCGGCCAGACTTACAATGAACCCGGTCTTCTTGTCAATTCCAGTAGGGTGCCGTTGATTTCCTCGACTACATTGGGTATCAACCGCCGCCTCAATCTTTCTAGAAGCTGAAAAGTCAGGGGCTTTAGATGGTCAGGCGCTACATTTCCGGGTCCGAGCGCAATCAGCGCGAGGCAAGCATAGCTGCATGCCATCACCGTTGTCCTTACGGTGGCTTCATCGCTTGTGGTTGATGATGGGCTGTCATGCAAGCTGATGGCGTGAGTGAGGTTAGACGACTTATCTTGCGAGACACCTCGCACAGCCCGATTACTTACATCTCGTTCTCCGTCATCAGTCATCTTATGTCATGTATCCCGAACGGTTGGTTCTCAGTTTCTTTCGAGAAGGATTCCAGAGACAGTCCCGAGCTCCCAACCTGGGCAAAGTTTAGCGCCACGACCCCCTCATCCAACTTCAGAGTGCATCACGGCCAACCGATCCATCCTCTGAAGATTGCACGGACCTTCTCCTGCAAGCCTTCAGACTAATTCGTACCACAGATGGCCATGACCCGGTTCTTCCACCTCGCCGACTCAGAGTGGCGTTCAGGCCGTCAAGTGCGGCAAATGGCTTCCCATCGTCAATGCAAGCTTGGGTCCGGGGAGGATCCTTGTGGCACCCCGTTCCAGTCAGCTCTCAAGATGCTAGTGGGATTAATGCCACGCCTGGCCAGAAGAGTCAACTCGTCATTCAGCCCAAGATGCGGCCGTGGATCGTGACTTGGCTTGGGCCCTCACTCACGCATGAGCACTTTGCTTTTTGCCGCTGAAGACGCGATCTCCCGTCCGTCCGCAGCCTCTCGAGCGGCTGGGGGATGTGACGTGTCTCTCTCGAATTCTGGGGATGGACGGCAAGATGATCTGGCCAACATGCAGCAGATCTATCTCGTCGGTTGGTTGTATTGCTTTTTCCTCCAGCCTCATGGCCTTGAAAGCCAGCCGAGTATCGATAGCCATGCAGTAGGCGATCTTCTGATGAGCGAGAGATCCTGATTGAGAACCAGGAAGACTGCCAATTTCCACCCATCTACTCCGTACTTTCATGGTATCGCGACACCAGGCTTAGAATGGTCCGAGAGCCCCTCCTCACTGCTTCTGGAGAAGTCTCGTCGCTTCGCCTGTGGATGAGAGGAACCGGCCCTCCTAGGTCACAGCTGACTCGTCTCACTCTCAGGCGTCGCTTTCTTGCAGATTGTGCATCCGGCGCAGCCGCTAATACGGAGTGCTTGACCGGAGCATTGCCTTGGCAGGTTGACAGCGCATGGCAGTAACTGACAAGCAAGTGACAGTGGCCCTCTTGCGCCGATCCCACGTGGCTGGCGCGGTTAAATGCTGACCTGAGGGGCATGCCTGACAGCTTCCATGTCAACCGGCAACATTTTCCAGAAAGCACGAGGAACAGACCACCTGAGACACCTAACCTAGACCGTCGCCAATAGCGATTAAGGCCCAAGACGCGGCGCTGCCAGGCACGAGTCAGGGCTCGTAATTACTGGCGTAGATCTCCCGTGGTAAGCAACAGCAGATTGCCTATCATTGAGTCCAGGAGTTCAACACCCCCTTCACCCGAAAAAGACATGATTGGAGAAGAAACGCAGGTGAGGAGAAGGGTGGTTCTTCTCAAGGTTATCTCTTGTCTAGCAAGGCGTTGCTGGGCTTGTGGCAGTGATACGCTACCCTATTCACACAAAAGGGAACCATCTCGCTAACCTCGATTGATACCTAGGCTGCTCCGTACATAACGGGACCCCTGTATCTTCGGATTTATGCATCGGATCCCCCAGACGACAAATGCTGGGAATCCTTTGCAAAAGACCCTTGCGGTAGAAGGTTGCAATCAACTCGTCAGACGGGAACGCTGCTTTGCGGTGGAGGAAACAAGTTCCGAGAGCATGGCCCACAAAGCGAGCTATATGTGCCTCGTTATATCCCCAGCCTCTCTGGCAGAAATCGGACTATCGACCCGCCATGTTGACTTCATCGCCCTTCGCAGTTTCTCCTAAGGCCTAGATTGAGTCCTAAGATGGGGCTCATCAATTTGCCTGCGAAGGGAGGCCACGATGCTTTCTCCAACAAAAGACATTTGTCTTTGGTCAAGACCGGCTTGCTCAAGATGTTCCTCAGGTCCTTGAAGCCTTGAGGTCATCACTGACTCTTCCGTTGCTCCAGGACATCCCCACTCTTGGTGTTTCACCCCTTCACCCCTGACCGGGACCGCGCGATGTCAGGTCGTCGGGCACGACCCTGACGGACCGTGCCATTGTCTAAGAAACCGTTGTGGCGTCGCTACCAAAGATTCACGTCCGGCTCGGCGAAGATGCGGTCTCGTAACGGTCTCTCAAGCGTCTCGAGCGTCTTGCGCCTCTGGCGATCTGAGGGTTAGAATTCAGATGCCCGAAGCCACGATCCACTGCAGATTGTCCTGTCCCTCACAGACGCGGAGAGTCGTGCCATGGATTGACGGTTAGAGCACAAGTGACTCCGCTGTCGGACCTTGGCATCGTGAGAAAGGTTGAAGCACGGGCTGAGCCTCAACAGGATGTAAACTATCCTTGACGATAATGTTCCCGCTGTTCGTGTAGTTGAAACCCCAGACCTGAGAACTCCATTCCTCTTCATTCATTAACAAAGAGCGACTGAACCCGACTGCTCGGTTCGCCAATTTTCTCCGACTGCAAGCTTTGTCTCGCTATCAGCAAGTGAAGGATATGCAAGCTCGCATGCTCCGGCATATCTTCACAACTCAGGATAACGTTCCAGTGGCGACATCAAGGGAAACACAGAGCCTAGAACCTTGCAGGAGGCCCTGGAAGCGTCCCTTGCAGCGTGGGAATGTTTCCGAGCCCACGATGTTACGTCTGCGAGGATGACCTATGGCTTACAGAGACTATCATCCCTTCAAGGGTTGAGAGACTCCACAGAATCTAGGACAACCTTGCCTCTGCGGGTCGTTCCTCGTACGAACATGCTCCTTACAGCCGTCTCTTGACCAACGCGGCTCAGGCGCCTTCCAGACTCGGGCTATAATAGCTGGGATGTCATCTTAGCCACTACGGACATAGGCCCACGAACATTTACAACGACCTGCTATTGCTCAGGGCATGGGGTTTTGTTTGTTTGAATTTGAGTGGCCCACTGAAAAGGCGATTCCATTGTCCTCAACTTCTTGGGTCTCGCAACTGGACCGGAGTCCTAATGCAATGCGACGTGGGCTCTCAACTACTCGGCAGGCTAACGGAGTCTAACAGAAAATCTTGCCCGAACAATCTCTCACATCCAGATGCGTAGCGAGCAACCGAAGTACCAAGCCAAGCATTCGTTGGGGCGTCAAACCATTGCCTTAGTCTTCCTTCGAATTGTCTATGTCGTTGGGCAGAAACTCGTAAATCATATGATGCTCTCGCTGATGAAGGAATACATTTTTGACTCCATTATCGTCTGACACGGGCCGACGCTATGTGGAAGTTCCCCAGATCAAGGTGGACCGCTCAGGCTCTTGTGTCGATCGATATACAAGTGCCGAGAGGACAGCTTGGGTGCCGCGTCCTCTCTCGAGGGGGAAACGTCTCCTGTCCTGCTCTTCGCGAGGGACGATCAAGTACTAAATATATGCCCCTATTGAAGAGGCGAGGTGAGGCGAGATCACCGCTACGGTGATCATCAGCTCGCTAGAGGGATGGCGGTTTTAGAATCCAGAGCCTCAACCCGCCTCATTTCTTGACAAAGAACCCAGATCTTGCGCCCACGGCACTTCTATTCCGCTTGAGAAGCATTTCCTTGGAGCTGCGCGCGTGTTTCCGCGCCTTGGGAGCCATGCGCTCGTCCACCTTCTTCGTCACCCGATACACCGTGTTTCCCAGCCTCTCGTCCTTGGGGCCGCGATTCTCGCGAGCCAAACCTCGCTCAATAGTTGCAACACGCCGCTTCTTAGGCCTGGTGGCCTCTTCTGGGAGGTCGTCCTCCTCTTCGTCCTCGCTTGAGGAGTCTGTGAGGAACTCAGCCGGCAGGAGGTTGGGGATTGAGACTTTATCCGTCCGTCGCCGGCCCCGGCTGTTACTCTCGACTTTGGCGACTGCAAGAGCGGATCCTGCATCTTCTGATGCATCCGCGGCGGGTGCGGCAGCTTCTTCAAGCTTCTTGCGCTCTTCGGCTTGCTGTTTGAACAGGGCGTCCCTTTCTTGACGCTTGCGCTTCTGGGCTGCCGCTTGCCTGGATAGATCGTAAGCTGCGTGAACATAAATCTTGAAGGTGTAGATTAGGGACATACTCTTTAGCTGCTTTCTCGGCGGCTTGACTTGACTTCTTGACATCTGATGCCGCCTTGCTCGTAGACACGGCCTCAGGGGCCTCATCATCACTGTCCTCCTCTTCCTCATCTGCGACTGGTGCGGCAGGCTTCACTGGCGCCGGCTCAGGGACGGCATTGTCGTCATCATCGCCAAAGACCTTGAGGACACCCTTCGGGGATGCAGCTTTAGGCTCCTGACCTTCTGCGTCTTTCGCCCTCACCGGCAACTTTTTCTGTTTCTTGGTCTCAGTGACAATTGAAACATCAGCTTCCGCATCAGTGGGAAAGCCCTCCTCCGACTTTCTCTTCCGGCTTCTTGTGGTTGGTGGCATCGTTGATGATTGCCTTCTTAAAGTGTGAATTGAAGATGGTGAGTGAGATTAGGCGTCTTCGTAGTCTCTTTTCGGCAGCTGAAAAATTTGCTGATGAGTAAAATTAAGAACCAACAGAGTGTCCAAGGTTCGCTCTCCGGAGCCAATTCTAAATGAAGAAGGAAAGTGTCGAAGTCGTTGATGTGATCAAACTGGTACTGTTTGTTCGACGAAGAAAAAAATTATTGAACATCGGATTATCGGTGAGTGGCGGTGTCCTTTGTGGCTGGTGACGCCTCTGATTGGCCGAGGTGGCTGGCTGGTGGAAATGTGGTTTGACCTTCAGCGAACCTCGTTCATTACAGCTCCTTCATACCATCACCCAGCGTCATGGCCATTTAATTTCAAAGGCTCTATTTGAGTCTCCGCTTCTATTTGAGGAATTACTACTAATTTGCACCCTCGATGTCTCGAAGTGTGATGTCTCAGCGGACCTTTTCCTGGCTCTTCCGCTCGTCCACATTGACCAGAGCTCCAGTCGGATATACACTCAGCTCAGGACAAGGACAGGTGTGTCAATCATGTCAAAGACGGTCGTATGCTGCTCCCCGAGCACCTGCCGTCCGGGCACCACAGAGGATACCGCAACGAGCGCCACAGCCTACACAGACCTGGAATGACAGTGGGCTCTACAATCTTGACGGCCTCACCGTCAAAGCCTTCGAGAAGATCGTCGAGCGACACGATTCTTTCAAAAGTCTATCCCCAGCCCAGTATTATGACGGCCTGGTCAAGTTTTCAGAGGCTATCAAAGCTGGCTCATCGCCATGGAGCGTTCGCCTGCCCGGAGGTGAGACCCCCTCTCACCTGCTGTGTATGAATTCGCATACTGATGATTCTACTCCTAGCTGATGGCCTTTCCGCCTCTACTATGCATGAGATTGGCTGCATGCTCCGCCATTACCATACTGGTCGGAATTCCCAAGCCCTAACTATGGCTCTGTGGTCTTCAGCCTCTGAAATGGGCCACAGACCAGCGACCCTTTCCCTGGCCAGGATGCTCATCCGCGGCGGAGGCTGGTACAAGATGCGTCCTGTCGAGAAGTCGAGAACACTGTTCAAGAAAATTGTCGCTGAGGGCCGAGATCCCAATGCCTTGACAGCCGAGGGCGAATTGCTTTTTGAGGAGGGGAAGTACGAGGCCGCGATCCGAACGCTCCAGCGCGCTCTACAACTCGACTGCCCGGCCTTTGAGTGGAAGCCGTACTGCCAGCTATGTCTAGGCAAGGCTTTTGTAAAAACTGGGAGGCTTGCAGAGGCAAAGGCAGCGTTTGAGGCGTCAATCGAGGGCGGATCGTTGGAGACGGACGCGGAGCTGGGACAGCTGCTCCGGGCGAGCGACCCAGCGCAGGCGGAGCAGTATCTGTTCAATGCGGCTATGAATGATCGACCAGAGATATTTGCATATCTTTCGGAGATGGCTCTCGAGGGTCAGGCACGGGCGACGGATGAGAAGACTCGAGGGGAGCAACAGCGCTGGGCGATGGAGTGGGCGAGACTGGCAGACCCAAACGTACCCTTTTAACAGTAAGGCCCTGATTCTGTACTTTCATGGACTACTGGAAATGTATACTACTATCTACCAAACCCCACGACTTGGGTCAATTCTTTGACTTCTTTGTGCTTGCTTCTTCCTCGCCCTTCTGCGCCGCTCTCTTCTTGGACACGAACTTGTCCATCGGTCCAGAAGACTTTGTTCCCTCGCCTTCGTGCTGAGCTTCGTTGTCAGCCCGATCCGCTTGCTCGCCGTCATCGCTCTCGTGTTCATCGCCCTCGTTGCTTCCACGGATGTCGCCTCTGTCGGTAGGAAATAGCTCCCGCCAGCTCTCATCCAGTACCTGTTTATCGTTTCCATGCAAGCCTACCTCGTATGCCGTCTTCATGGCAGCTAGACACACACTGCGTCTTTCGGAGAAGTCGAACATCGGCTGCGGATAGGTCCCTTCCTTTACACCCGTCAACCCGTCTCCGGCTATCTGGACACCAGCCTTCTCCTGGGCCGCAGCAGGGGCCTTCCACGGCTCGTAAATGTACTTGGCATCCAGGTCCTTCAACTCGGGCACCCATTTCCGAATCAGGTTTCCTTGCTTATCCCACTTCTGCCCAAACGACACGGGGCTGTAGCAACGGAAATACTGTGAGAAGAAGGCCGAGCAGGACAGCCATTGCCAGTTTCCAGCGTTGCAAGCGGGCTCGTGGTCGAGTAACCACTCCTCAAACACCTCACAGCCGCGCTCCCAGTCAACGTAACATCCTCCCCGCGTGAGAAAGCAGGCCACGCTATGCCGTCCCAAATGGTGTATCCAGCCATCATGCTTCAGCTGCCGCATCAGTGCATCGATCCAGGGAAACCCTGTCACGCCATTCTTCCATCGCTTGAACCACGTCTCGGCTTCTTCCGAGTCGACATGGTACTCGCCAGTGACGAGCCCCGTCTCAGGATCCCGCTTCGAGGGCAGATGCCAGGGGATGAAGCGGCAGTAAGGGTTGGTCGCCGTCTGTGTGAAGGTGGCTCCGAGTGCTGCTTGCGCGGCAAAGTACATGTCACGGAAGAGCAGCTGACCTGTCAGGCTTTCCGGCGGTGTTGAGGCTCCTTTTCCATATTCAGATACGACGTCTTGGACACGCCAGTAGAACTCGCGGACTGAAAGGGCCCCGAAGTGAAGGAAAGGGGAAAGCAGGGTTGTCGACTGAGGCTCGAATTCAGCGGGGCTGGTCTTGGGCTTTTGAAACGTTGCTGTGTATTTCTTGTCCTTGATGATCTCGTCGAGCATCTTGAGCGCGATGGTCTCGCCGCCTTTATGAGGTGTAGTTGCTGAGGGAAAGCCGAGCTCTTCCATAGTTTCGATAGCAAAGTCGCCTTTAGGACCTGAAATGGCCTTGTATCCAGTGTCTTTCTTTGTCCGCTGCTCACTGTTGAAGTCTGGATTGGTTTCTGGTTCGTCTTGGTCGAACTCCATGGGCATGTCTCCAGGATCAGGGAGGTGATCAGGGGCAGGTATCGGTTTTGGGATCGATCCAACCTTGCGACCTGCAGCTTCAAGCTGAGAGATGGACATTGTAGGCTTGCCTCCATGCTTGTCGACTACAAGGTCGCTGTCCCAGAGCGTTCTGCCAGTACGGATCACAACCTTCACACCGGCTTCTTTCGCGGCATTGGCCACGACCTCGTCTCGTTCGCGAGCATATGTGTCTGTATCCTTTTCG
Source organism: Xenoacremonium recifei (assembly GCA_012184525.1). NCBI lineage: Eukaryota > Fungi > Ascomycota > Sordariomycetes > Hypocreales > Nectriaceae > Xenoacremonium > Xenoacremonium recifei. The sequence continues at coordinate 280,470 of WOFQ01000008.1, read as the reverse complement.
AACACAATGTGTGTAACTTTCCATGCCTTGAAAAGCTTTGGAAAGAGAGTTTGGGGAGCTTCCCTGAGCACGAAAAGCTTCGACTTCGAGTTTAGCTTAGTGATGGACTTGGATAAATCATTCTGGCAGTCCAGCCTGGTCGTTGATCAGATGCGTTTTTGGATATATGTGATTCTTTTACTCACAAGAATTGCCAACGATTGAGACCGCCTCTTGCTCTGTAAACATAATGGGGGTCCCAGGTGAAGATGGGCCAGAGCACTGCTGGGTCCAAGTCTAGAGCTGCTTTAAGCGCAGGCGAGTCGTGAAGGCGCAAGTCGGTACGAAACCAGTAGATGACGCGAGCTTCTCCCATGGTTGAATTACGATGTTTACTTTACTGAGGCGTGTCTGACGCGTGAAGGAAACTCGAATCGCGTTTTGATGGTTGAGTGAGGTTCGGCTCGGTGAAAGTGATGATGTCAACGACTCTGATTGCACCTGACAGCCACGCTATGAGTGAGACAAGCCGCACAAGCGAGGCCTAAAAAGCAGATATATCTCATGAGACATCGTTTGTGTGAATGAATGTAGAAAGTAGAATGAATATCGATAGAGATAGTTAGCAATCTGTCTCGGCTATCTGTTATCAAACTCTGCTTGAAGTTGAGAGATCACTCATCAATAAGGTAACTGTGGATCAGGAAGAAACATCACCAACCCATTAACGGTGCCAGGGTGCACTCTGCAAGCATCCTCGACAGACCAACTTGCAAATATTATCATATTTAATAAATTCAAGATAAACTGATAAAGATTTATAAGAACATTCCAAATTAAAGAGGCCTTTGGCTACCCTAGAGCGCCACTGGTCAAGTTTCATGGCAGAACTTAGAGTTCTGTTGTAACCGTATAAATGATTGTAGGTGGTCTGAGGCGCTGAAGGGAGACCGAATTCTTTTACAGGTTATGCTAGGACCCGGGTCGAAGCTGTGTCATTTGCGTGATCTCGCGAGACCGAACCTGGAGGAGCTACTCCGTAGATTGATACGAGCGACACCATGTGGATTGGGCTTTTCCTTTTCGCATTGAAGCTTTACGAAAAACTAGCTGGTTTGCTTATTTTGATGCCCATCTCATCAATAGCATTGGCCGGGACAAATCTGATCACACCCAGATCTGAGTCGCGCATTCAAGTTATCATGAATCAAGACAGCCGCAACACAGCACTAGGCTAGCCCGGGACCCTAAACGACGCAATCTGGATCTAAACCATCCAAGACACCCCCCAAAGCGCTCGTGGGATGACGCTCTCAGGGTCTCGTCCCGCGCGGAAGCTGGTGATCAATCATATGGGGAAGAGAACAACGGTAATCACAAGCGCATACGACTATTGGTTGCTGATCCACCAGCCCTTGCGTCGGGACGCTTATGTTTTAGACGTGGCGGATGTCTCAGATCAAAGGGAGCATCCGATACGCTCTCGACGCTTTTCGCAGCTGGTCTAGAGTAGCTAGCAGATCGACCATGCAGGAACGACAGGCCATGTTGAATTGGGATATTCTGGACTTCGAAGCTGAACAGTGGTCAAACTCCACATGGCCCATATACTGAGTGACATTCTGCATGGTAACCTCATCTCCGTAGAGACAAAACACGCATCTGCAGTATGTAAGTTTAGGTCATGAGCTGCTATACTATAGTACCACGGACTATTGAAACCCTAGAGTAAAGAAGCTCCTCATCGTGAGATCGGGCTTTCGCCATTCAAGTTTGAGAAGGTCTGGATCTTCATAAGTAATATCGCAGAGAATGCAAGGGGAGTTAGGGAGGATCTAGAATCAGGAGCCATCAGGCAGAGAACCTCATCGAATGAGGCAATGTAGGTTTTCGGGTTCATTTGCGAGATTATGGCTCTATGTCTGAATATGTCGATCGAGAGAATGGGAACCTTGAAAGCAAGACGCCAAATAGCGGCTGGTCCTATTTGTCGTAAGCGCAAAACAGGAGCCAGGACTGAAGGCAGCATAGTTATTGTGTCAGGATTTATGAATCTGTATTTTGAGGACTCCATGAACCTGGGGGCGCATTCCCATGTCTAAGCCAAGGCTGGCGTGCAGCCGTCCCCAAAAGCTCAGGCCTCCAACCTCACACTTTACATCGTGGGTATCGGTGAGGACCCGTTTTGAAACAGCTTCAGATGCAGGTGAAGCAAGGGACAACGTTTATGAGCAACGTAATGGGCCCACGACTAATTGCGATCAGTGCAAGAGAAAGAGGCGGTGATGAGCCTCAGCTCAATGTGACTTGGCAGATGATCCAGAGAGACAGCTGTCAAATAACTCATCGCAAGATTTCCGCCACTTTAGCCAAACTGGGTAAATATTTGCTTAGGAGCGCATTATGAGCTGTCTATCTCGAACCACGAGGCTGTGCAACATCGTGTTGGCTGATATCGAAACTGGAAAGACAGCAGAGATACCTAGTTCAGAACAGGACTTGAAACAAAGCCAAAATCCATCAACTTCCCTATCTGGGATGAGGGTTTGTATCCGGTAAGGCAGGAAGAAACACGTCAGGAGCAGGGGTAACAGCGATGTTGGCGATGTTGGCACTGAGGAGCAGAACATTCGGTTAGGCTGCACTGCTACGTGGCGTTTCATTGATACGGACGAAGGAGTTCGTATCGATACGAAAATGCAACCGGTCAAGAGAAAAGCAAGATCGGAGCTGTTGAAGCTGCCGATTAATGGTTGAAGGAGGCCTCGTAACTGATAGTGGGACGGGTTAAGGTGTGGTAGATCTTGAAGAAGATAGGGCTCATTGAGATCTGGTATTGGCTGAGCAGTTGATGGGCGAGAGCGAGCCGGGAACACAGATTTGCAGTGCAGCTGGAATCTATCGAATGGGGTGAGTTGGGGAGGGTCGGATCCCGTATCGATTCCCGTATCGGCGCTATTCTTAGATGATTGAAGGCGGGGAAGGCAATGGAAGGATTCGGTCTATAACGTGTGTCTCCTCGGCGAGAGCATTGATCGGGTAGACTATCTAGACAGAATTGAGAGTCAGAGAAGACGAATCTCTGGGCGTTCGTCGATGTCCAGGTCTGGTTGCTCTGTAGCGAGCTTTCATCAGCCGTGTGAGATGATAGGGCTAGTTCGAGGCGCAGTGGGCTAACGTCAGATCGCTTCGGCGGGACGAGCACCTCTTGCAGGAGGATTTCCAGCGAAAATGTAAGCAGCCTAAAAGGAAATATCTTTCTGTGGGAGATCCTTAATTGAATCCTCAGTGAGAAAAAGACTCGATGGCTCCGCTGTGGAGGGAAGAAAAATTTGTGAGGCAGCGGGATGTGACTCCCAGGAGATGGAAGGTGCATCTGGACAGTGAGATGGATGGGATGGAAGCAAGAGACAGAACCGAGCGGCCAATGGGAAGCAGTGCAGAGGACTGTTTCGTCCAAAAAGGGCTCTAGCGCGGGGCCCGCACCCTAGGGCTGCGCTGCTGCAGGGCGAACGCCAGCGGAGGCCCGAGTCACTGATTTTAGGGCATGGATGACGGCATTTCCAGGAACGCGCCCGTTGAGCTTCAGTGCGGTAGGTGCCTGGAGAGCTGGAGGTGCAGTGGGCGGGACCATGGATTGGTTGAGATAGCCGACCTGAACTTCCCGTGTGAGACGCTGCAGGAGAATGGGTGCGAGCGAGCAGCAATCAGAGACCGCTTCGTCTTGGCTCCCGCAAGAGCTTCATTTCTTTTTCATTTGCTGCGCTGCTGACGGATGGCGACGGGAGCGCACTGCCTCCTGGAGACTTGCAGCTGAACCTCTGAAACAGCGAAGCAGGCATTCGCCTGGTGGACTTGCGGGAGTTCGACCCACCAGAGATTGATCCTGCTCACTGTCTTCTGGAATCAATTGCAGTACCAGCCAGCACCAGCAAGCACCCGGTACTTAGGTTGCGTCGAGATGAGAGGGGAAACCCAGCCGCCATAATCCCGCAACACAATCCCGTCATGACCACATCATCCGTCCATCCTGCCATCCCGCCCCGGGCGTCCGCTCTTCTGGGCTCTTGCGCCGGGCGTGGTGAAGCGACGGCACGCCGCAAAAGTTGGCACGGTTTGCGCCGTTGTGTGGGCTAGCACCGATGGTGGGTTGCAGTCGAGGCTCAATGAAGAAAGGTCCAGCATGAACCACAGCTGTAGCTCGGAAACCTTGTGAGACACGTCTTCTATTTGGCAGCGACGCGTCGAGCAAAGTAAACAGAACTAACTAGCAATGCCATCATCCATAACAGCAACCGACGATGAGAGCCAAGTTTGCTCGACGGGAGAGGGCGTGCGACGGTGCACGACCGCAGTGCTCTCCGTGAGATGAAGGAGAGGAGAGGAGAGCGAGTCCACCGCTGGCTTCGGCGTCTGTGCTGCTGGGCTGAGCCTCTGCCTCAGCTTCTCCAAGGGTCTGTTTCCAGGCCGGACAAAGAAGCAAGGCAAGGCAAGGCGAGGCAAAGCATCGTTGGGCATTTCCGGGGTCGCATCCCCCGAGGGCTAGACTATCGAGGCCGGGTTCGCCGGCCGTAGACTGTATCGTCGATCAACGACGCGTTGAGATTGGATGCGCGTCCCAGTCAACTGGTAGCGACTGACTAGACTGGCCATGGCGTCCAGCATCTCGACCACCATTGTCGAGGCCGACCTGATCGACCCGGTCTTCAGGTGCCAGCTCGGTTGGCCCGCGATGCCTTCTCCTTCTCCCGGGCCCTCGCCCAGGCCGCGGAACCGGTCTCTCTCTCGAGGCCCTTCTCGCGAATAGATAGCACCACCATGATACACTCCGGCCCGTGCCTCTGAAACCGCACAGCAGCAGCAGCAGCAGGACGCACAGCCCGCCGCTGCCAGGCCCAATATATCCGCGGCCGTCGAACCACAAGTGCCGACCATTCACGCGCAGCCTGCTCGCGATCCTTCTGCCCACAGCTCCACCCGCCGAGGTCATTGCTGAGACCCGAGAATCCAAATCCCAGACTGCAAAAAAAGAAAGAAAAATCAAGACAAAAAATCCTCGACCCCTGTCCGCCAGCGCTGAGCAGCTTGACCAGGGTCCATCCCTCCGATCTCCCCGCTGCTTGTGCTTGGGTCCCCTCACCCCCCCTCCACTGGCTCGACTAATTAAGATCCATGGACGGGGATGGGACGGCACTCGAGAGAGCCACAAAGTGCCAGCTCGCAGCCCAAGGTCAAAGAGAGGGACGGGATCCTGCTGCTTGCTTTTACACCCGCACACACACACACAAACACACGCCTCTTTTCTCGCTCCCTCCCCCTCCTCTCTTTCTTTTACCAGCCCGTTCCCCGACCATCTTCCTTGTCCTTTGTTCTCCCATTATCCTTAGAACCCATTCCCTTCGTTGTCGCCCCAGTATACCTTGGACCCTATACTAACATCCGGGCTCTGTCGACTTTGCTTATCAACACTCACCTTTTACTCTTGCTTAAGACATACACATTCGTTTCTATATACTTCAAATTATATGCCTGGCCCCCATACCTGAAAGCAAAGGTTTCAACCCCGCGATCTCAGCAGTCTGAAACCTGTCCCGTGGTTCAGCCAAGTCTCGGAATCAACCATCGACGAGCTCCCTTCGCATTGTTCAACCTTCTTCAATCAGAAAAACCTCACCAGAACCTACGACATCTACGAAAGTATCGTCATCTTCCTTCAATTCGAGGTTGTTGCTTGCTAGAGGTCACTTGACTACGCCACAGCACTGGAATGCACCTGTCTTGATGATGACTGGCACCTTATCATCCTCCACACACTCCAAACATTAGACCCAACAATTGTCAACTTACCATTGGAGACGACGTCAATTCTCTTTGGACTGTCGCCTGTCGGCATCTTCACAGCGCTGAAAGGCGACACGAGCGATTTCTATTGTCTCTTGATCTTCCACCTCTCACCTCCAACAAACAACCCTCACAATGCGTCGAGCCATCTCCATATTTCTAGGCGTTCTCGCCTTGTTGTCGACGGCAGCAGTCATGGGAATCCACATCGTTCTGGCTGTCCACCTACCCGACGACTCAATCGGGCGGACAACCTCCAAGGTCTCTGCAGTTCTTGAGGCCATCGTTTTCGTTCTCCTCGGTTGGCTTCTCTCTACGTACGCCTCGGCTTTATTACGAGACTTCTCAGTGCGATGCCTCGGCGTATTCTTTGGCCTGAGCCTGTTCGCCATTGCATTTGCAGCGACGGCATCTGTGGCCACCGTTATATATCTCAGCCACTTGACTCTTGACCTGAAGAGCAAGATCCTCGGCACCGACCAAAACAATTTCCTGATTGGCGCTTCTATCGCCCTCGGACTTTCATTTGCCTTTCAAATTGTCTTTACTATTGTGCATTTCGTCTACTCACGCTCCTCCGGCGCGGGGACTCTTTCGCTGCACAGCACAGAAGACGAGCGACACTTCCCCATCTTCCGCATGAAGCACAGTCGATCGAACCCCGACTCGATTCAGACACGGGAGATGACCTCAATGGACTCCCGAAGCCTACCGACGTCCATTAGCAGCAAGCCAAGGGTCGAGGTTACTACCACCATCAAAGTGACTCTTTCCAACGTCATTCGACCGGTGACCTCAAAGACTCAGCTCTTGTCAAATAAGGAGAAGCGGCGGCCGGCATCGTTGGAATCGATGGCTTACCGATCAAGTGGTGAGGACGCCTTTGACTCTTGGGATACCTCCTCAGTCGACACCCACAACCGCCAGGCTGTGCTAGAAGCATCGTCGCCGCCTCATGGCAAGTCACATTTCCTAGAGCCAATTCCCGGGAGCCCGACAGCGAGTCGGGAGTCCAGCCCCAGCAACGACATGCCTTTTGAGCCTCCTCGTGTCCGGACACGCAGCCGCAGCTACAGCCCTGTGCCACGACCTCGGCATCAACCCTCACTGACGCAGCAGCCCTCAATGAGCGAGCTGCACATCCACCCCCTGTTCCGATCCGATTCGCCAACCCCGCCTCCAATTGCGACCCCAGGCACTGTCGTGGTTGCGGCGCCCAATGCCGGCCAGGTCATCACCCACAGACAGAGCCTCCGGACGCTTAATCACATGCGAAGTGGCCACATCCCCAGCCCGCTCAGCAACCGAGCCAGCTTTGACTCAAAGAAGACCCAGAGCGACGACCAAGGCAGCCTGACCGAGGTCACAGAGGAGTCTGCTGTGCCAACTGAGCGGAAGATGACACCTCCTATCCCAGACTGGGTTATGGGTGCCGCGGGAACTAGATCAAGCTTGACGGCATCAAAATCTCAGCAGAGACCCGAGCAGGCCACTGCGGAGGTTGAGGCCGAACAGAAGCCCTGAACAAACCAGCAGAACATAATGAACTTACGCGGCTATGTATGACACTAGACACTGGCAACTTTGCCAATGCCTAACGCCCTTTTCTTTTGTCTTGGTTCTTTCTATCTCTTTTTCTTCTCTTACCTCCCGGATTCGGAGGATAGATATGGTGTTTTTTTTTATTTGGGTACCCGGGGAACAGGACCTGTGGTGGATATGGCAGGGGATACCACGGAATTTTGGGATTGGGAAAGCGAGGCGTTTATGCTAACAGACAAAATCAAATTCTTGATACTTGGCTGTATTTAAGACACAAAGCAAAGTCTAACCGGTTGGAGGAAAGACGAGGGTCGGACAGGGCGGGATCTAGCCCCCCATGACAGACAACGAAGAGTTGTCCAGGATCTTGTCAGTCATCCAAGGCGGTGAAGAGACGAAGACAGGCCAGCGAATGAATAAAAAGAAATTACTCAAAGCTGCAGCAGAAAATTTGTTCAATGTCTCACCTTGCGCTCTTTGCAGGCAGGGTTGGTGAGTGGCCTGACCACACCGAGGCCTCGCATTTCATGAAGATGACATTGGATGACAAGTGTCTGGGGCAGTTCTAGGCGATGCCATTGGATCATGGGCCATCCGCGCCGCAACCCCCCACGCCGGGACAGTTATCCGTCTCCGAGCGGCGTCGAAGGCTTTGGTAATCGGTGATCGTTTATTGCATCGACGGGCGTACCGGAGGTTTGGGGGGGGAGACTCCGGGCTGAAAGCAGCAGGTTCGCGGACACTTTTGATCCCAGCTTGGTCAAGGTCTCGACGGCCAGGGTTGTCGTGGGGAAGAGGACAGCAGGATGAGCTGCACCTGAGTGGCTGGACCAGTCATGGGCAGGGCAATTCAAAGGCGGGGTACAGGACTGACGGACAGCCAGTGATGCGAGGTTTGCTGGAGCTTCGCCGGGGGAGCATGGAGGTGGAGGGGGGGGACAGGGCAGCGTTGGACATGGCCCGTGGTCCTGTATGGAGGAGGCGCGTGTCTCTTCGTCACTGGAGCGGTCGCGTGAGTGGGAGAGTGAGCCTTGATGATGTGCGTTTGTGGAGAGGTTGGTGATGTTGAGATGCTAATGATGGGCTCAATGCAATCCGCGGAGGAGAATCCGGGGCAGCAAACTGGAGATGCTGACTGTACCTGATGATGTCGTCCGTTCTTGCGGGCGGGAAGGTGCAGCCCAGCGAGCCCAGGCAGCGCAGGCACCCGACGACGCGCGCACCGCCACCGAGCTGGAGAGGGTCTGGAAGGTGCGGCCAGGTGGCGGTACTTGGCCTGGCCTGGCCACCAACCTGGGCGAGCGGGTGCGTCTCCCGGCGGCTCTGGAGTGCTGTAGCGAGAGCTGCCGCCCGCTGTAGCCACAGGCAGGTCATAGGCGCCCAGCAGCCAGTCATGGACGACCTCAGCACCGGCTGCCCCACTTCCTGGAGAAGCAGCAGCCTGACCACGCCGCTGCCTTTGCTCTGCTCTGCTTCCCATCTTCCACTTACTTGACCTCACCCTCACCCTCCGGTGGCTCGCTCACTCTCTCCTCGCAACCTCATTTTGCGTCGACCTGTTGCCTCACCTCCTGTCGTCGCCACCCCATCTTGCTCGGCCGACCCTCGCGCATCAACGCTCTCCCGTCGCCCATTCTCCCTGCTCCTCCCTCTTGCGTCGCAGCCGTCTAGCTGCAGCCCTTGGCCCATCATGAAGGTCACCTTCAAAGTGCGTCACAAACCCGCCGCGCAGCAACGCCTTCGGAAAGCTCGTTGGCCCATCGCCGCATTCACCCTTGCGCTCCAGACAAGTCGCTGACCTTTTCCCTCTGCAGGATCTCAAACAGCAGAAGTTCGTTCTCGAAGTCGAGCCCACAGACCTGGTATGCCAACCCCGCGTGGTTGCCCGGCGTGCTGCCGCCACCGAACTCGCAAGCTCGATTCCCAGCTAACGCAGCACACAACAGATCTCCGCTGTCAAGGAGAAGATCTCTGGCGAGAAGGGATGGGAACCCAAAGCGCAGAAGCTTATTTATTCCGGTATGTCCTTTCTGGCCTGGCCAGACATGGAAGCATCGTTGGCCCGCTGACCAACCCCCCACTACTAGGCAAAATATTGAAAGATGAAGAGACCGTCGGGTCCTACAACATCGAAGAGAAGGGCTTCGTTGTTTGCATGGTGAACAAGGTACGCAATCACAATGCATCAATATCACCCCAACCCCAATAGCTGACATTTGCGCCAGCCTAAACCGAAGCCTTCTCCAGCTCCCGCCGCGCAACCGTCTGCCGCCCCCGCGACGCCAGCTCAGCCCGTCACCAGCACCCCAGCTGTTCCAGCTGCCCCCTCCCAGACCTCTGCTCAAACCTCCGCCGTCCCTGCGACCCCTACCCCCCAGCGAACTGCCGATGTTGGGTCTACAGGTGTATCCGAGACGCCCTCAGGCCTGGCTATGGGAGCTGAGCGTACCGAAGCTATCGCAAATATGGAGGCAATGGGATTTGAGAGAACGCAGATTGAAGCGGCAATGCGCGCCGCCTTCAACAACCCCGACCGAGCTGTGGAATATCTTCTGACTGTATGTGTTACGATGGGTGAGTCTACGTGGTTTGAGGAACTGTTGCTGATTTTTTCTTTCAGGGAATCCCCGAGAATATTCAGCTAGAGCAACAGCAACGTCAAGCTGCGGCGGGTGCTACGGCGTCTGTTCGCAGCCCCGGCAGCCAGCCCGCTGCGCAAGGCGGTGATGAGGCTGGTTCCGTGAATCTTTTTGATCTCGCTGCTCAGCGAGGCGGTTCCGGTCGAAGTGGTGGCAACGATCGTTCGGCGGCTGCCGCTGCGGCAGCAGCCGCCGTTGGACAAGGTGGTGACTTGGGCAATTTGGACTTCCTGCGGCATAACGCCCAATTTCAGCAGTTGCGACAGGTCGTTCAGCAACAGCCGCAGATGCTCGAGCCCATCCTCCAGCAGCTTGGCGCTGGAAACCCGCAACTTGCCCAGCTCATCGCCTCTAATCCCGATCAATTCCTTCAACTCCTGGGTGAAGATGCGGACGACGATGTGCCTCTACCCCCTGGTGCGCAGGCCATCTCTGTTACGGAGGAGGAGCGGGACGCCATTGAGAGGGTACGTATCATTCGCATTCATTGTCTCGATGATAATCGGTTCCCCGCTTACATGTAGCAGCTGTGTCGTCTCGGGTTCGACCGGGATCAGGCCATTCAGGCATACTTTGCTTGTGACAAGAACGAGGAGCTTGCCGCGAACTTCCTCTTCGACCAACCAGATGAGGATGAGCCTCCCGCCAACTAAGCGCACCGTGAAACGAAAGTGCTCTGTCGCTACTATTACGATCACGAGGAAGAACCCCGATTAAACGATGGATGGAGCGGGCAGTTATCAGAATAATACGGCATCCAGATACTAGTCTGGCGAAATGGGAATGCAGAACCGTCGTTCGTAGTAGTCGCAAACATCTGCGACGCTATGGAGTGATGAGAAAGGGGGTGGTCAGGGGGTGTCAAGAAAGGGCGAGAGGCTTTCAGACCAACAGCCCGATATGTGCCAAAGCAGGGTAGCACGCAATCTATAAGATTGATGAACATGAAAAAAATTTCTTCTCGGTTACATATCGGCGATTCTTCTCTCACAGTGGGAGCTTGGGAGGGGGATGGCGTTCTGGCTCTGTGGATGGTGCGCTCTGTCTACTGGAGGTTTGTTTTTATTTTTTCCAGATGATGGCTCTCTGAACTTTGACGTTTTTGCGAATTCTCGGCCGTGAAATGAAAAGAAATTCGATGAAAGGTGCTCTAGCTGATGCTTCCTTCGTTAAAACTCCATGTTCGTCACAATACAGACAGTCCCTCTGGGTATTTGCCCAGCCGTATCCCTCCCCTGACCTGACCTGACCTTACGCCTTATGAGTCCGCTTAAATTCACCCAAATTCATCCTTGCTCCAGCTGCGAAACGTGCCTTCAATCCCGGCCCTCATGCCTCTTCAGCTGGAATGGGGTTCCCGTCCAGCCCGTAGACAACAGTCTCTCTCTTTCTCTTGCCCTTCTTCTTTTTCTTCGCCGCAGCGTCATCGTCGTCGTCAGCAAACAGCTCTTCGCGCTTCTTGCGGTTGATCTCGGCCTGCTCGTCCGCAACACGCTTCTGCTCGGCCTCGAAGTCCTCCTGGATCTTGCGCTGCTCGGCCTCGATGCTCTCGACGGACTCAAATTCGGCTCCCGTCATGGCCTTGTATTCGTCGAGGTCGATCTTGGTGGTCTTCTCGCCGGTGATGGCGGCGGTGATGCGGCTCGGGTTGTGGCGCTCCTCGCGGTTGTATTTGAGCTTGATGTGCCGGGGCCGCTTGCCGGGGAACATGTGGGAGATTATCTCGAAGCTGGTGCCGAACATGCATAGGCCGCGGTAGAACAACTCCGTCTCTTCGTCGGTCCAGATGTTGGGACCGCGGAGTTTCGACGTTGTCATGAATGAGTTGCTTGTTATGAGCCGCGTAAAGTCGTTTTCCTCAATTGTTTCCATGTCGCCTTGGGCTGCGGCGTCACGAGCGTGCCGGTCCATAACCAGTGAGCTCTGATCGACGACAATCTGGCCGTCAACGACGCGCAGCTGAGGACCCGAAGCCAAAGCTGGCGTAGGCGCGGGCGAGGACACAGCCGGGCTGCCTTTCTTCGCGGCGGCGCCGGGAGTCGCTGAGTCTTCCTTCTCGCCCTCGCCATCCGGCGGTTCACCCGTCTTAGATCTCATCCGACGTCGGCGTTCTCGTTCGCGCAACTCGTCGTGCCTACTGAACTTCTTCCCGATATGGAGATCCTTGGTAAGATCCGACATCTTTAGTTTCTGCAGGTCTACTACCTGGTTCTCGGAGTCCTCCGGTGTCATCGAGCGAGCTCGTCGGGGCTTCGTTTCGCTCTGCGCTCCATCCTGTGTCGGTTCCTTCCGTTTCCTAGGCTTTCTTGGAGTCTTGGTCTCCCCATCCTGACTGTCCGCCGGAAGAGTCTTCCTTTGGCGCTTCTTGGGTCTTGTAGCTTCGCCATCCTCCCCAGCCGCCTCTTGGTTCGCTGCGGCGGCAGCGGCAGCGGCAGCTTTTCGAGTCCTAGGTTTCCGTGTGGGAGTTTGTTTTGGCGGTGCTTCTATGCTAGGTTGCACAGAGGGTTCGACCTCATCTGTCGAAGGCGTTACCGTGGTCTCAGTCGTATCGGTCTCTTCCGTACTGTTTATCGCCGGCGCTGATACGTCAGAGACACTCTGATCTGATGGCTGCTTTTGCGAAGTTTCTGTGATCAATTGACTTCCTCTCCTAGACGCTAAAGAGAGTGTCTCCTGGATGCTATCCCGACGCTCTTCTGCTTGTACATCTGGGCCGATCGACTGGCTTTCTCTCTCACTCGACTTCTCGGGTGCCTCTTTTTCGGTGGTGACTGCGACCGGTGGAACAGGGATGTTTTCTTCTACAACATCTGTACTTGGCTCTAAAGGTGTCGGGACTGTCTGGGCGACCAAGTCAGGGACGTCGCTAACGGTCGCTTCGTCGGGTCCGCTTGAAATAGGCTTAGGCGCAGGCGCAGTATCGTGCAGATTATCTTGTTGGGGAGGCGGCGAATGTGCATCGAGAGAGACGGATTCCTCGGACGGTTTACTTGGTTGAGATCTTGCAGGAGCGGTTGGCCGGGGACGAGCAGAAGGGATCTTAGGCTTGAAGGCGAGCCCGCCTTTTTTCTTGAACATGGAACTCATGGCGGAGTTGGCGGCTATGCCACAGAGTCACGAATGCCAGGTAGATCGATTGAATTTACCTCACATCGCTGGGCTGCGGGTTGGCGGCTGCAGCGTTAAGAAAAAGATGCATCTTCAGAAGAGAAAATGCGGGATGGTGGAGGGTGCCTTGACAGGCGAGGTTTAGCCGGCATGCACAGCGATAAGAGCCGCCCGATCCGGCTAGCGTGTGCACTAGGCCCCTTTGAGGTGGAGACCGCGCTTCTTTGAAGTGCGATTCAACTTCGAAATTTCAACTCCTGGCCCGAGGAAACGTCCCATCAGCAAACTCGCCCTAGCCCTCCGCTGCCTCTCCTTCATGACGGCCTGCGCGATCGGTCTCGGCAGGGCATTTGGCTTCGGAGCGCTCCCTCGTTGGACTCACTGCCCTGCTTCTTCTGTCCCCTCCTAACCCCTTCGCTGCGCGTCTTCCGCCACGCGACTTCTGATGCCTCTTGCAACGACCCCCTCATCTACGCCTCGTCCATCCACGCTCGTCAAGATGGAGGACAGGAAGCGTCCCGCCATCAGTAGCGCTGATGACCTGGCGCCGCCCAGCAAGCGCGTCGCCGTCAATGGGTCCAAAGCCAAAGATGACTCCCTCGAGATGAAGGAGGAGAGTTGGATCGAGGTGAGTGTCACACGACGCCGTTTCCCTTCTGTGCGTCGCGATGGCCGTTCCATCGCGTCGCCAGCCCCCTCTTCGCTCAGCCCTGCAAGGCCCAGTCGAGGGAGATGTGCTGCATCTTTTATCGGAGCCGATGCTGGAAGATAAAGCTCACCAAGCCAGTGATGATGCTCGCCCCCAGCGACAACAATCCCCGGCCGTGAAAGATGCCTTCTCCCTCCGTCTGCTGCCTGCTTTCGCCCTCGCCTCCATCCAAATGATTCCGTACATTCCGCTGGTCGAAGATATTGTGAGGTTTGTGTCGCTGACGTGGGATACCAGGCATACACAAAAGGAGCCATCTATCGCCAGATGCAAGAATACAGCCGCAAATCCGCTACTGCCGAATCTCGGCTTGAAGAATTACACAAGCGATCAGTACATCATGATGATCACCTCAGGATTATTGACGCTTGGTGGCGTCAGGTGGGTTACGCGCCTCCCTCGGATCAGGTGATAGCGCTGACACTGCGTAGTTCCTTGAAGAAATCGAGTTACTCGCCGACTCCAATTCTCCAAATACCTCCGTTCTCTCAGGTATGATACGCGCTGTCAGATTGAGCATGGATATTGGCTAACATTTGAGCAGACCCGCCATATCTGAGTGGAGTGACTTTTAAGGACCTACACGATTTCCAGAAACACCTACAAGATAAAGGAAAGGCGATCAAGACCAAGGCGGAGGCTCTTCTTGCCCGACTAGCCTCGCAAAGGGGGGAGATCAAGCCTGACATTGTCGCGCTTGAGAACAAGGTTGCCAGCCTACTCGCTGCTCAGAAGGAATATTTGGTGAAGCTAGATCGACTGAGCGACGAAAAGGAGCAATTGTCCGAGGAACTCAACGTAGCCACGTTGAGATATTTTAAAGTCGAAAAGAAGCTTGACAGGGCGAAGAGTGTGCAGGTGCAGAAATTGGAACAGCAAGCCTTTGCCAATGCGACCCGGCCAGCTGCTTCAACAGGGGAAGCTGCTGCCGAGCCTAGCGAGACGAACGGCAGCTCCCAGGAAATGCTGCTCAAGTACGAAGAAGCGACAGCTGCGGCGACAAAGCACAAGGAGCAGCTTGACTCGATCCTCGCCGAGATGAAGAACATCCAAGACGAAAACGCGAGCCTGAAAGCCCGGCGAGAAACCTTGACAGATGAGGACTTTATCCGAACAGACGTTTTCAAGCAGTTCAAGAGTCAAAACGAGGACTTGATCAAGCGTATCAACAACCTTGAGTCGACTAACAAGGTGCTTCGAGAAGAGGCCGAGAAACTGCAAGCCGAGAGATCTGCTTTCCGAACACAACTGGAGCTGGACGCAAACCAAGTTACGCAAGAACTTGAGGCAGAAATTATCAGTCGGGATCAAGACCTTGCGAGAGTACGATCGGCTCGAGACGAAATATTGGCTGAGGTGACCCAACGCAAGGCGAATATGGAGCAAGCGCAGACCGCGATGGAGCACATCAAGGATCTTGTTAATGCGAAGGACGACCGTATCTCAGCTCTCGAGTCGGAACTTTCTCGCCTCAAGCCTGCCGAAGACCAAGAGATGTCTAACGCGAACGATGAGGAGATATCGGCTGAGGAGCTCCGGCAAAGGTACAAGAAACTGCAACAAGATTTCCAATCCATCAACCAGGAACTGCCGTCAATAGAGAAGGCTTACAAGAAGATGAAGGATCTGGCCCAGAAGAAGGTGATGGACTTTGCAGCACTGGAGGAACGGGTGGCTATCCTAATCGCGGAGAAGAGCAAGGCGGATCAAAAGTACTTTGCAGCCAGGAAAGACGCCGATACCCGAAACCAAGAGATTCGAGCTCTACGACACCAAAACAGCAAGAGTACGGAGATTATTGCACAGTTGAAGGAGTTGGAATCACAGAACCGGACTCTGCTTGTGAACATGGAGAAGCAGCTGTCAGACCTGAAACAAGCCAACGCCGCTTTGATCGGCGAACATAAAAAGATGGAGTCGACCAGCCTGGAAGCTACGCGGCGTAGCGAGTCTCTGGGCAAGCAGGTTGGCGACCTCACCAACATGATCAAGCAAGGCAATGCCAATTCTTCTGTTATACGAGAACGGAATGTGGCACAGGAAGCCGAGGTTGAAAAACTCAAGGTCCGGATTGAGCACACGCAAAAGGACCGAGATAACTGGAAGAATAAGGCATTGAGTAACTCATCAGAGGAGGAAGAGATGCTTCGGGTAAGAAACATTGTTTTGTCAAGTGTGGAATTATTGCGCTAACCAAGGTTACCTAGACGTACGCTTTGTGCACGATTTGTCGAAACAACTTCAAGAACACGGCGCTGAAGACGTGTGGACATCTCTTCTGCAACCAGTGTGTGGAGGACCGAATTAGCAACCGAATGCGCAAATGCCCAACATGCTCCCGAGCGTTCGACAAAATGGACGTTATGCCCGTTCATCATTAGAAAACTACGGGAGCTGTAACCGTGGTCTACGCGCCCAGCACCCATGTCACGATACCTCTAATTACTCCCTTCGCAGGACTCCCGCCGGAGTCCATTTCTTATAATCTTCCCAGCGACTGGCTGCCGGGAAAGAACCCCTTGGCTTGGGAGTGGAAAACTAGGCTCGCTGCTCGAATCGACACTGGGTCCATTCTTTGCGACCTTTCTTCGCTGCTGAGCTAGATGGCTACTGTTGGAAACGGTCTGCCCGTGTACTTTTATTGCCAGAAGACGGAGGCACATGGGATGTGTGTATGCCTTGAGGCGTGTAAATATTGCGAGGTGTGAGAATATGTCAGTGGATGAAATCACGAAGCGGTTGGGTTGGGTGGGGGATGCAGGGGCTGGATAAACGGCGATTGTCGAGTGTTGCTACCTATGTATCAAATGTGACGATGGATTGAAACAAAACAAGGACATCTACCTGCGGCTCGTGGAGCCGAACCCTGTGCTTTCGTGACGGGCAGAACCTACGCTAGATCCGGAGGACGATCGTGAACCAGAGGAGCCCCATCCGTTGTTTCTCCCGACACTACCATAGCCATTGTTGTGCTGCTGTTGCTGTCGGCCATTTCGACTTCCCGCAAGGTATCCCGCGGCCGCACCACCTGCAACTCCAGACCAGAAACCCGGCGACCAGCCCTGCTGCTGGCCTGACGGCTTGGTACCCGGATACGGTGGTGGAGGATCCGAATTGGGTCCCCAGCCGGGCCCCCAGCCTCCTCCTCCTCCTCCTCCGCCGCCGCCGCCGCCGCCCCAGCCCGGACGCCTCGGTGCAAACATCTGCCGGCGCTGACGGGCCTCGGCGGAGAAACATGCGGCCCAGATGATCCAGCCGAGGATGAGGAAGAAGATGATAGAGAAGACGACGGCGGCCCAGTCCGTACGGCCGTCCTCGCGGTCGAACCAGCCCGGGCCGGAGCCGTCCAGGTTCGGATAGCGGTGGCGCCCCTTCTCCGTCAGAGCAACGCGGTACTCAACACCACAGCTGCCCTTGAGGACATAGGGATCATCAGGACCAGCGTACCCCTCGCAGATGACATCGGTGCTGCCGAGCTTGAGCTCCGCGGGCAAAGACGCAGTGCAGCTCCACTGGATGTCCTCGTCGCCGTAGGAGGAGCCCTGGTTGGTGCAGCGCATGACGTCGATGTCGTAGAGGGCGCAAATCTCGCGGCGGCCGATGCACTTGAGCTGGGGGATGGCGGCGACGCGGCGGTGCGAGGTCATGGCGCCGTTACCGCGCAGGGTGAGGGAGCGGACGTCGGAGAGGAGAATGGCGTCCTTGGGGCGGGTGGCCGCGAGGGTGAGGGCTGGGAGGGAGAGGGAGAGGAGGAGCGTTGAGGGAATCATGATGGCGGTTGGTGTAGGTACAAGAGGCTCTGGGCCTGAACGCCGATTATACCCTCGCAGATGTATGAATCAGCAAAGGAGACTTTGTGCGTGAACTTAAATATGTGTAGGTGATGAATATGGCGCAGTTCAGCGATGAGGTGAAAACGCCTCCGGCTGAGGACACGATGTTGTATGTGGTTGGATGGAGGTGGATTTAGAGGCACAAAGTTTCGCAGGCGATGCTGCCTGAGGTACGTGAGTGACCACGTGCTGTGGCGAAGCTGTGCTGCATTCGGCCATGCATTCGCGTTTTGGGGGAAAGTGGCGAGCTGAAGAACAAAGATGCAAGATGCCTTATTCTCTAACCCCACTGATTCTCAGCAATTGGATGCCACAGTTTGATTCGTACTTTGGAAGTTCTAGTAACCAAGTCGTCAAAGCTCCGTGCACCCAGGATTCGACCGTCACTGGTCGTGCCACCCACCCTATACTAGAATGTTCGACATGGAGCGGTTCAACAGGACACACCAAAGCATCGCAACGTCGCAGCATGTGGGATGCCTCTCGCCTTATGTACACAGGGGGCATTGCAATACGTGGCATTCACGAGATTGTGCCTCTACGACATAGTGCATCTCCTTGGATACTTGTACGTGTCGTCCTTAGTTCCACGACGTGCATACTTGTTTGAGCTACAGTAGAAACGGCCTTGCATACTTGCCAGCTTGCTCGCGGTAAGCCCAAGCCGTCGAATTACGTCGCTGGCCCGTGCAATCCATGGCTCTGACTGCCCATCAATGTCTCAGCCGCATGCTCACCGTATCAACCTCGACCGGTGAGATCAAGATGGTCGATCGGAAGATCGTGAGGACAGAGGCCAGTGAAGTGAGCTCAAATGACCCACGAGTGATTCCTTTGAAACTGGCTGGCATTGCAAAATAGACACATTGGCTACTTTAGGGTGCAAACAGGAAACCATGAGGCAAGAAGAGCCAGATTCTCATTGAATATCCCAACCGTACTATGAAATGTCAGTCCGTAGCAATATAGCCTCGATCATGTGTTCGCCATACTGCATACAATATTCCATTTGTTCTCTGGCCGACTTACAAGGACTTCGTGCGGGGGAAAGGCCCAATTTCTCACCTCCATGTACAGGAGCATCATAAAAAGCAACGATATCTCCCCCGGCTCAAATCCCAAAGCAAGGCGAGCGGGGTTGAAGAAGGGAACTATTGATGGCCTCGCCGCTTCTTCGCACTCCGACCTATTGCAAACCATGTATAGAGATAGTCTCTCTGCAAAATGACGTACATGACACTGCTGAGAAGGTAAGCTGTTGGTCAAGCCTGAGACAACGGGAAGTTTTGAGGATGCTAGTAGGGATAAGCCGCAGCGAGGGCGAATCACGAGAGGCGTCTAAGGACGCGGCTCGGAGCGCCCTTCACCGGTGAGTTCGAGATGTCGATATCCACCACACTCGCCAGTAGTGGCATTTGATTCCAACATGGCAGAAGTTGCGTATATGTAGTGGGCGATGTCCTGCTGAGGGCTCATCTTCCCGGCATTACCAGATATATACACCCTCAGACGACATCGAACCTCAGCCTAGCCATTAACATTGACACAGATTGATTATATTCAGGAAACAACACCATGACCTTTTCGCGACAGCTCAAGAACCCCTCTCTGCTCATCGGCAAGAACTACATCGACGGTGACTGGGTCGAATCAGGCTCTGGGAAGCGGTTCGAAGTTCACGGTTCGCTTGCCCTATGACACATCAGCAAAAAATCATGACAACTCCTAACATAACTTCACTTTGACCTAGACCCTGCAACAGGACTTGCAATCGGATCCTGCCCTGAGTCAGTCCCCGAAGATGCAGGAAAGGCCATCAAAGCAGCTGCCGCTGCCATGCCACTTTGGAGGAACCTGACTGGTCGCGAGAGATCACGAATTTTGCGCGCCTGGTATAACCTCATAATGGAGAATCAGGAGGACATTGCAACTCTTATTGGCTGGGAGAATGGGAAGTCGACGACGGACAGTATGATTGAAATTGCCTTTGGAGCGAGCTATATCGAATGGTTCTCCGAAGAGGCTGTCCGAGCCTACGGCGATGTCATTCCTCATGGCACGCCTGGGTTTCGAGTCCAAGTCACAAAGGAGCCAATTGGAGTTTGTGGCATCATTACACCGTAAGTCGATTAATCCTCCCTAATTCTATCTAGAGACAAGGAGATTAACATACCCTCAAGATGGAATTTCCCTGTCGCTATGGCTACTCGTGCCCTTGCTCCAGCCTTAGCTGCTGGCTGTACAGTTGTCCTTAAAACCGACGGCGAAACGCCTTATTCAGCTAATGCTGTCGTCGCCCTGAGCGAGAAGGCCGGGGTGCCTAAGGGGGTCATCAATGTCGTCTGCGCGCTAGAGAACACCCCTCAGATTGGACAGGTCCTTTGTGCCTCTAACATCGTTCGCAAGATCTCATTCACGGGTTCGGTGCGAGTTGGGAAGCTCCTGATGAAGCAGTCGAGCGACACTGTCAAGAAACTGACACTCGAGCTCGGCGGAAATGCCCCTTTTATTGTCTTTGATGATGCTGATTTGGAGTCGGCAGTCACTGGAGCGCTGATGTCAAAGTTCATGGTGACAGGACAGACTTGCGTTTGCGCGAATCGTATTTATGTGCAAGAGGGGATATATGATGAATTCGTGCGGTTGCTCGTTGCTGGCGTCAAGGGTTTCAAGGTTGGCAATGGAGCCGACCCAACAGTCACCCACGGCCCCTTGATTCATGAGAGAGCTGCCAAAAGAGTTGCGGAACTTGTTGAAGATGCCGTGAGCAAGGGGGCCAAGGTCATCGTCGGCGGAAATCGGATCCTTTCTCTTGGTAAGGGGTTTGCAGGTGTGGAAGTCGTATCTTGGCTAAGAGCATCAACATAGGCCCGGCGTTCCACGAACCTACCATCTTGACCGACGTCACGGACGACATGCGGATCGTCAACGAAGAAATCTTTGGTCCAGTGGCAGCTATCCAGAAGTTTCAGACGGAGGAGCAAGTCGTCGACGCGGCTAACAGATGTGATGTTGGCCTGGCATCGTATCTGTTCACGGAACAAGCGTCTCGCATCACCCGGGTCTGCGACATGCTACACTCCGGCATGGTTGCCGTGAACACGGGGATTATCGCAGACGCGGCGGCACCGTAAGTTGATCAACCCTATGGCGCGAAAGAAGAATGCTGATAGTGTACAGCTTTGGGGGTGTCAAGTTGTCTGGCTTGGGAAGGGATGGAAGCAAGTATGGATTGGATGCATTCATGGAACTCAAGACGATAGTCACGGGCAATGCCCATGTTGTCCATCGAGTCTGTAATTGATGAGATATCATTTACGGAGTAGTTTACGAGACGTGCATAGGGAGATGCCTGCATTGTCCGCTCCTAGGAAATGAACTCGGGGTTTGTTTCAAGGCCGAGAGTTATCGGTTGCTATGTAAACTCCGATGCATGCCCACCACCCTTCCATGTTTGCACCAGCGGTGAGAGCCGGCCGGATGTGAAGTTGCCGTAATATGTACCTCCGTTCCGGGATGTCGGCCGTTTGTTGTGACCGGCTTACGAACGGAGTGTTTACACCCCCGCGGGGATTCCTGAAGCAAGAAGTCCATAATCTTCTCACAGAGACACACTGGAGGAAACATATCCCTGACGCCTTGATCGACAAGGCAGGGTCGTAGCGTCAAGTCTCAAATCTTACCCGGCCTGAGGTGCTGGAGTAGAGACATGTGCATCTAGAACAGAAACAGGCCTATGAGACATCGATGTTTGCCTGGAGATCTGTGGTTCGAGTTGCCCCGTCTTACTATGAGATCATGGAGCTGAGTTTTCACGCATGCATATCAGCGTACGCAGACGCCATACTCTGGTCAATATTATGTGTTGTCTCGATCTTGGAAAGAGGCCGTGAGGCCGTTTCGCAGATCAAGCGACGTGGCCCTTTTCGTTTTTCACATCAAATGAATAAATGCGTTGGATGAAGGCTGCTTTCTTCCGCCGCAGTCCTGTTTCACGTCATGATATTGCTGGGCAACCCCAACGCTGGGACTTCGTACGGAAGGCAGGTATCAGTAATTCCCAAGTCCTTTGGATGTGATTTTGTTCTTCACTGATTGGGCGGCGTAAAACCCCCTCTGGAGTCGCTTGGGTGGCTTCAGTCGTGGGGGGCCTGGCTAACGGAGATTTGGACGGAGACATTCAGATGAGCTGGAGTTTTAGAACGGAGTCGTGACACCTTCCTAGGTCATTAGTCTATCGAATGAGGCACGGACTGGTGATGATGCCTGTGACATGAGACCTTGCTGCCTGACGCCTTACGAGGCAGAAAGGTGCAGCAGATGCAGAAAGATGGGCTGATGAGGCGTCATCTGGGTGTGATGATGCTGGCAGAACAAACAAACGGCGGCTGTCGTGCCCAAGGTTGAATGACAGTGCGGAATGACCCTTGGCAATCGCCCTAGCACTGTATTTTCTCGAAGTCGGGGCGCTGAGGTGAGGTGGGGGAGGGGTTGATGGCAAGCGGGATGACGAGGGTGAGTTGAAAACGGCGGGAAGGGAATGGATGCTCCAAGACTTCCCTTCCTAATGGGGTCTCGCCGAGGTTCCCCTGCTTTATACAGTAAGCTGCAACATTATGAATCATAATGAGTGTCTGACGCGATGCGACTGACTTTGCGATGGATGCGATCGCATTCCTGGTGGAGAGCTGTGTCAAAAGGCCTCTCTCTTCTTTTCGCTGCTCGCATACGTACTGTATTTCGTTTATCAAGATTGCTGACCGGGGTCTCGGGCACACGGTTCACCGGCGCATGCGCGTCTAATCAGGGGAGGGGAGGGGGCGTCTCATTCGCCGTATTTAGCTGAGTTGGGTTTAGACACCACGGCGAACCGGAGATAACTTGGCCGATGGGTTGTGATGATGAGCGCATGGAGCAGCAACTGCTGTTGATCTCGAGCACTGGTTGAGACACGCAGAAAAGGTCTCGAGCTGAGGCATTCGCCGGATGCACAGAGCGCGTACGGGCTGTCGTGGGAAGGGGGGACGGCGCGTGCATCGCTCAAAGCCCTCAACGTGATACTTCAGTGCTCAGTCTGTGTCTTGGTGAGGCCAGGCAGAGATCTGGCTCGACGTAGCACGTGTTGCCCAGCACAATATCGATGCAACACTGAGATTGATGGAGTTGGGTCGATCATGGACCCTTGCTTTGCTGTACAGGTACAGTACGGAGTACGTACTCGGGATTCGAGAAGACTGGCCGAAGTCCTCGAGGACGTGGTGGTGAGAGCGAGCCGTATTTCGTATTAGCTCAGCAGTTGCGACATGACATGCGTATTTACGGGCCAGTTCTCCGGATGACTGATGCGAGCGGCCAGCTCTGAAGGGGAAATTTGGGGATCTCTGGCAGGGTCCTAATGCAGTAACCGTTTCGATACTTGCTGAGCCAGTCTAGCGGCAGGCCGACCAGCCGGGCGGGAGCTCCACTGCAGATGAGACGGAGTCGGGCTCGTGCAACTGTCCGACGTAGACGATGGCAGCGAGAAAGAAAAAGAATGGAGAGCAAAGCGCTGTGTTTTCTGGGGCGGCGAGAGTAAGAATCTCGGAGTGACTCAACCTACGGACACGGGAGAGTGCTGGGGACGGCGATCATGGCCGTGCGAGCGGCGGTGCATCGGCGAGTGCTGGTACTGTGTGGACGGGGATGCGTCGGGTCATCCTATCCCATCCAGTGCTGTCGGCCGAGTGAGTACATACGAGTATTCGACGGCGGAATTCCGCCCAATTCCAGTGGCGGACGCAGAGAGTAATGCACACGCGGGGATAGGCTGGCGACCTGGCCGGGATCCGAGCACTGACAAATTTGCGCCGACAGAGGCCCCGGGGGAGGGGGGGAGGCTTTGTTGTTGGGGGATGAAAGAACAATACAATACCATCGTCAATCAGCCTTCCCGAGGATCTAGACTGCTCGCTGAGGTGCAGAGCCGCAGACGTCCGTTGTACATAGGTACAAGCTCGCTCTCGCTCCGCACCGTGCGCGCTCTCACTGTCCGCCCGGCCGGGGTGCCCTCTAATAAGCACTGCAGCAGGCTATCCGATCGCATCCATCCAGCCCTGGAGACTTGAAGTACACCCCCGGGGGCTCGGCCAGGCCCACCCGCTGCGCTGGGAAGTTGGAGGCTCCAGCTGTAACGCACCTAAGGTCCCTAGACGGCGGGCTGGAGCGGGTACCCGAGACGCTAAACGCCTGCGCGGCCTCGCCCCGGAGAGCTGCCCTGCTGCTGCTGCCCGGCTGGCGCTGGTGTTCGGGACTTTGTTGCATTCCGACCGGTCGGTCGCCTTCCATACAAGATCGACTACTACTCCCGTACCATCGCACTTGTTTTTCTTTTCGGGCTTTCCTTTGCTTCTTCACTTCGCTTCGTTCGTTCGCTTCGTGCGCTGCTGCTGCATCCCCCCTTTCCCTTCGTGGACCTGTCAGTATAGTACTCGACAGCTCTCCGTGTTGCAGCCGCTTCGAGTCTCTTCCGCCTCGATCGACGACGCCCCCCCCGGTCCGTATCAGACAGAAGCCCTCCCCGCGAGTTTCGGCCGCGGCCGTAGGTTCGCTCTCACTCGCAGGCCACCGCACGTTTCCCACGTTGCTGACGGCAGCCACCTTGAAGCCACTCAGCCGTCCAGATCGACGCCCCGGAACCCTGTTAGGATCTGCCCCCCCAGGCTCTCCCCTCCAGAATGGCTGTCGAACCCTCTGAGAAGACGGCCGCCAGCGGGCCCTCGAGGCCGACTTCCAGCCACGGCGACTCGACCGAGGGCGATGTCACCCGCGTCGCCAAAGAGTCATCTCCCGACCCCGAGGAGAAGCTGCAACTCCAGAAGGCCGACACGCAGGTTGCTGTGCCGCCCAAGGCTGACAACCCCGTTGATCTGTACCGCCATCTGCCCGAAAACGAGGCCACCGTTTTGCGCCGCCAGGTCGAGATCCCGGCCGTCAAGCAGGGCGTCGCCGTGCTCTACCGCTATGCCTCGCGCAACGACATCATCATCATCACCGTGGCCGCCATCTGCGCCATCGCCGCCGGCGCTGCCCTGCCGCTCATGACGGTCGTCTTCGGTAACCTCCAGGGCACGTTCGAGGGTTACTTCCAGGGCAAGCAGTCGTATCACGATTTCACCCACGAGCTGGTGCACTACGTCCTGTACTTCGTCTATCTCGGTGTTGGCGAGTTTATCACCACCTACATCGCCACCGTGGGTTTCATCTACACCGGCGAGCACATCAGTGCCAAGATCCGCGAGCACTACCTGCAGAGTTGCATGCGCCAGAACATTGGTTTCTTCGACAAGCTCGGCGCTGGTGAGGTTACGACCCGCATCACCGCCGACACCAATCTCATCCAGGACGGCATTTCTGAAAAGGTTTCGCTTACCTTGGCCGCTCTCGCGACTTTCATCTCTGCCTTTGTCATCGGCTTCATCAAGTTCTGGAAACTGACGCTCATTCTTTTCTCTACCGTTGTTGCGCTCCTGGTTAACACCGGCGGTGGCTCGCGCTTCATCCTCAAGTACAACAAGTCTAATCTCGAGGCTTACGCTCAGGGCGGTAGTCTCGCCGATGAGGTCATTAGCTCGATCCGAAACGCCGTCGCTTTTGGCACCCAGGACCGTCTCGCCAAGCAGTACGATGCTCATCTGGGCCGAGCCGAGTACTTTGGTTTCCGCGTCAAGGGCGCCATTGCGACCATGATTGCGGGCATGATGTTGATTCTCTACCTCAACTACGGTCTGGCCTTCTGGCAGGGTAGCAAGTACATCGTCGACGAGGGCGTCCCTCTGGCTCACGTCCTGACTATTCTCATGGCTGTCATGATTGGTGCCTTCCAGTTGGGCAATGTTGCTCCCAATCTGCAGGCCTTCACCACTGCCATTGCCGCTGCTGCCAAGATCTTCAACACCATTGACCGAGTTTCCCCCTTGGACCCTTCCAGCGATGCAGGCGAGAAGCTCGAGAAGCTTCAGGGAACCATTCGTCTCGAGAACATCAAGCATATTTACCCCTCCCGCCCCGAGGTCGTGGTCATGAACGGTGTAACCCTCGAAATCCCCGCTGGAAAGGTTACTGCTCTGGTCGGTGCCTCTGGCTCTGGCAAGAGTACCATCGTCGGTTTGGTCGAGAGGTTTTACGACCCAGTTGAGGGATCAGTTTACCTAGACGGTCATGATATCAGCAAGCTTAACCTCCGATGGCTTCGTCAGCAGATGGCTCTCGTCAGCCAAGAGCCCACGCTTTTCGGCACTACCATTTTCCACAACATTCGATATGGTTTGATCGGCACCCAGCATGAGCAGGATGGGGAGGAGAAGATCAAGGAGCTCGTTTATGCTGCCGCGAAGAAGGCCAACGCTCACGACTTCGTATCCGCCCTTCCTGAAGGTTATGAGACGAACGTTGGCGAGCGAGGCTTCCTCCTTTCTGGCGGTCAGAAGCAGCGAATTGCTATTGCCCGTGCTATCGTCTCCGACCCGAAGAGTAAGTTTCCCATAATTGACACTGAAAATCAACAAAAATACTGACTTAGAATAATAGTTCTGCTTTTGGATGAAGCCACCTCTGCTCTCGACACCAAATCCGAAGGTGTGGTCCAGGCCGCTCTCGAAGTCGCTTCTGAGGGACGTACTACCATCACCATTGCTCACCGTTTGTCGACTATCAAGGACGCCCACAACATCGTTGTCATGACCGAGGGACGTATTGTGGAACAAGGAACTCACAACGAACTGCTTGAGAAGCAGGGCGCCTACTACAACCTCGTCTCGGCCCAGAACATTGCTGCCGTCGATGAACTTACCGCCGAGGAACAGGCTGCCATTGACGAAGAGGATGAGAAGCTCATCAAGAAGATCTCCACCAACCAGACCGGCGGCGTCGTTGTCGACCCCGATGACGATATTGCCGCCAAGCTCAACCGTACCACAACCTCGAAGTCGGCTTCGAGCGTGGCTCTGCAGGGACGTAAAGCTGAAGTGGAACAGAAGTATGGCCTCTGGACTCTCATCAAGCTCATCGTCTCCTTCAACGCCCCGGAGTGGAAGATCATGTTGGTTGGACTCTTCTTTTCTGCCATCTGTGGTGGTGGTAACCCTACTCAGGCGGTATTCTTTGCTAAAGAGATTATTACTCTCTCTACGCCGATTACCGATGAGAATAGGCACCACATCAAGAACAGAGCAGACTTCTGGAGCGGCATGTATCTCATGCTCGCCTTTGTTCAGTTCATCGCCTTCGCTTCCCAGGGTATCATCTTTGCCAAGTGTTCTGAGCGACTCGTTCACCGAGTCCGAGATCGAGCTTTCCGCACCATGCTTCGACAGGACGTCGCGTTCTTCGATCGCGATGAGAACACCTCTGGAGCTTTGACCTCGTTCCTGTCTACCGAGACGACTCATGTTGCTGGTCTCAGCGGTGTGACGCTCGGCACGATTCTGATGGTTTTGACAACGCTTATTTCGGCTTTGGCTATGTCGCTGGCTATTGGATGGAAGCTCTCGCTTGTTTGCATTTCTTGCATTCCTGTTTTGCTTTGCTGTGGTTTCCTCCGATTTTGGATGTTGGCTCATTTCCAGCGACGTTCGAAGCGCGCCTACGATGCTTCCGCTACCTTCGCTTCGGAGGCTATCTCGGCCATCCGAACTGTTGCTGCGCTCACTCGTGAGGAGGACGTTTTGAAGCAATATCGAGACTCGCTTGCGATTCAGCAGCGGAAGAGTCTGATCTCCATCATCAAGTCCTCTGCTCTGTACGCCGCGTCCCAGTCTCTGCTCTTCGCCTGTTTTGCTCTGGGCTTCTGGTACGGTGGAACTTTGATCGCCAAGCATGAGTACACCATGTTCCAGTTCTTCCTTTGCTTTATGGCCGTCATCTTCGGTGCGCAGTCTGCGGGTACCATTTTCTCATTCGCTCCCGACATGGGCAAGGCCCATCAGGCTGCCGCTGAGTTGAAGAAGCTCTTCGACCGGCAGCCGGTGGTTGATGCTTGGTCCGAGACCGGCGAGCGACTTGAAGAAGTTGAGGGAACTCTCGAGTTCCGAGACGTCCACTTCCGCTACCCAACCCGACCTGAGCAGCCCGTCCTCCGTGGTTTGAACCTCATCGTTCGCCCCGGTCAGTACGTCGCCCTCGTAGGAGCTTCTGGCTGCGGAAAGAGTACTACTATTGCTCTTCTCGAGCGATTCTACGACCCTCTCTCTGGCGGCGTGTACGTCGACGGCAAGGAGATCAGCACCCTGAACATCAACGACTACCGATCCCACATCGCTCTTGTCAGCCAGGAGCCCACGTTGTACCAGGGCACCATCAAGGAGAACATCCTGCTGGGTACTCCTAAGGAGGACGTCGACGATGCTGCCATCGAATTCGCCTGCCGAGAAGCCAACATCTACGACTTCATTGTGTCCTTGCCCGAGGGTTTCAACACCATCGTCGGCAGCAAGGGTACTCTGCTCTCGGGTGGTCAGAAGCAGCGTATCGCCATCGCGCGTGCGCTCATTCGTGACCCCAAGATTCTGCTCCTTGACGAGGCCACCTCTGCGCTTGACTCCGAGTCGGAGCACGTCGTCCAGGCCGCCCTTGACAAGGCTGCTAAGGGCCGCACGACCATCGCCGTCGCGCACCGTCTCAGCACCATCCAGAAGGCCGACATCATCTACGTCTTCGACCAGGGTCGCATTGTTGAGCAGGGCACCCACTCGGAGCTGATGAAGAAGAACGGCCGGTACGCCGAGCTGGTCAACCTTCAGAGTCTCGAGAAGCAGCGATAAAGCTTCTCCATAGATGTGTGATGAGCGGCGCGACATAGACTCATAGGGTTGGATTGGCCCTAGGCGATGATACCTCTTTTCCCCCTTCAAGTTAATTATTTTGTTGCATTTAGAGGCGTTGAGGAAACTGGATCTTCATAGACTTGGCCAGATGTTCAGAGCCAGCTTGGGAGAATCGGTAAAAGGGTCACATACACACACATATTCCTCACTCCCCCGCGCGAGAGGAGGAGGATTCGCGGATATTCCTTGTTTAATTTTTTATGTATGTAGTTGATGTAGCCTTCACCACTCACGGAATGGAAGGACATATTCCCCTTTCATGGGCACAAAAAGTATCTTTTTAGAGTTTGTGTGTCATGACTGCCGCTGGACAGAAGTCTGATGGCCACAGTGAACGATGACTTGGGGCGATAGCGGATGAAATGTGACAAGAAAGCTAGTGGGCAGATATCCCTTACTTCAACCATGGATAAGATGCTCCGGCTAGCCTTCAGCGCCGTCTACTTGATGCTTACGAGAGAACATAGGCTCGTCTACGGAGTAAGAGACGAGAGAGTCTAGAACCCAATATTACATTGTTGCATTGCAACGTATATGATGATGACGACGACAGATGGAACGCAGTTTGGATGAGTGAGGCGCGGAATGTACTTACAACCGCCGTTCACAAGCGAATGTCACCCCGGAGCTACGGAGGAGAGCCACATGGCGATTTGTGCTCAGAGCCACGCAGAACCCCTCCAAGAACTAATAAGGGGAAGGCAGAAATTCAGAGTGACAAGCAGATAGCATGCGCGCGCAAGGGCAATTGTGCACACGACGGTAACATTCGGCGGCTGCCAAGTCGAGGTGAGCCACAACCCAAAAGGAGGCATGAGACATGGTTGTTAGTTCCGTCTTGGGGAGTCGCACGTAAGCCTGGGGCGCGACGGGCGCTAGAAATGGTAAGACAGGGGGGCGCCACGACGGAGACGGTGGAAATGAGAGCCCTTTTGAGGTGGTGGCTGTGATGGCAGCTGCGAATAATGCAGCCGTTATAACGGTGGTGGACGGCGCGGAAATGGGAACAGGCGAGAGGCAATTAATGGCTGGTTGGCTGGGGTTGCAGTGCAGCGCGGCACAGATCAGATTATTGGCGGCACTAATGCACGTAATGGAGTGATTCCGCAGTCTTGGGGGGGGGGAGGTCGAGGCTCCCGGTCGTGATAGAGGCAGTGGAGGAACGGGGAATAAAGGCGATGGCGGTTGACTTTGCGGTGCACATGATGGCTTGGCAGGGGAGCCGGCGGTTCGATTGGCTGGATCGGGGTCGATGCCTTCGTATGCAAGGTACCATCGGATTACGGAGCCTGCTGGCGGAGCTGGATGGAGCCGGGCGAGTTCCAGAGGACGTCTAGGCGGCGCTATGGACGGGAGAGACGGGGAGGGCGGTATGGCAACGGTAGGCGGGAGGCGGTAGGCCGCGGTAGAGAGTCGTCGAGTCGAGTCGAGATCAGTTCCGACGCTGGTGAAGAGATCGACTGACCTGAAGCTGGCGCGATGGAGAGTGAGTGATGCGTGCGTGCGTGGATTACAAGGAAAAGAAAAGGAGCCGCCGCTGAACTGTCGCAGAGCCCACCCATCATCCATCAACGTGGGCGGCGATGACATGCTGCGTGTGTGCGGGCGGGACAGGTTTGACGCTGGAACGTATGCAAGGGAATCGGCTGGATGGCATGCATGCAGAGTGAAGCCTTGGAGATGTCGCGGGAGGGAAAGTCTACCAGTCATCGCCTGCCTGCACGGATTACATACTCTAACCCTGTCCTGTCCTGTCTGGGAAGGAGGCAGCGTTGCAATGGCCACCAACCCGGGCAGGAACTCGGGCAGGAAGCGAGATTTTTCCCCCACCGCAAAGACGCGTCGGTCTCACCCCTTTCTGATTCTTTCATCGGGCCAGCAAATGCCGGGCCTGGGTAGGGCTGGGGAAGTCGATTCATGCATTGCATGCACTAACAAATGCACTTGTCCGCTTAGCCGTCTTTCTCTCTCTCTCTCTGGTGGCGCGATGGAGATGGAGCCTCCGTTGCGCGCTTGTTCCGCCCTCGAGTCGTCCACGACAGACTCCTCCCTCCCCGTACTTCGAGACGAGACGAAACGACACGAGGCAGAGCAAGGAAGGAGGTCGAGGCATGCGAGACACGAAAGTCGGCGTCTTCAACAGCGCTGTCTCAACTTGTTCGTCGACCCTCTTTCTTCAACCGCCGATCGTTTGTTCTTTGACGGTCTAGACATCTAGCGATGGATCCGGAAGCCACCCATCCATCCATGGACCATCACCAAGGCGAACGGCGCATTGGCAGTCCCAGATCCCAGCTCTTCCAATAATGAGTCGCCGTGGCTTGGCCTCAATGAACCGAGTCGAGCTCCAGCCCAGGGGAAAAAGGCTTGGTTGGCGCCTCGAATGGATCCAGCGTCACAGTCGCTGCAACCCCCCCAGTCAATAAACCGCCACGCTACTGCAACCCCTGCCCTGCTCACCTTCGGCCTCGTCTGTTCATTCACCAGGAGTCTCACTACGGGGATTTGGCACTTGCGGGAGACGAGTCTGTGCCTG
Source organism: Xenoacremonium recifei (assembly GCA_012184525.1). Classification (NCBI taxonomy): domain Eukaryota; kingdom Fungi; phylum Ascomycota; class Sordariomycetes; order Hypocreales; family Nectriaceae; genus Xenoacremonium; species Xenoacremonium recifei. The sequence goes on along the minus strand of WOFQ01000008.1, from coordinate 249,424 downwards.
TGCCTGTGCCTGAGATCCCCTGGCCCCAGACGCTCGGAAGCTAACCTCTGTCTGCCATGGCTTGCCCATGGCTTGCCGGCTCATCCACTCACCATCTTCTAGTCCTCTCCTCTTCTGCTCGGCCTGCCCATCTTTGCTCTTTTCAATTTCCTTTCCCCAGCAAGCCTCACCTCAGCTGTCCGTCGACGATCTCTCCGGAGGAACGACTTTGAGACTGGGCCCGCCGTTGCCGTTGCCGAACAGCCAGAACGCGACGATCTCTGTGAAGATCGCAAACTCCTCGACAGCCATCGCCCGCGATACGGTTATTCGCTCGAACAAAGACGACAGAGCGACGGCAAACTCCTGCACGACGCGCTCGAGCATCGGCCCACGTATGCACAGCGCCTGTGCAGGCTCTGAGTGAGGCTTTTCGCGGGCTCCATTGCTCATCTCCTCGGGCCAACGAGGACGAGTCACTGTCGACCAATCCCCTCGCCAAGGCCCTCGACGACAGCATTCTCGACGTCTTCCAGGCCGTCGTGATCGTGTCATCTGCTCGCCAAGCTCCTGTTTCTCGAGTCCATCCATTGCCTCGAAGGTCTCACTCGCTCGACCTATCGACGCCGTTCCTCCGCCGTCTCCATCTGGTTCGGCATCCACGCCATGCTCTGGCGACTCTGAGCACAACCAAAACAAGACGTCGGGCTATGAGTGTCGTATAATAGGACCATTCCTAGATCGACATATTCTCTACTTCTTTAGTCACTCTTTTGCTCTTGTGTTACTCGTCTCAGACCAGGTACCCGGCTTCTCGCGCTCTGACAGCTCAACTTCAGCTCCATCCGGGTGAAACACGTTGGAAATAATCACGGCGCTGTCACCGAAAATCACACTCCACCGCTGTTTGGCGACTTGGTTACATGGGATTTTCGGAGCGATCCTGATTTCGACAATATTTTTTTTAATCTACACCGACCATCACAATCGTTAATCATCATCATGGCTGCCTCCACCGGCAACCAGCCTCTCAAATCTTCAACTCGCACTTCCAGGATCTCTAGGTCGAACCGTTTACCTCCGAGGTTACGAACACCATGGTCCCTTTTTCTCCTCGTCGCGTGTCTCGCTGGGACAGCACTAGCTCAAAGTGAGACACGGCCTCCCGACATGACTTCTTCAGCCTCCCTCGCCCCATCGCCGACGCGTGTCTCAGATGTTCCTGAGACCTTGGTTACGGCCGATTGGCACGAATTGGAACACATATTGGCGAAGCGAAAGGACACGAACGATGAGGAAGAAGATGATTCGAGCAGCACGAAGGATGAGAAGGATACCAAGACAAGCACCAAGACCACAACCTCAACTACAAAAACAACAAAGACGACAAAGACCACCAGCAGCAACACTGATGGCTCCACAACTGTCCTCACAATCTCCCTTGAGCCAGCGAGCTCGTCCGCTGTTGCGACGTCGTCACCACTTCCGGAACCTTTTGATGGTGATGTCGACTCCGAAATTTCTAGCAGCTCGGGAAGCAATTGCCCAACGTTCCTATCAGATCTCCTTAGCAGTCCGTCATTTGAGGCATGCTACCCTTTGTCTCTGTTGATTCAGGTAAGCATAATGCGTTCTTCAGTGTAACTTATAACCAAGTCTAACGTCTCGATAGACCTCGCGCGGCTTCTTTGAGGCTGAAAAGCAACTACTCAGCATCGTCCGAGTCCTAGATGCCACTTGTGCAGCAAATGTCACGTACTGCACTGACTATATGAATGCCGCGGCCAAGAATCTGACGTCAGATGCGAACTGCAAGGCTGAGTGGAACAAGGGCGACTCTACTGTCAAAGAGGTTCTATTCGGGCTTGAGGCATACGAGATGATGTACCAAGCTACATGCCTCCAAACCCCTTCCGACGATATGTACTGCTTCGCAAACGCAGTCACGAACCTTACCACACCTTCTGACGCATATTTCTACTACCTTCCATACAACCTCACCTTACCAGGAAGCTCGGTCCCATCGTGTAGTTGGTGCGTTTCGTCAACGATGGCCATCTTCCACGCAGCCGCAGCCGATCGATCACTCCCTATTGCGAATACGTACGAAGCCGCCGCCGTTCAGGTGAACACCATCTGCGGCCTTGACTTCGTCAACGCTACCTTACCAAAGGCCGAAACTTCTTCAAGTCATTACGTCCTACCACCCCTCAGTCTCATCCTCCCTACCCTCGGAGCCGCTCTCCTTGTGTCATTATTATAAGCAACCTCACTCGGCCACAACCCGCAGCTTTTGTTTTATTCTTTTTCGACTCACATGGATACGATTTACTTGCACATATATACTTACGAATGTCTTGATACCCTCAACATTTTTCCTTATTTTACCTCTTCTCTCTGTCGTCACCGTACAATGCGACGATACCAATTTCTACCGCCGGCATAATCGAGAAGCTTGGCGATCTTACTATACTATGTTTAATCACAAAAACATCGGAGGATTATTAGATGGGATTACCCACAAAAAGCGACTGCGACTAGGAGTTTGTTATTTGGGACGGAGGATATTTATAGGGCGTCTGGATAGCATGAGGGAAGAGGATGCAATGGAGCATGAGGCACGACTCTGCAAGGAGAGGAAGGATCTGGTCAATCGGATGCGTCTTTATCATTACTGCATTCGACGACGTTTTGCACATGTATACGAAGGAAAAGGCTGGCATTGCTCGAACAATGTGTCCGAAATTAAACAGTTAAAAGAGAGATTCTACTCATTTGGACTTTTATTCGTGACTATATGCGTGACCTCTCCCGAGACTTCGACGTCTAAGTGAGTGTGTTCAAACCTCAGGTCTGCAAGTTCGTAATATTGGATGTTGACGGGATTTCCTATAATAACAGTCCTTCAAATCTGGTCATGAAGTCTGGTGGAATCTGAGCACTGGCCCTCCCTGCCGCCACCCGGTTTTGTATCACCAGTGACGTTCATCAACAACCAGTTGAATAGCAAACTGGCCCATACAAATCAACTCGCAGTTCTTTTTCTGGCAATTCCTCAAGACAGTGATCTGCTAGTGTCGTTGCACGACGGAGCCACGTGGAGAAGCCGCGTTGCGCTGATCCCCGCGGCGGGGGAGCGAAAGGGAGATCTACATGGAGATCCAGCGAGGCGAATTTTTAATTCCAACGTCGAGCACGGCGGCGGTGACGTGTCGTGCGGAGAGCTTGGCTTGCGTCTTGACCGCGGTGGGCTTTTGTGCTTGTGATGATGCGGTGCCGTATGCATGCTCGTGGTTATGCAGTGCCGCATGTACACTTGTAGTGATGCAGAGCGGTACGTATGCTAGATGGCGCAGTATTCGAAATCCTTCGGGTCGGCTTCGGAGCGATGGCGGCCGCTGCGACGTGCAGCAATGCGGTGTGCTTGGGGAAACTACCGAGTCATGCTACTTGCATGCACGTCGACCATTCTGTACTTCGTCAAGTCTGGTAGCCATCCCTGTGGAGGATCAGCTGCCTGGGTACTGTGCCCAACACTGGACATCCCTGCCGCAGGGTAAAAATTTTCGCGTATCGAGTTGATTCTACCGGAGCAAAGATGACTGCATCGTCCGGCTGGGATGGAGGGCTTCTGCGTTACATCGCTTGATGGCTGCACTGCCAACTGACAATGTTGATGCTACTTCAAACTTCGGGGATGTGCACAATTCTGGATCTGTCAGTGACTTGTCAGCGAGAAGAAACACCTCATCCCCTTCGTTCGAACCCAATTGTAACCCAAACTTCCGGAACCGGACGCACGACGCCGGAAATAAAGGCACCAGATAAGTAGACACCTCCGCGTTTGTACATTGAAAGACAATGCAACGGTATCGAAGCACGGAAACCAACAGAGGGGTGCCACGCATGAGATGTACAGCTGGTCGAGAATCAATCCTCACGCAACGATTCGATCTTCAAGACCGATGGATCCAAGAATGTTAAAAGAAGTTATGTCTTCTAATCTGTTGAGCCGCAAGAGAGGGGCTGGATGTAGGGATCCTGACTCCTTTGAATAGTCGGGCGAAACTCGGTGAATGTCAAGCGGTGAAAAGGGCAATCTTTTCCTATCGAGACAACACGACTTCCTTCTCCTGTCGGAGAGCAATCTTTGGCATTGGATAACTTTGACGTATGCGAAGTCGTTGTTTCCAAGACTACCACTGAAATAATCGAAAACTAGATCTTGTAGAGTGACGCTCTTGATCCTAAAGAATAGGGGTAAGTTAAGGTAGGGTGGTGAATGGAGCAAATCACTTAGCGTTTACCTGACGAGTAATCCACCACAGCAATACCATGATTTCAAGAGGCGGTTAATATGAAGCCTCATTCAATCATTAAGGGCGATGTGGAAGTTTTGCACAATTTTGGTTCTCAGGTTTCCAGTAACAAGGGTGGTCTTCGTGATATGACTCGTCAGGTAGGGAGTATGGCTCATTGCTTTATTGTCGCAAGGGGTTCGGAGAAAAGCTCAGCCACTGTGGGAAGAAAAAAAAAGGGTAAAGTCACAACTTCCCGTTTTGGAGAACCTACGCGAGTGCTTGCAGCCATTTCCACGACTTGGTAAATTGAGGCACATATGAAACTATGTCCGGGTCGTTTGGCTGATGTTAGTAAGGAGTATTGTTCCCGTTTCAACCGAATGGCCCGATTCTGATACTGAGACTGGTCGAGAACGCGGCATGGCTTGGTAATAGTCATTTTAGTTGAACGCCAGGTCGTATGACGCGGCGATGACATACGCTGCCACGTATCTCAGCTCTCATGAGCATTCTGGGCGAAAGATAGTGAGCCGCCCGTTTCACAAAGGCGCGGATATCAGGCAGGTCAGCAAGAAGAGACCAATTAGAAGGGAATTGAGCAGAATATGACATAGTCAGGTGTCCAACCATGCTCAATAGTGCAAGTCTGAGACAAATCATGGCCATGCATGAGTTGTCGGGATGTGTGATTCGGATGGTGTTCAATAGGAAGTCGTCGTTGCAAGCAAGATGACGATGGCTACTGGGTCAGCATCCATGTCCACCACGACGGCCCAGACCTTATGGACTAATCATCAGATCATGAAGCGTTGAGAAGGGATGCAAGGGATGCAAGGGATGCAAAGTTTTCACTCGTGCCCGCCCGCCAGCCTGCGTCGTTGGGCACCATTGATCCATCGCTCAGCCGTGTCCACAAGCGGGTGACGAGGTGCATCACGGCGAAGGTGGACTGCGGAGAGAGGAGACTGCAGGCCGAACCATCGATGCACGGTGGTGGAAGATCACCCACAGCCCGGGTCGCTGGCGCTACCAATCCAAGACGGGATGACGGCCTGAGGAAATCGTGACAAGCCCTGGGGCTATCTCTTGCCAAATCGAGGCTGTCGGGCCGCGCGCCTGCGTTGGGCTGAGCACGATGATCTCTCACGAGGAGGGTGGGCTCTCCTCAAGTCAACAACGTGCCGATAGGCAAGACGTTGGGCCCCATTGAAGTTGTGATTTTCTTGCGTGGGCGGTATCCGTCCGGGGCGTGCCACATGCTATGTCGTCTTCGGCCGAGCCGTTGAAGAAACGGCCAATTGATTCCGGTTTTCTCGTCCAAGCCTGAAGAGCGGTGTGATGATTGAGCCTGGGAGCGGCACGCGGGCAGTGTTCACTAGTAGTGTATCGTCGGCAAAACCTTGTTGAATTGGTCTCTGCCGTCCCTCCGCCATGCTTCATCCATCACGACCACTCGTGAGACACCACGACTATCCGTATAAGGAGGTTGAGGACTAGCGCTGATGCTCCCGTTCTCTGCCGCGCGCGGGTGCAGCTGCACGTATCGAAGTACATCCTCCGTACGGAGTACTCCGTGGGCGACAAGGCATGCCGCTGGAGAGTCGTAGCGTCGAAGCCGGGCGCCGCCAACGAACGGCACGAGGAGGATGCGGAGGGAGGGGTCTGTCGGTCAGCGACTCAGCGATCGACTCGTCACAGCCGCTAAAACGCGGGATGCTGAGGCGGGAGGACTCGCCTCCAGGCCGCGTCTTAGCTTCAGCGACCGCAGCAGCAGCTGGACGGCAGCGCCTGAACGCGCCCATTGCGAGCAGAATACGTGTTCATGTGCCGTCTGTGCAATCCTGATCCTGGATGGAGGTGGGAAGGGAGCGGGATAGCTTGAAGGCTAGAGGTAGCGGCGTGCGGGAGGCCAAGTTGGTTCTTTTAGGTGAGGTTGGGACAAGGTTCGGGGGGTGTCTGGGCTAGGAGCTAGGAGAGGTCGTCTTGAGGAAGGAAGCAGTGGGGCCCCGCTGTCAAGATGCGGGCGGCCACTGCACCTTCCCAGCTGCCCTGTTCTCGGACTTGTTGCACCCTCCAGGTCGCCGGGCAGCGCCTGTGTACCCTACTGGCTGGCCGGGTATCCCGCCTGCAGGAGGGGCGGGCGGAGAGACCTGCACCACCCAGGCCAGTACATGTGCTCTGTGCCTCCTTCCTCCCGTGCCCCCTCCCCTCCCACGGGAAGGTGCTTGTCTCCGACAGGTAAGGCCCTGATTTCCCTTCTCTACATCCGGCCTACCTCCATCCAACAACCTCCATCTAGCGTTCAGCTGTGCCTCCGACCTCGACTCAACCCGTCCACTCACGCGCCGCAGACAGACAGCCCTCCAGGACTCGGGCTGCGCGCTGTTAGGGCTCCTCGCTTCTCCTCGCATCGCCCCTGTGGGGTGCTGGTGCTGCCTGGTGTCGTCCCCCAGGTGGGCGGGCGTCTTGGGGGTCTCTGGGGCGCGGAACACACGCCTTGCAAAGGGACGAACGGCTGGCCGCGGGCGCTATTGGCAATGACTGGCATCATCCTTGCTCTGCCGCTGAGCTCGACTGTCGAACCAGGCCGTCGACGAGGGACGCCCCGACATGTGGCAGCGTTAGGAGTCGAGCTGGGCCGTGATGCTCATTCAAGCCCTCCACCAATAGTTGGCCCTGCACTCTGGAGATCCGGGACACGGTACGGCACACCGGATGCGGTCCAGCTGAGCCAGGGTCTCCAGCCTAGAGCGCAAATCCCAAGCCATTGCTGTACGTACCCGGACAGGTGCAGCTATCCGAGCGCGCGCAGGGCATCAGTTCGACCTTTAATGCCAAGCCAAGCCTTGCCAGCCCCAACTGCTGAGGTTGCAGCTACGGCTTGCCGTCCCGTTGGACGTAGCTTATGGTTAAGCACATGCAGTCCACGCCCTCTCATCGAAGCTGCAGTAGCGCCATCGTCGCTTGCACCACAGCTGAGGGCCGGGCGCGACTTCAGCACAATAGTACATGTGCCCAACGCCGCACGCACAGACTGGCATGCGCCCATTGACCTCAACCGAGGCTACCACTGGTTCGCTGCTGCTGCTGAACCCGGCAGGCACTGCACCATGCTCCCCAGGTAATCGGGTCAGGGTCGCAAGCTCGCTGGTCGCAATACGGTGCGAATTTCAGCAAGCCTGGTTCGTGGGCATTGCTGGCAAGATTGCCGGCCACTGACGTGTCGACGGAGGTCGCTCCGCAGCCCTGTCCATGTCCTCCTATTGATTACGGGCACTGGCCGACTCCCCGAGCTGCATCTGCGCCAACGAGCCTTACTGACTCTCCGGTGCGTTCGGCATGCTGGCCTTGCTTTGGGGCGAGGTACCTACAGCGGCATGCTCGGCTTTCCCATATGCGCTTGCATCTAGCTGGGGCCCCAGCGCGGGAGGCCATCATTTGAATTCAACGCAGCCCGCCCATGCGTCAAGCGACAGTATTGACGACAGGGGCCGCGGCATGGGGCCACTTGGGATGAGCAGCGAGCTCGAACACGGGAATGACGAGCGTGATTCAATCGAGGTCCGAAGGCATACATCCAAAGAGACTCCAGCCCCGGCGGGCTGCCCACCAGCGGATCTTCATCATCACCTCCTCCACCGCAACTAACAACCCTGGTCGGCCAGGCGGTTCTCGCAACCAGCACTAAATCACACGCCGTACGCCTTCTAAATCCGGATCGACGTGTGCAAGCCCGCTCCCTGTAATAGCTGGCTGTGAGAACCAGGCTCGTTGTCGACGGACGGGGCTGGTCAACGGGCGGGTAGGGTTGTCAAAGGTGCATCCGATCGCCAATTCAGCCCAGCACCCGCCCGTTATTTGATTCTTTCATCAACCTCCGAGTCCAGTCGATCCGTGTACCTGGATACGGAGTCCTTTAGCAGCGAGGTTCGTGCTTTGGTCTGCCGGTAGGGCGTGGTACTCGTGACTCCCTACATAATCCCTTGTCTCCTCCCTACGACCTCAACGGCCTGGAGTTGACCTTTGCCCTGCCCTGCATTGCTACGTACCGTCTCACCGCAAGCTGCACATCGTCTCCAACGTCGACCGGCCGTTTACTTCACGCCTCGGCGCGACGGTCAATTACCTCATCTCTACTCCTCCCTTTCCTCTCTGACCACCCACACCCCCCTTCCTCCGACTCTCCGGCCTGTATTCTCATAGCTTGCCGTGCCGCTCCACCAGAGGGAATGTACCGGTGTGATTGAGACAGACAGTTGGCCACCACAAATGTGTTTACTGCTGCATGAAGACGCACATACACACACACTCCTAGACTCGCAGAGCGCCGCACCGGGGCTCCGTGTCTCGCCCGCCACCAAATCGGCAAGGCCACATCCGGAGTGAGAGTGTGTGGAGGACTCCTTGTCTCAGTCTTGGTCTCTCTCTCATCAGTCAATGCCATCAACACTCGCTCTCCGCAGGCCCTGCTAGTGCCCGCCAGCCCGCCTTTTACTCCATCTTACATATCCACTGAGCCTTGGTACATACCGATACCTCGCGACTTAGCTGGTGTATTTGGATCTCAGCATCCGCCTCACTCTGAGTCCTCCCGATCGTCTCGACCTCCTGGCACCCCGGAGATCCGACTGGATCTTTTCGTTGTGTATACCCCCCCTAGCCTTCAGTTTCATTACTCTCCTCATCTTCTCGACAACCTCTTCGTCCCCTGTGGCTAAGCTTCCACATCCCCAACATACAAGCTCTTCGTGCCCGTGATAACCGTGAGCATCAAGAGCTGTGGATCCATCCGCATTCCATCATCCAGGCGGTTCCCTGGAATAGTCTACTGGGTCTCCCGCCGCTTGTTCCCTTGACTCAGCCGATCCGGTTATTGAGCAAGGGTAGCCTGGTCATGTAAGCTTTCCTCGATCGACGCATTCAAATCAATCCCAGCTGCCGCTAACCTCCTCGAAGCTCGTCCACAACTCTCTCTTATGAATCTCCCACCTCCCAGGCCAGCCTCTTCGTCCACATAGGTCTTCGTTCTCAGAACCTAACAACCGTCGAAACAGTACCCTATCTCGCAAAAGTTTCGTCTCCGGAGGTAATTGCCATGTCCCGGCCCTCCATGAGCTGGCCTCATGATGGAGGATACGCTCCGCCGGATACAGCCCATCCTTCTCACAGCCAGACGAGCCAACCCATGGGACTTCCTCCCTCAAGTAGCACCGACCCCTCCCCTTATTCTCTCACGCAGTACGAACCACGCTCTTCATATGCCTACCAAGATAACTATGGTTCTTCGTCTACTGCACCAAGCGCATACGCACCTCCGCCGCGAGGGGGCATGACACTCAATCATCCATGGGACGGCAACAACAACACGCCTCAACCTCTGTCGGGCTATGCTCCCCAAACGCCCACAAGTCCGGCACATGTACGCAGTAACAGTTTTAGTCAAAATCCCTCATCTCAAGATCCTCGGTCTACGACATACGGGTACGGCCAACCTCCTAGCAATCTCAACAACCCCTTTGAGTATCCCCTTGGTTACGGGCTTCCTCATCCAACAATGTCCCAACCTCCTCAGATGATGCAACCCGGTATGGATCCTGGGGCTGAGTCCTCGAGAACCATGTATGGCGGTGGGAGGCGATCAGGCGAAGACGCGGCGCAGTACAAACTCCTGATCCGCCAGCAACCCTTTGCAGCCCGATCTTGTGGGTTTGGTGAGCGCGACAGGAGAGTTATCGACCCTCCACCTATTATCGAACTCCTCGTTGAGAGCCCTTATCTCACAAAAGAAGAGATAACGGCACGGCTTCACTATAGCCACTACGTCATGAGTTGTTCGATCTACGACGGCACGGGGGCGTACGATGCGTCGTTCATGCCCGAGGAGTACCGTCATCAGCGAAGATTGATGGGTTCTCTAGTAGGGGCTCCCTTCGTTGGCAAGGACGAGAATGGAAAGGAAGGTTGTTTCTTCTGCTTTCCTGATCTCTCGTGTCGGACCCCAGGGACATATCGTCTCAAGTTCAGCCTCGTTATGATCGACCCTATGCGTGCGAGGGAGGTCAAGCGATTCCCGGCTCTTGTTCAAATTATGACAACCCCTTTTACCGTCTACAACGCCAAAGACTTTCCTGGCATGCAAGCCAGCACGAAGCTGACCAAGAAATTGAAGGAGCAGGGATGCATTATTTCCATTAAGAAAGGGAACGACAAAGCTCGAGGCTCCAGAGCCGTAGAGGAGGACTCCAGCGAAGGGGAAGTCGACGAACCGGATCCCTCTGAGGAAAAACGAAGACGGCGATCGAGCCGACGTTAGCAGAAAGTAAACAGGCAAGTTTACGGCGTTTTTGAGGCAGGATCGAAGGGCATAAGGGATATCTGTGATACGGATAGTACAAGCGGCTCGGTCTTTTCTACGGATGGCTTCTGAAAGGTTTCAACGGATCTCCTTCTCACATCACAAACTGTTATACCCACACACACGCACGATCGCGCCTCTCTATTGGGCCGCGCTTATAATAACATGTATTTTGGACTTGGCTTGCGAGGTTGTCTACCTTACACAACGGGTGTGACCCTGAATCTGTGCGTTGGGATAGCTCAGCTCCTCGGACGACGTGTCCATACCCGCAGCTCACGCAGGGGAATCGGTCTCTACCTTTCACAGCATTGTCACAACGACACTGCCGTATGCAGCTAACTTCGTATCCTTGCATCTTCCCTGAAATTCCCTCTCCTTCTTTCCCCTCACTTCTCGATCGAGAACTTCGATGGGCACTCGAGCATGGTGGAGCACGACATCAAGGAGTCGCGAAGCCCAACTTGAAGGTGGAGAGAAGGCAACTATTGACATCTTAGATTCGATTCCTATGTGGCTCTAGCCCCGTTGACAGCTCTAAGACTTGACTCGGATCGTCGGATTGTATGATCCGTCACCAGTCCTTCGATCAGATCTTAGTACCCGGCGAGAAACTGAGATGAAGCCCCTGTTGAGGCCCAGTTTACCAAAACTCACTTCAGATGGGGTAATTACGTTGTCAATGCTCCGTATCTGAGGAGAGACTCCGTACAAGTCGCCAAGTCATCCCTGGCCTATCAACCTGTCTCAGAGAAACAGGAGCCGTTGTCGAGTCACATCACTTTTAGGGGCAACGGTCATGAGGGGGGCGTGTCTGCTGAGACACCGGTGCACCTCTCACCTCGTGATTGGTAACAAGGGTGAGAAGCTTCACACATCGCCAATCATCTAAGACATGGCTGTAGCCGGTGTGAAGATGGGCGGCGGGACATCTCCGCCGACGGCGACAAGTCTAGGCGCATGTTTCAGAGCAAAGCACGCATTGCTCCATACAATCTGCGAGAAAAAGATGATAGGCCGCCTTACGATTTCAACATTGCTGCCCTCTTGGATGTGGTTACCACTCAAAAGGACGTTTGCACCGGACAGATCAGGGGTATCGGAGCCGAGCCCTATCAGGTAAGGATGGGAGAAAGCTTAATCCATCCTAACAGCCTCGTGCCATGCCGATGAGGAGTTTCGCTCTCTGGCTGAGCTCAGGAAGAATCATTTTGACAGCATTGCCTATCCTCCATCCTTGCGGCATTATGCTTGCATCCCCTCAGAAAGAGCTTGTTGATCCAACAGACAACAGCCCCCTCGCAGGCGTCTGCATACGTACGGCCTAGACAGTCAAGCCTAACCGGCAGGCTAAGGTTCAATGTTTCAGAGAAGTCATGTACCAAGTACGTGGACCTCAATCAAGCGCTCTCCACTCGTGAGGCAGATTCGGACATGTCACATTCAAGATTCAAGCCAACACCATCCAACTCTCGAATGAGTTAGCACTGTCACACGGCAATGGTTGAAGCCTCTGAAGGCGCTTGATGAGGGTCACGCTCCAATTGCAATGCTTTATTGGTACTGTTCCATCAGCAGGGGTTGTAACCCAAAGTCAGATCATTTCGAAATATTGTGCCCAACGGCCATTAGACGTGGAGTTTGGCAAGTTGGCTCTGCCACCCGGTCTTTCCACCTCCTCTCTTCACGGCCTGTATGTTGAATACGCTGAGCAATTGGCCCGGGACTCCAACTGAGACCAGGGAGGGGGGGAGACAAAGAGGCGCCATCTCTCGCTGATCTGGTCGGCACATAGCTCGCGGTCAAACAGAGAGAAGAGAGTGGGACAATGTTTCACTCAGATCTCCCCAGAAGAGACCCGCTGTCGCGAGAGAACATGGCAATTTCCATGTCACTGGCGTGGCTGCAACTCTTTCTCCGAAAACCGCATTTCTGCACCATCCCTATGACGATTCCGCCCTTACTGCATTCCAGCAATGCACGCCCCCATGCTCGCCAACCCTCCTTTGCCGCCGGCACCACCAAGCTTTCGTTTGGTGGCCGGCATCCCAGGCTAGGCTAACGGTGGTGCCAATTCATGGAGCCACATTTCGCGTGCTCGCTCCGAACCAGGCTTGAAGTTGCCCCGAGGAGACAATTGAGAGTTTCCTGTGGTGGCTTGCGAATTGTGACAAAGAGTTCCGATATGACTTGTCAGTTGGCTAGTTACTCCTAGTTCGACTGCGGCGAGACCCCTGTCTTGGAGCTGTGAAGAACAGCGCCGGAGACGCTTCCGGCGATCATCATCGTCAAGACAGCCATCGCGTCGAAGCCTGCGACTGCGACGCTCGACAAAGATCCTTGACGACAGATGAAGGAACTTCGGGAAACCGACTTCGGCAGGTGGTAAAAACTCAAATCTCCCGCCCATTCAGCTCGTCCAGGGCCCTCGGATTGACGGTCTGGATGTCGCTTGCGGGTGGCGCGTGTGTTCAGCTCCCCACACGGGTAGCCACGTCGCGGATCTAGTCACGAAGTCGAGGGTTCATTAATGTCTATCTGCAAGGGGGGTCCCGTGCTGGCCTGATCAAGTTCAATTAACGAGTTGATTTCGTATCTCGGAGAAGTCTAAGAAGACAACATCGAGGTGGAAGTCACGTCAAGTGAGAGCTCGACTATTCTTCTTCGTTTCTACTTGTGTCTGGCCGGGCCCGGACGAAGCGCAAGCGGCAACCCGAGCCCGCCAGTCGAGAATCGCGCAGACGGATTCAGGGGTTACGCAGCCACACACGCGGGATGTCGTCTCCGCACCTCATGACGACAAGTTTACTCAATGGACTTGCTTTCCGCTGCTCAAAGCCCAGGGTTAGCACAGCGCCACTCGAAAAGCCTGAGGGTTGTCTCAATCCAATATTGGCAATGTTCGTTGGCAACCAGGAAAAACGAGTCAAAAGGGTTCAGCCCAAAGGCTTTTCCCTCGTCTGGGTTCAAACCATTCACAGTTTAATCTCAGAGGGAGCCATGGTTTGTTGATGCTGTTATTTACATCGTTTCAGCGCGATTAACCCTCCTATACCGATATTCCAGTTCCAGATGGGCACTTGCGCTTGGTCTCGGCCATATGGGAATGCTCTTTCGACACAACCAACGCAACGGGGCCGCGACCTTAACAAAAGATCAGACATGGTTGACTCCAATACCAGCTCCTGCTGAATAATTCCGTTTGCTAAGACCGGGAAGAACACAGGCACAAAGGAATGCGGAATCAGGAGCAAGGAAGTACGAGAAGCCCCGCTGCCCAGCTCCAGATACCCCCGAGAAGGATTGAGATTTGCAAACTGCCGGCACCTCAGGAGGGAAGTACCAATTGAGAGTATTTGCAACAGCGAATAGCGTCGCTTAACCCAATATTCTCGCCAGCTGCGGCTGTCTCTGGCATGCAGCAAGACGCCCGCAAGGCGCCACCGGCTGTGACTGACACAGTACATATGTACAAGGGCAGATGACCATACGTGTAGCGGCCTGCCATGCACCTCAGTCTTGCTCAAGGTTACGTCCGTATGCACTTACATTCACAGAAGGATTAGTCTGACCAACATCACATTGGGATGAAGCTTGCCGATTGGCTTACCACACAACTCGTCGCTGCATGTTTCGTCAGAATCCTTAGACTCATCGATATGCAGGTAGCCCGGAGGGATTACCAGCCTTAATGTCTCAGCTACCAGGGGTGTGAAATGACAAATTCTGCGCTCCTGGCTGACTACCTCTGCACCCCGATTCGCGGGAAAGAGTCTGCATGAGTAGCTTGGAAAAAGAAAGCACTCGTGATGATGGCGCGCATTATCTTGACTTTGCCACTGAGGCGTTGTCGAAAGGTTTGTACCCCGAGACCCTGGTCACCGCCAACGCAACGGTGGCTTACCTTGACGAGAGACCATGTTGGAAATCAATCACGAGGACGTGCTGCCGGGACGACAGGCCAATTGAGAGGCTGCGACTTGCAGAACATGGCGTTTATCCCGTGCAGTCGACTCGCCCCAACAAACGCCACGGACCACTCCCTGGGTAAAGGGGGTGCGGAGCGGTTTTCTGAGTTATCATTTTGCAGTTGGCTCAGCTGAAAGGACCACTCTACGAATTATCTGCTCTCAGTCCCAATAGAATCATGCAGGGAGGGATGAGCGCTGGCCAACGGAGAGCCTCTCCGACCAACACATCCGTCCCCATAGTGACTCCGTCTGTACACACATTCTCAGATCTTGACCAGCTCGACGTGCATCGATTAAGGGTTACATTGCATTCAGCTGGACTCTCGGGCTATTTTAAAGCGCTCATGACGTGTCCTGCAATGCAGGTTACTTGCTTTTTCCCACCTTGATCGGCTGGTCTCGTCCACTGGTCTTGACCCAAGATCACTGTTCGGCCAAGGCAGTAAGCGAGCAGGGATTGAGGATACAGACAACTCTCTGAAGCTGCGGCTATCGCGTGGGATACTTTCTGCTGTCTGTGACTTTCCGTGGGTAGTTTTGAGCTATCAAACAGGCCAACGAATAGACAGCTCTAACGTAAGCTGGGGAGCAAGGTGGCTGCGTAGCCAGTGTTGAACGTCTCGCTATGTACCTTAAGCAAGTACCAAACTCGTCCAGGGACTATCCAGCTTGAATATCTTGTGAAATGTCTCCGAAGAGCATGGGATGACGCCGGATAAGTGCTAGATTCCACGCTTCTCCTAAGGCCCGATGATGTCCCATGCCAGAATCACCCAGGAAGGCTTCCTCGATGGCTATTTTTCCATCATTCTTGTAGCTTTCACTGCAAGTAACTCTAATTCCCTCCCTCTTTTAACGGCACCGTTGCTTTCCAAAAGCGTGGTCAGCCAGTATGGAGGCAAATCGGGTGCCTTCCTTTGTCCACTTCGCCAGCTTGATGTCCCTGTCGAGATGAAGAGGAAGAATCATCTTTTCATTTCAGCTTGGTAGATATGCCAACACCGAATCTCGGGCGATACTTGCCCGTACCTTGCTGCTGTATTGTTCATGTATATATTTCTCAGCTCAGACTCCCTCAAGGAATTTATCTACCTGCCTACCTTACTTACGGCAAATGGCGTAACTTAGGTATTGGTGAGTCCGACTTCGAATTACCAAAATGGGTGCTCTGTTGAGACGAAGAAGCCTAGGCTGTTTCCAAGCCATCTAACTTCAAGCTCGTATCATTTTTGTCATTACAAAGCCAGCGGTGTTCAGTTTTCTTGAACTCCATTACGTCCGTCTTGCTGTTTGCCGTTCTTTCTTGTTCGGGCTAACGAAAATACATTCTGTGCATGCTCATAATAATAAAAGGAGGACATATACGCTGATAGCCGGGGCCCTTTTAAAACTTGACAGAGGTTGGTCGGTATATAAGGTTTTTTTTTTATGTAGAGAAGGGAACGAGGACCGGGGAATCATTACTCAAGGGGTTGCGAACGCATTTTCCTCCGGCAATCCAATAGAATGGTCAATCAAATGCACAATTTCAAGCACCAAGAATAGCAAAGAGAAGACACATAGTGATAAAGAAACTCAACGGGTAGATATAAGCAAGTAGGCACTTGCTCTGCTTAAGACATGTGCGGCCTCAGTAATCCTACGACTAACGGCTCTAAGAACACGTACGTTCTCATGCTGGTAAGTCTGATCCGGACTCATCATAGACCACAAGGCCCCATGGTAGTTCACAGGGAAAAAGGGAGTGGTAGGAACTTTATAAGCACAGGGAGCCGAGGACCATCCGGGTAAGACTTTATCTTATGCGATGGTTCATCCGCTTCAACAATTCAAGTTTTATCGCTGTGAGTCACGCTTCATGCTTTCGCTCAAAAATTCATAATTGAAGATAAAAGTATGTGGCTTTTGGAAAATTGTACAAGTAAAGAATTGGAATATCCAGCCCAGTCATATGCTCACTCCACCCCAGGAGTAATGACACGCTAGAAAAGTTCGTCAAACCCGATCAATCACGTCAAGCTCAGGCTCATCGATGGAGGCTTCCCTGACGACGGGCATGGCCGTGAAGATGCCGTCCCATGTCCTCTCGCTTGGCAGCAGCGCGGCGAGAACCGGTAGCTGCAGTCGGCTCAGGAGCAGATTGAGTCACAGTCACAGTCTCCCAGACTGTATGAATCTTTCGCTTACACGTAGACTTAGCCTTGGATGTGGGAGAGCTTCCCGCCAGGGTGGCCACAGTCTTGCTCGGCTTGGAGCTGCCTTGTGCTGAGGTCGTTGAAATGGCCTCTGCGGCTTCTGACTCGGTGGCAGGGTTAGGGTAGGCTGCAGGCCCAGTTGAAGTTGCAACAGCGGCGGCAGTCTCACCAGTCGACTGCTCTACCGACGTCGTCTTAGGCTTGGAAGCTTTGCTTGTAGCATCACTGCCAGAGGTTTTGCTGGCAGCCGCCGGAGAAGATGAGGAGACAGCAGCAGCCTTTGAGGAAACAGTAGGAGCTGCAGAGCTTGAGGAAATGCTGCCTTTGCCTCCCGAACCGGAACCTGAACCTGAACCAGAGCTGCTACCATCAACACCGTACTGCCATCCCTGCAGAGGGTTGTTTCCGGGCAAAGAAGTCAAGACGCCATCGACCTGCTCGTCAATGAGGGATGGAATAGTGCAGTCATCCGTGTTGAGGCCATAAAACAGACCAGGGCAAGTATCCATACCCGAGTCTCCCGCGTTGCAGGTGTCGATGATGTGCTGCAGGAGGTCTTCGTCCCAACCAGCCATGAAGTCGCCGTGCGAGCTGTACCCGGTAGCATCGCCGTCGGAGAGCACAAAAGGCTGAGTGCCCTGGCCCTGGGTCCAACGGTCGACAAACAGGGGAGTGTTCCAGTAGACCTCGAAGAAGATGTGCGGAACGTGGATCCAGCCGTCGGGGCAATCTTGGTAACCTTCATTGTCAGAGGGAAACACCATGTTCTCCTCGTAGTTTGTGAGCCCGGCCTTTGGGTTGTAGCACGAGGGGAAGTGGATGTCAGCGCGGAGAGGTGAAGCGTATCCGTCGCAGTTCATGTCTGGGAAGCCAACACCTTCGCCTAGGACGATTGGGTCGCCAATACCAGCCATAGAGCCATCCGAGTCAGCAGGCCAAGAGGGCGGGTCGTAGTCGTTGTTGAGGCGTGGGCAAGTGTATCTAGCAGGGTTGATAGGACCCTGTGAGGGATCGAGGTTGGCCGAGACACCGGCGGCGGGAAGAACACGAGTGGTAGCGTTGCCGCTGACCATGGACAACCCAACAGGGAAAGCCTTGATATCATCGTGAGTTGGTTCGAAGCTTTGATTAAGTCAGCGGCAGGCCTCAGCGAGAGGGGGAGGCAAGGCTCACAAGTAGTAGACGTTGACGTAGAAGATCTCAACGGGTTCAAAGGTGTTGTTCGTGGTGTCGTGGAAGTAGAGTGAAGGAAACCAGTAATTGCTGTAATCGCCCTTGACCATGGCATTGCTGCAGTTGGACTTGAGGAGTTCCTCGCCGGTGGAAGTTAGGCTGAAGGCGCTGCCGCCCATAACAGTGTGAACGTGGGCCGAGGGTTCGCCTGGGAAGACGATGGGGTCCATGCGGCCCTTTGTGAGTCCTTGGTTGGTAAATCGCAGCACGGCAAAGGTCCTCTCGTCCTTGGCAGCAGCTGCGGCGGTAATGAGAGCCGCCATGGCGGTAGTGAGACTCAGCTTCATGGTGTCGGTCGAACGTCAAGTGGGAGGGAGAATGTAAAGTGATAAAGAATCAAAGGGTCTCTAGGACGCGGAATGAAATCGGGATAAAAGTCGTGACTTTGCACGAGAGAAGCGATGGTGATACCGGAGCACCTGAGAAAAGGAATGGACTTGACAACCACAATCAAAAGGGAGAGAAGTTGTGGTGTTGAATGAGAGAATATGGAAGAAAGAAACAAAAAGAGAGGACGTGCTCAGCAGCTTCTTCGCAAGGTGAGAAATGAATGAATGAAGTGAGGAGGAAAAGAACAAGACTGGGAATGGAGGAGGTTGAAGAAGAAAAAGAAGAAGAAGAGGCCTGCGAGAGGGGTTGCTGAAAGCTGAGGCAGAACCAGGGGCATCGTGGATTGTCCAAGCGGTACTGCCATTATTCAGCCCACCTCACCTTGCCTTAGACCCTGCGCGCGGCTAGGGTTGTTGACGGGCGTTCTAGTAGGGATATCGCTGCAGTCTTGGAACAGCCAAGGAGGACAACTCAAAGACGGCCCATACATGCTATTCGTCGAGTTTCCAAATCGAGGCCAACTATGATTCAAAGCGGATCGTCGCGTTGCACGGAGAGACAATCGAGGATGTGTGAATCACCTCCTGTATGCAGGCATCCGACGGGAGTGTTCCGTTCTGTTTTGTTCTACATCCACCACGACAAACAATCGTGGAATGAGGCATCTCTCGTTGCACCACCGCTGTGTCTCACCTGGTCCAGACGGGAAACCAGGAGGATCTGCTTGCATGCGTAGATCATGAAGGAGGGTGAAATGGGCCGAAAGAAACAGGGGGTTGTTGGGCGTCTAGCCATGCTTGCTGACTGCGTTTATCTAGCTTAATCCAGACCTTATTTTCTGAGCCAAACAAATTGCTGGAAAGGGGAGTGAAATGAGTTGAGTTGGAACTTGCTCAGTAACTTAGAAACTATGAGTTATTCTCTCTCAACTCCTCAAGTCGTAAGCCTTCTTGCCTCTGAAAGGCCCTTGAATCGGGGCTCATTCTGTCTGTCAATCTCCCGCCCCTTCACCGCGCTCATCCACAAACAGATCTCGGCTGGCCCGGGTGTTTCAAGCCAGCGTTTCCCGCCAACGCTTTTCATCCCAAGTGCTCATTGGACGCTCTACGACGGTGGTTTCGCTGTCAGGGCGGGATCAGCTCACCCACAAGGCCGTTAGCCAGGGGGCCACGGCGCCTCGCCCAGCGCGCAGGGCCCGCCTGAAACGCGCTACCGAGAGATCGGTTCCATCTTGATGGGTGCAAGACTTCAGGGTTTGGTGGTTGTCAACTTGATTCAACGGTCGGAAGACTTCCTCGAAGACCCTCTTCGGCACTGAGGAACATTCCGAGAGCCGACTGCAATCCTGGTCTGACTTTATAAGCTGGGTCTCTCAGTGTGATCTCCCTCTTTGCTCTGAAACTGCCCGTCGGGTTGGGTTCCGGTCGTAATATAACCCAGGGGATGTTATCTGAGACTTTTCGACTTTGCCCAATCAGCTCATTCGCCCTTACAGAAATCTCTTTCGCTGGAAGCTTCAGCATCTGCAAGTATTGGTGAGTTAATTGGTGAGAATCTCCTAGTACAGCGTCAGACTCCAGACTTGATCACTAAGCTAGATAACAGTCTCATAGAGCTGGTCTCGAAAAGGGCAACCCAGAGCCCAGGGCCACGGTATCTGTTTTCATCGGTCTGAGGGAATGTGTGTTTTTTTCTTCTTCTTCTGTTTGAATCTCTCCAGTTGTCCGTCTATTTATACCCTCCACAATGCTTGCGCTTAACCATCTACGAGTGAAATGTAGCCGGTTGTGATTATCCGACCCTATGATTTACCCTCAACTAGTTCCCTCAAGAACTTCTCTATAGAAAAATATTTCCAAACCGGAATCCCATTTTCACGGAAAATCCAAGCATTTTTTACTTAGCTTTAGACACCCTTCAACTTCCCGTAGACGATGTAAGTGCATTTTGAACTGCAGGGTAGGCCAGGTTCGTGGATTTCCATGACGGCTGAACTGCGGATAACGGTGTAACCTGCGACTTCTGCTTCAAGATGGATTTTACGACTACTTGCCTACGATACAATTGACACTTGATCCTCTGTCCTCTCCAACGCCTCATCCCCGCAGACTGCAATGAGTCTCTATCATGAGGCGGCAGAGCTGCTGTCGACGACTGGATCCGAGGGAGGAAGTCTTAAGGCTCGTGTCTTCCGGAAGAAGGGCCTCAAGTCGTCGCCCAACCAAGTTTATGCGCTTGCATTGGAGACTTGCAAATGGAGTCCAGTGCTTAAGGAGGTTATTGAAAACTCAGAGCTTCTGAAGCATGAGCGCAAGGTGAATGTCTCCAAACAAATATTACATACGAAAATTCTAACAAAGTGGCCAGCTCACACCAATACTCTCTCTATTGCTGGTGCATGATCTGCTCTTGGCCAAAAGAGGAATTTCACTTCCCCAGAGTCACGGGTTGAGAGCATCCATAGAGCGTCACAAGGGCCGGCTTACCTCTGAGCTAACAAGGGCTCGACTGCGCAGGAAAGCAGCCACTGTTGACGCCCTGAAGGAGCAGATTGAACGGGAATCCGCTGGCGAGGAAGCCAACATCCCGCGCTGGGTACGAATCAACGCCGTTAAGAGTACCCTTGAGGACCAGTTGGAAACAACCTTTGCAAAATTCTCAAGGGCCAACTCAGTACAGGACGTCGTCTCCAAAGGAGCAGGGAGACTCATCTACATTGATCCGCATGTGCCCAACCTCGTCGCCATTACGCCTGGAATAGACCTGACAAAGACTGATGCATACACCTCGGGCAAGATCATTCTACAGGACAAGGCGTCTTGCTTCCCTGCTTACCTCCTCGACCCACGATCAGAAGATGGCGATGTGATCGATGCGTGTGCTGCGCCAGGAAATAAGACGACTCACCTGGCGGCCATCCTGCAAGCCCATCAGCCCGAATTCGAGACTGCGCCTCAAACCATCTATGCATTTGAAAAGGACTCCCGGAGAGCACAGACCTTGGAGAAGATGGTCACCACGGCGGGATCTAAGAAGGTGACCCGGATCGGCTTCGGTCAGGACTTTTTGCAAGTGGATCCGTTAGACGACAAGTTCAAGTCTGTCGGAGCCTTGTTGCTGGATCCCAGTTGCTCTGGCAGCGGTATCGTCGGCCGAGATTCGATACCCGAGCTCTGCCTGCCTGAGATACCCGGAAGTACAGCCAAGACGGCCGCAGCGGGCAAGACGAACAAGCGCAAGCGGAAGCTTGAGGATGTCGACACGAAGTCGTCGAATGTTATCAGGGATGACGACGGCAATGAGACGGTCATGAGATCGGAGAAGGATCTTGAGGCCCGATTGGAAGCCCTGTCATCCTTCCAACTGACGCTACTGCTGCACGCCTTGCGATTCCCGTCGGCCAAGAAGATAACGTACTCGACGTGCTCGATTCACATGCAAGAGAACGAGCGAGTCGTCATGAGGGCTCTCCAATCAGACGTCGCCAAAGAGCGAAACTGGCGAATTCTCCCGAGAAGCCACCAGGTCTCAGGAATGAGAGAGTGGCCCGTTCGAGGCGTTGCCGAGGCATGTGGGGGCGATACGGAAGTCGCCGACGCCTGTATCCGCTCCTACAAAGACGACGGCCAGGGCGTGATGGGATTTTTCGTTGCTGGCTTTGTAAGGGATGCTCCCGGTGTTGGTGATGAAGGCCCATATTTACGAGATGAGGACGGCAAGATTGTACGGGATGTGCTGGGGATGCCTGTCCTGCGGTCTACGGGAGCCCCTGTGCCTATGAACGCTCGCGATGAGGATGATGCTGGACGCTTTCACGAAGACGATGAAGAGGAGGAGGAGGATGAGGAGGCTGATAGCGACGAAGAAGTCACCGACGATACGGGCAACGAAAGCGACCCTGGATCGGCGGACCGGGACGTGGGGGTTGCAGCCGTGGACGAGGATGAAGATGAATGGCAGGGTCTGGGAGATTAGGCCGCCCGCCATACCGGCGTCGGTCCAAGAGCAGGACCTCAAAAGCAGCTAAGAGGATCAGGCTCAAGCAAGGATTTAGTCACCCAAATGAGAAGTAGACGCACGTGTCCGGGACGGTACGTCTTGCGGCGGCGAGCTAAGGCATGCGGCTCTGAGTGTAGGAGTTTATGAGAACGTGCAGGGGTCGAGGCGAAAATCAGTCATCCGTCACCTGGTGTGATGCTTGATCTCAGCTCATTATATTACCGTTGCTGCCGGGGGCACCACCACCATTGATCAGCAAGACATGTTTGTCAGGTCGGTGGCAGATGGCGGCCGAATCCCGGGTCACATCTTCTCACAACCCCAGGACTGGGACGGGATTGACAGCAAGAAGAACAGGGTTTCCGGGACGCATCAAGACGCCGAGTTTCACCTCTCATTGGAACGAGATGAATCATGTGGGCATCCATGTGCGGGAGCGTCATCATCAAGATGTTTCGATGGGGAACCGGACGATAAGATTCTGGGTCTTGCAGGGATGGATCACGGACGAAAGACAAAGTTATGCAAATTCGGCTCCGACTTCACGGACCAGACACGCGGAATGTTTGCTAGTGGCGCCGTCTAACGCCCTGGCTAGCGGCCGCCCATCGGGGGCTGAATGGCTTGGTGGTTTGATACCCACTTCGTAGCGAAAAGGCGACGACGAGCAAACACCGACGGACTTTGGCTAGACGAAGAGTGCTTTCACGGTTATACGACTCGAATTGCTTGGGAGGAGGGCTGTACAGCCCGCTGTGGCCATGAGCGAGGCGAACATAGTCAGACAGCTCGATGACGAAACTTGAGAAGAAATCCTCGGTCTGGGTTGTCCCGATGTTGCATCGTATGTCAGCTTCACAGGTTGAAAGTCCGCGGGTCGGGCTTTTTACACCAGAGCAACGGATTGCGAGTAGCACCGTGGCTCCGATCTGGCAGCTACCGGATCTCTTAGCCCTGCCACTAGAACTCTGCAAGGGTCCTATCGAACGTCATGGCAGATTGCATAACTGCCCACCCGCCGGGGACGATGCCCGATTGTGCTGATTTTGCTCGGACTCGGACAGACTTATGGGTATTATCGATGCTGAACCGGTGGGACTGCTGAATTGCTTCGACGGGGCATTCGAGAAACGGGCTCGCTGCTTGGCTCGACCGCAAAGACTGGAGACAGGGAGAGCCCAAGGCTCCGTCCCTATATATTGACGATGATCTCCTGGTCTCTGCTGGAGTTTGGCTCCCTTGCTGTTTTGCTCTGCATCTCGGAACACGGACGAATGTCTACCTAGGGATCTCATCTCGACTGTGACTGCAACCCGACATCTGCAGCAAGTGTCAACCCCGTGATCAACCAGCATGGCGACAACCTCCTCCTCCTCGTCGGTGACAGCCAACGAGGCTGACGTCGAAGCCGTGCAGCCACACGTCAAGGCGTCACATTTCAGCCTCGTCTTCGATCAGGCCGGCCTCTCACCAGCTGTATTCGAGCACAAGTACCCCGGAGAGGGCACTAGAGAGAACCCCTTTGTTGTCGACTTTCTGCCAGAGGACCCTCGAAACCCGATGACCTTTACGCGAACGAAGAAATGGACCATTACCATCCTGCAGGCAGTCACGACACTGGCTATTGCGTTTGTTTCAACGGCATACTCTGGTGGTCTCACTCAGATCTTGATAGACTTCAAAGTCTCAACGGAAGTCGTCATCCTCGGCATGTCACTGTTCGTCTTGGGCTTTGCCATCGGTCCTCTGTTATGGGCTCCTCTGAGCGAGTTGTATGGACGACAAATTATCCTCTTCGTCACATCACTCTTTGTCACGGCTTTTAATGGCGGAGCAGCTGGTTCGCCTAACATGGCTGCTCTTATTGTATTTCGGTTCCTGGCTGGCGCGTTTGGCTCATCGCCTCTGACGAACGCTGGTGGTGTTATCGCTGATATGTTTACCGCCAAGGAACGTGGGCTGGCTACTGGGCTTTTTGCTACCGCTCCCTTTTTGGGACCGAGTATTGGTGAGTTTATAAATGTCTTTTTCTTCTCGTATCACTTGAGTTGCGAGCTGACTGTTACACTGCAAAGGCCCCATTGTCGGCGGCTTCCTGGGTGAGAGTGAGGGTTGGCGCTGGGTCGAAGGCCTAATGGCCATCTTCACTGGCGTCCTCTGGATTATCAACTCGTTCATTATTCCCGAGACGTACGCGCCCGTCCTGCTTAGACGCCGGGCCGAGGCCTTGTCCAAGAAGACTGGCAAAGTCTACATGTCGAAGTCCGACGTGGGAAAGCCCCATATGACCATCGGGTCCCAGTTCAAAGTGGCCCTATCGCGACCCTGGATTCTGCTGTTCAAGGAGCCCATCGTGCTCTTGACATCCATTTATATGGCTATCATCTACGGTACTCTCTATATGTTCTTCGCGGCCTTCCCAATCGTCTTCCAGCAGGGTCGTGGATGGAGCGCGGGTATTGGAGGCCTGGCTTTCGTTGGCGTCGCGGTCGGCATGATGCTTGCTGTGACTGGTACCATCTTCGATAACAAGCGGTATATCAGGGTTGTCAAGGCTGGCGGCGGTGTGGCTCCGCCAGAGGCCAGACTGCCGCCGTCCATCTTGGGCTCGATCTTGCTGCCCATCGGCCTGTTCTGGTTCGCTTGGACATGCGACAAAAACGTTCACTGGATCGTGCCAATCATCGCCTCGTCATTTTTCGGAGCTGGCCTGGTACTTGTGTTCCTGTCGCTGCTGAACTATCTTGTGGACTCTTGTGAGTGTTCCAGCCCCCCACACCGAAAACACCATGGGCTAACATCGCGACAGACGTTATATTTGCCGCCTCAGTGCTTGCTGCGAACGCAGTATTGAGATCAATCCTAGGCGCGGTGTTTCCTCTGTTCACTACTCAGATGTTTTCAAATCTAGGCAATCATTGGGCGAGCTCAGTTCCGGCGTTTCTCGCGCTGGCCTGCGTGCCGTTCCCGTTCCTCTTCTACAAGTACGGAGAGAGGATCCGGATGCGGTGCGAGTTTGCCTCCGAGGCCGCGGCTGTACTGGAACGGATGCGCACCAAACATGAGGTGATTACTGAGGACCAAGCCCTGGCCGAGGCCGTCGTGGCCCAGCGGGAGCGGAGACAGAGCAATGCCACGCGGCAGAGCACCAAAGAGCATTAGATGGTGTGAGGGTGTCTCAGGGTGCGGAACGAGACCGCGCGCACTCATGGATACGACACTCATAATTTCTTCTCCCTTATTTCATTTAATTGCGCAGAAACAACAAACCGGATTTTCTCAAAATTGGAGCGGGCGTTTGGGGGTACTTAAATATACGGAGACGCAGCACAGGGATATGAACTGCAGGATTAGATTAGATGATAGACACTGGTTGATAGACAGAAGATCCTCAAGGGTCTGCCTTGCACAAGCAGACAGGGCTGGAGGAAGAGGGCATCTGGCGTCATGAGGCGCGCGGATCAGAGCAGCAGAGCAGCAGATCGGAGGGTCATCGGCCGACAGGACATGTCTCACGTCAGCGTCGGCCGAGATCAAACTGGGAACTGGTAAAAAAATTGAAGGGTCGAGCATATCATTCCTACGCGAGTACTTTGGTGACTTTGAGACCGCGAGAGCGAACCAACACGCGAGCCAGGGCAAGACAACAAACCCGCATACACGTGGCTTCTGATTGACTGACTGGCGGCACTCGCCTCTTCGCAGTGTCCGAAGACTAACGATTTGCGCCTTCGTAACGAGAATCCGAAACAATAAAAGGGCAAGCGGAAGTGCGGCCACAGAATATTGACCCGCCGGGCTTGCAGTGGCTTGCAGTAGACTGAGCAGAGTTCGCGATTGCGGCGGCTCAGCTACGGTCTAGACGGGACTATTCAGGGTCTATAATCGCCTTCGAGGTCTCGCCTGGGCAGCCTGATAGTTTTGGTGGCTTGTTGGCGTCGGGACGACAACGCTAACTGGGGCTTGACAGGGGTCAGGGGCTTCGCAAGCCAAGCTTTGATAGGGCTGGGGCTTGCTGGAGAGGCGCGGGAGATCTGTTCCGGGATGTTTATGGCGCTGTTATACCCGTTCGGTGGCTTGGACGGCTCTAACGTCGTTAACGACGACGTTGCGCAGCTGGGCTGGCAAGGCTGATTGGGCCTCTGAGAGGGATGCAGACTCCCCCAAAGAGGACATTCGTCCGAGGGCTGAGGCTCAAGTCTGGCCCGCGGAACCGGGCACTTGGGAGGGGATGGATTCAAGACAACACCACGGACGAAGACGGTGGCACTTGCATTGCACGGACTGGCTGGACCAACGGCGCTCCCCTCCAGCCCTGTGAAGCCATTCCCAGTTGAGAAGGGCTCGGGTTTGGGCCTCAGCGTCTCGCTGGTCTCTCCACACACCCTGGGCCACCTTGAACACCGACATTGGGGGACTTCGGGGGCCAGACACGACACTATCAGTTGAGTGTCAGACGTGTGTGCGTGATGGAGGAATCCTACTGGGGGTTGGGGATGGGGGCGTGGTGGAGCGAGACAGCGAAGGCAAGCGACGGTGTCGTCGAGTTTGCAGCTGAAGTGAGAGTCGGTCGACCCGGCAGTTACAACGCTGCCCAAGGACTGACGGTCTTATCGTGATGAGGGCCTGGTCTGGCTTCAACAAGGGCGTTGATCTGGAGGCGCAGGAACTTGGAGTCAGACGGAGCAGTAAGGTAAGAATATGAATCTGAAGTTGATTGATGGTTATACATAGGTCTTGCTGAATATTGCTGAAGCTGGTATCAAGATGCGAGCGATCTACACGAGAGGATTGACTCCAGCATCGAAGATGCTGCCAAATCTAGGTGAATATCCAACACCACACCGAGAGAGCAGTAACGATATGAAAGTACGTATAATAATAGAGCAGAGAATGCTCCGCGCGGCGGGCAGGATCAAAATGGCTAGACAGATCTGGAGATATGGAGATGGGTGTCTGGCTCGGCGCGCCCGAAGCCATGTTGGTTGACAGAGCCTCGCGCCGCTGACCCTACCCCTACCGCTACGCTTCTAGTGTCTGATACTATTGTCGCTACAGCTGGCATTCGACTGCTGCTGCTAACCCTGGACGATGCTTTGAATGCCGTGCCCGTTCCGAGCGTCAGGCTCGAGAATTCATATATGAAGTGCGAGGGATCGGCACTGATTTACACGCATTCATCGAAACCAGCAGCAGCCTCACTTTGCAACCCACTGTCAGCGAACAGGCGTCATCGTGCGTCAAACGCGCTTCTTTCTTGATCCATTCTGTTTGATCTTTTTTCTTCTTCTTTTCTTGTACCCTTGATTCCTAAAGGATCTTTGGATCTTTGGGCGCTTGGTGAAGCATAAATCCCACCACTCCGCCTGTACTTCACTTCACTCTCTACAAGTCATCAGTCACAATGCCGCAAAATTCCTTTTTGCAGGTCGAGAGAGACATCTTTGATATGTTCTCTGACCAAGGTTCGTCGATCATCAAGTATGGCAAGGAGTCTTCGAGTGGTATTGTGAAAGTATCGGAGGAGCCGTATGCCAGTGACCGGTCTATCGAGGTCAAGGTGTTTGACGATGCGCCAAAGCGAGGATGGCGATTCTACGGAGCGTTTGGCACTTTGTGTCTTGTGACGTTCATCATTGCTCTTGATTCTACCATTATCTGTGTTGCTCTGCCGGTAAGCCATCTACTAACAACTTGCCTTGAACTTCGACTGATGAATATCATGTTAGACCATCGCCGAGAACATCAATGCCACTGCCATCCAAGCCTTCTGGTGCGGCACCAGCTTCCTACTCGCCTCGACCGTCGTCCAGCCCCCCGTCGCCTCGCTCTCACATATCTTCGGCCGCCAACCAGCGCTACTGGCCTCGCTGACCATCTTCACGATCGGCAGCATCGTCGCCGCCGTGGCTAAGAATATTGCAACACTACTCACCGGCCGTACGCTACAGGGTTTCGGCTCTGGTGGCATCCTGGCGCTCACATATGTCATCGCGACGGACCTCGTCAGCTTGCGTGAACGCGGCAAGTGGTTTGGCCTCATCTCGCTCAACTGGGCCATCGGCAGTGTGCTTGGCCCTCTCGTTGGCGGTGCTATTGCCCAGCGCTCGTGGCCGTGGCTGTTCTGGATCAACTTGCCCTTCTGTGCCATGGCTTATGTTGCCATCCCGCTCACGCTGACACTCAAGCGTAAAGAGGGAGCTGTGGACATGAAGCTGCGACAGTTCGACTGGATCGGCACCTTCATCTTTGTGGGATCGCTGACTAGTTTCTTGATCCCCCTGAGCTGGGGCGGCATCATGTACCCCTGGAGCAGCCCTCGCACGGCTGTGCCCCTGGCTTTCGGTATCGTGGGCCTGATCGGCTTCGGCTTCCACATCATGAACTCGTCCAAGTACTCCAAATGCGATCCTTTGATCCGACCGAGTCTGTTCACGTCCCTGACTGCGCTCAGCGCCTTCTTCGCGACCATCATCCACGGCCTCACCGTCTGGCTGTTGCTCTACTACGTGCCTCTATACCACGAAGTCCGTGGTTTCTCGCCGTTGATGGCTGGAGTGGCCATCTTGCCCTTCACCGGCACAGTTGCTCCCGCTGCTGTTGTTGTCGGCCTCCTGATCGCCAAGTTGGGCGTGTACCGTCCGCATATCTGGATTGGCTGGGTGCTCGTCGCGCTGGGCATGGGCCTGATGATCCTGCTGGGCGCCCACACCCCGACATACCACTGGGTGCTCATCTATCTGACCGGTGGTCTCGGCTTGGGCATGCTATACTCGGCGCAGGCTTTCGCAGCCCAGGCCAGCGCGTCTAATGCCGATCTGCCCTTTGCCGCCAGCATGTACGCCTTCTGCCGCTCACTGGGCCAGGGCATCGGCGTGGCCGTCGGCGGCGTGACCTTCCAGAACGCCTTCCGCAAGCAGCTGGAGAAGAGCGCCGAGTTTGCGTCGCAGGCTGACACCTGGGCGAAGGATGCCTCGGCGCTGGTGCAGGTGCTCAAGGGGCTGAAGGGCGGCTCGACTGAGCAGCAGCTGATGCACGCCGTGATTGTCGATGGCTACATGAAGAGCTTGCGAACGGTGTGGATGGTGCTTTGCGTGCTGGCATGCGTTGCACTCGTGGTGTCGGTGTTGGGTGTCAAGGCGAAGAGCTTGGATCGCGAGCTGGAGACGGATCAGGGGCTTGTGGATGCCTCTGCGAAGAGAGAATCGACTGCTGAGTCGCAGGTATGAGGAATGAGAGGATGGGTTACGAAATTATTGCGGTTACGACTTGGGCTCTTATGGGATTTAAAAGTGTGTCTAGAACGATTTGACGATGATATGAATTTTGCTGCACCGGAAAGATAGAATAATTTCACATGAATGAAAAACGCATTTCCTGAAGAAGAAGAGTATTGCTGTTATGATATCCAATACAGTGAAGACATTATGAAACCTTCCTTCTCAGCTCATTGAGTCGTTATTTCTCTCGAGAAGAGTCCGTTGATGATACCTTGGCGACTTCGGATAGCCTGTTTTGCACCTCGCGGTAACAAGATTAATTTCGATTTGCGCACCTAGTACCTTTGATAGTAAAGTACCGTTGATCTTTCTCGACGTGTGGACTCGATGTGGATGAGAGTGTCGAATTGTTGAGTCGCTCGATATCTTCTCGTAGATTCGAATATTCTCAACGGGGCTTGAGGAAATATGTTCATCTTGGAACAAACTATTCTATCCAGTATGGATGGATTCTCGAGTTGACTCACTCCCTCGTGCTGGAAGGGGATACCCTCCTTGTCAGCCTTCGCAAGGGCAGTGTTTGGAAGCGGCGGGATTTCCTCCCATTCCTTCATCTTGAGCCCTACCCTGAATCCATCAATGCAACTTCTGATGACATGGTAGTTTGTCAGAGCATATGTCGTCCAGGTTGGGCTTGTCTTCGTTTTTATCTCAAGAAAACAGCCAAGAGTGCCCATCTTGGGGTTAGCAATGTTGCCATCGGTCCTTGGAACATATTTGGCCGCAGATATATCTTGACCAATACCGGGTCGCTGAACATAATCGCCGTAAATTCTCAACTGCTGTTCGTATTCATCCCTTTGTCGTACCGGAAGATGGTCGAAGGTAAGCATATCGACTTTATTATGCTCGATGTGGAATTGCAAGTCGTATGGCAGAGTTCCTAGGTAATCTTCCATCTCTTCGACGACAGAAAGCCATCCGACTTCGTCGGAGTCATAATCCATAGCGACGTAAACAGTGATGGGATTATTTAATGGAACCCGGGAGAAGCCGAGTCTGAAAATATTAATTGCTTGCATATGGTTCCTTGTGTTGTCGCCCTTCTGTAGTATGGAAGAGACGGTTTGTCGAATTGTAGTCCAGTCTGCTTCGAGCTGTTTATTCTCCTCGACAGGGAAGAGGTACTTCGGGAATGAAACCTCAGGGGCTAATATCTGTACTCCAATATTGACAAAGCCCAAAGTTCGCTGAGGCGAGACTTTTCAACCTTGCGACCTGTATCAGCGCACTCTGCGACATAGTGCTTCATGTCAGTCCATGACCTATTGCTTTGGTTGAGTTCTTGTAAAAGCTGCAAAAGTGCCGCAGAGTGTCGAGAGGAGATGAACTGCTGACTCTGCTCGACTGGTATCCAAGGATCTTCTTCTTGATGATGCTGCTGTGCCGGCTGCTTGGGGACTTCAAGTTGCAGAACCCCGGCAGCTGGCACAGAGTGTCGGCTTTGATCAATTGAGACTTCGGAATCTTGCTCTGCTTGGTAATTCTTCTTGCGTCCCGTAGTACCTTCAGTAGGGTTTGCCTGGTTCGGTTCTAGGCATGGAACCTCCCCCCTTGAAACTCTCTGCACTGCAGGTGGCGCATCCAGGATACTCTGCGTCTGTTTCTTGTTATTTTACTGAGGCAGTTGCTGCTTTAGCTTAAACTTACTTCAGAGAATTCTTGCTTAATATTATCAGGATCCTCCTGGTCGAGCTTGATAACTTCTCTGACTCTCCCGTCAATCTCTACGCGTTCGGTCTGCGGGCTAGTCATGGTTGCGGAGCGTCTGCGGCCGGGGGAAGGCGGTCGTTGGAGTACATCTTGAGAACGAAGCTGAATACCGCGTTGCCGAGCCTCCACACGCCGGAGGGCATTTTCGTCCAGAACCTTAGCCCTGAGACTATTTCTGGCACGCTTCAGTACCCGGCGAGGGTCCATCGTAGGAGTTCAACTGCAGCAGAATCTGGAATGGATGATAATTGAGGTTTGTGATGAGTTGAAGGTTACCCTGCCAGCGGTAGGCATCGCGGAGGTGCGCCAGTCTGCGTGAACACTCTGCCTTAAATCCACTCCAGGGTGGATTGTCAGCAATTATGGCTCTAGCCATCTTCCGAAGCCAGTCATTGCCTCCATTCTCGCTAACCGCAGGCGTTACCTTCAATCGCGTTAGTTGTTGGGCTTTATAGATGACTAACCGATGAATATACTTACCATTCGCGAAACGCGAGGTCACATTATGTGGACCGACACCGCAATATATATATATATATATATATATATATATGGCAGAGGTTGCGCCCTGCGTCTTCTTCTCGGGACGAATGACTTGCTCCCCAGCACGTTGGCGGGTTTGAAGACAACAGTGCAGATATAGAGAGGGAGGGGCAGAGAAAACAAAATCCATAGAAGTAAAATGGAAATAAAGTGTGAATACCGGAAATAGGATGTGGCTGCTTGTAGGTGGTGACTTCTCGGTTGTAAGGTGTATGATCGAAGGGGTTCAGGATTTCTTGTGTTGGAGGAAGAAGGGTCAAAGAGGAAACGAAAGAGAGAAACGGGAAGATTTCAAGATCCACATTTGCTTCTTCGTGCCTCCCTTAAAATGAGCACGTATCTACTGATCTGTGACTCAATGATAGCAGAATGGCCTTGATTTCGGCTTCAAGGTTGGTCAAACACTTGGGGGTCATTCGACCGCACTTTGAATTGATGCAAACCTTTCGAGCTTTATGCACTGAATCAGTCAAACATGTCCCTCGCGCTCTCTGCCAACTTTCTAAATGGTAATTAAATTACTTGTTTCTGTGCGGAATACACTCAAAGTACTGGCATTGAAAAATAAGAATTAAGGATTTCACGCACTTTGCTCATCATGAAGCTCGGCTCGTCGGTGTAAAGATGTACCGAGTTTGCGAGAACGAAATGTTGATTGCGACAACAGGCAGCATGGGTCAAATAATAAGGGGAAACGGGGATACAAGGTTGAAAAGAAATCACCAAAAGCGTAAACACTGTAGACTCCCGAAAGACGATCCAAAAAACACCAGTTTGTTGTCCTCCTGCCGCGGCTCTCCGCATCCAGCTCCAAATCAAAGAGCCGGCAGATCTCGCCCTAACATCCTGGCGGCGGCGGGGCGCTGCGGGAGCGTTAAGCGGAGATCGCTAAGCATCACTCAGCCCAGTGGAAACCCCACTTGGAGTAACGAGAGGTACGTACCTCCAATCAGCGATCAGACGCGTTTCGGGCGCGCAAGAAGAGGCTCTCGCGTAAATCGGCAGCTTTGACGCTTCCCTCCTTTGACAACGACTCTTGGAGAACCACGCCTAACACCGGCAACGCATTCATTTCTCAGCCACGACATGGATCTGGATCCGGATCCATCGTCCAGCTTGTTATCGTCACCGAAGACAGTGGTTACCGCCATTCATGACGACTCGCCGGCCACCAAATCGACCGTTGCTAGTAGCCCGGCCTTGGATCGGCCCTGTCCGTATCGCGAAGTGCGGGCATTGCGTCGCGTGTTGAAGAATCATGTCCAGATTTTCCTAGAAGAGCAGCTCTGTATGCGTTTTCTCTGGTGCTCGCGGTCGTGGCATTGCTGACTTGCGTCTAGATGATTCAGCCATAGACCTCCTCAACAGCATTCTTTCCTCGGGCATCTCCCGGCCACCACCACACTGCCGCCCGTTAGCAATTCCGCCAC
This sequence comes from Xenoacremonium recifei, assembly GCA_012184525.1. Classification (NCBI taxonomy): domain Eukaryota; kingdom Fungi; phylum Ascomycota; class Sordariomycetes; order Hypocreales; family Nectriaceae; genus Xenoacremonium; species Xenoacremonium recifei. Next base: position 216,095 of record WOFQ01000008.1, on the reverse strand, counting down.
CGAGCCATTTGGCACTTTTGAATACTCTCATAGTCCACCCTGTGCATACTACCCGCTGCGAGATACCCGAATCCGTCGAAGTTTCTGCCAAAGCCTTGCAATACCTCCGCAATGTCCTAGCCATCGTTGGGCCCATCAACGCCGACTTCCGGACAGCCTTCCAGTTCCGATCCCCGCCGAGGGCAGGCCGGAGATTCCACGCTGCTGCGGCATCAAATAATAATAGCGATATCTCTGACGATGAGAGCGACGATGAGGACAAACTGCGTGGCCGGATCTCACACGAGGGAAGCCTTTGGTGTCGCGGCCAGGACTTATGGTCTACTGTTGGCTGGGCGTTCAGCACCTGCTCTCTGTATCCACATCGCTGGCGTTACTGGAGGAACTGGCTGGAGTTCATGATCGAAGTCTTGGAGGATGATTGGAAGGAGCGTGATCGGAGAGATCATGAGGCGCATCGGGCGAACGGCGGTGACGAGGATGATGAAGCTGCTGTGCCAAAGGCTTCGCGCCAAGAGTCCCTGATACTCATGTACATGGCGCAGTCGGACGGCCGGCCGCACAACTTCAAAACGATGCTGCGAGCGTTATTTGCGGACGGCAGGGATGTTTCGTCGTCAACGTTCCGGGAAGTGTTCGAGAAGGAACCGCGCGGGCTGAAGAAGGAGTCAAAGAAACGGCGCGACGACATGATCTTGGACCTGGAGAGCGGCCAGTTTGGTGACTACTTTGATGACGAGAGCATTTCTTCCGGAGTATCGGAACCGCCAACACCGCAGAAGCCCAAAGATGCAAGAGAATCGGCATCTGGACCGCCGTGTTCTCAGGGGCTGGTCGAGTCAATCGAGATCCGGCAGCGCTTCTTCAAGTTGTTGTCCGAGGTCACATACACATTGTCCAAACGAACTAAGCTGAACGAGCTGTACGAGGAGTATGCGGCGGGGATCAAGGTGCTGCCGCTTCAGGCATTTTCGCTGTTGGTGAACTCAAACGATGAGTCCCTTTTATTGGAAGCGCGTATCACGCTCGCAAGAGAGCTATTTCACCTACTACTGCCTTCATCATACAAAAACCCGGCGAAAGTCGACCCCGAGGGCGACGCTATGGGCTGCCTAACGACACTGATGCTAGAGCATTGCTACATTGGACATGCCGCTAATACGGTGGCAATGGAAGACAACGCGAAGTTATCGCTATTGGTTGAGAGTTCGATTCAACTTCTTTGGCATTGTGAGATGTTGGACTACAGCGACGGTTTGGTAGCGGCGGCTGAGAAGGGTATCCGCGCGCGTGAGAGCAAGGCGAAGAAGCGGCGGACGGGCAAGATGCGCAGCGAGCGGAATGATACCCTGGCGCTGGACGTCATGAACCAATCGGCGGAGCGAATTATGATCCTGTTGGAGTGTTTGGCGGAAGCGGAGGATAGTGATGATGATGACGACAAGGGGGATGCGATGGACGAGGACGAATGAAACGGCTGCTTATGGAGCATCCGGGCTCTGTCTCATTAGACATCTTGTAAATAATTCCCGTGGAGATGAGAAGCTCTCTCTGCGGCTCATGATTGATGACCATTAACACGCTATTCTGGCATTTATCCCTTGCTCGTACATGCATCCGTCCTGGATATTATACAATTCTGATAGTACAATCTGTGCGAGGAAGCTTCGTCAGCGCTTCTTAGCAGATTTAGGTTGCCATGCTGACGGCTGCCAGTTCTCGCCAGGCCCTTGGGCCTTTGCTTTTGCCCACGGGTCCTCAACCTTGGCCTTCTGCTTCTGCTTCCGCTGCTGATCCTGCTCTGGGCTTGATTCCTCCTCCACCGGCGTCTCCTCGACCTCTGCCGCCGGCAACCTCATGCCTTCGCTAGCAGGCGCCTCCATTACTCGCGGCTTGGCATCCCATCGAGCATCCGCCTGCGCAGCGAGCACCTTGATGCGCTCCCGCCGCACCACATCGCCCTCCTGCTCGCCTAGGCTGGGCGGATCACGGCGTGTGTGCCGGAGCCACTGATGCCACTGCGGGCTGACCTTGACCTGCGAATAGTGCGTTGAGCGCGGGTACTGGACGATACGGCGCCATCGCTCAGAGGTTTCGGCAGCGCCGCGCGTGAGGCGGAACTCCCAATACGTGTTGCCTTGGAGATCGTAGCCTGAGAGTCATGAGACGATGTGACGAGGAGAGTGAAGGGGAAGAAACGTACCCATCAGGAAGCGCTTGCGCCAGGGCAGACGCAGGGCCTTCCACCGGTACCAGGCCTGCGCGAGGGGCCCAATGCGTTGGGCACACATCTTATATGAGAAGAGGCGACGATGTGTGTGGTCCGTATAAGACAGCGTTGAGACGGAGAACCGCCGCCACATTTTTTTCATCGTGGAACGGCTGCGCCACAACTCACCAGCCACCCCAGCCAACGTCATTATGCGGCACATCCGGGGCGGGACGTCGCTTCGGTTAGGCTCCATAGAAAGCGAAAGCGAAAGTTCAACGGCCACAGCTTGCATTGCCTCGTACCTGAGCCAAGCTTCAAACTCCAAACTATCACCTGTCATCGCCTTCTGCAGCAAAGACGGCACTCTGAGAAGTGGCCGCGATTTCTGGCCGCGAACTCCTGCTGCAGCGCAGAGAACTTACATTCATTCGGGTACCTACCTACACGGTCTTGCCTCAGCGGCTTGCTCACCCGTTGCGACAGCATTCCTTTGCTGAGCCAGACCCTGTTGCGCGTCCCCCCTCCAACTTCGTCATAAACATCCGCAGCAGGCAGTCGACGGGCCTCGATAGTTTCCCGAAGTTATACGAAGAGAAGAAATTCAACAACGAAGCCCCCCAGCATGGCTTCCGTGACGTCCTTGGACGGCGACCTGCGCAAGCTGCGCCTCGACAAATATACCCCCGCCGCCGCCAACGAGGTGCGACAATGGATCGAGGAGACGCTGGGCGAAAGGTTGCCGTCATCGGATCTCCTCGAGGGGCTCAAAGATGGCGTCGCCCTTTGCAAGTCAGTGAAGTTTTTTTTCTGCTATACTATCTATCAGCTTTGGTCAAGATGCTAACTTGCCCGCCTGTTACAGACTCATCAATCTCGCCCTCCCTCCTCCCGGCGTCAAGTTTAAGCAGTCTGCTATGCCCTTCGTTCAGATGGAAAACATCTCGCATTTCCTGCGCGCCTGTCAATCGCCGCCCCTGAACCTCCAGCAGCACGATACCTTCCTGACGGTCGACCTGTACGAGCAAAAAGACCCCGCTCAGGTGCTCCAGTGCCTCGGCGCCTTCAGCCGCGCTGCCAACGCCGCCAACCCGGCCAACTTCCCGACGGCCATCGGGCCCAAGAAAGGTGCTGGTGTTGTCACTCCGCAAGGAACGGGCGTTCCGTCGACACCTACGGGACTTCGCGCTAGAGGCGCTTCTGTGAACAGCAACTCATCGTCTGCCTATGGAAGCGCTCGCCCGGCGCTGCCCAATCGGACTGGAGACTCGGGATCAGGGCGCTGGAGTCCCACGAAGAGCCCCAAGGTCGGGTCCGGCTCTCCCGGCCCAGTTAGTAGCTGGAGTCGCAAGGAGCACGAGGGAACGACCGCCCCTGCTTGGAATATTGCGCAATACGGGTACATGGGTGGTGCTAGCCAGGGCAACTTGGGCATCGCGTTCGGTGGCAGGAGGCAGATCACTAGTGCTGGTCCTAAAGTCCCGAGCCTGGCCGAAAAGCAGCAGCGTCGACGAGAGCAAGAAGCTGAGGAGGAACGATTGAGACAGGAGGAAGAGGCGCGGCGCAAGGCCGAAGAGGACAGAGCGCGTCTCGAGGAGGAACGTTTGTGGGAGGAGCAGACCCGGATTCTTCAAGAAAAGGAACGCCAGGCTGCTGAGGAGGAGAAGCGACGGTGGGAGGAAGAAGAGCGTCAGTGGAAGCTGACGGAGGAAAAGCGTCGCAAGGAGGAGGCAGAGGCCGAGGCGCGTCTCGAAGAGGAGCGACGGACGGCGAGGAACCGCTCTGATAGTCGACTGCGCGGTCAGTTCCTGAGCCAGTACCGAGCAGAGCAGGCCTCGTCAGCACAAGATGGTCCCGAGTCAGCACCCCGCAGTCGTGTCCAAGAGCTGGAAAAGGAGTTGGAGCTTGCCCGGCAACGCGAGGCCGAGTACGAGCGAGAGCGCCAGGAGCGGTCGCAGCACCCGGTCCCCGGTAGCCCCCAAGTCGAACAGGAGCGTCCCCTCCCCAAGGCTGTCAAGGCAGCGCGTCCCGTCAGCAGACATGACTCCTGGTCGCGGGACGAGCGCGAGGTGCTGCGAACAGCATGGACTCAGCACCAGGCGGACAGCCGAACGCCAGAGCTTCCATCCCGGTCTCCCAGGCCATTGCCCGAGACGTCAGTTCCGCCCAAGTCCCCGAGACCCTTACCCGAGACCACTTCCGCGGCGCCCCCGAAGTCCCCGCGACCGCTGCCCGATCCGAACGCCAGCCGTTCACCGGTCCAGTCCCACCTCACCGGCGGCAACCGTCCGCTCCCGGACCCGAACACCTACACATCTCCCCCAGCGGCCGCAAACCGCACCGACCGCTTCCTCGCGTCCAATCCGGCTCCCGTGGCCGCAGCACCGCAGCAGACGTACTCACGCGAACTCGGTGCTACGGCTGAGCGTGATGCTGAAGACGCACGTCGGGTGCAGAGCCAATCGCGCACTAAGGCAGGCGGTTGGGCCAGCAAATCCCTTCTCGAGCGTGAGATGGAGATGGAACGTCAGCGCCAGCGTGAATGGGAGGAGGCGCAGAAGGAGACGGCCGCAGCAGTACGCAGCGGCGGTGGTGTCGACGGCATTGGCGGCGGGATCGGCGGCCGCTGGGATGTCGGGCAGTGGGCTGGATACACAGGAGGAGATAGCCAGAATAAGGGGAATCAAGGCATTGGTGCAGGGAGGAGGCAGATCGTTGGGCCGAGGCCGTTGCCTGAGCCAAGGTGAGAGGTGTGTATATGTTGGTGGGGAGCTACCCCTGATATGGTCTACGTGGGAAAGGGGTTTGCTGGGAGGAAAGTAGATAGCGATGATTATTACTATTATGGAGGGAGTTACACAATAGAAGCCTGAATCCTGCGCCTAACATAGTGGTTTCTGTCATGTTTTGCTGTTTACATGAAATTCGTGAAGTGGTCGTTCGTGAAAAGATGGTAGACACCTTTAATGGGGAGTACAGGGCGGGGTTGAAATGTCATATGATAGATCTCACATATGACAAGCTCAAACGATATTCGAGTGATCAATGCTGGCTTGACTGGAGCCTTAGATCCTGGTTTGCTTTACTTATTGTGCGAACTATATTTTAGCACTTATATTAGTACCTGCATACAGGTCTTGTGTGCGTCTAAAATTGCTGTGAAGCGGGCTGTAGGTAGTTATGTGAACCGTCCCAAGTCTTACAGGAGTCTAAAATTGCTGTGAAGGGGTGAGCCCGGTCACACACACCAGTGGGGTGTTGATAAAAGGGTGTAAGGTGTTTTTGAGGTAGACAAGGCTGTGTCTCCGGAGGTCGTCGAGCACATGAGTAAGGCATAGCTATGTAGATCGCTCAGAGTGAGACGATCAGCTGCAACTCCCAGACGGCTCTGAAGTAACACCCGGTTTGTTCGGTAGATCAAGCAAGTATGGGCTGATGAGATTGTTGCTGATGCCAGACGTTTCGGTGCCATTCTCACTCGAGGAATTCCCAGGCTTGTTAGACTCATGCATGGTGCGAGCAATCAGTAGCTCCAGGAAGACACCCGACCACGAAGAGGAAGACGATAGTGCCGGAAGGGGCGGCAAGGGGAAATATTAATGATGAAGAGGAGCACTTCTTTGTAACCAATGAGAATGTCGATGGAGAAGACCAGAGTAAGGAACACTACAACGTCCACACCACATCCTAAGACGTCAAGATTCTGGGCGACTACATATAGCTGATTTTGATGATGAAGGCGATGCCGACGAGATTACCAACAGCCACTGGAGCGAGCGTGCTTGGATATCATCGGTATATATAATAACTTAACTGGGAGCATCTATCATCCCGTAGACCACACATCATACGCCTTGAACGAACCGCTGAAATACATAAAACCAACAATCCGTCATTATTGTCTTAATTTCAGACTTAGAAAACCATGGAACGGCGTACTCTCTCCTGGAGAATGATCGCAGGCCCACCTGCAGGATCACAAAGCACAACGATGGCGAGGCCGTTGTTGATAGCAGCCACAGGTTGCTCAAAACCTGTGTGAGATTTGATGGAATACCTCCATTTTCCTTGCAGCTATAATTCCAGGTTTGTCGAGACAGTTAGCTTCCGCGGGTCTTCTGGCTCTGGAATAATCCTTTTTAATGACTGTGCTATGGAGAAGCAATTCTACAGTTGGCGTTAGAAAACAGCTCCGAGACCTGAGCATAATGAAGAAAGAAAAGCCCGGCAATGACCTCTTACCGATAACCCTAAAAAACGAGCTCCAGATGCATGCTGCTGTCATAAATGCCTTCTTCGAGTACAAAAGCAAGGTTGGAAGCCTTGTTCGCGTCCCCCGCCTCGCAGGGTTTAAGCCCAAAGACGGAAACGACAAGTCGTGTCGCCCAATCTCATGAACAATCCTCAGTCAGAAAGATTCCATCCTGTCCCAATCCTTACCCTCAATATAATTTCTTATTGCAATGAGCAGAAGACGTTACCTGATAGCATGGAAATTGAAAGGTGACCTGTCGTCAAGCCCTATATAGTCTTGGCGCGTTAACATAATCTACCCTCAACCCGGTATTCTACCATTGTGATGGCAATTCTTGTATTCATTATTACTTTTCATTGCCGAATTTTGTCTACTTGTGAGAGACGTGTGCTGGGCACTTTCATTTGAAGATGCTTCCGGGGCTGCTTCGAGATTCTTGTAGAACCTTGCTTTCTACCACAACGTTCTGCGGTTCGCTGCGTCTCGTTGGTCGGTAGAGGGTTTCTGGGACATTTGTCCAATCTCCTCAACGCCTTATATCTCCGCCGTCTCCGTCACATTTGCTCCATTCGTGATGCGTGCGAAAGACGAGCCTCTCACTCATCCTCCTCCTCTTCCTCCTCATCCGTGAGAAATCCAGCACCGCGTCCGCTCTCATCTTGTAGTTCAGAAGAAAGACTCAGCCTCTCAGTCTTCTTCAACATCTCTTCCTGCGTTTCCTGACACCTCTCAAAGTCGATCATCTTTGTCCAACCATCACCAACCACGAAATTGTGCCTGTTGACGTCTCCATGCAGCAGTCCCATCAGATGAAGCTTGTCTAAAACCTCAGTGCAACGGGAGAGATGGTCAATGCCGGCAGATTTTCCATCGAGCTTCTCGAGCAGGAACCCTATCACACGTCCCTCCTCAGCGATATGACCTAGGAAGCGCGGTGCGATGTCCGCCCCTTGAAGTAGGCGGTACACATATGTTTCGTGTTCGATGCGCGGAATCTCCCATTCGAAGCGTGCTATCTTTGCAATCAGGGTTGGGCAAGCTGCAGGCTGGTCCTTGCGTGTGCATTCAAACGCGTTCATTGTCAACATTTGAAGTCTTTCCAGCGACAGGCAATCAACCGTTTTGGTATGCCATATCTTCTCCACTCCTTTCAAAGAACGACATTCAAGTGAGAACTTTAGCTGCTGGTCCGCCATGTCGCGCGACACGCGGGCGAAGTTCCATCCGTCTTCTTCAAAAGGGAGCGGGGGCAAAGTATATAACGGCATGAAAAGATCGTCGGAATCAAGAGTGCCGGGCGCGACGACGACATATTTAACAACGTTGCCGTAACGTATCCGAAAGTAGCTGAAGTCTCTCGTTGATGTCTCCATGGAGAGTATCTCGGGTAAATGCAATGCGTACGTCATGGTGGTTAATATCGTAATCTAGAACTTCGATAGAAGACCATGGGCATGGGAGAACGGTGAAGCAGAATGGAAACCGGCATATGGTGCGATAGGATGGAATGCTTGAGGTATTCGTCGAGAACAATACATGGCTAAGAATAGATACCTGAATAGCCGCCTTCTCCACTGCACCGGTGTGGCGGGCGGGCGGCTCTCTAGCGCCAGCCAGCAGGTTCGGCATGTATTCACACGAGGTAAACTCCATGAGAAGGAATCATTCATCTTTATTTTTATCTATCCAATCTCCTCAACGCCTTATACTTCTGCCGCCGTCATCTTCTCCTCTTCTGCAGCTTCATCCCGGCACCGTTTGCACATACACCACCCACCCAAACTTCCTTGCGCCCACTCTCTCCGCTGCTGCACCGGCAGATTCACATCACAGTAATGGTTGAGAATCTCCTCGCCAGCCTTGATACCGCCGGGACGGTTCCCTACAACTCGCGTACGGCGCGCTTCAAGGACCATACGACCACCCCATTCCCAGGTGACGTTGGGGTCGCAGTCGTGGTTAGCGAGGCACCAATAAGGGTGGACGGCCGCAACGTCAGGACGGCCATCGCGTTGGCTTTTGCGAGCGGAGGCGGTGCCACGGAATTTGGCGTAGAGGGTATTTAAAACCCAGAGGTCGTATTCGGGAAGAGTGGTATAGATGTCAATGTCCATCTTCTCAAGAACGTGTAGGGGAGTCTCAATGCTGTACTTGAAAGAGAATGGCAGCGTCCATTCAGGGGGCGGGCCGGCGTTAGGCGACACGTCGATGTCGTTGGAGCGGCTTGGCACAAAATCACCCCAAATGTACTTGACCTCTCGCACGTCGAGAGGATGCACCTCTTCATGAGCGGCGATTGCCAGAACACGGGTTAGAAGCAGAAGATAGAGTGTGTGGTCTGCTTCAAACGCATCTGGGTCCTTGGCGATGGCATCGACGTCCTTTTCACAGACTGCGGGGTGATAGCGCTCCATAGCCTGGTCGAAACAATACTGCGTGCAAAAGACGGTGTCGTAGCAGTCGGGGCAGTTCACCGGCTCATTCTCGCCCCCTAAGGGTGGGAGCTCGGAGCTGCAAGCGTCGCAAACGGGCTCTTTAAGCCGGTTGTTTGCTGTGAGAAGAGAGTACTCTCTGAGGACAACTTCGCCAGGTGCAATGTCCTCTTGCGCAAACACGCCGAGTTGCTTGCAAGTAGGGATGATTTCATAGCCGTCGGTGTTGCTAGCGCCGTCGAGCAACACGGGCAGAGTTGCTACTTGAACCGCACACTTGGGGGCCATGACGGCCAAGTTGGAATTCAATTCTGCCAGAGACTCGGGCGAGAACCGATCAGGCTCATGCTCGTTCCAGGGATAGACTTCACGGCGCACTAGTCCGATGTCTGGAAGGTTGTTCATGTTGACATCGTCTCGGCGAAGTCTCCGTCGGGCTACTGTCTCGATATTGCCCTTGGTGTTGAGGAGCTCTTGGTTGTGAGGGGCAACTTGTAGGCCGCGTTCACAGAAGTTGAACGCACTTTGGAGACAACCACAGAGTAGGAGGCTAAGAGAGAGAATCTGATACGCCCGGACGGACGCAATGGCCGCAAGCCTCATAGAATGGTTTCCGCCGGCGTCGGCTTCGACATCCAGGACCCGGAAAACGACATCTTCTGCCAGACTTCCGTGAGCAAGGACATCGGGAAGGGGCACAGCAGAGCGCATCTCCAGGGCTTCTAAGGCTTGCTCATGATACTCGAACCCTTCGTTGAGCACTTCGTCGGTGAGAAGAAGGGCGCGATAAGCATCGCCGGCTGCGAGGTCAGGATAGCCGAGTTCTGCATACACGACGGCACGCTCTAGATAGAGAACCAGATCGTAGGGCAGGCTTCCAAGACCTTCGGTCAACTGAGACCGACGGTCGAGGAGCTGCTCGTGGCGAGCGGTCTGGTCCATGTTGAGCACACTGGGAGGCGAGGGTCTGCCTTAGCACGGGGGGCGAGATCCGAGGTCTTCGTCCGGGGCAGTATAAGGCGAGGCGGCGAGGGGATGGGGAGATGATATACGACTTTTCCGGCTAAGGCACGCAGGGGGCATACTGCAGGCAGGAATCAGGGACGAGGAATGAGAAGATGCCAGGACCCGGAAACGACAACGCATTGCCAGGGATCGGATCCGGCGGTAAAAGACGAAGCCGAAGGAAGGGGACAGCCGGAAGATGAGGACTGGTGGCCGAGGCGGCCCAGGCACGACGAGAAGGGGGGGTGGCTCGTTGCCAACGGAGGCAGGTATATAGACAGCAACTTCGGCAGTGCGTCGTCTGCTCGCTGGATTCTGGGGGTGTGGTTCCTCTCGCGACGACCCTTGCCTGTGGCTCGAGGTGATGATGTCGTTCTGCTGGGCCAAAGAGGACCCGTCTGAAGCCACAAAATGAGGCTGCGATCTGGGATTGGACGGTGAGCGGCCCGTCGACTCTCTGAGGATGGAGGAGGGTTGAGACACCCAGAGCGGTGGAGCAGGAAAAAGAAAAGACGAGGTGAAAAAAGTTGAACTGCAGGACGAATGCCGTGTCTGTCTGCGTTAGTGAGAAGCTGCTGCTGCTGCTGCTGCTGGTTGACCGTTGCCTGTCTGTCAGTCACAAGCCCTCAATTTCTTTCCCCAAGCAACTCCAACTTGACAGGACCCTGGATCTGCTGCCGCCCCTGCAGGATCTGCCTCGTTTCCCGTCTTCCTGCTCGCCTCTTTTCCCCGTTCGGCTGCTCGTGGTTGAGGCGTTTGAACGTCGAGGGTCCGGCGCATTAGACCAGCAACCAAGGCCATTAGCCGGCTAGGGGTGATCCATCCAGCGTTCGGGCCAACTCCACCACACGTTTGTCGACTGCGACGACGACTCAGGGCCAGCCAACCAAGACATGAGCCGGGCCGTTGCGACGAGCCAACAAGCTTGCTGAAGAACAGAGCCCTAGTTCCTCTGGTCCTGAGCGAGTGCCTCCACAGTCCGGCTGTGGGAGGCTCCGGGATACTGGTTTGTTGGGAAGAGTCCCAGTCATCCAGACTCTTGCATATGCGCGGGCTCGAGGTAAAAAGCAGGAACAAACCCGGGACGACGGACTGGGAGATGGTTCGGGGAGCTGAACAGAGTGGCGAAGATAGCAGGCCGGCAATTAGCTCGTCAAAAGAAGGGCATTCTTCCGTCACTGTGGATGGTTCCAATGGGCTCTCACGTGGCCTGAAGAGTTTATCAAGAAGCTAGAAAGCCAAACGCCTGAAGAGGCTCTAGAGGCTGGCGAGGACCGGATGGATTGAAGATGGTAGTGCTTGCGGGTGGGGGAGTGGACAAGGTGAAGTGCCAGGCCAGGCCAGGCCAAGCCAGCCAGGGTTTGGAGGGGTTTAATGGCCTGTAAGCCTGAGGCCGTTGGGGACTGATCTTGTCTGGCGTTACGTTACGTCATTCACTCCCGCCCACGATGCTTCACAATTGCGGCAGGCGCGACGCAGCACCGGGTAATTGCCGCTATTTCGACACCTCATTCATGTGAATTGCCATTGCCATCACCGGCCACAGGGAAGCAACGGGGAGGAGGTGTTGGGTCCGATGTGCTGTTGGAAAAACGTGGGAAGGGGATGCATGCAACCCAACGAAAGAAATGCAATACAACACAACATTGAATTGAGTGATGCAAGGTGTCGGAAGCGGCAGTGCTTCCAATTCTAGAACCAGCATGCATGATGAGGACTTTAAGTTTATCATAAAACAAGACATGGAGTGAAACGTCCGGACTAACACGGTCTCTAGTCGCTTGGCTTGGAGGCAATGCTGCATCCCAGCTGCAAGCACATGCTTGACAAACGCTCTCCCACGCCCAGTGACAGCGCTCTCGGCCGCCAATGGTCCGTTTGCGCAAGGCCAGCAAGGGTGAGGCGCAAGACATCGACCGTTTCCCTTTTGTCCACCGTCTCACTAGCAGCTGGGCGAGTTTGCTTTAGCCGCCGCCGCCGCCGCCGCCCAAGCGAGGGTGGGTGCCAACAAACGCAATTCGACAGCGCACCAGCAGCGTCAGACGAACGTCGGCAGAGCGTTTGATGGGAAGCTGTGATAAGAAGGGGACGGACGGCAAACGGAGGGCGGAATTGAGTTGATGACGAAAGGATCGCCCACGTCAAAGGCTGCGTGCGTTTGAGCCAGCGTCTTATTAAGGGTACCTTATCTGGAGGTATGGAGTCCCGTCGGCAGATTTGGGCTGTCAAACCGCCTCATCTCGACAACCAGCAACTTTCCTTATTACTGTGCCTCGCTATAACCTAACGCTCCGCTCCTTACCTTAGCCTTCTAACTCCTAACTCTCACAGCAATTGGGAGCCGCTGCCGTCCACCAACCACCGCCTCTAGAACCTTCCTATCGCCCTATCTTGCATCCTGCCTTCCGCGCTTTATCGCTCCCGAGCCTCACCCACGATCTTCTCCTCCTCCTTCTCTTCTCCCGTCATCATCATCATCTCTAGATACTCAGCGGCTTTCGGTGCTCCTCACCTCCACCCCCAACAGCCAGGGCCTATCCCCTGCAACGCGAACGAAAATTCCAAAAATAAGATCAAAAATCCGCGAAATCGACCGACCGCCGCAGAAAACAACCCCGCGCTTCTCGCTCAGAGGCCAACCAACGCCGACGTCTCCCCGCCCCCTCCAAAATAAATTAACCCCTCCATCCACCGATTCATTTATTTCCATTCGCTTGCGCTGCCTGGCCGCCGAGATCGTCGCCGTCGTCTTCAACACCATCCGTCACCGACGAATTTCCCTCTTTCTTTTCCTTCTTTCCGCTCCCCCGTCCCTTCCTCTCTTCTCTTCTCTTCTCTCTTGACCAGCCATGGGTAAGACACAGCCCAACCTGTACGCGTTCCCCAGCGTCGACGCCCTCGCGCCCGCCCTCCGCGCCTACATCGTCCAGAGCCAGAACGCCGGCATCTCCCGCCATGGCGCCTTCAAGGTAGCTGTCTCGGGCGGCTCGCTGCCCAAGACGCTGGCCGCCGCGCTGCTGTCGCCCGCCTCGACGCCCGACGACGCCATCGACTTCGCCAAGTGGGAGATCTTCTTCGCCGACGAGCGCGCCGTGCCGCTCGACCACGCCGACTCCAACTACGCCCTGCTCAAGGCCGAGCTGCTCGACAAGCTGCCCGCCGATGCCCAGCCCACCGTCCACGCCGTCGACCCTGCGCTGCTCGACGACATCCAGGAGCTGGCCGACCAGTACGAGAAGGCCCTCGTTGCGAGCTTCGCTTCCCGCGACTCGGTCCGCCTGCCCATCTTCGACCTGCTGCTGCTCGGCTGCGGCCCCGACGGCCACACCTGCTCGCTGTTCCCCGGCCACGCCCTGCTGCGCGAGACCAGCGCCTGGGTCGCCCCCATCGAGGATTCGCCCAAGCCGCCCCCGCGGCGCATCACCCTGACCCTGCCTGTCGTCACCCACGCCGTGCGTGTGGCCTTTGTTGCTACCGGCGGTGGCAAGAAGGAGATTATGAAGGAGATCTTCGACTCTAACACCGGCCTGCCCTGCACCCTCGTCAACGAAGCTACCGGCGAGCGCTGCAGCTGGTTCGTCGACGAGCCCGCCGTCGAGGGCGTTGGCTTCCCGCGGAGAGCCTTCTTGTAGGGGGGCTCCGATCTGACATGCCCTGCCACCGCCATACCACGTGGAATCGCTCATGAAACCTACTTCTTGGTCTCCGACATCTGCTCTCCAGGAGGGTTCATGCCAAGCGGGGGGGTTTATCTGGAGGGGAAACTTGCTCCGATATGCACGTCGGTCTATCTGAAACCCTCCACCGGATCCTATCCTCTTGCGCATCGTCCTCCGACCCGACATATCTTGTTCCCGCTCGCCCCCCAGATAGAAAAAGGTCTCTCTGCTTCTCCAGGCCGAAACGACTATTTACTCGGACATTTAGAGGGCGACTGCGGTTCTGAGGGGCTCTTTATCCTCCCACAGAATGCAGTCCGCCCACGCCATGATACTGAAAGTTAGAATGGGAGGTTGCATTCGCTGCACACGTCTTTTTGCTCGTTGATATCCAGCCATCATCGCGAGGGGCCCGGGGGATTGGGGGATATAGGGAAGGGGCTGGTTTGGAATTCGATGTCGTTGAGGCCGTTGATGACCTGCTGTTGCCTCTCCCTCGCTTCTGCCTCCTTGGGCTCTTGTTTTGTCTGTCTCCCACGCATTTTAAGCTAGAGCGGCTTTCTGAAATGACCAAAAGCAGTCTCACCATCATTCGTCTCTTTCGTGCCGCTTGCCGTGATATATATGAACAATTTCTCCCTGGCTCTCATGAATTACAGAGAGTCCTGTCAATACTCCAATGCAAACCTGATTCTAGTACCACGGCTTCTCAAAGGGCCCTCCAAATCGCTCCAGCTCTCGGGGTATCATCTGCATCGTCGTCCCTATTCATCCTCTCAATCCACTCATCCTCCTGCGCTAATGCCTCCCGCTCAACATCCTCCATGACATCCAGCTCCGCGAGCATGTCATCAATCAGTAGCCCGACGTTCTCCAACATCCGACCCAAGCTTGATTGGGCGTTCTCGTCACCAGGGACGCCTCCAATCTCGCCAAGCTGGCCCTTCCACCCGTCCAGCCGGCGCCGTAACCCAGCACATTCGTCCTTCCATGCTGCATCGAGCTCCCCGATGAAGAGCACATCTGGTGTCTGAAGGAGTAGATCACCGCCGCTGTCCCGCCGGGCTTCCTGCACGTCGCTCATCCGGTCCACCCACTTCTCGAACCGCCGCACTACACGCGCGTACCGACCACCGGACTCGCTCATTGTCCATAGACCCGTCATGATCTGGTCCAGCGTCTGAATCCGCTCTTCCAGCCCGCCGCCGCCCCAGCTTCGGAGAGCAAGCACGTTCGCCCGCTCCACCTCGGCGCGCTCCCTCTCACTGACGTCGCGGCTCGCAGCAGCGAGCTGTGCAAAGCGCTGCCCGAGCTTCTCGCGAGCGCTGGCACGCCATTGGGCGTCTGTTTCGCCGGCGCAGCGGTGTAGGAGGTGTAGCTGTAATAACTCGGTCTGTAGACGACTTGTCTCTGCTGAGGCGGCGACATTGGAGGGTAGCTTCGACGGTGAAGGCGGCGCGAGGAAGGTCGCCGTCAGGGGTTTCGGGGCGGATGATTTGGCGGGCGAGTAGTGCTGCTGCAAGGTGCTGAAGGCCGGCCGGAGGCGGGGGGCCGCTGTCGGTGCCGGTGCTGGAGCGGCCTTCTCTTCAGGGGACGTCGTACGAGTTCCGCGCCGGGGACGGGTCGCAGTGCCGGAAGTTTGGGACGGAGGTCGGGAGGCGGTGCCGGAGGTCTGGGACGGGGGACGGAGCACAGGGGCGGCAGACCGCAGCGACGATGTCGTTGTTGAGGCTGTCGTCGTGCTCTTGGCGCGTGTATGTGCAGGCAGCCTCCGGGTCTGCGAGGCCGGGCCATCAGACGATGTTGGCCGCGTTGCCGTCGCAGCAGGTCGCGGCCTCGTGGCCGTCGTCGAGGGCGGATAGCGCGACGTCTGGCTCCTCGCTGGCGGCTCCGTGGCGGTCTGCTGCCGTAGCGAGGGCGTGCGTGAAAGGCCTCCTCCTGCAGCAGTCTGGCCACTCCTTAGAACGCGTGTCGAACCGTTCGAGAGCGTGGCGCTGCGGGTGAGTGGCTTGACGGGTAGCGGCTTGACAGTCGGGAGACGGCTCGGGGATCCATGGCGAGGAGGCTCGGGGTCGGCTCGTCGCGAAAGGGGGGGATCGAGAGATGTAGCAGGATTGGTTCCTGTAGGGGTCGGTTTGCGTAGCGACCGGGAGCGCTGTAAGGAGGACATGGCTCGTTAGTGGTGTGTGATGGCGGTGGTGATGTTGATGGTGGAGGATCTAGTTGGAGATGGACCTGGCCAGCCAGTTCCCTAGGCGATGGTCGAGGTCGAGGTCTGACGTGGGGAAAGCAGCCCTATTCCAACGGCCCCCACACGGGAAGGGACCCAAATTCGGAGCCTCATGTTGACGTCTGTCAAGATATCAGATCATGAATGAGCTGCCGCTTTGTGAGATGTTATGTACTGATATATGCAGTTGTAGGTTTGGGGTGTTTGGATCCAGTCAGTGCAATTTTACCTACCGCTTACGGCCGACTCGTGACCCTCGAATCCAAAGGACCGGTCAAAGGTGGCGTCCATGGACTGGGCGCCTCACTAGGGACGGACCGAAAACGACAGCCAACGTTCGACAAGCCCCCCAGCCACTGCAACACATTCGTCCTCGTCATGGACATGCCCAAAGATGAGATGAGATGAGATCAGAGATGCTCAAGGAACATTGTTTGGTTTAATTTGCATCGCTGCGTATTGTACCCAGTCGATTGATTGATTGATTGATTGACCTCCGTTCCGCATTTACTACATGTCAAAACTCTCATCCCGCGGCGAGCCAAATGCGCCCCGGGAGAAATGGTATCGTCAGACCTTGTTTTTGGTTTTAAGAAAAGAAACAGAACAGCCCAAATCCTTTATCACGCCTGCCCATGGATGCCAGCCTTTTTTTTCCCACACGAAGACCCATCATCACATCCCGTATGGTACATGTACATGCAACCGTGATCTAGTGTATCCGTAGCCTATAGATGACAAAGAAACGAAGAGAAAGGAGAACAGAGGAGAAGTTAGAGTAGGATCATGCGCCCAAATAGTGTGAAGAAGCTGTGGATCTCGAGTGTCGTTTTTCCTCGTGTTGTTCATCGTTACGCGGCTGTACGCAGCTCGCCAACGAGAAGCCGCAGATCGCGCTGATGTCCGTTCAGCGCCTTGAAGCAACCCTCACACACGCGCAGATGGCAAAACGTGCAGGACCACCGGTCCTCTGCGTCCGCTCGCTCGCATGTCTGGCACGTGAGGGGATAGTTGCGGTTGGTCCGCCTGTTCATCGTCTTGTGCCCGTGATAGCAGTTGTAGTGCGAGTCGCGCAGTGGCACAGCCCGTAGCACCGCACCGTCGGAGATGAACTCGTCCGACTGTTTCGGGAAGTAATACGCCTGCGGGTCGGGTTCTTGCACCACCTTCATCTCCGGGTACAGCGTGCCATCGCGGCCGCGGTAGAGCAGGCCGTTGTCGGATTGGACAAGGCGAGGGTCCAGCTCGGCCGGGTACCGCGGGCCCTCGGCCATGCGAGGAAGATTGGATCTTGAGGACGACTTGCGCGGCGGGAACTTGTTTGAGGTGGCGGCATCCGCAGACTGCTGTGACTGGCGGCTCGATGCAGCATCGCTGCCGGCAGACGATCGATTCCCAGCCAGATCTCCGATGGGAAGTTGGGTCGTCAGGGGGGGCAGTTGCGTCAGAGCTGCAGGTGGTGACGGTGCTGGTGAAGATGCTGTATTTATAGGTGCAGCTGCTGGACTGGGTGCCGACGCTGGGGTCTGAGGCGTAATCGTCAGAGCCGGGAGAGGCTTTGTCGCCGTGACCTCTGGCGATACGGCGGGAACAGCTTTCCGGGTGATCCTGGATTCGCTGCTGAGACGCTTGGGCGAGGGCTCTCGGGGGAGATCCTTGGATGCCGGTATCACCGGGGACGGATTGGATGGGAGCTCGGGTGATGTGGCGGGCGACACAGGCGACACAAAGGTGTCGAGGATCGGAGTCTTGATATCCTCCTTCTGGTACTCGGGCGTTGGGGGCCGCTGTGGCAGGGGGCGGCTGGGGGTGATGGTAGTTTCGGTGAAGGTGCTACTGGATTCGGAGTCCTTGCGGCCGGTGCGATGTAGCTTGTCCTTAAGATTCTTAAGCTTAGAGACGGGGCTGGTGGTGGAGGTGGAGGATGCGTTGTTGCCCATGGCCTGCACGGAGCGGTTCGTCTCGGCTGGCTGCTGCTGCTCCTCCAGATGCCGAAGCTGCAACGGGCGAATGTTGCGACCCGGCAGTCCGCCACGAGGTTGAGGCGGCAGCGGTGACGCCTTGGGAGCCTGAGGTTGAGTCTCCGGTTGCGGCGGGAGCTGCTGCTGCTGCGCTGACTGTGAGATGTCGCGGCTGCTGCTTGTGGTGGGTTTGACGGTCGACGCCGTTGAACCGTGGCTGGACACGAGCTGGAGATCGGGCACATCGAGGCTCCGATCGGCCTTGAGGGAGCGGCGCCGCCAGATCTGCGGGCGAGGAGGCGAGGAGGGAGAATTAGAAGAGTTTGATGCGCTGGGGAGGTTATATCGGTCGTCCTTGGAAGGAGGTGGAGGAGGGGCGGAAGTGGAAGTGGAAGTGGCAGTGGCAGGATATGAATAAGCTGCCGTATAAGCTGCAGTAGTGTTTGCCGTGGGCGCAACGTTGTTCGGGATAAAAGGTGAATTTTGGGTTTGGATTTGTGGCAGCGCCTTGGCTGTTGACGCCTCCATGCTCATATTTCGGATTCCCAAGGCATGCTGCTGCTGCTGCTCGTCACGCGGCGACATGGCCGTCTCCGATTCACGCGCGCTGGTCGTGGCCTCGGACGAGCGCACCAGCGACTCTCCCGAGCTGCGCGAGTAGGCCGACAGGATGCTGGACAGCGACTCGGACGGCGACGAGGGCTGCGGTTCTGGCACTTGTTCCACGGGAGATACCGCCTGCGGCTTCATCGGTGGCCGCGGTTGCGCCGGCATGCCCACGGGGCGGCGGGGGATGGCCATCTTGGGCGGCGCAGAAGGCGGCGGCGCGGCAGCGGAAGAGGTTGCAAAGGGCAGCGGCGGCAGCGAAGCATTCAGCGACTTGGCGGCGTTGTTGCTGGCTATGCTGTCCTTGCGAGGCGGCGGCGGGAGCGGGAGCGGGTGGTTGAGCGGGTGCTTCGGCGGCGATGCTGGCGGCGAGGAGGCGTCGTGACTGTAAGTATCGTGGTCGTGATCGTGAAGCCCCGGGACGGCGGGCAAGGCCTTGGAGAAGCGCGACCGCCCCGTTTTAGGAGGCTGGAGGGTGTTGACGCTCAGCATGGTGAGAGGCATCGGCATGAACGGGATCGGAGGGCGATGAGACGCAGTTCAACGCGAGTCGAGCGATGCGAAACACGGAGTCGTCTGAAGATGATGGGATGGGATGGGACGGTTCACTGGCGGGCCATGTTCGGTGTCCGGAGCCGCACGCAGGGTATCACTCGAAGAGTCGGGTCCGAGAGCGAGGATGCCGTGAAACGAAGGAGTTATGCTCAATATTACAGAGACGAGTGTGAGCGAGGTGAAGAAGGCGTTCGCGGGACGGACGGACGGTTGGTTCTTTACATGAGGCGCCACCACCCACCCAGCCGCTGCAACGGCCAGGAACAGGAACCTCTCAAACAGGGACCAGCACGCCGCTAGCAGACAAAAAGCTGCTGTCTCAGTGGGCTTCCGGGAGCGTGAGTGTCCCGTCGCCCAGCAGGACAGGGGTTCTTGGCCAAGGACCGCCCCAGGGACTAGGCCGGATCGGCTGAAACAGCCCGGCGATGGATGCAGGAGGGAGGGCTGGAGAAGAATGTTGTTGTTCTCCTTGTTGTTGTTGTCTTCAACAGCGTCTCGTCTGTAACAAAGGCCGGCCGTGGCTCTCATCTCATCTCAACTCAACTTTCATCCCATCGAAGCCATCTGCCTCAAGTCCCCAAAAACCTGTTAAAGCCCCGTCACCTGCCCTGCCCTCCCGCCCCCCTTGCCCAGCTGTAGATCTCCATCATCATCGACCAGCCGATCTTGGTCTGTCTTGGTGCCCGCCCTCGCCCACCCAGCCAACCCCAGCAGCCCCCAGCCCACGGCCGACGTCAACAGCGAGGCTTGTTAAATTGGAGTGGGCATTGGAGAAACAATGGGAAGCGCGCTAGTCCCGGAACGCCGCAGGAAATTCGTTCATCAATGTCATGCACGCGGGAGGCCTGACTGAGATGATGATGGTGATCAGGAAGAGCTGAGACTGAGCGTTCCTTGGCCTTGTTTCCGCATGCGTTGGTCTCGGGCTTTGTGAGGCTGGATGACAAAGGCAGCGCTGAGACATCGGCTTAGTCATTCATGGTTGCGCATAGGAACAATGATGAGTGCAACTCCTTCACGTCAACCGTGAAACTCCAAATAACCTTACATGGAACATCTTCCAGTAACCAAGTTTATAGTACAACTGTCCAGCTCGATCCACACTCTGGTTCTGACTTGACGCCGTCGACCACAGATCGTGACGAGGCATGCCATGTCATGTCTCAGATGTCAAGTGTGCTCCCTGCAGCTGGTCTCGATTAACAAATCCGGTCCCGTACTTTCACCCCATCGCGAACCACGAAAGCAGATGGAGCATCAAAAGCAAGCACCGAAAACAATGCGCAATCCTTTGATAATCCTTCTCTCAGAAACAGTGATTCGGACGGGGCTGAGGACCAGCACGCGTCAGATGGGAATGATTTCAGGACCGCTTCGCCCACAATGCCGTTCTCTACCAGCAACCAACTGCATTCCAGTCACAAGAAAACGAACACGGGAACCGAATTTTAACGGTTGTGGAGCCGGCTCCGGCTGCTCCGGTCCTTCTGCTCGTGTCTCTTATTTGACGGTGGGAAGATGGAGGAAGAGGCCATTCCGACTCCGCAATTTCCATCTTGTTGGTAACGGAAAGGATGCAATTGATCGGATACGTGATCCCCCTTCATCTTCCCATGAAATGGCCGGTGCAGCTGGACCCATCAGGATTTAGTCACAAGAAGTCTTGCTATAAGTCCCGATCTCTCAAATAAGGGTCTTGAGACGAAAGATCCATGACCCCGCCATCTGTACTCTGTGATCACGAAAGCCGTCATGGAAATCGGTCAAGTTTGCAATTATACTAGTTGGACATTATATAGGCTCTCCCAATGTATCAATTCTCAGGAAATGCCCTCAATCACGCTCCATCTGCCCCAATTGCACCATCGAGCATTACCGATCCCGGCCGTCTTCAAAATCGCCTATCTTCGTATCTATGCGGGGGCGGCCCGACGGCACTCGTCCGTCTCCGAAGCCCGGGAGTCAATTCATGCCTCCGATGTGACCTCACGCTCTCTTCTCAACTCAATCTCTAATCTCATGGTATTCCAAGAGTACAGAGCGGAAGTATTGATCAATCATATAGTCGATTGGTCGAGCTTGCAGACAAGATGAGAGTCTCGACCCCTCCGGCAGAGGCTCCGACCGAGACATCGCCCCTCCTCGAGAGTAACCCGACAGATGGCGATGCCCTCACCAGAGATGTCGAGAACAGCCAATCCAATGCACCGAGCAGTGAGGCAGACGACCGGCCTCCAATGGCCCAGAAGATGCATCTCCTCATCCCAGCCGTAGGCATCGGCGTGAGTCTAACATCCAATTATCATGAGCACTCTCTAAAGCACCCCAGGTCTACATGGTCGCCGTCGACCAGCTCCTCACCATGGCCACCTACGCCAAGATCGGCAACGAGCTCAACGCCCTCAACAACACCAGCTGGATTGCCACCGCCTACTTCCTGACGCTGACCAGCTGCCAGCCGCTGTACGGCAAGCTGAGCGACATCTTCGGCCGCAAGCAATGCCTGCTCTTCGCGTACACCGTCTTCGGGCTCGGCTGTCTGGGTTGCGGTCTGGCTGCGAATATGGTGCAGCTGTGTGTTGCGAGGGCTGTGGCGGGTGTTGGAGGTGGTGGTATGAATGCCGTGGTGTCGATTCTGCTGAGTGATATCGTGCCGTTGAGGGAGAGGGGTGTTTGGCAGGGATATATCAATATCTTGTTTGCCGCCGGGACATCGACGGGGGCTCCGCTGGGTGGTCTTCTCGCAGACTCTGTAGGCTGGCGATGGTATGTCTACTTTCAATATCCGGTCTCTCTCTTTCACTAACACTTCTCAGGTCCTTCATCGGCCAGGTCCCTCTCTGCCTCCTCGCCTTTCTCTCCGTCTTCTTCGTCCTCGACCTCCCTCCCGTCTCACATGACCACTGGCTCACGCGCATGCGGCGCATCGACTTCCTTGGCGCCCTCACCCTCGTTGTCGCTGTTGTTGCCCTCTTGGTTGGCCTTGACTGCGGCTCCAACCTTGGCTGGGCGCATCCCTTCACCATCGCCGCGCTCGCAGCTACACCGTGCCTCTTTGCGCTGTTTCTCTTCGTCGAGATTCGTGTGGCGGCGCATCCTTTTGCGCCGGGGCATATCATCTTTGATCGCAGCTTGTTTGCTTGTTACTTGGCTAATTTCTTTGGCGTCGCAGGACAGATGGCTGTCATCTTTGTCATGCCGCTGTTCTTCCAGGCCGTGCAGGGGAACAGTGCGACGCGGAGTGGTGCGCTGCTGGTTCCTGGCATGGTTGCAAGTGTGATTGCATCTCTCTCGGGGGGCTGGTTGATCAAAAGAACAGGGAGGTTCTACTGGATCACGGTGTTTTCCTACGGACTGCTGCTCGTTGCGGTCTTGCCCCTGACTTTGTCCGTGTGGTTCCGGTCTACCCCTGGAGAAGTCTTCGGTCTGGTCTTGACTGCCCTGGGCGCCGGGAGTGGTAAGGGTTACCCTTCAGTCATAAACTTCCATTGTTATCATTCACTAACGATATTAATCCAGGCATAACCACGACCCTCGTCGGGCTTCTCGCCAACGCTGCAGTAGAAGACACGGCCGTTGTAGTCGCATGTTCCTATCTTTTCCGCTCCCTCGGCTCAAGCATCGGCATCAGCACCAGCTCGGCCGTCCTTCAGCAGGTCCTGCGAACTCAGCTTGCCTTGAGAATGCCTAGCGGAGACGAGGCCCGCGATATCGAGGAAAAGGTGCGGCAAAGTCTCGACTATATCAAGGAACTACCGCCACACTTGGCCGCTCAGGTCCGGTCAAGCTACCAGATTGCCACTCTGGGTGCGTTTATCCCAATTGTGATTTACTTAGCGATTACCTTGTTGGTCACGTTCTGGGTCAAGGAAAAGTCACTCAAGAAATGAGAGTAGAGTTGGTGAGCACAGTATCGCGCTTGGGAGGAGAGGCATAAAGAAACGTGGAAAATGGTATATCTGCTTTCTTATACAATCCGCATATAAGGCATGCCGGGACATAAAAAGTATGGATGATTCATGACACTGGCTAGAGATTTAGGATAGGTAAATCTGCGGACAATCAAGACATTAAAGGTCATCGTTTCGCAGCCTCCTTCGCCTTCCGGATCGGTTCCAAGCCAAAGATCTCATCTGTGTTCAGGGGGTCACGCCCTTCGGTATCTGCCTTCACCTCACCAAACAAGAAGGCATTTCTCTCGCGGCTAGCATTATTTGAGGCCCGCTTTCGATGTTGCGAAGGTGGCGACTTGCTAGTTGCGGCCGGTGATGATGGCGTAGGAGTAGACTGATCTGGCTCGAGCATCCATGAAAAGGAGGATTGCGCTAGGGTTGACCGAGTCGGAATTGGTGCTGATGGGCGGACTTCGAGAGGCTTGACAGTGTCTGGAGAGCTGATCGTTGGTTTGTCGTCTGTGGTATCCATGGCATCCGGGTTTGGAGATGCCAAAATCTCCGTGTTGTTCGGCGAGGAAGCGGCCTCGGTGATCTTGAGAGTAGCTATGTCCACGTCTACCGAGGCATCTGTTGGTATACTAGGCAGAGCCTTGGAGGTCGTCGAATCTTCCATCGGGCTCTGCGGTGATAGAAGGGCCTGGGGAACCTCCTCTGTCGTTGGCGATTCCAGAACTGGAACTTCCATCGATGTGTCTTCCAGATAAATCTTGACGAACTGGACCTTGGCAGCCGCAATCTCGATAAGCTCGAGGCTCTTGGCCTTGTCATCAAGACTCGATGTTGACAGCGCCTTTAGACTGTTCACAGTCTCGTCCAGCATTCCCGCTAATTGGCGATTTCGCTTCTCCAACGCAGCTAATCCCTTTGCCGGCCCCTCCTCGCTCAGGATCTGTCGTGGAGACTTTGCTGCGTCTCGGGCCTCGTTGATGTTGCGCCGTATCTCTCCCACGGCGTCCCGCACGGCTTGATTAATCCCCAGTCTCTCGCCTCGCTCCAAGACGCCCCTTGCGCCCTTTGTAGCACCTTGGAAGAGCGCCTCGATGCCACCTTGCTGCTGGATGAATTTCGACGGGGATGGGATCTGGGTTCGAGCCGCGAACCGATTCTGACGGAACGAGTTGAACCCTCGGAAGATCGGGGTACTTGCCCGCGACCCTCCCGGCGGCGAAGTCACAGATGGCATCCTACCGGTATATTTCATGATTAATGACGCGCCTCCAGACGGTGTAAGATGATGTCGCAGATAGAGAGCATCATCAACAAATGTATGGGGCCCGTGGGGTTGAGCTGGCGGAGGATACTTGAGCAACAGCTGGAGGCACACTGAATAATCGGCCTCTAGTACTAGGAATAATTAGAGGTCTCTTCTAAAAGGGGATACTTGCTACGACTTACATTCCCATCGTATCCTTATGAGCATGGCTACGCAAATGAGATCTATCAATTCTAGGGATGGGTCGACTGCAAAGATTGTGTCCCAGAGAGTCAAGAACTCTTCAAAGGGAAACTCGCGGCTGAACAGGAGACGAACCCATCGACTACGTACTTGTTAGAGGTGTATGAGCAAGTTTGGCCATTCCAGCACTTACATGAGAAATATTTGAGGCAAAATCTCAATATTTGTGAGATGGGTCGCGAGCTCAGGGTCGACCTTTTGCAAACACACTTCGTGGATGAACTTGCTCCTCTCAACTATTGTCGAGCTTTGTTCCTGAAGCCTCGACACGGGAGGTGTTTGTGATGAGCCTTGAGGTGAGTCCTTGACCTCGTAGAACGATTGTGCTGAGTCCATCAGTTTGGAGAAGAGAACGTATGCATCGTGTTCTATGAATGCAGAATCCAGCAATTGCAGCATCGACTCATCAGACGAAACATCGGGGCTGACGGCTGTTCGGTCAATAGCGTCCTCTTGAACAACGTACAGAATCGGGGCGAGGAGCTCATGCATGCCCTGACGATAGCCGCCCCTGGTAGGATTTACTTTGCAGTAGACGAAGAGAATGTCAAGGATCATGTTTTGCACATGTTCCTCATGATAGGAGGCCTCGTCAGGGAGTCTCTGTACATCCTGTTTGATCTCAGAACGGATGATCTCGTCCTGCCGAACAGTATTCCAGGGAGACTGAAAGCGCCTTCGGTGAGCTAGAATTCAGTAAGCTGAGGAGTTGACTCACGTCGGGGTCATCTGCGAGAGGGTCCACGGTCACCTCGGCCAAAGCCTCGGGATGCTGGATGAATTTGAGCAGATGCTCTCGCCGGTCCGCGTAGAAGGCCCTCCCATCGTCAAGGGCCTGAGACCAGCTCCGCCCCGTGGCAGCACCTGAGAGTAGGAATGTCTTATCGCATGTCAACCGACCCGATTCATGGAAGCCTCCAGGTTTTACTCACCTTCCAACACAAAGAGCGACAACCAGAGACGCAGGGACTCCCGGAACCATTATAACGGACAGCACGCTGCAGATCAGCGAGTGTTGCGCTATGAGATTGAGTCTCCTGCCATCTCGACCTAGGAGTTGAAGTCGGTCTTCCGTCAGTATTGTCGTCTTACAGAAGGGACGAGAGCCAATTGGGCCTCTGCGTGGCTGAACTCACAGAGTTTCCTCCAGAGGGCGCATAGCGAGGGTGAATGAGAGGATGAGGTTGGTGAGAGAGGCTGCTCACCACTTCGCGAAGGGCGGACCAAGTTTCTAGGCCATGGAGAGTCTAAGTAAAGCCAATTAGGTGAGGGTGCAAGCGAGGGTCCGTCGTTGTTGTTGCTGTAGAGCAGGAGGTTAAGAGGAGTTGTCGGTAACAGATCGAGACGAGACGAGACGGACCACGAGGTGCCTGGCATGATAGACGGAACTCCAGTGGAGCGGGCGATCGCTAAACCGGAACGGACAGTGGAGTCACCCGCTGGCCGTAAATCCGCACGGCTGGAAACCAAACGAACACGTATCTGCTGGGACATTTGCACTTGCTCGGTCCAAATCCTGAAGCGAGTATCCAATAAGATTCCAGGCCAGCAGTGCATTAGGCAGAACAATCCAAGGGTTCGGTATTGGAATACACGGTGAATTTGGAGCAAATACTTCATGAACCTAGTTATGAGTTCGGAAAGGATTGCGAAGTGATTAATTCGTTGAATCTTTTTGTTATGTGACTATGATGGCTAGACCTAATTAGTCTGAGAAAGCGTGGATATTGGCACTGACCAAGTTAATTCCAGTGCTCATATCCATCCAATCCATGCCACCTCATCCTAAGCCTCATCACGAATGATCGAAGCGCTCAACATCACATCAAAGACCTCGCAGTCTCCCGTGCAAATACTCTCATCCGCACATGGCCAACCCCTTATGGCCTTGAGGTCTCATCATGTCTGCTGATCTCTTCGCCGAGTTCAACAGCCTCTCCAGCAACGATCCCTCACCTCCCGCCCAACAGCACCAACCGCCTCAGAACCCCTATCAGCAACAATCGCAGGCCTTCTCTCAACCCCAGACTCACCCGCGGCAAGCCTCCTTCGGCTTCTCCCAGAGCAGCTTCTCGCCAGCAGCACAAACACCGCCAACGGCCGCATGGCCGACCTTTCAGCCACAGTCGGGCGCTGCGGCAAGCTGGGGGAATCAGGCGCCCATCTCACAGCCCGCTGCTGCACCCCAACAGCCTACGGAGGAAGATGACGGTTGGGGCGACTTCGAGACCGCGGAGTCAACTGCTGCACCTCCAGCTCCTGCGCCTGTAAGCCCTCAAGTTCGGGCTCCATCCTACGCCTCATTTGGGAGCTTCAGCAACACATCGAGCAATATCTCATGGCGAAACTCTACCCCTGCAGCTCCAGCTGGTGCCGCGGCCTCGCCCGCTCCTGTACCGCCCCAAGAGCCTATTCGCAACAGAGTAGTGCGGGCATCTACAATCGATCTCATGTCCAACAACCTCGTCGATCTCGGTAATGTCTCTCAACGTCTCCCGCCACAGTCTCGGCCGCAGCCGCAGCAGTCAAGTCCACTTTCATGGAATCAGCCTGCAACGTCAGAGCAGCGAGTGCCGAAACCCAGGAATCTTGATGTCCTCTTCGATGCCGAGGATTTCGAACTTCAAGACGGTGAGGACGACGATGGTGATGGCGATGAGTTTGGAGACTTTGAGACCGTGGCTCCGAGTGCTCCCTCGCCGAAACCTGCAGCGGTGCCAGCGCAAGCTCAGCTCCCGTCAATGGATCTCTTGTCCCTGGTAGATGACGGCCCCCAATCTACAAGGAACCCTGCCTCCCAGAAACAACCACCTACTCAGCTGCTGGGGCTCTCTTTTGGATCTACAGCTACTACTTACCCTCAGGCCCCCAGGTCGCCCTCCTTTCAGGACCGGAATCCCTTCCCCGACCTGGCCATTAAGACGCCGACGGGGCCTAAACCCAAAGAAAAGGAAAAGAATCCTGCCTCTGCGACGCCAAATACCGCATGGCCTACGTTTGACGATATTCTATCTGCTAAATCACCACCCAGGAAGCAAGAAGAAGCCGCAAAGGCAAATGATGATGGATGGGGAGATGCTTGGGAAGAGTTTCCAACGGATGAGCCCCAACAACAGGGCATTGACTCAACGAAACCACCCGAGAGCTGGGATTGGGATACTGCAGAGAATGTCCAAGCTGCAGCACCCAACACACGAGAGGAAGACACCCCTCCACCCATCAACGTACCCCCACCATCTGTTATTCTCTCCATCTTCCCCGACGAGCTAAGCTCTGGGAATTCACTATTCAAACCCATGTCAAAACAAAACCCGTCGATCAGGCAGCGCATCCTAAACGACCCCAAGGCCCTCGACTTTCTCCAGGCTTACATCCTACTGGCCACCACCGCAGCGCGGGTCATTGCCGGGCGAAAACAACGATGGCACCGTGACAAGATCCTAGCAAAGAGCATGTCCATCTCTGCAGCTGGGAGCAAGGGCATGAAGTTGGCCGGTGTCGACAAGACCCAGTCACAGCGCGAGGACCGCGAGGCCGCATACATCGTGGCGGTCTGGGGCGAGCAGGTCGGCCAGCTGAGATCGGCCGTGGCCGCCGCCAACGCGACCGGCAAGATCAGCCTCAAGGTCCCCGAGATCAGCGAGACTATGCACATCCAGACGGCCAAGATGGTGCCGACAGCGCCCAAGGCGTGCGTCGTCTGCGGCCTGAAGCGCGAGGAACGGGTTGCCAAGGTGGATTACGAGGTCGAGGACAGCTTCGGCGAGTGGTGGGTAGATCACTGGGGTCACAAGGCATGTAAGAACTTCTGGATTGAGCATGAGCAGAAGATGCGGACGAGATGAATGAGGTAGATGGCTTGGGGAGCGGCAGAGCTAGGCAACTCGGTGAGGTGATGGCCGTTTCAGAGCGCATATACAGACTCAGTAGCCCGTGATCTCTAGGAACGCTCCGCATCAATCTTGAACACTTCACTGTGGTTGGCCTGCCTAGCTGGGATGCCCCGCATGAGATACTCACTTGTGTTGAAGCCTGTATCCAGCTGCATAGCTGCACGCGCTGTGGCTCTCTGGGGCTTGAGGAGGTCAGACGGAGCTGGCATAGCTCTCGGCTTGGCCAAATGGCCGTGGCCCGAAGTACAGGGCTCAAGAGGCTTCTGCAGGGCCAAGGCACTGCCCCCCACTGCTGAACCCACCGCACCCGGCCAATCCGCAAGGATCTTGGGCGTGACAAGTGATAGCATGTTCGAGTGAAGCCGTGGCTTACTGGATATGCAACGTAGGGAGCTGTGCTGGTGACTGAGACAAACAGGCGTGGCGGGGACGGCAGAGCGCGGTAGCTAGCGTATGACACTGGCGGGTCGCAGTGGCCAGTCTGGGGGCTGGCTGAGGTCGAGTGCCGGCGGGAGATGAAGAAGACCGAGCAATTTACAGGGATCTTCTATTCCGTGTGAGCCGGTATCGTCGAACCGCGCCGTATTGGCCCTTGAGAAGTCTGCAGAAGGCGGGGAAACTGAGGGCGGATTGCGTCAGGTCCTGGATGAGTGGTATCGCGAGCAGCAGCATCAAAGCGCAAAGTCCCAGGTCAGCCCCTCACGGACGTCCAATCTGATACGTTCCCGCAGAAACCCTGCTGCAGCTGGTCCCATGGTCGTGATTCGGGCTGCATGAGGTCCCAATTGAGCACGCCCATTTGCCGGCTGCTTTTGGCGAGGTTGGGGGAGCTTTCTGTGAGATATATTAGTTCTCGCCCACCATCCTAGCTTCCTGCAGCAATGGTCCAATGAGGCTCCGGCGCCGCTTATCCAGGTTGCCATTGGTAAAGCAGAGTCCTCTGTCGCCCTGCGTGACGAGATTCCGAATGAGGAGATGATGGAGTATGATCTGACTCAAGCCAAGCAGAACCATGGTTCCCAAGTATCCGGGCAGGTGGTGAGCATCGAGTATGAACGTCCCAGTTTTGTTATATAGTGAAGAGGTGTATATCCAGTTCTTCGACGTCGGGATTAACAGCTGGGACCAACCCCGCCCGGCCATCAAGGAGCCAAGAGGAAAAAACCCCGACACTCGGTCCATACCTACTCCGTCTCTTGTCAGTGGGACGGTCGGTTCATTGGACCCGACCGATCAGATCAAGCAGGCGGCGACCGTCAAGGGACTAGCCCATAGCGAAGTGTGCAGCGAGCACCAGAGACCAGGGCCATGCTCCTTCGTGATGGATGCTTGCCGGTCCTGGTAGGGTGTGTTGAGGTTTGCCAGAGGGTTTGCCAGAGGCGATTGGTCTTTTGATCACAAACTGAGGTTCTGAACATGTTGATGACGATTGTCCGGTGTGCCGCGTCGTGCAATGTTCGTGCGGTTGGGAGCTCGAATCACAATGGGCTCGGGGGTTCCCGCGGGGTGGCCGTAGCTCCTCTGCCGTTGCCATGCGTGTCAAACCAATCAATTGAGACGACGCTCTGCACAATGGAAACAAATGAAGTAAACACGGGCAACTTCATCACGTCACAAACAGGCCTTGTCCTTGTTGGAATACAAACGAGGTGCGAAGAGCAACAACAACAGAAGAGGTCTGGTGGTCACGCCGGCGATGCGGGGTT
Source organism: Xenoacremonium recifei (assembly GCA_012184525.1). Classification (NCBI taxonomy): domain Eukaryota; kingdom Fungi; phylum Ascomycota; class Sordariomycetes; order Hypocreales; family Nectriaceae; genus Xenoacremonium; species Xenoacremonium recifei. Next base: position 186,172 of record WOFQ01000008.1, on the reverse strand, counting down.
GGTCGAAAGTTCAGGCCCGTCAAGTGCGGGAAAGAGCTCCAGGCGTCCCGTCGGCTGATGTCATCAAACGCTTCGGCTCCAGGCTTTGTTGACGATGGGACGCAGGCTGGGCATCGCGTGATAGGGCAGGTAGCACCCGGCCAGAGAAGGAGGTGGTCAGAGCTCCCGCCTCGCAGGTATGTACCTGACCTGTATAAATACAAGCATGGGAATCGAGGCGGGAAACGACAGGAGGGACAGGGAATGGGGACGCGGGTTTGGTAAAGAGCCGCCTGTCGCTCCCACAGAGCACCCTGCAGATTCGGAGGCGCGGCAGAGCAGAGTCCAGTGGCCGGTACGTCATGGGGCCGGAGGGGGGACGCGCCGAGGCCTCATGACGGGAGCCGGCGGGTAGAGATACAGAGGGACAGGCACAATCTAGAGTCAGAAACAAGTAGATGCACATTGCCTCGAAGTGCGGAGCTAGCAGACTCGTACCCCCGACGTACCTTCATCTTGACGGCCCCGGGCCCTGGCAAAAGCGTGGGAAGCTGCTTCTAGGCCCTTTGGAGAGTGGACTGCTTGCCCGCTAAAATCCCGGCGTGGAAGGCTAGAAGGGCATGTGCAGGGACCGCAACTGCCTCCGCTCCAGGTGCTGCCCTGCTCTGGCCAGTTCTGGCCTGCGCTGCTAGCCCGCCAGACTGCTTCTTCTCCTCCCACCACCTGGGCCTAGTTCGTCTCTTCTTTCACACATCCTCTTCACCACCCTCACCTCACTTCTACATCCACTCTCTCCTCGCCTCGCTCGCCTCTTCTCTTCTTCTGCTCCTCTCCTCTCCCGCTCTCACTCGCACATCCTCCATCTTCCATCCCCCTCCTGGACCCCGATCCAGAACCTCCTAAACCACCCCCTCTTCCTCGTCCTCTCACCTCTGCCTCTCATAGGCTCCCCCTCTCCTCACCTTTCCAGTCCTCGACTTTTCCCACAAAAAACCGCCACCACCAGAGCACCAGCATCCCTCCGCTCCTCGCGACCCTTGACCCCGCCATATCCCGCTTCGCGAACACGACCGCCGCCAGGGAAAAAAATAGCTGTGCGCACGCCGCTCACTGACTACTCTGTCTACTACAACCTCCAACCACACCAACTTCCGTCCCCCGCCTCCACCACCTCCGCCTCCTCCCTCGCACCTTCTTCTCCCCTCGTTGAGGATCATCAGGTTAGTGCTGTTTTTTTTGTCTTTAATTGCCCGTCGGCCTTAGTCGCATTCCCTCCCCATTGATGCAGGTCTCTGTCTGTCTTTGCGCACGCGGGGCTGCTTGTTGCTTGCGCGCTCGCGCTCATCGCATGGTGCAACACGCTCCTGCTCGCGTGCTGGCCTTCCGCTTCTACCACCTCCTTCAGCCTTGCACCATGAAAATACAATCGCTAACGGCATGGCAGTAGATTCCTCTTCCCACTCTTCGCCAAGCGCCATCTCCAATCTCCCTCGTCTCGCACCGCAGTGTTCACTTTAAAATGTCGGGCCCTCAGGACGCTATGCCCCCCAATGGCAGCGACATCATCGATTCCATGGATCACCTCAAGATGGAGGAACGCCTCGGCCCTGACGGCGAACCTGCCCCTAAGACGGATGAGGAGTATGCGCAGGCCCAGCTGACCCTTCGCGCCATTGTGTCGTCCAAGGAGGCCGGCGTTATCATTGGCAAGGGCGGCAAGAATGTCGCCGACCTTCGCGACGAGACTGGTGTCAAGGCTGGCGTCAGCAAGGTCGTCCAGGGCGTTCACGATCGTGTCCTGACCATAACCGGAGGCTGCGAAGCCATTGCCCGAGCATATGCCATAGTCGCCCGTGCTTTGCTCGAGGGAGCTCCGGCTATGGGCATGGGAGGCATCGTGCAAAGCAACGGTACCCACCGTATGTCAACACTCCTATTTAGCCTTTCCTCTGTCGGAATACATATTAACGTCCTTTAACAGCCATCAAGCTCCTCATCTCCCACAATCAGATGGGCACCATCATTGGCAGGCAAGGTCTCAAGATCAAGCATATCCAAGATGCGTCCGGTGTCCGCATGGTGGCGCAAAAGGAAATGCTGCCTCAGTCTACAGAGAGAATAGTGGAGGTTCAGGGCACCCCCGAGGGTATCCAGCGAGCGATCTGGGAAATCTGCAAGTGCTTGGTGGATGACTGGCAACGCGGCACCGGGACCGTTCTCTACAACCCCGTCGTTCGTACACAGCCCGCCAGCGCCAGTGGCCTTGGCGGTGCGGGATACAACACAGGCGCGGGCAGGAGTGACTACGGTAGCCCTCGTGTCATGCGAACAGGTAATGGAGCCGACTTCAGCAACGGCGGATCACGGCCGTATAATCGCCGTTCTGATTCTGACGCAGCCATTCGAGGCCCTCCTACTCACGACGAGAACGGCGAAGAGATTCAGACGCAGAACATCAGCATCCCCGCGGACATGGTTGGCTGTATCATCGGCCGCGCTGGCACCAAAATCAGCGAGATCCGCAAGACCTCTGGTGCTCGGATCTCGATTGCCAAGGTGAGTTGCCCTTCCAAGCCGGGTGAGCTCTTGCAAGATGATGACTAACACGGTGCAACATTAGGCGCCTCACGATGAGACGGGCGAGCGCATGTTCACCATCATGGGCACGGCCAAGGCGAACGAGTCGGCACTCTTCCTCCTATACGAGAACCTCGAGGCTGAGAAGATGCGCCGAAGCCAAGTCCAGGAGCCCGAGTAAGCGTGTTCTCACAGCTTACCTTCCTGCTGAGTCCTTTTCTGCTTTGCGCGTGTTTTTTACCACTTGCTAAGGTCGGATTTGGCAAACTACCCAGGACATTCCAGATCTGACTTGCCGCGAGGCTCTTCGCTTTCTCGGGGGGGACGATACCAGACGACGTGACCACGAGCCTCCTCTTACCCCCCTCTCTGTCTCTCTCTAATTTACCACCACAAAACACACCTTACTATTACCGCCCATTTAAAAAAGAAAATCCCTTCATCATATCGACGCCCATTATTTTCCTAGCTACGCTTCTCCTTGTCATTTCTATCGCAAACATCTTTCCGGCAGCCACATCCTCTTGTGCGGTCACAGCTGCGACGGTGCCACGTCACGCGGCTCATGCTTCCCTGATGGCCCCATGGCCTCAGATTGACCGACTCTCGCACCCCGTGGCACGATGCATCGCCAGCTCCGCTATGTGGCATATCGTCTGCATCGGATACCATGAACAAGCCCCCCCTTCGGCACTACCTTTTTTCTCACGACGGACCTGCACCCAACTGGTTCCACGACATGACAGAGTTCTATCTTACGACTGATGGAACCACGGCGGATTGCATAATCCGACGTGGCTCTGGCTAATGACAACGTCTCCTCGAAAAATTACGGAAAACAAAAAAGAGCAGGTGGTCGGAATGGCGCACATCTTGGGTGGCCGCGAAGGGCACATCGCGGCCGCGGCAACCAATCTCTACGACTCGACTACCGCATCACCATACCTTCCTTAACACCATTGGGTCTCTCTTCCCCTTTTCTCCCCTCAACCAACCAACAACAGAAAATCCAAAACGCCCGTCACGAACCACCAGCAACCACGCCGCCGCGACCAAGCGCCTACCGACGTTACCGCTCACCATTTCAAAACCGTGTATCTCTCTTACATACCCATCCTTTTCTTACTCTCTGGCTCATTTCATCCTTATACCACGTTCTCTGCGGGTTGGCGCCGCGCCACGACTCTCGACTCGAACTCTTACCCCGGTCATGGGATGCGTATTTGGGTGGGATGTCTTTGTTGGTGTGTATCTACCTAGCTTTGAGCGAAGAGCCAAAAATTAAAAACCAATTTGGGCAAGGCATGGTGCTCCTGTGAAATGTGACTGTTTCCGCTGACGGATAGACCATTAATAACGTGAAGAATCGAGATCTCCTGTAATATCATGTGCTCGTATAGACGTAGAGTATCGGGAGACGAGGCTGAGTGCGCCACAGAGGGGTGTTATTTTAAGCAAGTCAGTCCAGTCCAGTCTGTCGCGTGGCTGGAGGCGGGAGGCGGAAGGCGCGCCCGGGCCCTTCCATCGGCAAGTGGCAGCAGGTGGGGCGATTGAATCTAACTGAAATGGAAATCTCGAGACCCTGACATCAGCCTCCTGGAGAAGACAACTTGTCAAGTTCAAAGAAAAGAGATCGTGACGCCTTTCGACTCTTAAACCCCCTCCTTTTCCGTTCGCTCCCTTTCTCTACGCTCTTTGCATCGGTGCGATCTATGCGACCACGAGTCTTTTGATTTTCTACCACTATCTTCATTGAATATATTTGACGTTCGCTTCAATCCCGATCTCGATTCCCTTAGCCATGGCCCGCTCGAAGCAACCCCCCATGAAGCGCGAGACGTCTTCCGAGTTCTTCAACAAAGATACAGCGACCTGGGAGAACACCAATGGTGTCCAGAAAGTCTCCAATGGCAATGTGGCGGTAGGCAAGGCGAAGGAGCAGGTTGCGCCTGAAAAGCAGGATGCGGGCGTGGTGCAGCTCGTTGTGGCCGTAGCGGGCATCTACGCCTCGTTGTAAGTTATCGACTCGACTACTTCACTTTGCGCCTGGTCGCGATTCATGGCTGACGATTGTGCGCGCGCGCTGCAGCCTAACCTGGGCATACCTCCAGGAGAAGCTCACGACAACGCCTTATGGCCCGCCCGCCGCGCCCGAGGTCTGGCACTTCCCCGTCTTCCTCAACACGATCCAGAGCCTGTTCGCGGCGACCGTCGGCTTCGTATACTTGCTAGCTTCGACCCCGCGGGGGACGTCCGTGCCGGCCATCATTCCGTCGCGCCGCATCCTTGCGCCGCTTGCCCTCGTCGCCGTTACCAGCAGTCTTGCCAGCCCGTTTGGCTACGCCTCGCTCGCGCACATCGACTACATCACCTTCCTGCTCGCCAAGAGCTGCAAGCTGCTGCCCGTCATGTTCCTGCATATCACGCTGTTCCGACGCCGCTATCCGCTGTACAAGTATCTCGTCGTCGCGGCGGTGACGGCTGGCGTGGCTGTTTTCACATTGCACTCCGGCAAGAAGAAGACGTCGATGCGCAGCGAGGAGGCCCGTACGGCGTGGGGGCTGCTTCTGCTGGGCATCAATCTGCTGTTTGACGGCCTGACCAACAGCACGCAGGACTACATCTTCCAGTCGTTCCGTCCCTACAGCGGCCCGCAGATGATGTGCGCCAACAACATCATGAGCACCCTCGTCACGGGCGCCTACCTGCTCGTCAGCCCTTGGCTCGTCTCCACGGGCCTGGGCGAGTGGCTCGGGATGGACGTCGCTGGCAACGCGGGGGAGCTGCAGGAGGCCCTCGCCTTCATGGCACGCTATCCAGCGGTCTGGAAAGACGTGCTCGGCTTCGCAGCCTGCGGCGCCGTCGGCCAAGTCTTCATTTGTATGTATCCCCCTTCTTCACATCCTTCGCGTGGCATCAACTGACAGATAGCAGTCTACACCCTGTCGACCTTCTCCTCCGTGCTGCTCGTCACCGTCACCGTCACGCGCAAGATGTTCACCATGATCCTCTCCGTCGTCGCCTTCGGCCACCGCCTCACGCAGATGCAGTGGCTGGGCGTGGCGCTCGTGTTCGGCGGTATTGGCGTCGAGGCCGGGATTGCGCGCCAGGAGAAGATGGCCAAGGAGGCGGCGAAACGGGCGGGCAAGAAGAGTCAATAGAAGGCGTATCTGTTTTCCGTGGGTTTCTATTATTAGAGAAAGACATTATATTTTACTACCTACCCCTGTACATATTGCGTTGGTTTTCGAGACGGGTCCTCGAGACGGTACATACGAAATAGACTTAATCTTCACCACATCTCACATGTCTTGTCACGGCACTTCAGAAAACACACCAGTCAAAAACGATTGGATAGAAAAATCTTCATTTCCCATTCATCCCCCCCATCTTCATTCGCATCGCCTAATCAAGTCGCTCCACGTCCAAACTCCCTGCTACGAACCAAGATAGCAGTAATTTTCTTTCCCATGAGTCCATCCTCGCTCCTCTTGAACCTCCCTGCCCGTGGGGGGTGTGTACGCGGACGTTTAATAGCCGCCGTGCCAGAAATACTCCCACTCCATTTTGTAATAGTCCAAAAAGTTGTAACAGAAGCGAAAACGCACTGATAGTAAAGAAAAGAGTGAAAGGCTTTGTCTAAGTATTACACTAGGTGGGGGTTAGAACCCGCTGTGCGTGCTGTAACGAGAGAAGTATAGCGATCGAGAGGCTAAGGCGGAGATGAACAAAGAGAATAGACGGTGATGTGGTGGAATACGTGTATAGTCGTCGTGTGCCCCGGTTGGGGGTCTCGTCGGCCAGTCAAAGCGATGGCCGCGGTATGCGCAATGGGTATGTCCCTGATATAGCAAAAACGCCTGGAAATGCCGTGAGAATATGTAGTTGGATGGTCGTTGGCTATGTGGCGGTATAATAATGTCAAGTATTCATCGAAGAACGGGTAAGAAGATGCTGAGTCGTCGACGGTGGGTTGTTTGGATACTGAATCCTCCAGTTCTTCGTAATGTGTCCTTCATATGCTGTTGCCCTTCTATATGAGGTCGTCGATAGACCGGATGATGGGCGCCTCTCCCTTGGTCGCCGGACTTCGAGGGTCCGCCACGGTGTCCGGCGTGCCAAATGATCCAAATGACCCGAATGGATCCCGCGGAAAGGCGCCTATCCGCGGCGAGAAGAGGCCGTCCTCGACGATGCTTGGCGGAGGGGGAGACTCGCTGAACCGCATGCCCCCAATGTCTGGGAACTCAGTCCTAGTGACCTCTAATCGCGGGAACTCTGTGCGAGGAAACTCCATACGAGGAAATTCGGTCTTGGGGAACTCGTGTAGCGGATTGTTGGTCATGATCTCAGCCCGTGGCGACATGAGCGCCTCGTCCTCCTCGTCGTATCGTCTTGAGGGAATCTCAATAGTTCGAGTCACAGGTCGATCCTCATATGACCTCTTGCGCTGAACTTGTCGCTTGGGCGGCGGAGCAAGTGGCTGTACCATCGGCTGCGGGTTGAAGCGCGGGAACGACGACATGCTCTGGAAGCCAAAGGTAGCGTGAGACAGACCGGGCGAAGCAAGTGGCTCCGCGTATGGATCCACGGGCGGTGCTAGAGTCGGGAATCCGTGGTTGAAGCCGGGGCTCTGCGGTGGATCGGGGAAGCCAAATTGCCCGGGCTGTGCAGGTACCGGCGAGACCTGGGGAGCGCTCTGCTCAACCTGTTCCATCCAGTTGTAAATGGGCGGTGCGGATTGCGGGCCAGGCGTCACCACCGAAAGACCAGGAGTCGAGTTGCCACGAAGTCGATTCGAGGATTGTCCGTCGCCCTTGTCCGTTTTCTCGTCATTGTCCGGAAGGGGTGCCGTTTTGGGCTGGTTGGAGGGCATGTCGATAGCATCAGCTGAGAGGGTCAGTCGGTGCTTCGTAGGGCTTCGACCTGGGCGACCGCGGAACCCAGTTGTTGAGGGGAGTCGCGTCTTCGCAACCTGTTTCTGGAAGTCCTGAAGCGAGTACATAAGCTTCATGTTGGGGCTGATCCAGCGGCTCTTGGCCTGGGCGGCGTAGTAGGCGTCATTGACGCTCAGTTCGGGTTTCATGTACAAGCCATAGGCGATGATGAGACTGGCGGATCGGCTTGCGCCCTGCTGACAATGAACCAGGACCTTCTTGCCCTCCTTAGTCCGCTTGTCAATAGTCTCACATAATCCCATTAGATCCGGCGCAATGTCAGTGTTGTGATCCCAAGGCATGTGGATATACTCAGGGTTCCTGAACTGCATAGCCTTGGGAGTGGTAGGCGTATCTGAGCCATCATCGGGCGGGTACTCGAATGCAGTAGTGAAGCTGCATGCAGAGATTGCAGTGTCGGGGATAGGACTGTCGTCCGCAGGCTTGAACCGACTGAATCCTTGCTGTGCCTTAATTTCGAAGGGGTTGCTCACTTCTCGAGCGACGTTGATGACCAGGTCGAACCGAGATGCCTCTTCGGCTGTAGGCTCCATGTAAAGGAAGACGTTATCGCCATATATGGCAATAGGACCGTCGGGGTACCCGGGTGTCTTCGTGTCTTCGTTGTTCTCGCTCTCATCAACTGGCTGGTTGTCGAGCCGGTTTGCCATTTGAGATTTTATGGGCGAATCCTCCTCTGTGATAGTCGTGTCAAAGGTAGCCTTCATGCTAGATTTCATGGGGCGCAGAAATTCTGACAAGCCAGATTCGTTGCGCTCCAAGACCTTAGGAAATGACATGCCACCAGGAGGTCCAAAGGTGGATGACTTGAGGCCAGACAACATATGCGGAGTTGAGACACAATGTTTGAGAGCGCGCCGTTGAAGAATAGGCGGCATGGCTGGTGAGGGAGGGACCTCCAGGGTCGTCTTCGTAATAAGATCTGAAGAGTTCGTCTTAAGACTCAGCTGGCTAGGTTTTCGCTTCATAGCAGGAATCTTGGGCTTGATAAATGACGGCGACGACGGTTCTGAGATCTGGGCAATGCTCGTCGAGGAGCTTGCAAAGGGAGGCTGAATCGAAAGACCCTTCATATTCCGCGCTCGACGCGGTGAGGGAGAAGTCATGGGGCGTTGTAAACTCGGAAGCTGCTCCATGACGCTGAGGTTGTTGTTGCTAGAACTTGGGCTGTCGGTTTGGAGTCCAGACATTCCAGAATACATGCCAAAAGTAGTCGAAGGGAAGTTGTTGAGAGGTATTAGGTTAATGGGAGAGTCTGGAGACGATGACGGCGACGGATCTGAGAGAGGCGAGGAGTCCGTTGTGGAGAGTGTGGTTGTTGGTGACGACTCGGCTGATTCCGAGGTCTGTGTCGAGGTGCTGTCATGGTGTCTGTGGGAAGGATCTGAGGGAAGAACTCCAGTTCGGAAAGCGTGCTGCTGCGAGGGATTCACGAGGGAGGGCACCTTGGGATCCATGTCGACGAACTTGGGGTCCACCAACGTGACGGTTTCTTGGTCGGCGATGGTTTCGGCGTCGAGATCGAATACTGACATGAACGGCGGTATTTGGTCCTCGTACAGGCGCCGGGCGGTTGCTGACGGCATTGTTTCTCTAGCTCCCAGCAGTAATCAGAAGATGCGTCTCGGGAGCGTCGACTCCCAGTGTTCCGATCCTCTTATACGACCACAAAGATTCCCCCAAAGCACTTTCCGCCGGGGAGAGTGTTGCAGAGACTCGGTCGAGATCGAGGAAGGCGAAGGCGGCAATAAATCAAGGCCTCAACAAGGTGTGTGTAAAGAGTGAAATCGCAGGTCGTGATCCGATCGAGTTCGGTCGGGTGGACAGCGCAGCTGAATCCTGTCACTGGACGTGCGGTAAGCGACGAGCGAGGTCGATGCCGTGAGGGCCACGGGACCGCGTCGTTAAAGAGAGAACGGTGTTCGGCCAAGAAACCACGACAGGGCGTCTCTTCGGAGTGAGAAGAGTCGGAATTGGCGACGCAGAAAAAGTAAACGTGGTGATGCCGTCGCTGGGTCTCTCGCGTGTGGCAGGGAGAAGGAGGAATGAGACCAGAGCGTCGAGGGTGAGACAAAGAATCGGCGACTAAATCAGGAACAACCAGGCGAAAGGGTGAGCGGGCTGCAGGGCTATTTTGGCGCCGAAACTGGACAAACTGGCGATGCCCTCGAGGAGGAAGAGGAGGAGAAGAAGATGGTCGTCGGGCGACTCGCGATGGGGGGCGAGGGAGTTGAAGGGAAGAAGCAGTAACAGGAAACAGGAAGCAGGAAGAGGAAGAATGGGAGATGGGAGAGATGGATGGATGGATGGGGATGGGATTGGATTGAGTTTGACTGGTTACAGCGCCGGGGACTGCTGGAGACTGCCCTGGCCTGGGCGACGGGAGGACAAGCCAGGGACTGGGGGAGGGGAAGGGGCAAGGCGACCGAGCGCGGGCAACTGGGCAACGGCACAGGTACCGGGCAAGTACCGGTTGCAGCGCCGCCAACAACCAAAGGCCCTGGAGCACTGCAGACTCCCGGCAGCAGCAGTAGGCACTTTAGGCACTGTACGGGTTCTGGAGCGTTACGCACAGGGCAGGCAGGGGCCGCTCCAGTCGACTTGCAGCGGGAGCCAGTGGAGAAGCGCTGGAGGCACTGGAGGAGCAGCCGAACCTGGAACCACAGGGCAAGAAGGTTGAGAACAAGGGGGGGAAGGCGCATCAGACCTCAGCGCTACGAGGCAGCTGCGGCCAGCCAGTCAGGGGCCGCGCCGCAATGCTCGCCACGCTCTCGTTGGCCAGCCCCAGGTCCTCGACGCCAATACGGCTCCAGCCTGTTGCAGGCCCCATGAGGCCCCGCTCGCCTGTGAGTGGACCATGGGTTGCGAAACACGGCCAAGGGCCTATATTTAGATTCCCGCATCACGGTTGGCGCCTACGGCCGGCCAATCGCAGCTGCAGCATCAAAATTGGACTTCGATTGCAGGGGGAGGGGGAGGAGGATTAAATTTAAACCTCGTGGCGGGTACGCAGGACAGTGCGAGCTGCGCTTCAGCTGGACGAAATCTGTCCGTCTTACAGGCTATTGAATGACAGAGCGAGGCAAGAGCGAGTGAGGCACATCCCATGGCTGCCCTGGCGCCGAACATATCACAACCACAGCAAGAGACATGTCTTCACCGGAATCTCATACAATGCAACTCTCTTCCTTACACGCAGCCAAGCCTCGATGCCTTCATTTCCCCCCGGCGCCAAACACACCAGCCCCAGCCTCCCGGGTCTGCCTCATGGCTTAGTGAGTGATTCGGGCTGGAAGCGACACGGACGCAATCGAGGGTGTGACAGGGGATGGAAGTGGCTAGCCTCGACGACGATGGACGCAGACCCGTCTTACCGTGCCGCGATATTGGACACTGTCCTGCTGTGCCCTCTAGCCACAGATGATGGATGGCAATGGATTCCCTTCACCAGAAGAGTCAAGCATCGGAGCTGCCGCGCGCGCTGAGAAGACAGAAGCACCAGCTAGTCGAAAGTCTCAGCCAGAGACTGGTCACGATGCGCTGAAACCCGGCTCGAGGCTCGCCCCCAGCCCTGCCTGATCTCAAGCCTCGAGCGAGATGCTGGTTGGTGCTGCCTCAAGCCACGGAGCCTGTCATCACACAAACTTGCAACCTCATGTGGCAAGGCTTCCTGCTCGATCCTCCACCAACCACAGACTACCAACCAACCAACCAACCAACCGACCGACCAACCAACGAAAGAGGGAAAAGATGGTCTCCCACCAGAAGCCTAGAGAAGCCCCGAGGGAAGGCTCTGCCATCCACACGGGCTGATTCTCTTCGTTGGGGCCAGATCCAGGCGGGGCGCATCTTCAGGGAATCGGCTCTCGAGAATCTCGTATGAATGTCACTGCTCCATCAACTCGCGACTCGATATCCCCGTGTTAGTCGTCAGTAATTCCCGGCTGCGCGGGAGTGTCAGACACCGCAAAAGGCAGGCACATGGCCATTGTCAGCTGGTCACGATGCCCTGAAGACCCTGACGCTCGGGATCATCGTCAGCCACCCAGCAAGACCGAGAGCGAATTTCCAGGAAATCCCGGTTCCGCCAGAGCGGCAACTCATCGTCACCAAAACGGTGCAGACTTGGACGCGGACTGGTTCTTCGTCGATCTCCCCCAAGCCACACCGTGGCGGAACGGCGGCCTTCCGTCCCAAGTGCCAGAGCCCCATTCCGCAACGGCCCCTGATCCCAGATCCCGTCATTTACCACGCGTGGGCATTGCGCGTTTGCCTCGGAGAGATGCTGGGAAATGCCAGACAGATTTCCCCTCCGGCAACGGCCAAAACGAGGCCGTAAGATTAGACTTGACGATCCATGCAAGTCAAATTGCCTGGGCCAAGGACCCAAGGGGGGGGCACACCCACATTGCAACATCGACACGATTTATTAGTAGCTTACAGTGCTCCGTCAGCTCGCTGACTGAGAGACAGACAAGAGTTGGTTCATATCAGCGTGTCTCTTAAGACCAGGCTCTGGAACGCGTTGCAGCTGTCGTCCCTTGGCGCTGACCCGAGACCTTCTGCGGGAGACATGCATGCATGCAGATTCTACACGACGACCGGTTTCGACACTGTGCTCCATTGCCAGACCAGAATCCGGACGAAATCCTGCAGGGTTCTGGCCTGACTCCTTCTCCTCCTGCATCTGCATCATGGATGGATTCGTCTGGGGACTCCCACTTTGCCGGAGATTTGTTGGTGACGCGTTTGCCGGACCACAGCATCTCGGCGGCGATTCTGAAACGCTTCTCTGACAACCTCGCCAGTTCTGTCACCAGACGGTGACTCTCGAGACTGTCGCGCGGCAGAAGTCTGCTCTCGCGCTTCCTGCACCTGTCGGTTTCGGAGTTCGTCACGTTCGTCAGGTGAAGCCGGCGTCTATTGCGCGCGTATTTCAGCCAACGTTGCTGTGGTCACGAGGCTTCGACAGCCGTCGACGGTTTGCTTGTGCCCCTCGGCCTCGCTTGTCTATCGTTCGATGTCGAAACCCATCCCTCGTTACTTCTTCCCTTAGTCTACTCCGTATCGGCTTCTCTAACGTTGAAGAATCAGGTTGGCCCTATCACACCGGCCAGGTCTGTCTCAGAGGCTTCGAGTCACACTCATTTGTATGGGAAATCGTACTGAGTTTGTCTTGGACTTATTGCCTGTTTTACAGTTGCGTGTTCCGCGAAACCTAGCCAGTGGCTACGATGTCTCTTGAAGTCGTCATTGATTCTATTTACAGACTTTGGCTCTATTTTGAGATGTTGTCGTCAATGCCACGATCTGGCTTCCTATTTTCATGCTCCAAAACTCCAACAAGGCAGAAGCTGAGCCTTGGCATCCAACCGTTGCTCGAGTAACAGCCCCTAGGCTCGCCTACGAACCCGTCAGAGCCTCTCCACGCTGTTTCGGATAAAGTCTGTGACAGATCGCTTTGCAATGGGGCATGCGACATGAGTCCGAGGGCATCCCTGATCACCACAACCTACCGAGAAATGCAACCAAATGATCATTTCACAATATCCCTTCCGGTTTTCACGCCAATCAGCACGGGCTTCGGAGGCAGTAGCATGCCATGGAGGTGATTTTTCAACCCAGGCTGCCGGTAACAGCGCCTTGATCACCTCATCCAGCGTAGGATCGACTTATCCGCGTTTCAGTTGAGGAGCCGGGATGCACCGAAGCTCAGATCAGGCTCGCCGGCGAGGATACCCGCGCAACCGTGGTCAGGGACTAGGTTAAGTGTCTCATTAAATGCTCAGCCTTCTTGTGTTGCTGTTGTTTTCTCTGTGATCTCGGCTCTGTGTTGCACTGTGTCCTCCTAAGTTGTGAGGGATCATCAGGAACTGCAGTCGATCGCCCCAATATGTGCGTTGATGATGTATTTACTTTGAAAAGAGAGCAAGAAGGAGGGTGTGGGACTTATGCATGTGGTTGTATGACTGGTGGAATGTTTTTTTAAATCCAGGCGTCCCAGATGTGTGTTGTGAGATGTACTGCGTAAAGGAAGTTCATCATCTCAATGACCGCCCCTTGGTTGCTTACCCTATACTATTGAGATGTACAAGTAATTCGTCTGTAGCGTTCCGAAGACAACGCTGACTTGACTCGATGGAACACATGCGTTGAATTTTTTATCGTCCTGGCGTTTTGGGATCTTCGGGGTTCTCACATCGTGCTTCGGTGTCCTTTGGTGCTGAAAGAGAAATTTTCGAGGAGTTGTTTGTAGAGCAATGGAAGCAAAACGGAAAGGATTCGTGCTTCGGCCAACATATTCGACCACCAAATAGACATCACTCGCAAACCATATTCCTACCCTACAGTGTCCGTCACATCTGACGTGATTGATGTTCAACACGATGTACTCTGTACATGGCGCAAGTCGGAAGCTCGGTTAATGGCGTTGAATGATCGCATGCAAGTGTAGGGAGGAAGGGGGAAGTTCCACTCAACACAAACGAACGAACATAGCGGTTCGTCTGTCATGTAAGACATGCAGCTACAGAGCGTTGACCAGTCTCCATTGTGCGGTCATAGCGTCGACACGCCCACGGATATCGAAAGCGTACCAAAGATTGTAATCTGTGCATGGACCCTTTGTGACCGTGGTTGAACAAAGTTGTGCTCGAGCTGAGATACACGCGTAGAGGCCAAGAACACCCACCGTAGTGATAAGGAATACCCCATATCGGTGATTCTTTGTTTCTCATCAGTAGTTTCTTCCTTCGTCAAGGTTGTCCTCGTCTGTACTCCGTAGAGCCCCATGCTTGTCCATATCGTCCGCAAACGCACCAACACTTAGCTCATCCACATCTCCACAATGATGGAAACGGTTCCTGAACGAACGACTTCGTTCCCACAAGCAATCCGTGCCCGATGTGCCTGTAGGCTCTGTCAGAACTCAGAGAGCAAGGGTCTCACATGTGTCTTGGTGCTCGGATGAAGTGACAGGAGGTCCGGGTGCGTACGACGTAATAAGTATGTTTGTTATAAACATCGAGGTCGGAAATTTCCTCTTGTCCGCGCGGTAGCCCGGTCCGCCGCTGACAAGAAACGGGACTACGGAGTACAAGTACAGATGCAACAGGAAAGGAGTGTATCACCAATACGCCAGTGGCCGCTGGACTGACAGATGCGGCGTTTCCAGAAGAGGGGCCTTGGACATAGTGCCGGCGAAGATAGGAGAGGCGCTTGACGGGTGATAACATTGTAGCACTAGGGACGGTACTTTGTCATCCCGTGTCCCGTAGCGCAGGCTATTGCAAAAGTCTGACGAGCATTCGACTTGCTTCTTGATCCCGTCGGCTCGCATCTTGCAGGCGAGCGGGATCCATGCCCAGCGATGGTTCGTTCGACTGAAACCCCTGGACTGCGCTCAGCGATCTACGCAGCTAGCGAGGGGGGCACGAAACACTCGAGAGAGAGGTGCCAGCTCGAAAAATTTCCGCATACCTTGGCCAGGATCGGATACGGAGGGTAACTGTCTTAGCCGGCCGGGCTCGGTGTTGTAAGTGTACGGGCCCATTACCAGGACCCCATGCCCTCAATTGCTCCTGTCGGCAGGTGAAGAAGAGGAATGCAGCCGTGCATCCATCGGCAGCGCTGTGAAGAGACATGGACCAGCCTACATCGCTTGCTGGGATGACGAGGTCGATTCGATATTGCAGAGGGTCAAAGGTGGTGGTGGTGATGCCCGGACGAACTAATGCAGGGCCGGTCGATTGTTTGTCTGCAGGTTTGAGTGTGCATGGTCTCGAATGACATTGGATGTTCCACGGGGCTTCGTTTAGACCACTGAAGTGAGCTTCGTTTTCTTTTCTTGCTTCATTTTTTCTTCCGAGAGAAGACGTGTCCTGATTATTTGGAATAGTTTTCCCCTTCGACGATGGCCTCACCTTGCCTCTTAAGAGCGATTTGGTTATTTACCATTGGGCCGTCCCAAGTCGGACATCGTGAGAGTTCGGTGGATTGACCATCACGTCTCCCCGGTATAAGCAGGAGTAGAGAACCACCGATACGGCCAGGGCTCAGATGCCGCGTTGGGACAGCCCCAGAGAGCCTTTGTTTCAGCACCGGGGCCAGCCAGTTCGGGCAATGGAGTCGCGGATGGATCATGGAGCCAGCCTCGCGAGCGCTCGACACCGGCTGGCCTTTGCTCCTGACGCTATGCCCGTTTGCTCGCTGGACTCGGATGCCGGGGGAGCTACGGAGCTTAGGAGCCACCCAGCCCCCCTTGAGCCACGAGCCGACCCCTGGATCGTCCATCGTCCGTGTGGTCAAGATCAAACGGCGGCCCATGCCCCCCGCTACAGCGACGTTGAGAGAGGACGAAGTAACGGCACAAGCGAGGGGCCCTGCAATAGTCCGTCCGGTGGGAGGTTCAGACGAGTCGGGGCCATGTTTTAGCGGGCTTCGGGGCGGACGAAGACGACGGCCGCGCTGAGACGGGATGGACGGGAGGCTGGGCTGTGATGATGGAAGAGGAGGAAGAGGGGCGAGATGTGATAGGGAGCGGGAGGTGCATTGGCATCACCTCAGGGCAGGGCAGGGCAAGAGCATTGGACAGTTGGGACGCACCTGCAGGTACGGGACGGGACTTCCTGCCCTCTGCTTTCCATTCTATTCCAGCCCAGCCCAGCCCAGCCCAGCCCCTGAAAGGTCAAGAAGGAGCATCAACATGGAAGAGCTATGAGGACGGGAGGTGGGGAGGAGGGAGAGGAGCACTCCGTAAAATGCTTGCAGATCTATCCTCGACAGGCCAGCTGCAGCGTGGTCGCCAGTTGGTGCTCTTGGTACTCTTGGTACGCTGTCTCTGGCTCTGCGAACGGCATCCACAGACGGGTACCCTTGCTGAAGCCATAGCGATCCATCCAATCCCTTTTCATCTTGGACCAGCGCTGCAGCGGGACGTTGTCGTTGGAGAAGACTGGGCAGGGCAGTCCCCAAAAGGCACAAGTCGAGAGCAGGCATTCGGGCCAGTCCAGGGCATCCAGCACTCAGTCCAACAAGGACCCTGTCGATTCGGCCGTCAAAGCTCCCCCTCTCCTCTCGCGTCTCTTCCTGTGCGGTCCCTTCATCTCCCCAAACTCTCTTTCTCCAGACTCTCTTCCTCTTCAGACACTCAGTTGCCTCTGCTGGTGACGGTGGTTTTTTGCTCGTTCTCTTTAATGCTTAATCCTCCCACCACGGGCTCCTTCCTGGCTGTTTCGCGCGAGTCCGGCGAGGTCGCTCTTACCGCATCGATACAGCATCGGCCTCGAGGCACCTGACCCTGAACCCTGCCCGACCTGGACCGTGACCTCAACCTTGACCTGACGAGGAATCCAACAAGAGGACGGACGAGAACCTCTCAAAGAAACCCGAATCACCTTCATTTTCTCATTCACAGTGACCTGGCTCTGGCCTCGCACGCAGAGAAACGCTTCCCCTTCAAAAGTCAATTGACGTCGCTTGCTGTTTCGCCTGGAACCACTTCCATTCCATACCGACGAGACGGATATCCCACAACTAATTGTTTCCCACCACCACATGGACTGTCCAAGGCTGAGACTTCGCCCGCGGCACCACCCATTCTAATCACTAATTTCTGAGACATCCGGGAGCGCTACCCCATCCGCCCTGCGCCCGGCTCCAGTACGAACGACGACAACTCTTGAAACCGAGGAGGAAATCGGACAGCGAGACAGACCCCGAGTCATCACAGAAGAAAGAAAAAGGGAAAAGAGAGGGACTGGTGTTCTCGCCACAGAACCCTCGACCAGCGGCACCTGACAGAGAATCGGCCGATGCTGAGTGGGTGAAGCATTGCAGCTGAAGGAATCGTGGAGGTGGTGCAGCGGTCCAATGCCAGAGCAATACTGGACTGCCGCTGTAGGAGGACGTCGACTCACCCACACCACCCATCCAGCATCCATCCCTCCATCATGAGCGCGGCCAGTGTGCAGCAGCCCATGGCGGCGGTGGGCATGGGCAGTTTCAGTGCGGCGGGCCCGCTGGACCAGCAGCGGCAAGCCCCCGGAGCCGCTGAGTTATTACAGCAGCAGAAGCCGCAACAACAGCAGCAGCAACCGCCCAACTCGCCGCCCTCGCAGACTCTACACTCGCATCGCCAGAACCACAACTCGTCCAAGCTGCCGGCCTTTCGCTTTGCCGACCTCAAGAGCCCAACCATCAGCCCGCCGCAACTGGCGCATCAGTCGCTAGCGCACCAGCAGCAGCAGCAGCAACAACAGCAGCAACAGCACTCCGACACGGGCCCCGTCGCCTCCTCGCCCAATCCGGCCCCGGCTGGTGGCTCCCCATCAGCAGATCCAGACCCCGTCGCCCTCCCAGATCCGGCCCCAGCGACGAGCCAAAACCCTCAGGCTCCGTCGCCAACTCATCGCGGCAGCGAAAAACATGCATCACCGCCTGCAGCTCTGACATCAACAAGCGCCGCCCCGCCACCCGTCACCGCAGTCGCAGTCGCTGCCGCCTCGCCATCGTCGTCGCCGCCCTTCTCGCCGCCCGCGCGCTCACGGGCTTCCACTCTGCAGCCTGCGCCCACGTCGCCAATCCCCGTCGACGTCCCAGCATCGCAGACCCGACGTCCCGCATCCTATCCCGACACGCAGCCTACCATCATCGTCGACGCCGCCGCCGCCGGAGGAGGAGTCGGCGCGCAACCCCCGCAACCCTCGTCCACTGCCGTCAGGACCCGGACTCGACGATCCCTGGTCTCCCGCAGGTCGAATGCTGCTGCGGGTGCCTCGTCGTCTACTGGTCCGCCTCCTACCCTGACCCGAGAGCGGCTGCATGCCGTCGAGGCCATCGAGGCCGCCCAGTCCCAGTCCCAAGCCTCTGCCGTCGAGTCACAATCCTCGAGCACCAAGGATTCCCCCCCGGGCCAGCGCGAGTTGATGTTACCAAAGGCCCTCTCCAACTCGAGCCCTACCGATGAGAGACGCACATCCGCATCGCATCGACCCCCCGTCTCCTACCGACCACCACTCAACGCCAACGCCCAGTCGAACACGTCAACACCCGTTCGCGTCCCACCAATTCGAGGCTTCCGATCCTCTGGCTCGCGCAAGAGCCTGACCCTCGACATGAATTCGAGATCCCGATTCCTCGACATGGGGGATGATCTCCCCGACTCCAACCACGACCGCACGCTTCGCGCCCTTGAGGGCCGACCCGACCAAGACTTCATGCACATGACGTCGCCGCCCTTGTCGGCTCGCCACGATGCCTTCGACGGTGAGGATACCGGCGACGTCTTTTTGAGGATCGCCCGGGAGGAGCCGTTGCGACGACAACCCGATGAACCCCTGCCCGATGAGACCCAGAGCGTTGTGGTGAGTCTTGCTCTTTCCTCCCTGTCCAATGCCACCTTGTCTTGGGTGCTGTCTCAGGCCCATGTGCTGGCAGAAACCCTACCCCGGCAGCATACCCTCTATCCGCGAACAATGCGTTGATACGTGGGACTCCACATGCTCAACCCTGACCCTGGTGCCTCCCGTCTTCACTTTCCCACTGCTGTCAAAAGTATCACTACAATCATCAAACCTGTACTAATGGAGCGACAGTCACGGGTGCGCTCATCCCACCGGAGACCGCTGTCATCAACGGTACCGACATATAAGCCAACCTCCCCTCCTCGCATTCCTCGTCGACTGTCCGACCAGGAGTCGTCCGCGTCTCGCTCGAGGAAGTATGACGATGATAGGGCCAGCGAAGTATCACGGTACTCTACCTACCGTGCATTGGCACGAGAAAAGGCAGCATCGGTCCATCCCGGCGAGGATTTGAACCGCACACGAACTACGGGACTACGACCCTCGCCGTTGACACCACGCTCAACGGCATTCCAAGATCCCGACTCTGGTAGCTCTCCTTACGGCCGCAGACGGGGCTCGATCACAGACAACAGCACGCCCCCAACACGATCTTCGACATACAAGGCTTCCACTCTTGGACACGGCCATTCTAAGGCATACAACTCTTCTCCCCTGGTTCGATCATTCGACTTTCACCGACACCAGGGTGCGGAAGGCGGCCACGGGCTCGAAGGAACAGAATCGACTGCTTCCACAACAGCCCCTTCCACAGTTTGGGATGAGCTGGATGACCTCAAGTCTCGGATCCACCGCCTCGAACTGACGGGTAAGTTACCCTCGACCTCTGGCGCTGCCATGTCTCGAATTTCGGACGAGAGACCCCCGACGGCGACTACGACTGTGACAACGGTGTCTTCGTCTCCAAAACGACCGGGCGGCCGCACGGGCTTGGAAGTCAACACGGGTGCGGCTACGGCTGCAGCTGCAGGCGCGCCGCCTACAGAGGCTGGTAGCGCCACCTCGGCCCAGCGTGAGGCGCATCCCATCCTTCATTCTGCCCTTGCAAAATCCAAGGTGCTTCTCGACCCCGAGGTATACAGGGCTCTTGAGTCTGCCGCGCACGACGCTATAGCACTGTCTGCAATGATGGGCGTGCCTGGCCAACCCGGACCGATATCCAGCGGAGCGAGCACTATCGGATCCGGAACCACCATTACAGATCGCCAACTTCGGCGAAAGGCAGATAGTGTTTGCCGCAGTCTCACCGAGCTATGTCTTGCTCTTGGGGAAGACGCCAACCAGGCACGCGCTGTGGTCCCAGCAAAGCAAACACAGGTTGTCCCAGAACCAACCGAAGTGCCTACCACACCAACTATCAACAAAACTTTTACCAACTTGGCCTCTCAACGGAGGCCTAGTAATGTAGCGGAGCCCAACATGACTTTGGCACGGTCGAATACTAGTCCCAGGGCCATTTCGAAGTTTGAGGAGAGACGGATCAATCTGATGACTAGCAGCACGCTACCAACATCACGCGTTACAACCTCGACACCATCGACACCTCTGGAGCCCACCGCGCACCGGAGATCCTCCCTCTTAGTGGCACGGAGCCGTCGGGCTGGTACCGAGGAACCGGAAGACGGGCGGAAATCTACTTTGCTACTAAGATCCAGACGTGCTGGAACAGAGGAGCCGGATGAGGGCCGAAAGACGTCTCTGCTAGTCCGCAACCGTCGCGGAACGGTGGGATCAGAGGATGATGAAAGCCGGTTCCGAGCTCCCTCAAGAGCTCATACGGAGTTGAGTACTGCTCGAGCTGTGGCGCATGAACAAGCCGCAGCCGCACCGCCGCCACCCCCCGTCATTGAACCTGCTGTGTCTTCAGCCTTGCCGCGACGGCGGTTTGTCTCGTCCAGTCTGAGCTCCTCGCGACTGACAACACCTCTTGCTTCAAATGTGACGCCGCCGCGGAGGTATTTGGAGAGGTCAACACCTGACCGTGATGGCAACAGCGTTGCCGACAAACTTGCCGAGGATCGCGGCCAACGACACATGTCGCTTGGTCAGACGATGTTGCTCGGCCGAAACACTAGTATAAGACGAGTCCCTCGAGACAGCGGCATTCCGGCGGCACCTCCTTCAGCAACTTCTGGCGTCTACCGCTGACGCTTTTGACGATTTACATCGACTTGATGAATGTACTACTATACACCTTATGCTTCTTACGCGGGCGTGGCTGTTTTTTGATTTGCCGACAGGAGGACATCCTCTTTTCTTTTTCCTCTTCTTTCAAAGCTTAATCGGCTTGATGATTCACGACGAACAGTTGACTCGACATGATGCGGCTGCTGTTTCACACTGTGTATACATTCATGGCTTGGCCAACAGACAAAGCACATATGTACTGGTTTTTGCAACACATCACATTCCATACCTTACGGACTTGCAAAGGGGAAACCAAATAAAAAACAAATCGTTGGACAGCCAGTAGCAGAAACGAGTCGTTATATAGGGCATGGGTAACTGGCAATAAGATTAATGTATGATATGGCCGCATCAAGCGGAAGCGAATTCTTTTCTTGGCTACCCTTCAAAGCTCTCCTCTGTGTTGGTGAAATGCTACGTGAATTGTAACATGAGATGAAGGGTGATGAGTTTGGACGCTGAGTCAGGCCGAAAGGGTGTAGCCACTCATACATAGGCTAACTGCGGCAAGGCATTTTTCCTTTCTAGGGAACTTCACACTGAGATTCCTTCCATGCAACCCATCCCATATATAAAAGCCGTTTTTCAACGACCTTCGACCTTGGTCACAACCAGAAGACCCCAAATTATCTCTCACTTCCAGCACTCCGTGTATAACTTAAGGTCCTACCGGAAGAAGATCAAATCTTCACCCAGGCATCAAAGACCCACCATTACCAGGCAGTTTCCTACAATCATGGCGGACAGCCTAGACGGCGAATCAGCCAGCATGGCTCGCTTGGATCTTGAAGAAAAGGTGCTCGATAAAGTCGAGAGAGGCTCTTCGGGAGGTCGAAGAGGAGGTCGGGGTGGTGGCGGTAGATCGCGTGGCCAGGGACGAGAAGTGCAGGTGTCAAAGGCTTTGTCGAGGCTGTTGCGGCATCAAGCAGAGAATGCTGGGATTCGGCTAGATGGCGAGGGCTTCGCAGCGCTGGATGAAGTGGTAAGTGGTTGATTCTATGCAGAGAACATGTGCCTATGAGACCCTGCCGTCTCGCGATGAGATACCGTCGCTTACTATGAGTTACATATACTAACGTCCACCACCAGTTGAACTGGCAGCCCCTGCGCTCCCTCAACGTCACCCTCGACGACATCACTGCCATCGTCGCCTCCAACGACAAGCAGCGCTTCACTCTCAAGCCCAACCCCTCATTCACCATGCCCGACACCTCCCCCGCCGCCTTCCTCATCCGCGCCAACCAAGGCCACTCCATCAAAGTCGACTCGGCGGCCCTGCTCGTGCCGATCACGCCGGAAGATGTGCCCCCGCGTGTTCTACACGGCACATTCTTCTGCTTCTGGCCGCAGATCGTCGCGGCAGGCGGGCTGAAGCCCATGGGGCGCAACCACGTGCACTGCTCGACGGGCACGCCGGAGGAGGGCGTGGTGAGCGGCATGCGGGGCGATGCGGAGCTGGTGATTGAGATTGATGTGGCGGCGAGTTTGGCGGAGGGCGTGAAGTGGTGGCGGAGTGAGAATGGCGTGGTGTTGAGTGAGGGTGATGCGGAGGGACTCGTGAGTTCGCGGTTCTTTAAGTTGGTGACGGGGCGGAAGGTCGATGTTGGGGTGTTGTGGCGGGATGGGGAGTGGGTGGCGGATCTTCCGGCAGGGATCAAGGGGAGAGTGCCGATGGGAAAGGGGTCGAGGGGGGGAGGTGGTCGAGGACGACGGGGAGGAGGTTCGTCGTGAGGGAGCCCCTTTTCTTGCGTGAACGAGTGAGTGACTTGAAAGAGGGCACGATGTGGTGGTATATTGAACTGAATCCCTAAAATCAAATACTACTCTTAAACGAACGAGTCATGAATCATTACACACTCTCATGAACTTCCTACGTCGGTGCCCCCTGATTGTCCAGATCGTCATCATCGTCCGAATTACTCTCATCCGTATCCATCAAGTTAGCCCCCCTAGCATCCTCCTCCTCCTCCTCCTCATCATCGTCATAATCATCGTCATAATCATCGTCATCATCCCCGTCTTCATCCTCGTCTTCATCCTCGTCCTCATCCTCATCCATCGACCCAGCCCCCCTTAGCAACTGCTTCGTCAAGTTCTGCCGCTGCCGTTTCTGCGCCTGCAGCCACACAAGCACCTCCCTGGCGACTGCGCTCTTAGCCTGCCGCTTCCCAGACACGCCGCGCACGACACCCAGCCCATCTGGCACGCGTGCGTCGTTGGAGAACTTGGGCCGAGCGTCGAAGAAGCCAGGCTGGTCGGTGGTCTCGATGCGGTACTCCATAGGTCCGTATTCGAGCTTGCGGGCGAGGGCTGCGACTTGCATGAACACCGTGGGGTCTTCTTCCAATGGGGAGGGGTCAGGCTGAGGTGATGGGAGAGCTGCGGTAGCGGGCTGTTGCGCGGGCTGTTGCGTAGCCTCTGGGGAGTGAGGTTCTTGATTGATCTCTGGCGATGCAAGTGGCGCAGCGTCGCCAGACTCAGGGATGTGATTCGGGGGTGCGTTAATCAGGTAGCCCAAGGCGTGCTTGGCTGCGTACTGTTTGGCTCTCTGCACTCCTTGTTAGAACCTTGTCTGCTTGTTCAGGCTCTGTATTTTCATACTTTCTTTCCAGCGAATATGGGAAAGCTCTGGCCGGGGGTTCGTCCATATCCCTCGCGCGGGAAGGTCTCGCCAGTCGAGAGCTTGCAAAAGCAGGACCACTTTTCCGGTGCAGAAGGAGCATGCAAATCACCTAAAGGCTGAAAATGGAACTCTGGCATGGCTGAAGTAGGCGTGCCTTTTGCTTGGAGATGTTCTGGGTAGCAGCACAAGTTAGTTTCTGGGTTTGGATCTTTCTTTGACGGGAGACAAACCCAAGAGGGCGCCGACATGGTTTCGTTCACCAACTTCGGGTTCCTGAACCGGTTCCTGAATCGGTTCCAGAAGAGTCGCGATGGCAGCTTGCTGAGCTGCTGTGAGTTGGACGGGAGCCCGGTGGTGTCTTTCCCAGTATTCTTGAGAAGCGATCCACGATTTGAGCAAATTCCACGGGACCTGGGCAGCCATGATGGCTCCGGTCTCAAGACTGCGAGGGCCTGAAAGCTGCATTGCGTTGATGTTAGAAGACGTTTTATATACAGTGATGAGTGCTTGATATACCGTCTGGTGTGTTGGTTTGGTAGAAGTTGTTCGCCTTGCAGTTGAAGGCGTTCTGTCAGGCAGACAAGTGCAACTGCCCACTCGGGCTGTCTGTGAGTACCTCTCAAAATGAAACAAACTTGAATGGCAAGACGATGGTTGATAGGAACCGCGTACTGGAAATGGAGAAAGCAGAGGCGAGGCTGCGAGAATCAGCAATGCTTGAATGAGGAGAAGTGGTCGCGGCTGTGGTTGGGCTTCTTGTTCAGCCCTCCAACCTTGCCCGGTGGGGCCAGGCCTTGCGAGAGGCCGACCAACATGACAATAGTCTCGTCACTTTGCCTCATATCATAGGCTAGAATCGTGTTTTTGGCTGGGTCACCGTCTGCAAGTCCGAAGGAGTACATGGCATGCTGAGTGACCAAGTTCGCCGGTCGACCAAGGGTATCTCGCGCCTCTTTTCGCTACTACCAGTATCTACCATGACAGGGAAGCAAAGTACCTTCATCATGAACACAATGAGTCCGTCTGCGCCTTTGTGCAATGCAGTGCAATGAATCACAATCCCCTCAATAACTTCACTCAAAGAAACCGCCCTCGTCGCTGTCGTCGTCGTCGCTCTTCGCGGCTGGCTGCACGGCCTGGTGCATTAGGCGCCGACGTTCCCTCCTATTCATCCCGGGCTGGACCGGCGGCAAGCCCATAATCTTGCCCTGCGATTTGTTACTCTGCCCGCTTCTGTCCTTATTCGTGTTCTGCTGCGGCTTCTTCGCACTGTTGCCTGATGCATCCCCGACCGCATTTGATTTCTGCGGCCGTTTCTCCAACCGTTTGTTGCCCGCCGACTTCCCCTCGTCGATTGGACGTCTCTCTCTCAGTTTCCGGAGAGCATCGGGCCCTTCCTTCATTGCCTGCTCTACCTCTGACCACATCGGAGGCCTGGGCGTCTTGAGTAGCGCCATCCTCGCCTCGTCCGTCTTGTCGTCTTCCTGTTCCTCGCCGTTCTTGTCCTTTGTTGTGTAGAGGCTGATGTAGGGCTCGATGTGTGGGAAATGCTGCGTATAAGCCTCGTCGACTTCAGCGACGTGAAGACTGTTTCTAAGTTCTTGGATTTCTTCGGGGGACTCGGCCTTGTCGATCTTGCGACGAAGTAGCTTCGTTAAGCGCATTGCCTTTTTCCGTTCTACATCGTAAGCGTTAGCGAGTGATTCACAAACAGTAAAGAGACGCTTGGCATACCAAAGAAGCGAACCATGTGGTATTTTGAGATCATGGCACTTCTTTTCTTCTGAAAGGCCTTGTCTGACACCCTCGACTTCAGCGCAGCCAGTTCTCGTTCAAGTTCGTTTTGGACATTGCTCGGAAGGTCCTGTTTCCGCTTCAACAGTCGCTCGATATTTCGCGATCGCTTTTTGGCCCATTCGGAGCTCCCCTCGCTCGGTCGGTGCTTGATCTTTCCATTGAATTTTCGTTTCTTGATCGATGAGGACTCTTGGTGGTAGGAGAAGGGTGCCGCTGAGCCGTCGTCAGGATCAGGCGAACCAACCTGAGAGAAGCCTCGCTTCTCTCCCATATTCTCTCGAAAAGAGAGTCAGAATGCGAAGAGCAGTAAATAATTGGCTCGGGGATTATGCAGGGCGAGAAGAACGTGAAAGAGTTTTGCTCAATGAAGCTGCATTAAACTATTAAAGATGTAACTTTTGCTTGGAAAATTATGGCGGGGAATCCGTTGGAAATCTTTCTGCCGGATCCATTTGCGGTGACCCTCAGCGGTGACCCAATCAGGACTAGCGCCACTAACACTATGGGGTAGGAAGGGAGCTGTCTCATGGATGGCTTCAGGTCGTATCTCATGCTTCACTTCAATTTGAATTGCCAATAAGAGCTTCGCTAATTCAACATCGACGCCAGTCCAGCGATGGAATCGGCTATGAGACGCAGCTTCGGCGCATTCAATTAACGCAGCTTCAGGGCGGCATTGCCTTCGATATTGACCGGCAATTGGACGCGCTCGTGACTGGAGACTCATCATCACCCGAGCTTTTACCTGAATGAGATTCCCAGGAAGCATTGCAGCTCGTCGTCTCAGTCCTGCTGCACCCAGCTGGACTCGGCTCAAGAACAGATATAGGGGAAGTAAGCCTTGCGACAGCAGGATAGCTTCATCATGGACCGTCCAGAGCCGGGCCTTGTCAAATGGTCCTCCAACCCGAATTACGATAACTTCATCCACATCAACCTCCAGCACAGAGTCGTTCAAGTATATGAGCCGACAGGCCATGCCCGGGCAGGCCGTTTCGACTTTAACCATTTGTCTAGACACGATGACTTTCCGCCTCTTACCACTTATGACTGGTCCCCGAGTAATATCGGACTTCTGGCTGTCGGAACTGGAACTGGCATCGTGAACCTCCTGAGGATTGACGATGGCTCAAACGGCTACCTGGAGCTCGGCCTGAAGATGTCGCGAACATGTCAGGCTGTAGCGTTCAATACGACAGGACTCCTCGCTGTGGGACTCGATCGTGTGCGAATGGATCAGTGCCTTCATGTGTGGGATGTCAACCGCCTGTCTTCACTGGGTAAAGACTCAAAGGGTCTTTCAGCAGACGGAATGAACCTATCGGATCCAAAATATCGCTTGGAACCAAGTGTGTCCGTCTCGAGTGTCAAGTTCTTTGAGGATAGCCCGCAGACTCTCGTGGTGGGCATCAAGGGTCAGGGCCTACGGATACATGACCTCCGAGGTAATACCTCATCTTGTCCTTTGCATGGCGAATTTGCTAACCATGTAAACAGATCCCGGTGGTGTCATTAACTTCCAAACAAAATGTAACAACAACCTTTGTATCGACTACGCCGATCAAAACTACTTCGCTTCTTCTGCTCTCGACACGCCTGGAGTCATGGTCTGGGATAGACGAGCTACTTCCAGACCAGTGGCATCTCACTCCTACCTTAAAGCGGTGGATGAAGATGATTTGCCTTGGGGTGGTGCTTTACAGCTCGATCGAGTCATTGAGACTGATTCAGATCCTTTCCTTACCGAGGGAAAGCACTCCCTTATACGTTCACTCAGATACTGCCGTGATCATCGTGGCTTGCTCGCAGTTTTGTCACGGACTGGCCAGCTGCGGGTGTTGAACACGATCAAGGAGAACCCTCAGCCAATATCTACCCATCATAGCAGCCCTGAGCTGATCCAGGTTTCCAAATCCTACGAGATGGATGTTACCTACGCCGACAGCTCAAGGAAGAACGACCGCATCGTGGCATTTGACTGGGTGACGCTGAGGAGTCCTGTCCTCCGTCCGAGACTGCTTGTACTGCGTGCGAATGGAAGCTTCGAGATCCTCGAGCAACCATCGAGAACGTCAGATCACGTTTTCAAACTCGTCCCGTGGCAGGCGCCTCATCGTGGACTTGAAGAGGGAACCCCTTACCATAATATGATGCAGTTCGAACCGTCCAAAGCTCCTGAAATTTTAGGACCCTTGCTTATCGAAGAAGCACTGTCAGATGTTCCTCTCTTTGGCCCTAAAAAAGCCAACATAAACAAGAACATTGAAAATGCTCTCAAATCTCCAAAGTCAAGCCCGCTGGAGGTGGACAACTTGACAGCCAAATCAGCAGATCTACCCGACAATTTCCGTAACGCATCCACCGTTGCCTCCAAGATTCGAGCTCTGAGGACATTTGTTCGTGACGAGCTCACGACCAGGAATCCTGCCAACGGTGTGAAGCCACGAAGTGGTGATATTGAGCTGATAGAGAAGGGGACCAGTCAGATGACGTTGGCATCGGACAGCCTTGGATCATGTCGGGAAATCCACGACGCTCTCCTGACAACTCTGGCAGAAGCAGAGGGACTTCCGAGGGAGGCACAATGCGTCCTCGACCATACGATGTTGCTGAGGGCAAAGGAGAAGTACCTGTTTGACGCAGTGGCAAACCGGGATATTGTAAAAGACGACCCGTGGGTGAAGTATGCATGGGACTGGGTGGCCAGTGAGTGTTCGTTGCCTTCAAATAGTCTTTTCGATGCTGACACGTTTGCAGCGGCCGAGATATGCGCGGATGACGGAGGTATGGTCATGACCAGCCTGGACCTGAGTTACCTTGGGGTTCACTCGATATGGACCAACGACTTGGGTAAGCCAGACGCATGAATATCGACCCGCGAAATCGTGCTGACGAGCTCTAGGCTGCAATCCATCTTCACGTCTGCCCCCTATGACAGCCGTGCCTGACCGATCAACGTGGGAGCGATGTATCGGCAACTACTGCAAGAAGCACCATCTGCCAAAGTTCACAGGAGCAGCAACGGAGTTTCCCCATCATCGGCAGCTCTGCCTCGAGATCTGCGGCTGGGGCGACTCCGAGAAGCATGATCCCAACGGACGCAACCGCAAGGCAGATCCTGAGTACCCGACCACCGTGCACACGATGGCAGCAGCTCGCGCTCTCTTCACCGGCGACACGAAACAGGCGACGCAGATCCTCAAGAAGGCGAGCTCCGCGCATCCGGAGCTTCTCTTCGTGTCATTGGCCTTGCAGCTTATGGGCCGCAGCGACGACGAGGAGAAGTTCACTCAGGAGCAGCTGGACTTTGACGAGGCCGTGGCATCCAAGACCGACCCCTATCTCCGCGCCATCTCGTCGCTGATCGCCACGGGCGACTGGTCTGCCATTGCCAACCAGCCCTCCCTGCCCCTATCCGACCGCGCCTACGTCGCCGTGCGCAACTTCAGCGACGAGCACCTCACCCGCTGGCTCAACGAGCAGGTCGCGCAGGCCGTGCACGAGGGCGATATCGAAGGCATCGTGCTCACCGGCATCACCGACGCCATGGTCGACATCTTCGCGCGCTACATCCAGAAGTTCCACGACGTGCAGTCGGCCACGCTGCTGCTCTCCCTGGGCTACCCGCGCTACATCGACGACATCCGCGTGCGCGCCTGGCGCAACGCCTACCGCGCCCTGCTCCAGCGCCACAAGCTCTTCTTCCAGCGCACCAAGTTCGAGGTCGAGAGCACCAAGCGCTCCAAGCGCGACGGCACGCCGCAGCTCCCGCCGCCCTCCCGCCAGATCGCCCTGCGCTGCGTCTTCTGCGACGCCGAGACGCGCCTCACCAACGGCCAAACACCCACTGCGGCCGCTGCTCCCGCCCTGGAAACGCGCAACCCGCTGCTGGCCACGAGCGTCAACGCCGGCGTCAGCTGCCCAAACTGCGGCCGTCACTTGCCGCGCTGCGTCGTGTGTCTCGAGGTCGTGGGCGTGCCGCGCAGCGATCGCCCGCACGAGCAGCGCGACGAGACGCGCATGGCGGGCCGGTTCCCGACGTTTTGCTTGCGCTGCGAGCATGTGCTGCATCTGGACCATGCGCGCCAGTGGTTCTCGCGCCACGTCGAGTGTCCGGTGCCGGAGTGTCGGTGTCGGTGCAACTTCAAGGCGAACCTCGAGTTGAACTATCATTGATGAAGGGCGATGTATGGATGGGTATGGCTGGAGTCAGGGGTTAAGGGGTTTCGATGGGACGACGTAAGGGGGCGCTGGATTTCTCTTTGACCAACATGTTTATAGCTTTTACATTATGCATGCCATGTTTCGTAGCTCTAACTGAATCTTGGAGGGCCTTTGTTCATTTATCGATTATATCTCCCCCTTTCACGCTGGCTATACTATGCTCTGTGACCAAGGTGCCAAGCTAACGCTCCCGATTGTCTTTCCCGTCTTCATTGCGCCGTGCTCGTCTCTCTACAAGTCCCATTCGAGAAGACAAAGAAAATTGAATATAACACCATCCCATGCTGATTCCCCTATCGCCGCTTTGCCTTGGTCCGCGTGCCACTCGTCTATAACCCACTTCGTCATCATCCATGTCTCTTGCGTCAGAATCATCTTTTTTGCTTCGTTGCTCTATTGTTTCAGCTTTCCAAATCAATCATCTCGCACCCAAATTGGTCCTGTCCGCTGGTTGCTGGGTATCATTCCTCTTAGTATACGAGGGGTGCAGTGTATCGGTGCTCGTCATCGCTGGGTTGTCTCATGTCCTTCTCCTTACATCTCCATCTTACACCATGGGTGTGCGAGCACCTGATCAATGTCATACCGCTTCGTCACATCGCGGTTGAGCATGCAATGAATGAGGTCAATGCTCTCCTCACTCAGGGTGAAGGGGATCCGGAGATCTCGGTCCATAATCTCGTCGATGCTGTAAAAGGGGTTTTCCTTATAGATGATAGTATATAGGAGGATCCCCAATGCCCAGACATCCTGTTCCTTGCCGCCATAGGGTTTGCCGGCCAAGACTTCTGGAGCAGCGTAATCTATTGCGAGTCAGCAAAGGCTTTCCTCATATAATACATGTCAAATACTTACCAATAGTCCCCACGAATACATCAAAGGGACCGCTCTTGATGTACGCGGCGCTGCCAAAGTCAATGATCTTGATGTTGCCCTCCCCGTCAAGGATCACGTTCTCATCCTTGATGTCACGGTGAACCACCTTCGCCTTCGTATGGAGATGGTGGATAGCCTCCGCAACTTGAACGAAGATATTGCGGCATTCAGACTCTTCCATCGTTGTCCGCAGTTCGATATAGTCGAACAGGTCCATCCCTGGTAGACCATGAGGTGTCATTTCGATGTAGTAATTGATGTCGTCTTCAAAGAAGCCCTCCATCTCCACGATATTAGGATGTCGGAATTCCGGTCTCCGGAGGTATTCCAGTACATGAATCTCCAGGGGAACCGTGCCCAATTTCCTGTCTCTGGTCCAAGTGTCGACAAGGATACGTCGTTTGGTGACATATTTGAGCACAACCTTTCTCCCTGTTTCTTTATTCCGAGCCAACTTGACTTGGCCATATGCGCCTTGACCCATGTCCTCTAGTATCACAAAATCATCGATTGTCTTCTTGTGCGGCGCCGATGTGGGCTTAGGAGTTTCCGATCTTTCCTCACTTCTCGGGGGAGACTTTGGTCGTCCAGTGAGTAGAGAGGCGGCGTTGACAGCAGCCTCTTTGAGGTGGGCAGAGAGGGATGATGGACTCGAGGTCATCTCCTTCCTTGCTCCCTCATCATCAGAGCCAATTTCCATAGGGGTGTGAGCGGGTGTCTGTCCTGGTGAGGGCTGGTGTAAGGGTGTTGTCGTGCCGGACGGTGAGGGTGAGTCGATGTTGAGCCGTGACACGGTGCCATGAAGATGACGAGAGTATGTGATCCATAGAGCGTATACAATCTCCGAATGAGTGATTTCGAAAGCGTCGTCGCCGCTTGATCCGCTTGCGTTATCTTCATCACTGCCTTCGATGACGGTCTCGTTCACAATTCGAGACTTCTTTTCGCTCTTGACAACTCTCATTTGAAGATCAATCTTCAAATCGGAGCCATCGCGGTGCTTAGCAGGTATTCCAGCGGGGTGGAGGAAGGCTGCAGCAGCGTCTGGGCGATGTTCTTTAAGGGCGAGGAACGCAGAAGCCTTCCTGAACCGATGCTCGGGGACCACCATGCCATCAAGAAGCTGAATACCGTCCTCTTCTATCAGAGTGGCGAGTATCTTATCGAAGTCTGGGATCAAAGCATTGATCGACATACCATCCGCTTTTTCGAAGCCAAACAAGGCGCCGCAGAACACGGAATTGGAGCTGCGGATCCTCATGGTCTCAGGCTCGACCACGACAATCCCCGCCATGTGAGGGAAAGTTGAGACACGAAGCTCCAGGGCGCCACGGACTTGCTCGATCGTGCAAGGGATATTAACCTTGTGGGCATGTGGGCAGGTGAAGTACTTCCGCCTTGAAACCTGGGCAAAGTCGATTTCGCCGGTATTGGGATCGATCCCTTGTCGAGGAATTCGGGGTATCAGAACAGCCACATCGAATCCGGAGGGTGCTGAATCGAAGCCCCAGATAGGAGCTGTCGACCCTGAAACTTTCTGCACGATTCCATCTTCGTCCAAAGTGATATTGGCGACATCTTCGTGAATCTCTTCCAATACCCAGATGAGACCAACTCGCTTCTCTTTCACCCAAAGACTGGCTGAGCCAGTGGCGCCATTGCGCTTTTGTATAGGGACGACGTCTCCACAAAGCAAGACGCCCCTCGAAGGGCTATTGCGGTGATGGCCGCCACCGCTTGTTTTCGGAGGGTTCGGATCTCCGCTGTGCACAGTCTGGGCACGTCGCTGTGCGTAGCTTTTGGGTTGAGATCTTGAATTTGGCTTGTTCAGGAGCTGAGCAGTGATGCCCGACCTTCCTCCAAGTAAGGCTGAAGCAGCAGAAGCGGCGGGGGTTGTTTGTCCACTCGTTGATTTTCCTTCGTCAAGACCGTCATCGGGTTTTCGTAAGAGTTTCCGCTCCAACCATGCTCTTCGTTCTTCTTGCACAACTTCGAGAATACCCATCTTGCGAACTTCCGCCTTGGTGACACCAAAAACGAGACAAGCGAGATCGTTTGCAGCAATGATCGTCCAGGGTGGCCGTGACTCCGTCGTGAAAATTGCTTGTGCTGCCGGAACCCACCGATTCGTATGTCCATGGACTTGCGGACCCAATGCGCTGGGAAAGTTGGCGACTAAAGGTGTAGTTTGGGGACCCAGAGTCGGAGAAGCGAGAGGTTCCTGATATATGGGTTGCCCAGAGAGAAAGGGCTGGGCCATAGTTTCCATCAGCTTTTCCTGAACCGAGACCGTCAAGGTGTCCGTCATGGTTCTTTTCAAACTTGTCGGCCTTGAACTAGGAGGAGACGTCTTGGCCGTAGTAGCGCTCTCGTTTGTAGGCGTCCTGCTGGAATTCTCTGAAGCCCTACCTCCCTCGTTTGCTTGTCTCAGCCCCTGTTGCTTTTGTTGAGAAGGGGGTAAGTCAGAGATTGTGGGCGAGAGCTTGGATAAATCAAGGCTAGAAACTCGAGGGCTAAAACTTGCATCGAAAAAGTTGTCTCCAGATACATGTGCCGGTCCTGTCAAGGGCGCTGCAGCCATAGAACTGTCAGAATTTGGCAAATTTCCAGCACCTATTAGCTGTGCTCGGGCGAGTAGATCCAGCATACTCTGGGCTTCGATATCTCCAGTAACCCTGGCTTGCGCAGTTGCCAGACCTGCTTGGGAAGTGTTGACAGACAACCCCATGTGGTCCTTCATGAACTCGAGAGATCGCTTCAAGACATTTTGTCGGTTGTGGAGAAAATCCTCCGACTGATGGGCGAAAGAGAAAGAATGTAATGATTCGGAGGGAAATCGAGAAAGGTCTTCGGAAAAGCTGGGTGACTTCGGACCACCTGCCAGAGGCAAGGTGCCGGTGCTAGAGACCATGGCACTCATGGAGGTCGATCGGGAGAGGGCGACGACGGAAGGGCTTCGAGACGAGGCATTGGAGCCGGGAAGGGTTGGATTTCGCGATGGAGGACGTGTCTGTCTTATTCGGCGAAGGCCAGAGAGGCCCAATCCGTGCTCGTGATCAGCCATGATGGGGGATCTAGATTGAGCGAGCGGTCAGCAAACAGCAAACTGCTGAGGTGACTTGCCACCATCGGCCGGAGCGGGACGCAGCCACAGGCTCTGTCAACGAACCTCGTGATCGAATCTACATCAGCAGCAACACCAGCGGCAGCGGCCGCATCCAGGGACATTCGAATTCGATTCGAATCAATCATCGACATAGGTTCGAGGGATGCCGCAAGATTGCCGGTGCTACGGTTCTTGGGCAGCGACAGAGGCAGAGCCAGCTTGCCTCGTCCGCGTTCGTCGTCTCCGGTATGATTTTCGGCGCCTAGAGAAACGGGTCAGTGAGGGCGGTCTTCAGGCGCTGGACTCCCAGGGGACGGCCGTACCATGTTCCTGATGTCCACCATGCATCTGCCGCATAGTTGGCGAGCGACCAAGCCCCGAGAGAAACGACTGGTTGGGGGTTGTGAGGCGCGGTGATTCGAGGGGAGTTGTGCTGGCGGGGTGAATGGGCAGCAAATCTTCGATTCAGCTGGACGCCCCCAAAAGCTACAGTATTTGCAGTGTGTATCGCTGGGAATCGCCGCTAAGATTCAGGGCCCCCTGTCGCAACAGGAATCGGCGACCGGATGGGCTTCGCAAAGGAGGGATCGGTCGGAGAGTCTCGTTGGAGGACGGCAGGGCTCGTTGCTGGAGAGGAGATGGAGGGCAATGGATCCGGATGACCTGGACTCGCCCGCGGGCAGGAGGCTGGAGGATTATTTAGGGAGGTCTGCTGGTCCTCCCAGTTGCAGGCTCATGTGGTGGAGGTTCCGTAGTGCTCTCCAGGGCTGGCCGTGGTGGTGGGAAGTGGATAGATGGGAGGCCCGGGATTGGACAGCGAGCGGACGGCGAGGGGAGCACGGCGAGCTACAGCGACAGCACGGGGCAGAAGCGCTGCACTACAGTGGATGGTCCAGTCCGTATGAAGCCACCGAGGAGGGGGATCAAGGCGATGGGCGGAGGATGGAGACGGTGATGATGGAGCAAGCGGAGAGCCTGGAAGTTGAACTTTAGAGAAGAGAGCTTTGTTGGGGCGGCTGGATTGGGGTCGAGGATCGCTCGGGAAGGCGCAGATAGAGGCACTTGCCAAAGCCTCGAGTGGCTGTCCAGAGTTGAGTCAGCAGAGCTCGCCCTGCATGTGAGCGGCAGAGGAAGAGGCTGATGAGACCCCTTCCTTCCTTTGTCATTCCTTTTGTTCCGTTTGTCAAGCAATTCCTCGAGCACCAGGTGGCAGCCCAGTGCAAACGCAATTTCTCCTGTCTCTACGTGCAGTTCGAAAACAAAGGAGGCTCGCGATCGATGTCTTTGGTTGCAAAAGCCCCTATGCCATGGCAAAGTCTAGACTGGGCTATGGTACCAGTGCATGCACGCTACCGTCTGCTAATAGATCCTCCACCTAGATCGATCGTCTGCTGGCTCGTCGATTACTTGCAGTCTTATCTATCTCCTCTCGCGACAGCACTCTGGAATAGCTTCAACTGTGTTCTTCCTCGTCGGGGAGAGAGCTCTAAAGCTAGAGAACGGCAAGACATCTGCCGTGCCAAGCTTAGGCGGAAATTATTCATAAACAAGGCGTTAAAGGTCTCATTGCGTCACAGCAGTCCGCCAACCCGGGGATCACCACCAACGGACAGGCGGATACGAATCGATGCGTTGAAATGGTGCACCTTGGCCTCAATCTCGAGTCAAGAACAGCATGCTACGTACAGAAGACATAGTCGAGTGCCTGTCGCCGTGACATCTGGGCAAACCCAGCTCTCGAAGCTACGCCAAACCATCTTAAGTGACATAACTCTCGAGACACGCAGCTACAAAGCCAGAACAAGGACATAAGGCGCCAACCCCGACAATATCATACAGAGTAGGATGCCAACATTAAGCGGCGTTTTGACTCTATCCTATCGCAGCACACCTCGGCACGTCCATGAACAGTAAAGTTTTGTCCGTCAGGGACAGCCTCGTGGCTCTTCTCCAATTCTGACGCGGCCCTCTTGAAGCTAAGGGGACGACACACCGATTAAAGCCCCGTGAAAATTGAGTAATAATGCTCCGGATTCGCCGACGGCAAAGAGCCAAAGAAGCTATCGCAGGCCTAGCAGATGCATCTTCTATCACTGAGTATCTATCGACGGACAGAACGTATCTTGCACGTGCTTATCGAAAGGCTTCCTGTGGTCAGCAGAGGGACGATCTTTTGTACCCTCGCAGCACGAAGGGTTTCGGGTTCCAGAATCACGGATCAGACGACCCATAGCATGAACAGCACATAGATGCATGGATGCAACAGCATAAGCTGTCGCGTGGCTCAAGCGATGAGCGAATTTCAAGTCAAGGCGCAAGTACACCAGCAAGACGCCGCGATGCAGTTCGGGGGGCGCGACGAGAGCTTCTTCTCCCGCACCGCACCTCTATCGTTCGAGCCAGGATTCGTCCAGGTTCCCCTCATGGTGCTAACAACAGCGGCCGTTGAACCCGGCACGCGGGCCACACTAGAGGCATTCGCAAGGTCACGCACAGCGCCCACGTCGCAACGGGCTATCCATCACGCTGACCAGCTTGCGACAACTGCGATAGAGGATAAGCGGCGGGGTCGCTCCGAGGATGAGGGGCATCCCAGCGCAGGATCCCTCGAGGTGGGGTGAATCTTCATCTATGGACTCTGAAGAGAGCAAAGCCCCAACGCCTGCGACGACGGATCGCGAAGCCAGAACCCCATCCGCCGAGCCACCGGGAGCCGCTGCCAGTTGATCCCACTGGCTGGCTGTTGGGACGGTGCCAGAAGCACGAAGGGTCCTCGTCTGTCGCCTTTGTTCCCCGTGGTGTGTGTGCTCGGTGCGCTCATGTACAGGTACCTCCAGCCAGGCCAGGCACGACAAAGGGGACGGGATGGATGGTGCCATGCAGAACACGAACCAGAAAAGCCTCACCATTCTTGTTGTCAGTTGCTGGTCTCGTCTGACTTTTGAGCCTTGGACCAGTTGTTGACCGCCCTCCAGTATGGATATAGCCGAGAGTCCATCCCCCAAGTCTTGACCTAGAGGAGACAAGGCCTGGAACCTCGAGTCAGTTCGGGGTCAGTAATGGGATCCAAAGCTTGGGGTCCATGGATCCGTCTCGACAGGCGGCGAAGCCTGGCAGGATAACGGCGGGTAGCCTCTTCCAGCAGTGATGGGCGCCATCCAAAGAGTCAAATTGCTGAGCTGGATCTGAGTTTCAGGGCTTCTGTTGAGTTTCGAGTTGAGTTGCCATTAAGCTTCTAGCCAGGCTTCTATACACCATTCTAGACCCTACCACAATTTTGAGAAGCCGTGCAAACAAACATTCAGCCACAACCTGAGGATCTCGTTCCCGACTCTTCTCCTGCATTGGGGCGGGATGGGGTCTCGGCCCACGATCCGCCGACCTCTGTGGATTGTGTGTATGTACTGTACATACATGGCCTATCCTCGGGGAACTGCAGGACTGTGTGAGAGGATGCCACGCGGACGTTGAGGAGGGGTGGAGGCAGCGCAACTAAAGGCCCGTCTCGCTCACCCCTGACAGAAGCTCGAGATGCGGGTGATTGGCTCGCGATGGCCTCTTCTCCTGCTGGAATTCCCAGAACGTCTTGGGCCCTTCCAGGGTCCAAAGTCGCTCCGCCGGGCTGGCGAGGTATCGTGGCGGCCTGGAATGCGCGAGGCGAGACTTTTGCCTCCCGCCGCCTCTACCCCAGAGCATACCATGCCTCCCGTCCTCCAACGCGATAAGGCAACTGGGAAAAAAGGGTCCAGGTCCAGGGCCCAGCGAGCCGACGATCCTAAGCCTAGGAGTACATACAGTACAGTACTCTAAGCTGCTCCCCTCCTCGACTAAGCCGCCGTTCGGTTCGGTTGAGTTCAGACACACACCTCTTCTGCCCCGGCCTCGCTCCTCTCCAGAATCTTTCCCCTTGATTCTTCTCACCTCTCACTCTCTCGCGTGATCACCGGTCATGCTTGTCGACCTGAGCATGTGCCATGGTTGTTGTTGAGCGCTCGACTTATCTGAGACTCCTCCGCCAACTGGTACCCGCTGACTCTCCCCCCACCATCACCCGGCGTCTGCTGATCCGACCCTCCACGAAAAAAAGGGCACCGGATTGTTGAGCTACTCGTCCGTATCTTTTTTTGTTCGCTTGCTACGACTATCTCGACATTCTTTCCCTGATAAGCCGCCCAGCCTCCGCTATCGCATTGATTCAAGTATCGCTGCGTCCCGCCCGACAGCTGCTCGACCGCCAACGACCGACCGAATCCCGCACTCGTCTCTGTCGGCTAGCGATGAAATAGACCCTGGGCTGGGAGCCGGCTAAAGCGCACTGGTCCAACCAACCCCCCACTGCGGACGACAGTGGCGATAAACCCCCCCTTCTCCTTCGAAGCTCCGAGACGAGTCCTCGCCTGCGTTGGATGGGAGGGCTTTGAACATCGCGAACGCGGGCATCGAGGAGGAAATCACACATCACTGGCACCTTCTGTGGGCGTCCCAGGTTCGGATTGCCGCCGCAACACCATGGCCGAGACGCTCGATATCGATGTTATCGCCGGGATTCCGGCTCCGGCCTCAGATGGCGTCTCCACCCCGCCGATGCCGCCGGACGTCCCGATCAAGAGGAAGGGCCGCCGGCGTCTGCTGCAGGGCCTCCAGCGAATTTCGTCGTCGCCGTCGCTGAATGGCCTCAGGCGCTCGAGGTCGGTCGGCAGCCCGTACAGCACCCGAAGTACGCTTTCATGCGTCAGTCTGGCCGCTGCTGGGCCTCAGACACCTCGAACTGCCGGCTCTTCGACTCCACAGCCCTCGCCGCTGGGCTTCCCAACGGGCTCATCCGATGAATTTCCCTTCGACAGTATCGAATCTCACCTCGCTATCCGTAAGGTCGGGCTGGGCACCTCGAGCCCTCTCGCCTCCACCGTCCCCTTGCCTGCGGACCTGATATCAAAGCAGGATGCCCAGGCTAAGGTCCGTCCTGGCGTGAAGCCCATCCAGAAACCGCCCTTCTACTTCTGGGATGTCGTGCCGCACGAGATCCAGATTCATATCTTCTCCTTTTTGCGGCCCAAGGAGCTTGTTCAGGCTTCGAGGGTGAGTCGCAAGTTTTACAAGTTTTGCTTCGACGGCCAGCTGTGGACGTCGCTAGATGCCTCCGAATTCTACCAGGAGATCCCCGCTGAGTCTCTGGCGCGCATCATCGTCGCCGCCGGGCCTTTTATCAAGGACCTAAATCTTCGAGGATGCGTCCAGGTTGAGCATTACAAACGAACTGAGGTCATTGTCAAGGCTTGCAAGAACCTCATGAACGCTACTTTGGAAGGTTGCCAAAACTTCCACAAGAACACTCTGCATACGCTTCTCAGAAGCAACGTGAAGCTGATCAACCTCAATTTGACTGGGCTTACGGCGGTTTCAAACACCTCCTGCAAGATCATTGCAGAATCATGTCCCCAATTGGAAGTTTTCAACATTTCATGGTGTGGGCGTGTTGATGCTCGGGGTGTCAGGTCCGTTGTGGAAAACTGCCCGTCGCTAAAGGACTTGAGGGTGGGTGAGGTAGGCGGTTTCGACAACCTTGACACCGCAGAGGCCATCTTCAACACCAACAATCTAGAAAGGCTGATCTTGAGCGGCTGTGGCGAGCTCAACGATGCGGCTCTCAAAGTCATGATCCATGGCGTCGATCCGGAAATTGACATCTTGACCGATCGGCCTATAGTCCCTGCGCGAAAGCTTCGACATCTGGATCTCAGTCGGTGCCTTCGCCTCACTGATCGCGGTGTCGCGGCATTGGGACATAATGTGCCCAATCTCGAGGGACTCCAACTTTCAGGCTGCAAGGCTTTGACCGACTCGGCCCTGGAACCTATTCTGGCGTCTACACCCCGGCTCACCCATCTCGAGCTTGAGGATCTGGAGGGCCTTACAAACGGGCTTCTCTCAGAACACCTTGCAAAAGCGCCCTGCGCTACCACACTCGAGCATTTGTCAATGAGCTACTGTGAAAGTATTGGGGATGACGGGATGCTCCCTGTTATCAAGAAGTGCGTGCGCCTCAGGAACGTCGATCTAGACAACACTCGCATCAGCGACCTGGTCCTCGCCGGAGCGGCTGCTATGGTCAACAAACGCTCCAAGAAGTCCATGGATGCTAGCACTGCCCCGAAATTGACCCTGAACATGGTTGTTTATGACTGCCAGAATGTGACATGGACAGGCATCCGAGAAGTTCTCTTCCGCAACGCCCAAATCAAGCCAGCGTCCGGGAATCCCGGCCGCGTCACATACCCAACCGAGATCATCGGGCTGAAGTGTTTCTACGGCTTCCAGATGACCGTCGACGAGCACCAGAAGCGCGTACTGCGCAACGACCTTGCCGCCGCCGGCCGGCTGGAGCGCAAGTGGGCGGACTACATGCAGGCCTCAGAGGAAGCCGGCATGTCGGGCGCTGGCTACAGGAGACGCAGGCGTCGAGCCCGAGAGGCGCAGGCGCTTCATTTGAATGAGGAGGATGGAGGCTTTGGACCCGGGCGACGCAGGGCCAGGACTCTTGGGTCGTGCTCAGTCATGTGAGCGCCTCCGCCCCCCTATGTGATGCTGGTCATGAGGCACATAATGTGCCATGATATTTGGAAATTGAAGGATATATGGAAATGATATTGGAAATTGGAAACATGAGGAACTGGGAATTGGTATCGGTGTTTTAGGGGTGGTTGAATTGTCCTGCTCTTGGGTATCAGAAGGCGTTACGGTAGACCACCAGCATATTTGTTTTGTCAGGTGGAGGGATGCTTGCGTTTGTGCCTGGGAATTGTCATAGGCAAGCCTATATGGCAGGAAACCGGTTGCATCTCTCCGAGGAGGCATTTGCCTTGTGAGCGATCATTTACAGCCCCGGAGTCTCAGACTGTTGTTTATGTCGTGGGTTCCATATACTTGTATAGACGAGATATTTTCAATTGATCGATTAAATTGACTCAATCATACATACGCTTCTATATCCAGTTTGTCTTATAACATATCGAGTACAAGGTGATGGTGGTGATAAAGATCAGAATATCTCTGTTATGTTATCACCCCTTAATTGCCTCCACCACCGTGACTGTCTTGTCAACTCGCCGTCTTCACCGCCAACAATTACTGACCATTTCTTTAAGAACATCTCGCTGGCTTCCCAGCTCCGACTGTCCCACGGCGAGCCTGTTTGAGCCCCTTGCACGCCTCCCCAGCACGTCAAGTGATTCAGCGCATCATGGAAGAATTCATCCTCGTCAATATCATCGCTCTGGTCGATGAGGTTCTCGCGAATGTCGCGAAAAGGTATCACGTCGATGTACGGATGATGGTTCTTCACAATTTGCTTCCTCGTAGGCCGTAGGTCGTAATGCAGGGTCTTGAACACCCGCTGCACCGCTGAGACCAGCCCTGTGTCCTCGATAGGCGCCTCGCTTTGCTGGCGGTAGAACGGCGATACGGCATCGTCAGAGCAGAACATGACGCGCGTGATGCCGACCTGCAGGCAGTTTTCTAGCATTGCAGCGACGACGCACCAGCGATCTAGGCGCAAATTGTTGGAGTACAGATCCGGGATGACGGGGAGGAGGACCGGTGAGGCTCGCATAGGGATGTGCAGCACTGGACAGCCGCAGTTGAAGAAGATGATGGGCGAGACGGCGAGAGCATCGGTTGATTGCGACGGTGCTTGGCCTTCAGAGAGCCATTGGTCGAAGTTGATTGATAGAAGGGTGTTGTCCCAAGGTTCCTCGGGCGGTTTAGGGGCAGCATTGTGGTATGATTGGAGTTGGTCCGGGGAGACGACGTCGGGATAAGTGTCTCTATTTGGCGAAGTAGAACTGCTTTCATGTGCTTGAGGAGTTCTAACAATGAGTTGCTGGTCGACTACTGTGTTATCGCCGACAAGTTGACCTGGTGGTTCTGATACGCCAGCTCGGCGTTCAAGTTCCTGGATGCGCTGCTTTTGCTTCTCCCCTAGAATGGCTCATGTCAGCCACATGCTCTCTAAGAGTGGTATAAAGCCCCGGTTTCAATTCAATGACCTGCCCAAAAAAATCCTGAATTTCATCTGGCAACCCATTCGATAATCAGTGGGATACAAGGAGTCCACTCACGGTACACTTTCTGGGCTTGCCGATTCTGCTGCCGTCGCTTTGCCGGATCGCGACGGTTTGGCTTGGATCTTCGACTTTGTAGTTTCGCCGCCGAAGTAGGCACTGCATCTTTACAGTTTGACGCGTCCATCGTTCTCTTACGGCTTGTCACTGAATACTATCGTCGTCGTCTCGAAGGAAGAAGCCGGAGGATGCAGTGGCGTCGTTGTCGTCGTTCGGTGGCTGATGTCAGCCACGGACGACTTGCTCCACACATGAGAGGTTCCGGTAACCAACAACTAACTCATGGACATTTGATGCCTACCCTAGACTCTTATTTTCCATTTTCCAAAATCCTGCTTTACGGCTTCTCGGACTCCAAGACTTGGAAGATTGTCACTCTATGTTTTAGGGGGTTCTTTGCGACGTTACATGGCAGCTTGCTCCCGCACCTAGGATCGCCGGGGATCTCAGTCCGGCTCCTAGCTGGTGATCATGCTGGATGTTCTTCAGTTCGTCGACCGACCGTCATCGACGAAGCAGAATGTCGCTCGAACGGACTTGCCACTGCTACGCTAGGTCGGCCGCCCAGCTGAAATTTTGTCTTGGCCACCTCCGACCAGCTCTCGTAAAACAAGACACGGCATCGGTCTAGCTGGTTAGCACTGATAGCAGACATCACATGCGCTGGAGGAACCACTCTCCTGCAGCTTTGCCGCTGCACGTCCTAATAGAAAAGCCATTATTACAAAGAACACTAAAACCAGCACGTCGTCATTGTGACTGCCTCCCTGTCATCTGTGATAGGCAGGGCAATGCAGGGCAGGTGCTGTATCTGTCTAAGCCGGCCTGCACCTGCACTGCACCTGCACCTGCACTGCACCTGCACCTGCCCGGTGTAAGAGGCAGGAACAGCCCCGCAGCTTCAGCCGGGGAAGGCGCGCAACAGCGGGGTTGGGATGCGGGTCGTCCGAGGTCCGGTCCAGATCCACCCAAAGCCGCGCCGCATCTTCTCAACTCCAAAGCACGGCTCGACAACTCATTCGCTCCCCTCCAGAAACATCCCGTGTAGGATTCGACGCCGACCAAGGCCAGCCCGCAGACAGCAAGCATGGCCCTGGAAGTAATCTACGTTGTCCGCCATGGAGTAAGTTGCCTGCCTCATGCATTCCCTAGGGATCCTGGCCCTCGGTTGCGTTATCTGCAGCGACCTGTACAGATGAGGAAACCCTCGTTCGTTGTGCCGTGTTGACCAAGACTTGTCCGTGGCCTCTAGTTCCGCACAACCTGGAGTGTCGACCCATTCTCAGGCACATACTCGGCGTCCATACGCTCGCCCACCGGCATACCCGCAGATCCTGCGTTGACTGCCCATGGAGTCGACCAGGCGAAGGAACTGGGCCGCCACCTGCTGACCCTGGATCCGCCTATCCAGGCCGTTTACTCAAGTCCCTACTACCGTTGTCTGCAGACTATTACGCCCTTCGTCGACCTGAAGCGGCAGCAGCTTAGTGAAGGTGACGGAGACTTGGCAGCCACGGTCATCAGACCCGAGTATGGGATCTGCGAGTGGTTTGGCTCTGCACCCTTTGATCACCCCGTGCCAGCGCCACCAACACAGTTGAAGCGCATCTTCCCCGCTTACGACGACACATTCGTCTCAGCCCTGTCCCCTTCTAGAAAGGGTGAAACGGTTGCTGAGCTGTACGAGCGAGTGCGAGTAGCGGTGCAAGCCATCATCGACCGGTGTGATGCTGAGGGCCAACGTGCAGTGGTGCTATGCACCCATGCCGCCGTGGTCATCGCCTTGGGCCGCATCCTCACCGGCCGCATACCGGAAGACGTCGAAACCGAGGACTTTCGCGCCTTCACCTGCGGCCTGAGCGCCTACAGACGGCAGGACATGCAGGACGCCGGTGAGTTCACCAACCTCGGCCAAGGAAGTGGCACGGGCAGCATTGAGATATCTGACAGAGTTAATCATCCACATAGATGCCAGCGGACTGTCCACGACTGGGCCCACTCCTGCAGGTGGCTGGGAGTGTGAGCTGAACAGTGACTGTAGTTTCCTGTCCTCTGGCGAGGAACGCGGTTGGTACGTCTCCATTCTCAGGGTCCATTTCCTTTTGTAAACATATTTGCTTTTCCCCGCCACCATCTGGTGCCAGTTGAATCACGTCAATCTCGGGCCGCGCTGACGCCAACTTCAGGAGATTCGCGGGGGACGAATCGTTCCCAGACAC
Organism: Xenoacremonium recifei; assembly: GCA_012184525.1. NCBI lineage: Eukaryota > Fungi > Ascomycota > Sordariomycetes > Hypocreales > Nectriaceae > Xenoacremonium > Xenoacremonium recifei. The sequence goes on along the minus strand of WOFQ01000008.1, from coordinate 142,143 downwards.
AGGGTCCATGTCCCAGCTCAACACAGACTCGAAACTCTGAAGAGCAACCGGCGACCAGGCTCGTGCCGTGTCTATGGTGAGACTTGAGGGGACCTGTGGAGGCGCATTTCAGTCAGTTTCTGCTGGCTTCTCTGCCTACTACTGCAGGTACTCCGTGCTGATGGAAAATTTTCAACAAGACCAAGCCGTGGATGCCCTGATAGGTTGCGACTTGTCAGCAGCAATGCGAGGGGTACGAGGGTGCTCCATCGGATTGTATCAGCCTCGATAGTCCCTAGACACGGGCTGGCGCACAGACGACTTTTCTGGCTCACCCTAATGTATGCCTACGGAGTTGGGATGGGGTTCGGTGGACATTGGCTCCCGCTCAGAGTCCGAGGTAATGCCACTTGGGTGTTGTTATGCCCGGCGAGCCACGGCTACGTGCCTCTCTTGGGAGATACACTCCATATCGAGTCCTCGATTGAGCCTGGCTGTCCAGATCTGTCAAGGCCGTGACCGAGATTCGATGTCGATTGTGGGGCTTGAGCAAAGTGCCGGAGGTGACCAGAAGTAGCATCGTCGGTTGGGGCCGGGAGATCTAGGCCAGGTCTATCTACAGGTTGCGTGATATGAGCCGTCCCTGTGCTCTCAGATGCAGGCCTCATCAGAGAAAGGGTGATAGATCGACTGGTGTGGAGGGTGAAGAGCTGGAGGAGGAGGGTGAGGAGAGCGGCAGGCATTGCCCCAAACATCGACTAAAAAAAAACCTGTCAAACACGCAACTGCAGGGTATACCATGTAATAAGCCAGCCGTCAGGGTCTGATGAATTATGAGCGATCTCCATCCCCTCAGAGACACGTTTCAGGGTTCTGGGGATCGGATGGACCAAGAGTTCGGTTGATTCTGACGAGTTGCGCATGTGTGTTCTGAGCAAAGCTGGGCCATGCGGACGACTTCGACGATCACTTCGGTACGAACACACGCGGATGTCATCCCGGCGGCGGCTTCTCTCGAAAGTGGATTTGGTTTGTCGATCTGCGCGCCCCGACGGCCCTCGACCTCGCATCCCTTGCTGCAAGGTTGAGGTGCTGCTAGTCGGTAGCGGCGACGGATCCGAGATAGCGTCCGTCATCTATCATTCAACTCGACTCGCCATTGACCACTGAGGATGGCGGGGTTGGAAGGGAAGAGCCTCCCTTACATCCCCTGTGTCCCAAAAGAGCCATGAGCCTGCTTAGTCTTGCAGTGCTTGCTCCGTACCGTACGGTTGAGCGCAATCAAGGTCTGAGCGAACTGATAACTGACATATCTGAGAGGCACAGCAAGCCGGACCTAGTTGTTCAGCAGGTATTGCACAGTGATAGTCCGGGCGACTGGAGTCGGTCATTTGTTACCACACCTGGAGCTAGACGGGACGGGAGTTGACCGTTTGCTCGTCGGCCATCAATGGTTGCGGCTCTAATGAGGCCGGAAAACTCTACTGTCCCGATTCAACGGCAACGGGCGTCGCGGCGGTGGCGGCGGCTCTGAAGAGTTGCAGCAGTTCCGCGATGGCCGAGCCGTGTTTGTTGTTGTTGAGAGACCGCGTGGCTGTGGCTGAATATTGCGATCACCGAGCCGCATGTGAGGCGGTTCTCAGACGAAATAACGAGGCACCGCAGCGCTGCATGATGAGTGAGACAGGGAGGAGAAAGGACGCAGGAGGGAGACATGAAGAGGGCCGTGGAAGGCTCTGGCTCGACTGGCCACGACGGGAGGCGAACCACCACGCCGTCAGCTTGGAGGGAGCTGCGAACTATGGACCCCTAGGCCACGGTCCGTTCTTCCGTCCGTCGACGTGTATCGTCCAGCGACCCCAGTGTGGAGCGGAGAGGCCCGGAGGATCAGATCAGAACAGGACCAAGGAGAGAGTCAACCTCGAGCACGGCTCGCGGCCAGTTCGCAGCCCCGAGTCATGTCTGATTACACCCAGTTCGATCGCCGTCATCGCCAAGACATGCAGTGACAAGCGGGAAGAAAGCAGTGTCTCCGTTGTTGCGACTCTCCCCAGCCGCCTGCGTTGTACGGCGCAGCACGAGAGACGCTCCAGCTCGGTGGGCGAGCTAGGATGACTTAGCGCGCGACAGACGCGGATGGCTGAGATGCAAAGCGACCTGTGCTGTAATTAGGCCATTAGGCCCCTGGTCGGGCTGGGCTGGAGGTGAGGAGGACTGAGTGAGTGCCGGGGTGGCTTTGGTCTTCGTCTGGTCTGTACCGTGTGTACACGGTTCCGCCAACGCCATCTCACACGCTGTCTGGTCTGTCATCTCTCACTTTACTTCACAACATGCAGGTCACATCACAGAGCGACGCCCGCCCAGGCCCTGTTCCCGATTTGGCTCAAGCGTTGGTCAACTGCAGCGGCCCCGAGGAGGCGCAGAGCAAGATTGTTGGCCCGTCCTGCTGGGACCCTGCTCTTCGTTCATTACGACACGACTGGGGCTCTACGCATTATGACGGCGTAGCTGAGTGAGTCTGATTGCCTGCCAGGGACCTTTTGCAGAAGTCTGCACGTACGTCGACTTGCACTTTGCTTGCTCCCTTCAACCCCCCCTCCTTCAGCATCCGATGGAGGGTGCCTCGGGTAGGCAAGCTTGGATTTTCGGATGTGTCCGCGGCACACTTGTTGGCCACACACACACAAACACACACACACACAGACGCTCTCGAAGCTTGCTCTGCGCGTTCGAGGCTCACCTCGATCCTCACAGGCCTTCTCTGTTGCCTCTCAATGGCTTGCCCGAAGCGGTAGTTCGCCGCCCGGGGCTCGCGACCCTGGATCGGAGTCGAGACGAGCGGGAGGCCACTCGTTACTCCCATGTTGTTCCCAGAGAGGCACATCCCGTCCGTCGGCTGGCTGCGTAGTCGCAGTCCCAGTCCCAGTCCGCTGTCGACTCCCCTGCTTTCCTCTGCCTGCTGAACCGCACCACAGGGTGTCCGGTGTATTGCGGAGCAACAGCTCCCATCCGCGCGATACCTGTCAGATTTGTTGTCCCTCTGCTGGCTATCCCAACCCCCTCCCCCCGCAGACTACCCACGGCGGCTCGTCCTGGCGCCACTGGAGCCGATCTCTGAGATGTCATCGCCCAGGCTCGATGATGTCCCATCCCCACAAAGCTATTGAACCCGTCGAGGACCGACCTGCCTGGTGGCTGCTGTCAAGAGAGCCTGATGCGGGCGGGGAGGCCAGCGATTGCCCAGTGCGTTGCGTTGCGTTGACGAAGATACGTCTGTTTGCTTGCTTGCTTGCTTGCTTCCCGCTAGCCGTCAGTTACCTCACGAGCATATGAGGTCCCGTCCCGCTCGCAACAACAGCTCAAAGCAGATGGTCAACACGGAGACGCGTTCTAGACAACGACAGTGGCAGAAGGCCGCCAGGGAGTCCCAGCGGACCGGGTGCCTGGGTACCGAGTCCTTCCTTCGCCTGACACATGATGGCCGTAGCAAACAAACTTTCTCCATGAGTCCTGTCCGTCCCGTCCTGTTGCGAGCTGCCCCAGGACTGTGGCAACCCCGGCCATTCGACCGCCCCCTCGACCAGCTCGGGCCAATCGTGCGAGATCTTGCTGGGATCTAAGCGACAGGGTCCGTCCTGGACAGTGTCAGCAGAGGCGGCTCGATCTAATGTTGCATAAGTGAGACTGCTGGATCAATTGACTTTTGCCCCATCCCCCAGCTCGGAGTGCCGCGAGTCCCATCTTGCCATCCCATCCCAGGCCTCAGGGAAAAGAATCCGCCCCTCCCCTCCCCTGCCCTGCTGTCCCCTCCGGGTTGACGATCATGAGGGCCGTGCGGCATGGAGTCTTCAATGTCATCCTCGGGACCGGCGTGTTGCTGGCCAGCTAATTGCCTTGGAGACACCCTTGTTTGCGAACCCTCGTCCAGTGTCGAGAGGGTGATATCGTGGGAGCGGTTAGTGACAAAGGCTCCCGACCAACAACAACAATAACCACAGCCACGGGACTCGGGTACCTCAGCAGCCCAAGCCTCATGGGGACAACCCCCCAGCATGCGGCTGACTCTTCTCAGACCAAGCCAAGACGCACCTCGCTACAACGGAGAGTTTCGATCAACGCTTACCAGCTGTGCCGTTCGTTTGTCTTGGAGGAATCATAAACCCCATGCTCCACCTCTGGCAGATAGGACGGCCGCGGACCAGACAGGCTACCAGACTACCGTCACTCTAGCCAGGCAAATCGCAGACCAAGATCGATCCCCCCGAGGGGTGGGTTCATGCTGCTAGCAAGACTCCAACGACCCCCTTGTCCCTTGTCCCTTGTCCCTTGTCTCTGGGTGGCCGCAGGTACCGTCCTGCCGATATCTGCACGCTGGTCCACTCAGCCTCTTCCTAGTTGAAGGGTGAGGGCAGAAGGAGGGGGGAGTACCAACCGCTTGTTGGTCCTGTTGGTAGTGCGTCGTCCGTATTCAGCAGGGGTGACACACAGACCCCTCTCGGGGGAAATCAAGACAATCATCTGTGCCGTCCTCGTCTGCTCCTGGGGAGGGGGGCTTATCAACTTGTTGATTCAGGTACCGAGCAGGAGAAGAAGAAAAACGGCTGCATTAGCAGGCGATCAGACAACTGGCGACTACAAGGGTCTCTACACGCACCGTCGGAGTACAAGAGAGCGGGGCCCCTCAAGTGTCTCGATGTCATATCGAAGTGTGCTCGCAGTCTTCTTTATTCTCCGTCGCCTCCCTTCATATTTCAGACCCTTTCCCACTCTCTCTTCTCTGACGGAGGTTTTGTCTTAATACGCGTTCACTTTCAAAAGCTTGGTTCTCTTCGTTAATACTAGGCCGACCCGCACTTTGTTTGGTCTGTCTGATAACCCTTCAAGAGGGCAGCATCCTCCTGGAACACTCCAGCCTTCGAAAGCCCATCGTATTCCCTTCACGTCGTATCGGCTAGCGGTCAGCCCTGTGGTCACAATGAGTATCCAGCCTCTCGTTGACGCAGAGGACCCTCGTGTTGTCCGGGAGAACACGAGGGCGAGCCAGCAACAGCAGCAGGCTCAACCTCAAGCATACACTCCTCCCAGCTCAGCATCAGGGAGCCCGAGAATCAAGATCGAGGGCAAGTCTCCTCTCGACTCAACACCATTGACAGAATCCCACTCAACTAACATTCTCTCGTAGGTCTGTGCTCTCCAGATCGTTCGCAAGACAACACTACTCTCCCTCGCCTCTTTCATCTCAACTCTCCTCGCCAGGACTCCAAGGTCAGACTTCCCAGCCTCTGCGAGTTCGACCAAGGAGTCGAGGAGCTCGCCAGAACTCACGGCCCTGCCAACTCTTGGACGCCTCCGTCTCCTCTTCCTAGTATCTCAAGGAATGGCTCCTTCTCGCTGCTCCAGCCCCCTCAGCCAGTCACTCCATCAAAGCCATCATGGTCCGTCCTGGACCGCGCCTTTGAGGACCCAGCCGCGGAGTACTTCACTTCCCGGCGCGGCACCACTGCCAGCTTGAGCCAATATGCCCTCGCTGCGGACCAGGCCAGCCAGGCCTTCCACGCTCAGCAGCCTTCGTCTGATAGCTATCAGCGCTATGGGCTGAGCACTCCGCCGCCCTACTATGGTGCCATGGACAGCTACCCCAGCCCGCCGCCCGAGGGAGAGAACAGGCACATCAACCAGAAGTACACCACTGAGGAGGGTGACTTCATCATCTATGCCTGGCACGACAAGAAGATGAAGTGGCAGCGCATCAAGCAGGAATTTGCCGCCATGTTTGGCCGCACACCTGAGCGGACAGTCCAAGGCCTCCAGGCCTGGTACTACCGTATGAACCAGCGCATCCCCATCTGGGACAAGGATGGCTGGCTGCGCTTCGAGAACGAGGACGACCTGGAGCCTCTGCAGGTTAGCATCAAGTGCCGTGAGCGTGACAACGCCGACAAGCCCATGGAGCCGCTCGGCTTGGCCCAGCGTTACCCTGAGCGCGCCATCAACTACTCGTGGGTCGATCCCGAGCTGAAGTCTAAGGCCCGCGACTGGGGTAAGTCATCTCTCATACAGTTTGCATGTGATCATGGTATTGACAAGACGTATAGCGGCCAAGCGAGCAATGCAGTACCGCGAACGGCGAGAGCGCCGAAGGAGAAAGGAGCAGCGCCGTCTCAAGCTGTAAAGCAAAGCCTCCCTTCTTCCCGCTCAGCTTGCACAGCACGAGATCAAGAACCAAAAAAAAAAGAAAGAAAAAAAAAAAAACCAAAAGCATCTGACATGACCGAACCGATTGCACACGCCACGAACATAATGTATTCATGTACTCAAAATTCCCCTACAGGGGTGTAAAGATGTCATTTCCTTTGTCTGTACGGTATCGACCACGCTTCGACAGAGCCTTATTATTTCCTTTCTTCTTCACTTCACTTCTTCAACCCTCTTCATTTCCCCTTTTCACTTCCCTTGGACCTTTTTTTTTCTTCTTCTTTGGCTTCACACAATTTTCTTCCCCTGTTACAAAATGACACACACCCGGGTTTATCCACGCCTTTGAGCGTGGCGCCCGTAGGGCCAGAGGACCAACAGCAGTGGCGCCTCACTGAGCCTGCACACACACACACACACCCCCTGTACAGTATCTACGATGGAATGGATTCTTAAAATAATGAGTGGAGGACATGAAGGAATGAAAACCCGTTGGATAGGGCGTTGGCACATTTTGGGGTCCTCAGATCAGAGGGCCATGTATGTATGGATGTACATCTTTTACGATGCACGATGGATGGATGTATGGATGGATGCTTGGGAACGATTTTGCGTGCCTTGAGCTGGCTGTTCTTCTTTGTCTTTCCTCTTCTTCTTCTTCGTTTCTTCTTTTCTACCTAGGTACTTTTCGAGCAGCTAGCCACCACAATGGGACTTGGGAGTCCGAATGTTTGCTTTCCCGCCGCTACGGTGCATGTGACGCGAAAAAGACGCCGAGCTGAAAACTCAGGATCCCCTGGTCAATGCGAGGGAAAACAGACGCCCTGGCTAACCCCCCTGCTAGCCTGTAGTGACGCCGAACAAGCCCCCCCAACCCCTTCGCGACCCCTCGTCACGGATGTTGCACAATCACGACGGCATGCGGTCCCGAGTACGGAGTACGGCTACGGGAGGACGAGATCGAGGCCATCGCCCGTCTGACAGCACGGAAGCGGATGGTGGTACAGCCCAGGGGGTGCACGTGCGGCAGCACAGCCACGGCGGCGCGGGTTGATTGCTTCGGTTGACGGGGACTGTTGGTGGCCATGGGCGCTATGGCGGGGGGTGCGCGTTGGTAGGAGTAGGATGAACGTGCTGGTGTTGTTGGCTGTCAACTTGCTGCTGTTGGTCGCTGAAGGAGCTTAATCCAGGAGATTTCCCAGAATTAGTGAAGGCGTCTAATGGAAGGCGTTACTTCGCTTCATGTACGCCTTGATGCGTGCCATGGTGGCATCGTCGTCGTCGTTGCCGGGCTCTATGACCATGTCGTCGTCTGCGTCGGAGTCAAACTCGTTGTCATACTCCTCGTCGTCGGAGGCGTTGGCGTTGCGGTAATCGTACGGGTGGCGTCCGTACTCGTCGTCCGAGTCAACCTCATCCTCGGGATAGTCTGCAGTGTAGTAGTTTTCGGCTGCAGGTCAATTAGCCATTGTTGGCACTGGGCGAATGTACAGGTCAACAGGGGGGGAGGGTGCAGAAGGAGGCTACGCAAGTAAGGCCACAAAAGAAACGTGGCGGTTTGCTATGAATAGGCCATACATACCGTTTTCATCCTCGTCGTCGAGGTCCAGATCCTCCTCCTCGTCATGCTCGGGCCCGTAGAACAGATTGCTGTCCTCTTCACCGTCGAGCACCAACACGCCCACGTCGGCTGAGGTGACGTCTGAGGTCATGGCATGAGCAGGTATGCGGATGTACTCCTCAATGACCCAGTCATCCTCTTCGTCCTCGACATCGCTTACATCCGTCATGGCCATGTCGTTGGCCGGGCTCTCCGCCTGCATGCTTGCAACGGCTCCGGGATGACGCTCGGAGTACCGCTTTGACGGTGCCTTGGGCTTGAAGCGTGCCTTCTCTGCTTGTTTCTCTTGTTCCATGCTCTCGAGGTTCGCTCCAATCTCTCGCATGACCCAGTCATTCATGTCTGCCGTGATCTGAGCCATGTCCTCATGGGGCTTCATGACCGCGGATGGAAGAGTCGTTGGCGCCGACGAGTCTGGCTTGGGAGAGCGGTTACGACTCCTTACGCTAGGTTTCTTAAGCGTCCGCTCCTCGGTTGGCTGCTCAACTGCTACATCTGCATCTTGTCCCGCACTGATCGACTGGCTGAGCTTGGTCGCTACGCCCTCGTTGATTCGCACCGCCTTCACGCGCGCTTTGGCCCGGCTTCGCTCAACAAACACAGCCGGGCCGTACCGAGCCTTTCTGGATATACCGCCGCTCGAGTGTTGGCCTGCAGAGGGCATCATCATCTTACGAGATATGTGGAAACGCCGTGGCTCCGTCAGCCTACTCTCGTCCACCGCATCTGGTGCAGAGCTTGCGCCGGCCGCTTGGGGTGTCGCATTGGCAGCTCCATCGTGTTGGCCTGATCGCAAGGATTCGTCGTCTGGGGCGGAAACGTGGATAACGGGCTTGACGTCGTTGGAAGATGGTATGGACGATCCTGGTCTGGTGGATTTTGGGACAGCTAGCCGCCGCTGATACACCCAATTGCTGCCGCTTCGATGTCGCTTGGCGCCCTGATCGAATTCTACTTCGTGTTAGCTGAGGTGATATACGATGGGGGAGTCTCTGTAAGAAAGGAGTAACAGACGGAGAAAGGTTACGGGGGCTTCGTCAACTCTCTTGCGCTTGACGCGAATGAGTTGTGGAGGGATGGACATTTCGGCGTCTAGGTGTGCTCCCGAAGCTATAGAGTGGGATAGGTAGAGAAAGATAGGTTGTCAGGAGTCAGTTCCGGTGATGAAGAAACCAAAAGGCGCGGCTTAGAGGCGTCAAGAGCGAGGGCAGAGCAGAGAGACGAAAATATCAAAATGGAATGAAGCTATGCGATGGACAGGATATGATGAAATGCCGTTCGCTGTTTCCATGGGTTGAGCGGGAAGGTGGATAATTATTTTTTAGTGGGGCGTCCAACTTCCTCTGCACTGCGTCAGGTCTCGACTTCTGTAATAATCACAGACAAGATGCATTTCGACCATGGCCATTCGAGATGCTCGCAGGCCAATTGATGCTCGTAAACCTCCGACCAAAAGGATCACTGAACAGATCGCCACACGAATCTATCGAGAAATATGTCGGCTGAAGCAAGTCCTGGAGGCCGGGCGTCCCACCGCTGACGATCCCGTCACTCTGGTTTGCATCTCAGACACGCACGGGATGACGCTGCCGGAGCTGCCCTATGGCGATATTCTCTTGCACGCTGGTGATCTCTCCAAGCACGGCACATTCGAGGATATACAGGCTCAGCTATCCTGGCTTGCTTCTCAGCCGCACCCGCACAAAGTTGTCGTGGCTGGCAATCGTGATCTACTACTAGATCATCGCTACGTGGCAGCCCATCCAGCTCGCCAGCTGGACTCCAGTGCTGGACACCGTTGCGCAGACCTCGACTGGGGTGGAATCCGGTATTTGGAGCATCGGGCCATGGAGCTTCACATCACAGAAAAGAATCGATCGATTCGTATCTTTGGTAGTCCATGGACACCTGTCTTTGGCACAGGTGTATGGGCATTCCAGTATGGCAATGGTGAGACGGACGGGGCAGAGCAGCTCGACTGGAATGGCGCAGTGCCATCAGATACTGACGTCTTACTTGTTCATGGCCCGCCAAAAGGCCATGTAGATGACGGTGGCAAGGGCTGCGAGAACCTGCTTGCTGAAGTGTGGAGGGTGAAGCCCGAGGTGATAGTCTGTGGCCACGTCCATTCTGGAAGAGGCCAAGAGCGATTGCTGTACGATCATGACCAGAAATGGTATGAGAATGTCATGATGAGGAAGAGGCCATGGGCTTCAGTCATCTGTCTCGCGATATCCCTCATTTGGATGAAGGTGGCCGTGATGATAGGCCTGGTATCAAACCACGACCGGCGGAGCACACGCATTGTCAATGCTGCCGTGATAGGGGGACGGGGGAAGCCCGATTCCAAAGAGGCTTTTGTGATGGAGATATGATATGAGCCGGAGACGAAACTCGGGGAGACAGATGCACGGCCTGAAACAGCTTGGGTCTGACCTCTGATTGGGCTGGTTCGACCTGTGAGCCTGGTGTTGCGGCGTTGGCGCATCATGAGCAATCAACAATCTATTCTGGGACTCGGACTCGAACAAATACGTCCCAGAACATCCCCTCCACGGAAGAAAGATTTTTAAACCCAGAGAAACCGTTTCATTAGTGCCAACGCCTAGCTTGATCCTGGCCGAGCTAATATCATCATGATCGAGACGGAATGCGGGGTTGAAGCTCCAAGCCAGCTCCAAGCCACCCCAAGCTCCTGGACTCGACGGGAACGGTTGCAGTACATCCGGAGTCTTGTTCTGGGACACGAGGCCGCGTCTTGGGCTCTCAATGGACTGACTGCCTGCGCGGTATGGACCAGGTACCGGTACCAAACCCTGCCGATCGCCCCTTGCTCCCGCTGCCAACCCTGGACCTTCTCCCCCGGATCAGCAAAGCGGCAGAAATCAGCACATAAACCTGATGATAGTATACATAAGCAGCAAGGCCCGGCCGGCTCCTCGTCGCATGCATCACGCATTTGCAGCTTCTCCAATTTCTCGTCCGACAACCGAACCTGCTTCCTGCCCTGTGCTTTTATTCTTCTCCAATCCCGACTGTCCTCCCGCCCTCTCCTTCGGCCTTACTTCTCCTCCTCCTCGGCTTCCCCAGAAGAGGCGCGATGACGTTTCGCCTCAATTAGCCTTTGTCTGCCAGCTTGCCCTTCTTCTTCATCAATTCCGGCTCAACTCAAAAGGCCAAGAACTGCCCCGTGCTTCACGTGCCTCGAATTGCCATCCATTTATCCCTCCGTCCCCCATCGTCATCTCCCGCCGCCGCTATTTGATGCCATCTCCAACTCAATTGCAGTGTCGTCATATCATGCTCTAACCCTCATCATCCTCCGCATCACCACCATTGCCATTTCATTTCCCTCAGCTTCGATGCACTCGCGACTACTTCATTTATGACAGACGCGACAGGTAAATTCTCCATCTAAATCGCTTCGATTTGGTCGTGGGTTGAACTTGAAGCCTGACATGCTTCCAGTCTAGTATACGAATATCTCCGTCACCCCTACATATCCTCGCCTTCGAGTCTCGCCGCCCATTTCCGCTCTGGCCTCGTCGAAGATTTGAATTCCTTAAAGCAAACGCGATAATATCCAATATCGTTCGAGAGCACCGTTCGGTCGTAACAAACCCAAACAACAGCTATATCCACCATGTCGGACCCCAAGATCCCCTTTACCATCACTTACAGGAAACCCGGGACTACACCCCCGATATTCGTTGCTGGCACATTCTCAGACCCGGAATGGAAGCCTCAAGAGATGCATTTTACCAAAGGTGACGACGGTGAATACTCGTTTGAAGCCCAAGTGATGGTCGAGCCTGAGGCCCATTACCAGTTCAAGATCCGTATAGGGGAAGGGGACTGGTGGGCTCTGGCCGACAATTACGCCACCGGTACGTTCTCTTAAGGAGTGATGACCCGGGGATGTAGACTCACTGTGAGAACAGAGACCGATGCATCCGGGAACCAAAACAACGTCTTGAAAGTACCGAAATCCTCTATTGCAGCACCAGTTCCAACGACCACGGACACTCATGACTATAGCATGCCGCCGTCTCATGAGAACGGATCGTCTCATCCTCAACCTCGAGTCGAGATATCCCAGGGTGTCGAGGACGAGATTAAGACGCCCCTCTTCGCTCACGAGTGCTTTGGCGCTTATGATTTCACAGACACAAGCTCTGATCATGACACATGGGAACGAGAAAGCTCAAGACGCGATTCGAGACCGCGGTCCAAGGACTTTGACTTTACCGATGTTGATGTCAATGATCCAACCCTTGAGAAATTCCCGTCTGACCGCAACTCAATTTTTGATGCTATCCGTACCATCCAGACACATCTGAATGAAGACCAGACTCACCTTGACGACCTCCCCCCTTCCCCGCGCGCCGTAACTTCAAGACGAACCAGCGTCGAGTCCATTGACGAAATGAGTCTCTCACCGAACCCTCTGAGTCCCACGACTGCTAGGCGCAGAGAGAGCCGACTGTCTCACAGCAGCATGGGGAGGAATAGATCGGCTGTGTCTTTGGGCTCAATTGCTGAGGAACCGAAGCCGGGGTCTCAGCAGTCACAACGGCCACGAAAGATCTCCTCAACGAGTCCCAAGACACGGCCAGCGACTCTCGGAATCAAGTCTCCTTCCAGTGAGGAAGATGAGGCTGTGGTCATGATGACTTCTGAGGTATTTCCCACTGACACAAATGATAAGACGTCACCATCTCATATCGAAAGCACTGAGCCTCAGCACGATGAGAGAGGTCCGGATGCGACTGGAGAGGTAGAAGCCTCTTTGGGCGCGCAAGAAAGGAAAATCCATGAGCCTGAGACCCCCTCCGACCAGGCTATCCCGGAGACCGCTCAGAAGTCTGAACATGAGCCTATTGAGTCGAAACCCGACGAAGCCAGTCCATTAGAGTCTTCAAATAATTTACCTGAGGACAAAGTATCTCGACAGGAAAGACCTCCCGAAAACATCAATCAGCGTCTGTTCCAATGCCTCTTTGGAAGCAAGACGAATGTGTAAGTTGACGGAAGATACGGGCGGGATCATGACGAGGCTGACAATTCGCGATAGAATGATGACGACTGGAATCGCAGCCCTAGCTATTGGGTTAGGATGGTGGAAAGGAGCTGACGGGAGACTATTTGATTCAGCTGGCAGGGCGCGGTGACTCTGAGAGAACATGCAGAACTCAAGTTGAGACAGGTTTCGCGAAACGTAACTGATGGAAGAGTGCTCATGAATGCAGGGATGTGTATAATACGGTGGCTTGCGCTGTTCATTTAGGGCGAGAACACGAGAAAATGAGACGATAAATGCAGACTCGAGAGACTTGATCTTGATATCTGGACCCCAGGCCAAAATGTTCGTGGCTTCATAAAGTAGGTACCTAGGTAGATGAGATTGGAATAGCACAGTGCGGGACCACGAAGTTGCTACTGCAGTGGCGGTTGCAAAAGCTCCGATTACCGACGATAAGTAAAAAAAATCCACCAGGCTTCATGTCTGTTACTGCATCGGTTCTTCGCGACAACCAATTTTCATACAATGCGCCGCGCAACCACGAGCTCTATATGCTCGCAGTGCCTCTTCAAGAGTCGGCCTTCGCTTTCGACTCCGAGCTCGCTGCAGCCATGGCTCGCACAGCGCTTCTTCGCCTCGCGCCAGGTCAAGCCCCGACCGTCGCGGATGGTTCTCGCCGATAGAGTCGATCGATCGCCCTCACGACCCGACAGACGAACTCGACGAGACGGCACTCCAGGACCCTTTGGCGGCATGAACAGGACTGTTGCCAATGTTGACCCCTACCGAAAAGGATCCCAGCAACGATCTCGGCCGTCTAAGGATCGAAAAGGAAGCGACAAGGAGGTTAAGCGTGGACCGGTGGACGATCGAAAGGCACTGAAGATGCAGCGCGCTTTGGCTACCGTCTCGTACGGCAAACGGACGGTCACCAAAGAGCGCATGTCGCAGTACTCTTCTTTCGAGCAGTTCGACCTGCTTCCCTCGTTGCAGGTGGCCCTAACGGACGATCTGTTCAAGGGCATGGTGGACATTAAGCCGACGCCTGTGCAAAGGCTAGCGATTCCTGCTCTGTTGGGCCAACCTGCGCCTGAAGAAGCCAAAAAGCCTTCAGAGGAGCCGCAGTCGTTTTTGCTTGCGGCCGAAACGGGCTCGGGAAAGACGCTGGCGTATCTCCTGCCCGCGGTGGACGCATTGAAGTCTGCTGAGGCGAACGATCCCGATATCAAGGCTTACAAGGAGCGATGGGAGGTAGAGAAGGCTCGTCAGGAGGCTGGAGAAGTCAAGGGAAAGCCGTTTGACGAGCCTCATCCTACAATGGCTCGGCCCAAGGTTGTTGTACTCGCGCCCACTGCCGAGCTGGCTCATCAGATTGTCAAGGTCGCCAAGTCGCTGTCGCACGTGGCCAAGTTCAAGACGGAACTCCTCTCCTCGGACTTGAAGGCGTCGCAGATCCAACGCAACTTATATGGACCTCGAGGTGTTGACCTCATTGTGTCGACGCCTCACTTGCTGGCGTCGATTGCCGACTCGGATCCTAATGTTCTCTCGCGGGTCACTCATTTGATTGTGGACGAGGCCGACTCTCTATTCGATCGAAGCTTTGCCCCTGTCACCACTAGTATCATCGAGCGAGCCACTCCCTCCATGAAGCAGTTCATTTGCTGTTCCGCGACCATCCCCAGGAAGCTGAACAACTATCTGGCGACCAACTACCCCAAGATGATGCGGATAACGACTCCGAACCTGCACGCCATCCCCCGTCGCGTGCAACTTGGAGTCATCGATGTTTCCAAGGATCCGTATCGCAACAACAAGGACCTGGCCTGTGCCGATGCCATCTATACGATTGGACGTGAAGCCTCGGCGCACGAAGGCCCTGTGAAGGGCGACATTGACGTGCGTCGCATTATTGTGTTCGTCAACGAGCGTGAGAAGACCGAGGAGTTGGCCGAGTACCTGCAGACCAAGGGCATCAACGCTGAGGCCTTGCACCGTGATACGCCTGAAAAGCGCCACGGCGACGTGCTTGAGACGTTCACAACCTCACAGCCCCTGACCGTTCCTGCGCCGTCCAACCCGGGACGGAGGCGTACACTACCGAACGTCAAGGTGCTGGTCGTGACGGACTTGGCCTCACGGGGTATCGACACCCTCGCTGTTCGCCATGTGATCCTATATGATGTCCCGCACACGACGATCGATTTCATCCATCGACTTGGCCGTGCGGGACGTATGGGGAGACGTGGTCGGGGTATTGTGTTGGTGGGCAACGATGACCGGAAGGATGTCGTTGCTGAGGTCAAGACTAGCATGTTTATGGGACAGGCTCTTATCTAGAGGGATTCACGAGGCGATCTCGGGATGTACATTATGGATTGTGAAGTGTGTACGATAAGGGGGAGGCTTATAGGCGGGCACTTGGAAGATGTGTATATTATAGTGTAAGAGGTGGTTCGAAAATATCCTGGCAAGGAAAAAGGAAGCATATTCTCCAAGATACCAAATAAAGATCTTCTTAAACTAATTCTATTACTTATTGATTGTTATCATTCTTTTATTTAGAATCATGGATGAAACCCTCCCTGTTTCCCGGAGTCGAGGCTCTGAAGCTGGCCGGACGTGGGGTCAAGCTTTCGGTGTTTTTAGTGGGGGCCTTCCGACAGCTCTGCTCCACTCCATAGCTGGCCCAGATCGCGTCGCGCGTGACGGGGCGTGTTTCCCCCGATCACAAAAATATACAATACAGAATAATAGACGTTACAGCATCATCTACCGCCACAGTAGCGACATTGCGCCCGCCAACATCTGGGTCAAGTCGGAATTCTCTGAATCCAGCTAGGAAACGCTGCCTCTTTGTTATAAATCACCCGATCCTCACTTCACGATGCCGCGGCCTCGGCGTGGGCGACGCGCCCCAGCCCAACCAACCAAGCACGATATCCCAAGCGACAACGACGATGTCCGCCAATCGCCCGAACCAGAGCCTGCGCGAGGCCGAGGACGCAGAACCCGATCCGTGGATGCGCCTCTCAATATCGCAGACAAGCAAGCGCTCGAGGCGGCGAATCTCGACCGTGACGCTGCGCTCGAGCGCCTAGCCGACGAGGATCCTACCACTACAACAGCCCTTAGCGGTAACACCGTCGAGGACTCGGAATCAGGTGGTAGCATCGAGATGGGTCGACGCGGCGCGGTTGCCACGCCTGAACACCGTCGCGATACTACAGGCTTGGACCTCGCGGACGACGATGTCTTCGGCGACTTGGACGACAGCTTCGAAGACGGCACGGTGCCAGGCGTGGGTGGAACGACATCGGCTGATACGTCGTCGCTGAACCTCAGCCTGCTGAAGCGCCGCCCGCGCGCGTCCAGCATCATCGGACGCAACGATCCGCCGATTCGCCCAAGCAGCCGCGGCGCAAACACGCCCAGCATCACGTCGACGCTTAACCTTGGTGTGTTCCGGCGCAGAGCGCGCGAGCCGAGTATCTTGGGCACGGCACGAAAGCCAATGCCAGACGAGACGGAGACTATCGCGGTGCCGTCGGATTCGGAGGAGGCCAGTGAGGGAGCGGAGGAGGAGTTTGCGCCTGAAGCTGAATCAACGCCGCTGGATCGGAGACGGAGGACGCGTCCGCAGGAGAGTGAGAGAGGGTCGTCTTTGTCGCCTCGGGCTTTCAGCAGGCCCAAGGCGAAGAAGCGCAAGAGTGAGGATGCCGCGTTGAGCAGCGATCGGCCGGAGAAGATTTCGCGGGTGGACGCGGGGGAGGCATCAGACGAAGAGCCAGAGGTCGCGAACAGCGACTCGTCTTCACTTTCGTCGCTGTCCTCACCAAGAGGCCCTCCTGCAGAGCTGCCCGCACGACCTGTGACGCCCATCAACGACGAGGAGATAATGGCTCCTCCCGTGAGTAGCGACTCGGAGCAGGCTGACGGCATCTGGCCCGACATTCATACCCTGGCAAAGCGACGCCGTCGTCCATCTGTCACCACGCCGCTTAGAGCCGGCGATGACATTTCTGACATATCCTCCCCGCCATCCCTCACACACTCGCCCAACTACGAGGTCAAGGCGCCTAGGACGCGTGGTCGAGCTCAAGTGCGGCGACAGGCGTCTCCCAAGGTGACTACAGCGGATCTGACCAGCATGCTTCCCAAGCGAAAGTACAAAAAGGATCGAGATCCATTTGATCTGGAGAGTGACGAGGACGACGAAGTGGATGCATCTGGGCTCGGAAACGACGAAGACGAGCTCTCTTATATCGACACAGCAGCTGCCCGGAGACGAAGGGGGAGCCGACCACCCAGCCGCGCAACATCCCGCCCCGGCTCCCGCGGTGGCAGAAACGCGCACACAGCGCTCCAGCCGCGACAGACATCGTCATCCGCCGCAGCAGTCCGTTCTGAGCACAACTCCAAGACCTACTCGCGCCGGGCATCGGACAAAGAGAATGAGGAGCAGGACAACGATGAGGACGATGACAACGAGGAGAGCATGTTTCAGCCACTGCCAGACGACACGTTTGAAGGAGGCTCTGGTGATGGCACGAGTACCCCGTCCGCAGATGAGCTGAAGCGCGCGGCGCGGAAGTTCAGGGAGGTTGATCGGTGGGAGTTGGAGTTTGAGGAAATGACACAGAGTTCATCGCCCCCTTTTGCGCGGTGAGCGGCTTTTGAGTTCTAGGGAATGGCGTTATGGGAGAGAGAGGAAACAGGTTACTCATGAGCTTTGAATGAATGTGTTTTTTTCCTTGGGGAGCCGGTTGTCCGCTTGAGGGGAAGGGGATCTGGGAAGTGGCGCTGTTTTGATATCAACTCAAAGGAGGTTATGGTCTTATAGTATACCTACGCGCGCGATGGCCATCTACGCATTTCATTCGAATAAGAGAAACGTAATTAAAAAAAAAACTCCTGGTTCCAAACCCCAATCCCATACTCCAACGCCGTTTGATATTGAAGTTCCATAAAAAAATCATGACTTTTTGGCTGCTGCGAGGTTGACTGATTCGTTCTTCCCATCTATCACAGGGAGAAGAGGAGCCAGGACGTTGGGATCCCGCAAAGCAATGGTGATGTCGTCGGGTAATCGACCCGACATAAAGAGTTTCTACCGGCATCTCGTCAGTCCCTTCACACTACTTCAAGCCATCTCGAACTCACCCGCTTCACGTTGGCAAAGGTGTCCTCCTTTGAAGTGTATTCGCGAATCACCTCGTCCGTCTCAAAGTCGACGTACACGCGCGTGTCGCGGATGCGCACAATCACATTGTCCAAGCGCATGAACAGCCGACACAGTAGCAACATGCGCCTCTCGTGCACGCGCACCTTGACGCTGAACATGGAGATGCCGTTGTCGTCCAGCTCGCTCTCGTACAGCACCACCTCGTCGAAGAACAAGATCGGATCGCGGCGCTTCAGCAGCTCAAGCGGGATGGGCGTCTCACTCGGCGCGAACGGTACGGCACCCTCATCCAGCGAACCGCAATACGTCGTCGAGTAGCTCCAGTCATACGGCTTCACAACCTCCTTGATCTTCTGGGTGGTGCCCTCGCGGGTGCTCTCCCAGTCGCGCGCGTAGGCGACCTTGAGCATGTGTTTGTCCGTCTTGTCGACGGCGTCCAGGGCGGCGGGCGTGGCAAAGGAGAGGGTCCAGGAGGAAGGCACGTGGGTGATTGACACGAGGTTGTCGCCGAAGATCATCTCGGGCACGGGGATGCCGAGCTGCGCGGTGAGGGCGTCGATGGCGGCGGCTTTGGAGATGGGGAGCTTGCGCGAGGAGATGCGGAAGTTGCCCTGCGTGTGGGTGGTGGTGGCGCCGGCGAGGTCGGAGGGCGAGGGCCAGGAGTCTTTGATCACGGGGGGTGGAGGGGGATTCATCTTGGGCGAGCAGAGGCAGGCCTGGTTGGGATCGAAGAGTGTGAAGCTGGAGCGTAGATGAAGCTCTCCGGGATGGATGCTGTGTATGTAGTAGTGGGGGAGCTTCTAAGGCTCTGAAACTGCCCCGCCAAGTTCACAGATCTTATCGCTGATTGAAAGCTGCAGGGTCTACTCCGACCGGGGCAGTCACATGACCTGCCGTAATATTCTTCTTCAAACGAAACAGAACTCTCTCAAAGGTTCATATACTACTCAAATCAAGACGTTGTGATGTCTCCGTCTCAAAGACAGCTAAGTATCAACTAATTCAATCCTTCATGGTAGTGTCTGGTGCCGTGTGAGTCTCAAGCAGCGGGCTCAGCTGGGGCATTTTAGCTCCCGTTCCAGCGGTAAGGTAGCCTTGGTCCGGGCCCCGTCTCAGCGCCTCCCGTTGCCCTGACAACTAGCCCAACCACTTTCAGTGTTTAGCCTCCATCGCACTCACACCTAGACCTTGACCTCGTTCCCAGCTTTCGTTCCTGATATAATAGAGTCTGCACCCGTTCGCTTTTTCCTTCGCCTCTACTAACCTCAGCAGCTCTTCCTCATTGCTTCCTTCAGCGCAATGGCTTCCCGCACCCTGGAGGCTCGCTTCGAGCACTTGACGGTCAACGATGAGAACGATGATGGCACCCGGCACTACAAGGCCAAGGTACGAACTCAGCTGTAAAACTCCATGCGACCAGAGATTCTGACAGATTGTAGGCCATGGTAGCGACCTCTTCAGCACAAATCAGCCACAGCAACAGCCGTCCGAACCTCTTCAAGGTAGCGCTGCAATCGCAGACTAATAATGCCGTCGCCTCCGTCACGCTGCCCTCCCAGACCGCCCAGCGAAAAGCAAATGCCTCCGCTTCACCACCACGAAAGCCTCTTCCAGGCTCGTCACGCCCCTCTGACGAGGCCGCCTCAGAAGAGCGCCGATCCGTCGCTCTGACGGAGCAGCCTAGCATTCCCAAGCAGTTCCATCTGGGCATGTTCGAGATTGGGCGACCACTGGGCAAGGGCAAGTTTGGCCGGGTCTACCTCGCAAAGGAGCGAACGTCCGGTTTCATCTGTGCCCTCAAGGTGCTGCACAAGAACGAACTGCAAGCTGGCCGCGTCGAGAAGCAGGTCCGTCGTGAGATCGAGATCCAGAGCAATCTCCGGCATCCCAACATCTTGCAGATGTACGGCCATTTCCACGACAGTAAGCGGGTGTTCTTGATCCTCGAATTTGCGGGCAAAGGCGAGCTGTACAAGCATCTGCGTCGCGAGAACCGCTTCCCTGAGTGGAAGGCCGCACAGTACATCGCCCAAATGGCTTCAGCACTGCGGTACCTGCACCGGAAGCACGTCATCCACCGGGACATCAAGCCCGAGAACATTCTGGTGGGCATCCACGGCGAGATCAAGATCTCGGACTTTGGGTGGAGTGTGCATGCGCCAAACAACCGCCGCAAGACCATGTGCGGAACTCTTGACTATCTCCCTCCGGAGATGATCAAGCCCGGGTCCACTGAGAACTACTACAATGAGAAGGTCGATCTCTGGAGTCTGGGTGTCTTGACGTACGAGTTCCTTGTCGGTGAGGCGCCGTTCGAGGATAGTCCGATTGTCACCCAGCGGAGGATCACCCGGGCAGACATGACCATTCCAAAGTGGGTGAGCCCTGAGGCGACGGACCTGATCAAGAGGGTGAGTAATTTCCGTCTGGACGACACTCTATGAAATGGGCTAACAATTGACAGCTCCTTGTGCTGGATCCTGAGAAGCGAATTCCTCTTGACGAGGTATCTGCCCACCCCTGGATCGTCAAGCACTGTGTGAAGGGGGCGCGAGCCACGGATCGTGAGCGAAGTATGTAATGATATAATGACAATGGATAAACTGAACAGGTTGGGGATCAAGGCGTTGGAAAGAGTCCTTTTTAAAGTAAACAGCGGTAGAGTCTGACCGAAAGCATGAGTGGGAGTTAGGAGTGGTTTTTGTTTGTTCGAAGCCAGAGTGTACTCAATTGAGGAGGCCTGGGACAGCAGCATGTCGTTTTCTTGGGGGTATCTGCAATAGTATTTTCAATAAGAAGAGAATGATTTCAAGATGCTCCCGCTCATCCAATGGTATTGTACATGGCTTCCCCATAACAGCAGGGGTCTTTTCATTCATCATTTATAAACCTCGTCGAATGGCCGCGTGTCCGAGAAGCACGAGTCCCAGACTTGGTTCACGACCTTGGCGGCTTGGACGTCGTCCTTGCACCGGGGGCGCGCCATAACCGACTTGATCGCCCTCATGCGCACGCAATTCTGGAATTGCTGTGTTAGCTTCCAGTTGCCTCTGGTGAAGGCCTCGCGAGACCATCTGCATTCGCCGCTGAGCATTGATGCTCGGATCTGTGTTCAGGAATCAGTAAAGGCCTCCTAGTCATGTTGGGAAAATGCCAAGTTCCTACCTCTGTGCAAGCAGCATGCTTCAAGTCCTTATCCCCTGTCCAGTCCACCTTCCACCGTAGATGATCCCACGCGTGCACCATTTCGTGGGCCAGCGTATCCTCCAGGTGTTTTCGATCGCGGACCTCGTTGGCGCACAACAAGATGCCGTGGTTGGGGCTGAAGCCGCCCGACTGGCGATTCACGACACCACCCTCCTCCAGCTTTGCAGGACACCGCCGGCACACCACATTTGACGGATTTAAGTCGCCGTTGAGACCCTCGATCTTCTCGGACAGGAACCGCACGATGGGCGAGTAGGTGAACAGCCAGTCGCGGTACTCCTCGCAGCGCTTGCAGTCGCGCTCCTCGTGCACCTTGTATCGCCACTCGCGGTAGTGGAATTGGCCCTCGGGCGTCATGTTGCCGGTCAGGATCTTGAAGTAGTTGACCCACCATTGGGTCTGGGGGTCGAAGCCGGTGCGCGCGGGATCGTTGACGACTTCGCGGGGAAGTTTGGGGGAGGAGGAGGATGACGGCTCCGTCGGGGGAGCCGCCGAGGGTGCGGAAGCCATCCGAAGGGGAGTTCGAGGTCTTCGTGTGTGTTCCCGTATGTACACGCTTGATTGGGTTGTTTGACCTGTAATGAATGCAAAGGGCGTGGATATGGCGCGGCTTGAGAGCTTGAATTCTGGTCTGGGGACGGATGGCAGACGTCGGGAAATTCTGCCGACGCTCACCGAGCCCCACGGCCCGGGCGGTGAGTTCTTCACCGAGAACCTTGAAAGACACACCGAGAGTACAAATACCCCTCTAACCGTCTCAGGTTCTGTGTTGCCGCTTTTCCACCTCAGACAACATGGC
The DNA here is from genome assembly GCA_012184525.1 of Xenoacremonium recifei. NCBI lineage: Eukaryota > Fungi > Ascomycota > Sordariomycetes > Hypocreales > Nectriaceae > Xenoacremonium > Xenoacremonium recifei. The sequence continues at coordinate 120,134 of WOFQ01000008.1, read as the reverse complement.
TTCCTACAAAAGACTCCAACACGAGTCGGCTTCCAGGGACCTTTTTAGCAAGAGAATCACAACTATCCAAGGCCTACGCGATACTCTCAAGGACTCATCTTTCCTCGCGATTGACACAGAGCATGTTGCTATCGCAAGCGAAAAGGACCGCTTCCTCCATCAAGTCGGCCTCGCACATGTTCAGACCTTAGGACAAGAAGATTCACTCGTCACTAGCCAGCCATATCTTCAAGATTTTTATAGCAAGAACCAAATCCAAGCTTTGACTCTTAATATTAACATAAACAAGGGAGAACAAGATGATCTAATCCCTCTTAGAGGAGGTAGAGACATGCCAGCTCGCCGCTCCTACCGCTTTGGCCAAGAGCAGCAAGTTAATCTTGAAGATTTGGAGGCTGCTATCCTGGATTTTATTCAGAGCTGTAACAATAAGACAAACATAATGCTACTTGGGTTTGGGATGGGAGCTGAGTGGACATACCTGTCCAGAAATTTCCCTCGAGCTATACCCTTCTTTTCAGCCTGGGTGGATCTTCGTGATATCGCCAAAGATATAACATCATCAGTTGGGGTTCTCCCAGGGCTAACATCTCTACTCCAGCTCTTTGGATATCGCTGGAAAGATATTCAGCCTGGCCAGGGGAATCTTAACGGTGGTAATGCTGACAATGCTGGAGATGATGCTGTGGCAACTTGTGCTTTAGCAAATGCTCTCCTTATCACTGAAAACCAAAAGAAGCTTAGGTTTCGACAAGAATGCGGCCAAATCGCTCGTATTTTCACCAAGAAGAAAGGTTATCAGGTTCCCAGTATACAGGATCCGTTCACTGCAACAATCCGCGCTCAGGGACCACTTCCGTCTACAATTAATTCAGGGATGCGACTTGCTCGCCAATTCTTCGACTACTCCCCTCAATATGTCGGAATAATGTCTGAAGGCATGGCTTTTGTCACGTTCAAAAGTCAAGACCAAATGGACCATTTCGTCACTAGTATACATGGTCTAGCACTAACAACGGGCGAAATACTATCTGCTCAACCTTTTCCCCAGGGAAATAAAATAATCGAGGAGAGTAAGGAGCGGAAAGAGAAACAAGAGCTTAGAGAAAGGAAAAGGCCAGAAAGAACTGGAAGCGAAGTTGAGGACTTAGGAAGTCTTTTTTCCTAAGTCGAAGGTCATAGAATACAGAGGAGTGACTGGGTAAAAGCGGCATGCGGCCTAGTCCCAATTAGTCGGCGAAACAGCGGCGGCCCGACATCGGGAGTTGGAGTCACTGCAAGGCCAATCAATCAACTGCCAGCCGGGTGTAAGTTCTTTCTGGGGTCGTGAACGCTGCATTTTCCGCCCAACTCTTGACATTCGGTCCCACCCCCAACGCAACAGGGCGCGCAAAATGACGAGTGAGAGCCCGTCTCAGTGTAAGCCATGGCCCAGCAGTCGATTCCGTATATGCACTCGCCGACCAGACCCCTGCCCAGCCCCTGGTCGGCATATTTTTATAGAGTCCCTCTTCTGTCATGTGGAGGGGCAGCAGTGTTGCCAACTTTCTTTCATATCTCAAGTTCTGCAGCTGACCTCGAACCCTTGAATTCACAGTCATGAGGGGTCATAAAGCCCTGACCGTCGTTATCAAGCTGGGTAAGCCCTCGTCTGTCCTTTTGATGAACGATTCTCTCTGACGAGTCGTAGGAACCAGCTCAATCGTCGATGAAAAAACCCACGAGCCTCTGCTGCCGATTCTCACTCTTATCGTCGACACCGCCGTTAAGCTGCGTAAGGATGGCCATCGGGTAGTCATTGTGTCTTCGGGAGCCATCGGCGTTGGTCTTCGCCGCATGGACGTTGAGAAACGACCAAAACATCTGGCTCAACTACAGGTGAGGCGAATGACCAGTGCAGACCTTAACTGTTCTGACAATTGCTGTGTAGGCACTGGCAGCAATCGGTCAATGTCGTCTGATCAGCCTTTGGGACAGCCTCTTCAACCATCTGAGACAGCCCGTTGCCCAGATTCTGCTCACCCGAAACGACATTGCGGACGTACGGATCTCCCTTGCGCCCCTCTAACACCACACGAGCTGACCTGAAGACCTCCAGAGAAACAGATATATCAACGCCCAGAATACCTTCACCGCCTTACTCGACTCAGGAGTTATCCCCATCGTTAATGAAAACGACACTTTGGCGGTTTCCGAGATCAAGTTCGGCGACAATGACACACTCTCAGCAATTACGGCGGCCATGATCCATGCCGATATGCTGTTCCTCATGACCGACGTCGATTGTCTCTACGACAAGAACCCGCGAACACATGCCGACGCCAAACCTATCGAGATTGTAGAGGATATCTCATCGATTCAGGCCGACGGTCAGTGGTCTCGAAGCCTGAACCAACCTCAAGAACTTGACGCTGACATTTACATAGTCTCGAGTGCTGGATCAGCTCTTGGCACTGGTGGCATGAGCACAAAGATCATTGCTGCCCGGCTAGGCACGTCCGCCGGCGTGACAACCATCATAACTCGATCGTCAAATCCAGGAAACGTGCTGAGCATTGTGCGATATCTTCAGTCCATCCAAAAAACCACACCCCCACAGTCCATCAGCGATGAACAAGCAGAAGAGTCTCTTACACGCTCGACCTCATCTTTGAATATTGCAACACCCGCTTCCTCGTCCATTAGCGATGTTCCCACAATCCCTCCTCTTCACACACGATTCCTTCCTTCCAGCGATCCTATCCGAGACCGTCACTTCTGGCTTTTGCACACACTTAACCCCCATGGCACATTGTATATCGATAAGGGAGCTCACAAGGCCTTGCTTGGAAAGGCAGGCCTACTCCCGGTGGGTGTCTTGGATGTGGAGGGCAACTTCGCGCAACAAGAAGCCGTGCGACTTGTTGTTGTTAAACGCCTATCGTCACCGGGTCCAGACGGCAAGATGTGGGAGGGTCCGACTCAAGAAGTTGGGCGAGCTTTGGTCAACTATGCTGCCGCAGAGATTGCACTGATCAAGGGGCACCAGAGTGTCGATATCCAAGGGATCCTAGGATATGCCGACAGCGAATACGTTGCCCATCGCCAACATGTCGGTTTCTTCCAAAGAGAGAGCAGACCAGTCAGTCCATCTCGAGAGTTGAGTCGGGCCAACATTGAGTAGAAGACAATGAAGGTTTGGGTTCATAAATAGAGGGGGTCTTTGAAGAGCAGCGATCATATGGGAACGGAAAAGTCATTTAGCGACAAGAATTCTGATATTTCAAGACACTATATCCCATCATCTAAATTTTCCTTCAACGCCGAATCCCAATGATCAAATCCCCAACGCCAGCTAAGCTTTTGGTATCAAGCATCGATGCGTCAACTAGCCAGTGGCAAACAAGTTGTCTTCGTCACGGAGGTACTCTCCGCAGTCCGCCTGTCGGAAGCATGTAACTCCAGTAGGGTCCAGTCGTCTCGCCTCAGCCGTGCTGCGCGCTGTCACGCCGAAGCCAAGGGGGGTATCGTTCATGCTGTAGACAACCACGCCCTGGTGCTCCGGGCAGTCCTCCGACCACCGACCAACGTGAGCCTTGACAATGTTGCTGCCATAGAGGAAGGGCATGGTGCCGTTCTCCTTGACCCAGATCTTGTAGCGAGCGTGCTCGGCGATGATGGGGAGGGCCGTTACGTGGAGGCGGAATTTGCCTGACTTGGTGAACTTGCCTGAAGGCTGTGTTAGATCGGCAGAGCATGACGGGGAACGCAGAGAGCCATCCTACCTAAGCATGTTCCTAAGCAAAGGAGCTTATCACGAGCAATCGAGGTAGCCAGGTTGGCAATGGAGAGTCGAACATAGTAAACTCGATCGCGATGCAAGCGGAAGACGTAGCGGTCGGCATTGGGAGAGTCGTCCAGGGGCGCAATAAGATTCTTGAGAGAGTTGCCCGTGTAGTTGGCAAGCTTCTCGAAGAGCGTCTGCGTCTCCTTCTCGGTGAGGGGCCGCATCTTGATGGCGATATCGTCAAGATGGACTTGGATGTAATGAGGTTGTCCGCGGTCTAACTTGGCCGCGGAAGAAAAAAAAAGTTCCCCAGCTCGACGTCGGGGCCTTATCGATAAGGCTGATCTCATCTGGGCTTCCCTGCGCGTGCAGCGTTCCAATTCCAGGGCAGTCGACGCTAAATGGAGGGGTAAAATAGCGGCGGCCAGCGGGTCGCCCACTGAAAAATTGGCGGGCCGGCCGTCTCTCGGCGAATCGAGTGCCCGCGGGCAGAATCATCACGACCGACCTGCCTTAGCCTCTCGTACCATTCCGCTGCAACAGAGTAGAAACAGTACATCAACTGCAACCTAAGCCCTGAGTCGCACCGCCGCTCCAAGCTGTTCTATCCCGTTCTCCCCCCACAATCGCAAGACTTAAGTTAATCCACCACCACACCTCCAGAGGAACCAGTGCGCGTTGAGCCTCCTTGTGACTCACGCACTTCTTCCTCGAGACGTGCAGATCTAGTGGATGAAGCCAATTCGTCTCGGTGTGCTCCCTCCTACATCTCTCCTGTCAGCGTCGATCCGCTGCTCCAACTACAACGCCTGCGCAAGACGAGTGCCACTTCAACATCGCCATCACTTCGCAACCTCGCCCAGCCGCAACGCTTTCCAGGTCCTGCGGTCCCAGAAGCGCAAGCCCGACGCCGTCATGACTTCCGCCGCGACGACCCTCAAGGGTCAGCCCCTCGATAAGCCCGTCCTCGATGCCATGCTGCGGCGGCGCCTGTTCTACACGCCCTCGTTCGAGATCTACGGCGGTGTTGGCGGTCTCTACGACTATGGCCCGCCCGGCTGCTCCCTGCAGGCCAACATCATCGACCTCTGGCGCAAGCACTTCATCCTCGAGGAGGACATGCTCGAGGTCGACTGCACGGCCCTGACCCCCCACGAGGTGCTCAAGACCAGTGGCCACGTCGACAAGTTCGCCGACTGGATGTGCAAGGACCCCAAGAACGGCGACATCATGCGTGCCGACCACTTCGTCGAGGCCATCCTCGAGGCGCGACTGAACGGCGACAAGGAGGCTCGCGGCCAGAAGGTGGAGGAGAAGGAGGTTGACCCTAAGAAGAAGAAAAGAAAGGCCAAGACTGAGGCTGTCAAGCTCGACGACGCTGTGGTGCAGGAGTACGAGGAGATCCTGGCCAAAATTGACAACTACGGCGGCCCTGAGCTCGGCGAGCTGATCAAGAAGTACGACCTCAAGAACCCGGCTACCGGCGTTCTGCCCTCAGAGCCCGTCTCCTTCAACCTCATGTTCCAGACCTCCATCGGCCCCAGCAGCAATTACCCTGGTTATCTTCGTCCTGAGACTGCCCAGGGCCAGTTCCTCAACTTCGCCAAGCTGCTCGACTTCAACCAGTCGCAGATGCCCTTTGCCTCAGCCTCCATTGGCAAGTCTTACCGAAATGAGATCTCGCCTCGAGCTGGTCTCTTGCGAGTACGAGAGTTCTTGATGGCCGAGATTGAGCACTTCGTCGACCCTCAGGGCGGCAAGAAGCACCACCGCTTCCAGGAGGTGGAGGACATTGAGCTTGTGCTGCTTGATCGTGACACTCAGCTGTCTGGCAAGACGCAGACGAGGACCATCAAGATCGGCCAGGCCGTCAAGGACGGTCTCGTCGACAATGAGACGCTGGGCTACTTCCTTGCCCGCATCCACTTGTTCATGAAGAAGATCGGTGTCGATCTCACCAAGATGCGCTTCCGACAGCACATGGCCAACGAGATGGCTCACTACGCTTGTGACTGCTGGGACTGCGAGCTCTTCACCACCTCTGGCTGGGTTGAGTGTGTTGGCTGTGCTGACCGCAGCGCCTACGACTTGACGGTCCACGCCAAGAAGACGGGTGCTCCCCTTGTAGTCCGTGAGCGACTCGACGAGCCCCTCGTCATTGAGGAGTGGCAGATCGATATTGAGAAGAAGAAGTTCGGCCCCCTGTTCAAGAAGGATGCCAAGACGGTTGAGGCTGCTCTTGAAGCTACCTCGCAGGAGGCACGGGAGAAGCTGGCCAAGGAGCTTAGCGAGACTGGCAGCATCTCTCTTGAGGTTGCTGGCGTTGGTGAGGGCAAGGTCCAGATCGGCAAGGAGGCCATCGCCATCGAATTCCGAAAGCGGGTAGAGAACACCCGTGAATTCACCCCCAATGTCATTGAGCCCTCATTCGGTATTGGCCGTATTCTGTACTCGCTCATCGAGCACAGCTTCTGGACCCGAGCCAGCGACGGTGGTGACGAGTCGCGTGGTGTAAGTTGATTTGACCAGGCCTCTTTGGGATATCACATCATGCTAATAGAAATACAGGTCCTGTCCTTCCCTCCCACAGTCGCCCCTACCAAGGTGCTGATTGTGCCCCTGTCGTCCAACGCGCAGTTCCGGCCCCTGATCAAGAAGATCTCCCAGCGCCTGCGCAGCGCCGGCATCTCCAGCCGCATCGACGACTCATCCGCCACCATCGGCAAGCGATACAGCCGAAACGACGAGCTCGGCACACCCCTGGGCATCACGGTTGATTTCCAGACGGTGCAGGACGGCACCATCACGCTGCGCGACCGTGACTCGACCGAGCAGGTCCGCGCCAGCGAGGACAAGATCCTCGATGCGATCAAGTCCATTGTTGACGGCAGCAAGGACTGGGCTCAGATCCTGACTGAGCTGCCCAAGTTTGAGGGTCAAGAGGTGGAGGTTTCGGTTCGGTAAAGAAGACAATGGCAGCTATAGAGGCGATGTAATAAAATAGAACGAGTGATTTGGCCGGAGTGCTGGGATTTCCGCATCTGTTGAGCCGAGAATAATGGACTTCTTTGTGAACTGGAACACAACCCCTCGCATTCCCACCTTGTTGATTCCTCAGCCACGATCACGGCACTAACGAGATCGCCATCCTCGGTCTTGGCGATTCCGAGGACAGCAGGAGGGAGGATTCGGAGCTCGTTGTGACACAGATCCGCCGTCTGGAAACATGGAGACGTTTCGATGGCGGCGGCTGGTGGAGTCTCGCGGACTTTGCGCTGCTTCGAACCGGTTTTGCAGCGATCTATAATTGGAACTTCACATTGCGGCGCCTACGGAAGATCTTATGGTGAGAAGGCTTTCAACAGCACTGTATAACAGCAATTTTGTAATATTTCGGTATCTAGATATGGAGATATTGATCCATATGGGGACAAGTGTCTGTTGACGGTTCTGTCGCTTCAGATACTGCGCTTAGTGACGCGGACGGTGCCTCCTCCTCTGCCGCCGATCGTCGTCTTGACAGCGCTGGCAACATTCTGACCAAGGCTTGGTTACCTGTTGGTCTGATACGATGCAATCCCTTTCACGGCACCTGCATTCGCATCCTGGCATTCGGTCACATCTGGTCCTCCACGTTTCCCACATTGCTCTTCTATGGCACCTGTTGCAATAGGTGGACAGGCGAATAATGGTGCACATGATGGTCGGTAAGTTGCAGTTTGTTTCTTCGCTTCTGAGGATAGGGTATTGCTGTGTTAGTCTACGATAGGCGAAGCTTGGTTGCTTGTATGTTTTATGAAAGGAGGAAAGTCAAGGGAACAGAAAGATATTTATAGAGGTCTATCTATTATCCTTGATTCAGTAGTGTTCACGTTGGGGTCATCAAAGCCCTTCACTGCTGTTCACTTCTTGTCCTGGCTTCTCTGATACTCCGCGACGCAGGCCCTACAGCCACGCCAAGAGATCTTCACTTCAGATATCATTGTACTACAAATGTCGTTGGGACAGCTTCCTTTGCAGCCCCTTTGCGGGCCCCTACGCCGAGTTTGTTCGAAGCGGCCCGTACTGTCGCCGCATCTCTCACACGGGTAGTACGTTGTTTCCAGAATGCACATAATGCAGGTCTAATTTTCATTGGATGTTGATGGGTACGGAGAAGTCAAGAGTCCAAGGAAGTATTTATAGACGACTATATGCTGTCTCCGATTCAGTAAGGACCCTATTCCATTTCCATTGCGTTTGAAATGTGCCTTTTTGTCCTTCTTGCTACTTATACTTCTTAGAGCACTTAGGACACTGTTTGTGAGAAGCGTTGATCACTTTGTTCTGTTGCATACAGTATCTCGGTGGACAATCCCCTTTACAGCCGCGAGGGTGCCGCTTTGTGTCAACGGCCAGCTCTTTACCGCACTGTTGGCAGAGCTTACGTGTTACCACGAGAAAGCACATGATTTAGGACTGGAGGCTGCTGTTTAGATTCTTGCTTGGATGCTTTCGTTGGTTGTCAGAGACGGGGAGGTTAGGGAGAATCAGCAACGTATTTATAGATATGTCTATCAACTTAGTAAGTTAGACACTGGACTCCAAAATCACAATATCTTCATCTATATGCCCAAGTGTATCTGCATCACCATCAGAGAGATGTGTGAGCGAAGCCCGACAGAGCGGCAGGATCATTGAAAGAGGTCCTTGCCGAGCTGCAGTATTACGATCAAACCTGAGTCTGGCGTCTGTGATACACAGCATGCTCTACGGTGAATAGAACTCTATGTGAAGCGTTCTTATTGACTGATTGACTTCGAGTCATTTTGGTGGTGGCGTTACAAACGGTCCTCCGAGAGCGACCTGCGACCTTCTCCGTCAAGTCAGCCTGCTCCGTGGTCGGTCAGGCATGTGAGAATAGGAGTGTGCAGTGGGTTTCTGTCCCCAGTAGGCTGAACGGGCGAATTGCTGCTAGGCCCGAGACCATTGCTTGAATCGACCCCTGGGACGGGACGAAGCCGTTCCAATCGCCAACGGCGCCGACGATCCGAGACGAGTCTGGTCTGTCTTCTCTTGTCTCAGCGGCCATTCTTTCTGCCCTTTGTCGAAGCCATAGTGAGCAGTTATTCTTAGTTCCCAACGGAAGGTTGTCGGGCATCAACTCCGTATTACAAACAAACAAACGAAAAAAGGCCCGGTGTAACCCTAACGTTGAAGAGATTACAGTCCAGAACGGACCCGTTGCACAGACGGCAAACTTAAGTTAACGGAAGGCACAGACCGTAACTCGATTCGAATCGGTTCCGTAAGCAGGGGGGGAAGGAGGCTGTTGGTGTTTCTCCGTTCTCCGTCCGCCGTGTCAGGGTGGCTGTTGGTTGACTTCCCGTCCTCAGGTGTATACGGTGGCAGTGATACAGAGAGAATTCGACAGAACAAAGAAACGGAACAGAGAGTTTCTCTAGTAGAAGCATGTAAGTGTAAATCGTGCCATATTGTCGCAAAGTCCAGACTGCACCTGCATTCTTGACCACCGGAAGGCTCCCCCGATTGCCTTGCAACGCTGCATCTAGACGCCATCGGCGGCGCGATCCCAGGCTTGTCAGGTTCGCTCGCGCCTCTCCAGCCAGGGCTGCCAGTGCGGCCCACAAGCAAGGTAACCTGCCCGAGCGCCTGAGGCGCTGAAGCATGGCGCCTCCAGCGGGCACGCAGCGGGCACCTCTCACATTTCAGCGGCTCAGCGCTTGGGCCAGGTGCGTCCCGTCCCTCCAAGTTCCAGTTCCAGTGCCAGTGCCAGTGCTCTCCGTCAAACGCTCTCTGGCGCTCTGTCTGGCCTGACACCTCCTTCCCCACACCTCGTTTCTCCTTGTCCATCGCTCTACCGCTCGACCACACCCCCCCGGGCCTTATCACCCGACCTTCTCCTTTCACCACCTTCGTCCTCCTCCATCCCAATTTCCAGTCCCTCGAGTCTCGTCGCCAGCTCAGCTCTTGTCTTTTCGCCAGAGCGCTTCCGGTCCACGTTGTTCCCAGGCCTGCGAGAACATCCCCGAATCGCAGCTTCTGGTTTCCGCCCCCTCTACCCCCCCGTTCGTTCCCCGCGACTCTGGCTGGGGCTTTGACCGCTGCCGCCGCCTTCGCTGCCGCTCGCTCACCCAAGCTCTACATGCCCTCCCTCGCCCGCCTGTGAGAGGCCATTCTGCTGCGCCCGGGTGCAACTGAAGCATCCGCTCTCACTGCAGGAACAGCGCTCTTCAGAACCGCCTGGCACATCGACGTCCTTGTCTTGCATCTACGGGTTGGACGAGTCCGACGTGCACAGCTGCTGCAGCTCGCAACGTGGGTTCGCAAGCCACCGCGAAACCGCCCTCCCGAACCCCTCGACTCTCGCTCTCACGCGGCAGCTCTTTGTCATCGGTGCAGCATCGGGCTATCTTCGCACGCCTCACCGAAGTGCCTCGAGACCGCTTTAATTTCCGGCATATATAAAAGTTAATTCAAGATGGCTCAGCAAAGGTACGTCGCTATTGTTCAGTTCCGCCGTATTTGGCTGGGGACGCGCTCCAAGCGCTTCTGATGAGGTGTGATTGAGAGGCCCTGAATGTCTCCCCGCTCACCTGCATCGCCGCGAATCACTCAGTCCCGGGCCTCCAATGAGTCCTCCCGGGGGTGCGATCCCAAACCTCAGCTATCTTTCAGCTTTGGGTGACATTGGTTGGAGAGCATTTGAATCATGGGCTCCCTAGTGGGGGCGCTTAAGTCCGTATGCCTGCAGCCATCCCTCCGACTTGGATAGCTGTGACTTACCCAACTTGTTGAGCATTTCGCGACAGAAACACTGCCGTCAAGATCGAAAACTAATGTCTCGCAGCATGTATTCGACCGGCCAGTTCATGAACCCAGGCCCGGCCCCCCGACCTCCCACCGACCGACCCCGCCTCGCCCTCACCCCTAACACGAACCTCCCTGGCAGCATGGCCAACATGGCCATCTCTCCCATCCGCAGCACCGCTACTTCCACCTACACCGGCTCTACCATCTCTCTGCCCATTGCCCGACAACAGTCTAACAACACCGACGGCTTGGGTGGCGTGGCAATCAAGAAGGAAGGCTGGGCTTCGGTCAAGGAGGGCAAGACACTGTTCCAGCAATGGAGGCAGAAGTACCTCATCCTTCGCAAGGAGTCGCTTGACTTTCACAAAACGGAGGGAGGCAAAGTTGCCTACACGCTTTTTCTGAGAGATGTGGTGAATGTTGGACGAGTCGAGTCTGCCGGTACCATCTTCGAGATCAAGCGGAAGCCCGATGGACCCTCCAACAGCCCCGGAGACGACGATGGCACAACCAGGACGCTTCAGATCAAGGTCAAGTCTGACGACGACCTATACGAGTGGATTGACTTCATCTACGGTGCCTGCCCGGGAATGGGCGGTGTTAGCAACCCGACCAACTTCTCTCACGCCGTACATGTCGGTTTCGATCCCCAGACTGGAGAGTTCGTGGGATTGCCGCCTGAGTGGTCCAAGCTGCTCAACTCGTCCGCCATCACCAAGGAGGACTACGAGCGCAACCCCCAGGCCGTCTTCGAGGTCCTTGACTTCTACACGGATCTCACCAAGAAGGCCGAGAACCCCAACCAGTATGCTAGCATGCCGTCGACTCCTATGTCAGCAAACAAGCAGCTTGGGTATGGCGGTGGTGCTGGTGTGGCTCCTCCTCGTCCAGCGCCTCCTCCCGCCTCCCAACGACCTGGCTACACGCCCACTCCTCCTCCGGCGAACTCGCAGCCACCTCGACGGCCCACCATTAATGAGCAGCAGCAACAGCAGCAGCGCCAACAGATGCAGGCCATGTCGCCCAACTACGTTTCACAAGACCAGCTCCGGGAAGAGCAACGAAAGAAGCAGATGGAGGCGCAACGACAGCGTGAGATTGAGGAACAGAACCGCCGTGATCTTGAGGCGTACAACGCGTCGATCCCCAAGACCAAGGTTCCCCTCGCCCAACAAGAGATTGGCGGGTTCAGTGGCTCATCGTCCCCGGCGCCTCAGCCTGATCGCTTCAACCCTACCCGAGCGGCTCCTCCTGCTCCCAAGCCATCTCAACAAGCAAACGGTCTTCGCGCTCAGAGGCCTGCCCCGTCACCTCCTACCGCCCAACAACGGCCTCCCATGTCTTCTCAGCAGAGCTCGAGCTCTATGAGGGACCCCTCACGGCAGCCACCGCAGCAGCGAACTGACAATGGCCAGATGGGCTCTGCCAGTGCTCCTCGATATCAGAATGGTGGAGCATCGCAACCTCGGCAGCCCCAGCAGCAAGCTCAGGCTTCTCGATTGCCCGCCCCGGTCAAGCCGCTCAATGTGGCGCCTAAGCCAAGCCAGGCCCAGCAGCCGGCTGATGGTGTCAAGGCTGCTGAGGCAGCACTGACCGCCAAGCCCTCGCCTTCAGAGAGGAAGCAGGACGTTCGCATGTCCACCATGTCAGAGAGCGAAGTCATGGCTAAACTGAAAGAAGCGGTCTCCAAGGACGATCCCAACCTGTCATACTCGAAGCAAAAGAAGATTGGTCAGGGTGCATCTGGATCTGTCTACGTTGCCAAGATCAAGGATACTGCCCAGGGTATTGCTCGTGATATCCTTCGCCAGCAAGGTCCCCGAGCCCAGGTCGCCATCAAGCAGATGGATCTCGCACATCAGCCCCGTAAGGAGCTCATCGTGAACGAGATCATGGTGATGAAGGACAGCAGGCATCGAAACATTGTCAACTTCCTAGACGCCTTCTTGCGTAACAACAACGCCGAGCTCTGGGTCGTCATGGAGTATATGGAGGGTGGTGCCTTGACAGACGTGATTGATAACAACCCCTCAATCTCGGAGGAACAGATTTCAACTATCTGCCTTGAGGTGAGTTCATTCAGACTAATGATAGTGGAGGATCGCAAGCTAACTTCCAATGCAGACCTGCCGTGGCTTACAACACCTTCATTCGCAAAGTATTATTCACCGCGATATCAAGAGTGACAATGTCCTTCTTGATGCCCGTGGTAATGTCAAGATCAGTAAGTAAAATTACAATACGTTCGAGATCGGTTGACTGACTTTCTTCCAGCTGATTTTGGTTTCTGCGCCAAACTCACCGAGACGAAGTCGAAGCGAGCTACTATGGTCGGCACGCCTTACTGGATGGCTCCGGAAGTGGTCAAGCAGAAAGAATACGGACCCAAGGTCGACATCTGGTCCCTTGGTATCATGGCGATTGAAATGATAGAGTCTGAACCGCCCTACCTCAACGAAGAGCCGCTAAAGGCGCTCTACCTCATTGCCACCAACGGAACGCCGCGTCTGAAGAAGCCCGAGAAGCTGAGCAAGGAGTTGAAAGCCTTCTTGTCGGTCTGTCTGTGTGTGGACGTCAAGAGTCGAGCCTCGGCTGACGAGCTGCTCATCCACGACTTCCTTAAGCATGGATGTCCTCTTGGCTCACTCGCCGACCTCCTGGCGTTCAAGAAGCATTCCAAGTAAGGAGCAATGCGTTGACACCAATGATAATGTTTTTGAAAAGAAGAGAGAACAAGTACCTTCCAGTTCTATTTGGCATCCTGCAACGGTTTGAAAGCAGGAATGACGCATATATTCCCCCGAGATGATGGATGGCGTTTGGGATGCGATGGAATTCTTTATTACACCTACTACAACTACAACGTGCCCCGGAAAATGATTTCCCAAAACCTCACTGTGGCCGCGTTGCGAATCATGATGTTATGTGACGAGGTCTGACGGGCATGTGTTCAAGCAGCGTTGAGTCTTTCTCAGGGTTTCCGCAAGAGGTCATAACATGACATGGATGATGGCATTGGATTGCATCTTTGAGGGAGGAAGGTTGCAGGACAAATGGTTGACGGGCTCTGCGCCTACGTGGGGATTACAGCTGCCGAATACTTGAGTGACAGAATATAGAAAGGACATTGAATGAAGGATTTGGCCCATTCGCATAGTATTCACGGGAGCCGCGCGTAGACTCGAGTGTTTGTTGTCAATCGGCCCTCGGCACGTTCATACAGAGTCGATCAAGGGTGGAGAGGGCATCGAGTGGTGGCGGCACACTGCATTTCAGCTCTCGCCAAGAGGGAGACGTCGCAGCAGGATTCCCTGGACGCCCACTGCCAGATTGACACGCACGTCTGGTTCTGTGACTGCATGGCACCGAGGGCGAACGGAGGATGCTGGCGCCACAGCCAATTGGCGAGTCTGAAGCTGCTGGGAGCCAAGGAGAATGCAAGATGACACGAGAGGTGCGAAGTGCTATCCTTGGTGGGCTGTGCTTCGTAATATGCATTCTTGGGGTTGCTGACAAGACAGACTGACGTCGATGCACAGAAGTATCCGAGAGGGACTGTCACCAGATTCGTGGATGGGTGGAGATCTGTCTGTTCTGGATGTCGTGGCCCGGGAGGGAGGGGAGAGGGGAAGAGGACTTCTGCTCCACCCCCTGTCGAAGCTTTGGGTGCAGTATGTACTTGTCGTCTGTACAAGTAGTGAAGATAGCAAGATCGTGGCCGTTGTTATCGCTCATCCCAGTCGGCGTGTGCTCCGTCTGAAGTCTAGGGACGGCACGCGGGGAATGGAGCAGTCCAGTCCAGTCCAGTCCAGCTGGCGCGCGATGTATCAAGTGAGAGCGCCGTGGGAGATGAAACGGAGGATCCCCTGGACCCCTGGTCGACTGCGCTGTCGGGAGTAAATAGGGCTTGTTTCAGCATCGTGTTTAGCAGATCCTCCGACAGCAGCGCCGGGGCTGGTGATTGGCGACGGCGGGCGGCAGGGCATGAATGGGAGGGTGGGTGACTGTCGTGTTCGCCCAGTTATCCGCACGCGTACCTGATCCTCAGACCGCCCTAGGTTTCCGTGAATAGATAATACGAAAGGGGACGCAAATGTATACAGTATGGCGGTGGCTCGGCTTATACTGGCGTCGGTTGGGGCTGGTTTGGGGGGGTCCGCCTGGCGTTCGTCCGTCTGTATGCGCGCAATACATGTGCCTCGAAAAAGGGGCTAACTGAGCCCTGTGCCGTGTGTCTGTCCTCGAATCAAGCCACGTCAAGGACAAATGCCGGCTGGGTCGGTGAGGTTCTGCGGTGGAAGCCCAGTCCACGGATTGGCTCTTCTGGCTCGTCCCCCGCCCGGTTCATGACTCGAAGTCATGTGATTTGGTGGTGACGAGGCCGCCGCGTGTGAAAGTCTAAAAGACGGTCTTTTGGCTGAGAGGTGCAAGTTGTTGACACGAAGACGCAGAGCTCGCAGCATCACACGAACTCAAACACAGATGGGCGTTTTTCTGGTTTGTCGGTCTATCCAGGGGTTAGTCAGTTAGGGGGGTGAGCGGGAAAGCCATGTGTCCAGGTCGCGGCGCCAGGTACCAGGAGAGTGCTCTGCCGCCAGGTACCGGCACTGGTACCAGCCCAGGTTCCTTGGAAAGTTGAAACGAGGGCGCTGCTGACAAGGCGGGCTGACGGCAGGGCTGGAGGCCATGATAGGGCGGTGCTGTGATTGCGGAGGAGGAAACAACTGGAGTGTGTTTCGTCGGGACTGCAGAATTGAATTTGGGGACTTGCTATTGTTCTCAAGGGGAGCTTTTCATGTCTAGTCAAGAACTGTCCTCGACTGCTCGGCCACTTTAAGTGACCTCAATGGTACTTGAAACGCGGCGTCGTCGCCAGCGCCAGCGCCAGTGCCAGCCCCGAACGCCCCGTCCAAGGTTCCTTCCATCCTCGAAAAGAAGTGACCTGTCTGTCCCCACCCAGTGCTGTGCCTGTGCTGCAGCGCCCCAGCGGCAGTCTTAGGGAGCATCCACTAAATCCCAGCGTGCTGGGCGCTGCAGCTCCAGCGGTGCAGCGCCATCACAGGCAGGAGGCAGTGCGCTGATTGATGGATGCAGTCCACTGATCCATGAGAGGTTTCTCTGCTGCGCTGTGCCCAGGGCGTCTCCTGCATCATCACCATCCCATCCCATCCCATCCCACACGCAATTCTCTCCTCTCCCTTTCCCTTTCTCTCCTCCCCTCCTCAACCTCTTCTCTTACATCCCTCCCCCCCCCCAATCCTCTTCTCCAGGCCCCTCCCCTCGTCAACGGCCCGTTGTCCTCATGAGGCCTGTATATTGATCGTAACTTTGTTTGTGCCTCTTCCCTTTTTCTTATTTCCCTTCCTTTGCCCTGTACGGAGTAGGTTTGCATCTCTCACCCCCCTGGAGGTGGCGCTTTGACGACAACCCATCGCTGGCTGCCAACTTCCACCACTTCTGCAAGCTCCGTGCCTCTGCTCCCGCTGCAGCCAGTCTCGTCCATCATCGCATCATCTCGAATCGCTCGTCTCCCTCTGCGACCGAGACGCTGCCATCCGTTGCCTCGTTCGTCCGGCCGTCGACTGCTCTCGACTGAATCTCATCCTGTTCTCGAGGAAACTCCCCTTGTAATACACCTACCGGCTTCTGGATCCCCTTCTCCATTCGCACCGCGCTCCTTCAGACGACCACCCTTTTTTCGAAACAAGAGCATCCTCGATCGAACTGCCCACCGCGCATCTCTCCGTCCATATAAAAGATCCTGGCCGGAAGCTCAGCAGGGTTAATTGCGACAGGACCATATACGCACCAGCACAAGCTGCCCCGAAACTCTGTCGACAGCCTCGTGACGCCCAGCTGCGATCCAGGTCCTGCGAATCCACCGATTCGTCACCCTCTGCGAATAACATCTTGTGTCCGGCCCGGCACGCCCACCTCTGTGTGTGTGTGTGTGTGTGTGTCACCAACTCATGAGGTCGGCTAGATAATTGATAATGTCCACTGCTCGATCCGAACACTTGACGACGCTAGGCTATACCTCACAGTCGGCAAGTCAAACTCGTTCCACCTCTCCATCAGCCGGAAACTCTCCCATCGAACCGCCTCTGCCCTCGTCGCGGCCACCCTTTGGTCTTCCTGTCGGCATGAATCCTCCGCCGGGCATGATGGCGGGCAACTCGCGCTCCGGGGCTGGTTCTCCGTCGCACGAGATGGGAACCTCCAGCCGCCTGTTCTCTAAGAGGTCTGTCGAGCCTTCCCTCCCATTGTCCTCTTCGCCTTCATCTTCGTCCTCTTTCCTCCCAAGCTGCGCTGCTACTCCTCCAGAGCTTGAGAACTTGAACTTTTCCGAGCTCATGACCAGTCCCACACTAAGACACTTTGTGTGAACCCTTCGCTGACACCTACATCAGAGCGCGTGAAATTCAAGCTCAGGAGGGTGTCCCTGGCCTCCCCGTCAGTCTTTGGGGCGGTCCGCCCACCAGCGGAAATTCTACACCTCTGCGTGAGAACATCCCTGAGTCGCCAACCGACGGTTTTCCCGACTTCGCGCAACTTCCGACTCCGGATAGCTTGCCTCAAACCCGACGAGCTCGTGCAGGCACCGTGCCCTCTCGCTTCTCTCCGGGTGGTGCTGGGAACGGTCTGTTGAATATTCCAGGTCTGGCGGCGAAATCCGCTCGACAAACTCCAGCTCAGACGCCATTTAATAAATCTCCGTCCCCCAACCTGGAGGTCTTGGAAAACGCCTCCAACAACTCAACCCTGTTGTCCCGGCTGCGCGCGGGCTCTCTGCCTCAAAGAAGCCAGTTCGGCCCAATTCCGGGGACTAACTCTCCCTTCGGTCCATCCATCTTCAGCAGCAGCTGGAACCCAGCAGGTATTGGTCGTGAACGAGCTTCTACTCTTGCGAGCATTGCTAGTGTCGGCTCCAACGGACCCAGCTCTCCTGCACAGTCTCAGTTCTCTAGAGAAGGAGGTGGCGAATCCGACGTTCATATGAGAACGCTTGACTATCTGGGACTCGCAGAAACACCACAGCCTCCTCGCGCACAGCTCGCTACCCCCTACATGTCAAATCAAGAGTTCAACAGACTCCACCAGAGTAGGTTCCGATCCTACTCGGTCAACAATACCGACAAATATGCCGACGAAGACGACTATGGCGAGCTCACGGAGTCGCAGTATCTGAATCTCCAGGATCAGATGGCCGCTACCAATGCCGCAATTCACAACCACAACCTGGCTGTCCAGGCCTTTACGGCCAGCCAGGTCTCAGTTGCAACTCGGCCCCGCGCCCGAACTGCTGGTGTCTTGGACACTCCCGGAAGCCGCTTGATGCGGACCTATGGAAACAGTTCCTTGGGTGTCAGCAGCACTATGACTCCTGCGGATATTCGTCTACAGGAGGAGGAGGATCTTCCACAGGCAGTCGCCGCTATGGACCTTGGTCGATCTAACAGCCGCAACGCTGGTCTTCTCAGCACGGATGAAGCAGGCCTGGAAGGCCCTACTTGTGCCCTTTGGCTTGGCAGCATTCCCACTTCGACCACCACTTCGACGCTGATGGAGATGTTCAAGCCCCACGGCCACGTTGTTTCCGCACGAGTTCTCACTCACAAGAATTGCGGTTTCGTAAACTTCGAGCGTATCGAAAGTGCCATCTCCGCCAAGGCGAGCATGAACGGCAAAGAGATTTTCCCTGGTGCCGGACCTGTTCGAATCAACTTCGCCAAACCCCAGTCCTCCGCTTCCAACACTCCTGGCCACGACGGCGTTTACCCATCACCTAGCCCGGATCCATTCGCGAAGGGCCAGGAGGGTGCGCCATTGGGAGGTACTTCAACCCCTGCTGGAGAGACTGCCTCTGCTCCCCCGGCTGCAAACGTCACTCCTACAGTCCGCCCGCTCCGGGCTATGACGGACGACATCCTGGCTATTGTCGGAAGCTTCGAAGCCTCCGATGAGAGCAAGGTTGCAATCAATGAACGTCTCCAATCAGCTATTGAGTACAATGGTTTCAAAGATGAGATTCCGCCTATTCGAGAACCCACGCACACCAGGAGCCATGACGCACCAAAGCTTCGAGATATTCGAAAACGCCTTGACAACCAGAGCCTTACGGACATTGAGGTTGAGGCAATTGCAATTGACATGCTCCCGGAGATTGCGGAACTGTCTTCAGACTATCTCGGAAACACGGTGGTGCAAAAGCTCTTTGAGCATTGCTCAGACAACATTCGGGACGACATGCTCCGCGAAATCGCCCCCCACTTGGCCGAGATTGGAGTGCACAAGAACGGTACTTGGGCTGCTCAGAAGATAATCGACGTGTGCAAGACACATTCCCAGATGGGCATGATTGTTCGGTACTTGCGCCCTTACACTATCCCCCTATTCCTAGACCAGTACGGCAACTATGTCCTCCAAGGCTGTCTCAAGTTTGGTGCGCCTTACACCGACTTCATCTTCGAGAGCATGCTCAGCCGGATGTGGGAGATTGCTCAGGGTCGCTTCGGTGCCCGAGCCATGAGGGCTTGCTTGGAGAGCCATCATGCCACAAAGGACCAGCAAAGAATGCTCGCAGCCGCCATCGCGCTTCACAGCGTCCAGCTGGCGACCAACGCCAATGGCGCCCTGTTGTTGACCTGGTTCCTTGATACCTGCACGTTCCCTCTGCGCAGAACAGTCCTGTCGCCCCAGCTTGTTCCCTACCTCGTCCATCTCTGTACCCATAAGGTTGCGTATCTCACAGTCTTGAAAGTTATCAACCAGAAGAATGAGGTGGAGGCCCGAGACGTCATCCTGAGGGCGCTGTTCTATACCCCCAATGACCAGGTGCTGGAGGCTATCCTCAACGATCACAGCTGTGGCGCCACGCTGATCTTCAAGGTGATAACCACTCCGTTCTTCGACGACAGCATCCGCGCTCAGGTGTCTGAGACTATCAAGAATGTGTTGGTCCGGATCAAGGCCCAACCGAATCAAGGTTATAAGCGCCTGATGGACGAGGTCGGTCTGTCAACCCGTAACAATGGCAACAACCGAGACGCGAGCACGCATTCGGAGCACCGACAGCGGCCCTCGTCGAGACAGACCAACGCCAATGGTCATCATGCTCAATCGGGTCACTCGAACAAGCCTTTCTACAATCCCGCCAACACTCCCAGCAACCACAACCAGAACCAGAACCGGTTCGACCTGGGTTACAATGGCCAGCGGAACGAGAACGTCAACCTCGACACTGGCGTCTCGTCCTTCCCGCAGTTCAACCAGAACATGATGTACAACGCGCCCAACGCGCCCATGGCCGCCGCTACCATGCAGCAGATTCAGTACCAACAGAGCATGATGGGCCGTGGCGCGCCGATGGGCTACAACTTTGCCCAGATGCCGGCCGGATACAACACCTACGGTGCCGACCAATTCCGTCAGCAGAACATGCCCAATGGCAGCCCAGTCCAGCCTCCGGCACACATGCCCCCCATGCCCAGCGGTCCGACGCCGTATCCTCCGGGATTCGGTATGGGAATGGGTTACGGGTATAACATGAACATGGGATACATGCAACAGGACCAGTCTAACCCCCGACGCGGCCGGGTAAGATGAGCTGATAGTCATAAATGAGAAACACTCGGCTAACAGACACGGCAGAGATAAACGATGCGCCCGCCGTCCTAAAAGCGTCTCCCGTTTTCGACGGAGTTCCTTTGATACCACTTTGCTCGCCGATCAGGCCACACGCATGAGGAGTTTGGGGGATAAACATTCGGGTGCAGACACTGCATAAACTATGAAGACGTGCCGTGCTATCATGATACTTGCTCACGATCAGATTCCTCGCTAGTCTTCCCTACTACTACTACTACCTTCTTCTTCTTTTCGATTTTCTTCTTGCTTCTATGCGTCTTTGATAAGCCTGCCCTCCCCTTTTTCCCTCGCGCGGCACAGCCTGTTGGGCAGGCCTTCACAGGGCCCTCGGAGGGAAAACACGGCGCGGGCAGGGGCTTACTTATCCATGATTGAATGAACCGGAAAAGAAATTTTTTTACACACAAAACACAAACAAAAAAGAGCGGCTGGGGCTCTTTCTTTCTTTGGCTCTTTTCGTCAACCACAGGGGTTTCTTTGCTCTGTAGACATGCGGCTTGCTCCGTCTTGGCTCGCTGTCCGGGCGGAGTATAGGCGGGAAAGGGATGGGAATGGAAAGGGGGAAAGGGGTACAGCGCCAGAACGGTTGGGGGTTGGAGCAGTTGGTTGTATTGTATATTACAGTGGAATGAAAAGGCCGCGGAGGCCGTAGCTTTGCTTCAAAGGTATCGATTCAAGCGTGAAGGCTATTCTCGACCGGATGGGACTGTTCTCCAATTCGCGTATCTTGAGTTTCAGTTTTGTCTATCCCCTGATGACAACCCCCTTTCACTCGTACACAATGCAATAAATCCATCAACTCACACATTAAAGTCATTAAAATAGTTTCAATCTAGCATTCGTGTCCGAAAACTACAGCTAGTCAGTCTAGTTATCCTTCCAACCTCTCACCACCCGTCTTCCCACTCGCGGCCCTCTACCACCGTCCCGCGCACGCCATCTTATGTTACAACATGGGGAATTATCCGGCCTCAAGCAAGGCCCCCTAATCTCAATCGCCAGCCCTGTAAACGCAGCAAAGAAAAAAACGATCTCCAGTCTTCCCTATATAAAAAGCGATTCTTTCCCCGAGGGCAGTGTAGAAAAAACAACAAAAAAAGGTGGCAAAGAACATCAGAGAAAGAACCAGATTGCGGACGGCCGCCGCTTTTTCGTTTAGGGGATGGAGATGAAAGCACCGAGTCGTCTCTATGGGGGTTGTCGTGATGAGGAAAAGAGAAGGAAAATAATCAGGGACCTCCCAACGCCGGCTGTATTGTGGTCGCAGCAGCAGACAAGAAAAGAGGAAAAAGAGTAGAGTCCCATGGATTCTGATGGGAAATGGCGATGGTTGTGGACTCTTTGCGAGTCTCCGGGGATGAAATCGTACATGTTGGGAATCGACACGCTGTTGTCCTTGGGGATCAATATTTGGCTAGAAGGCCTAGTCGAGATCCATGGCGCCCTCCGTCTCGGCGTGGTCGATGGTGGAAGGTGGTGTAGGTTCGGTCACTGGAGGGGGTGCAGCGACCTTTTCATGCGGCTCTGTGGTGGCAGAGTCGTTGGGGGAGAGAATGTCTAGCGTGCCAGCTTGACGAAGCTCGGGCTGCTCAGCCACGCCGGCAGGGGGCGCATCCTCGCCAAGAACCTCTCGCACACGGGCCGTCATGGCCGTCATCTGGGCGAGCAGGGCGCGGAGGCCCATCTTGTCGTTCTCGGTGAGATGGCCCGTGGCAAAGCTGTCGGCGTTGCTCTTGGCCACCATGGCTAGCATGGGTTGGTCCATGGAAGACTGTGAGTGACAGACACGTTAGCGAGGGATCGGATGACAAAGACTGATCGAGTTTCAACGGGGTCAAAGAAAGCTACTCACCAACAGGGCCGATGTCAGCTGGTCAATGCCCGTAGGCTCCTGTTTGTCTTTGAGGGCGGCGAGGGTCAGGGAGGCCTGAACCTCATCGACAGATCGCTGCCATGCAGATCCTTTGATGGGTTCAGTGGTAGGGCGTTTGATAGATGGGAGAGTGAGCCAGCGTTGCTCATCACGGCGAGGTCCGAATCCGGCACCTTTTCGTCGAAGTTGTTCAATGAAGTCAAGGACGATGCCCTGGGCTGGCAACTTGAATCCGCGACCAAAAGACTCGGGATCTTGCCAGCCAGATTTATTTGAGACCTCGGGCTCGCCGGCCCAGTCGACCTCGATGTAGCCGTTGTTCTTCAGTCCTCGCGAGAGAGACGGAGTGATGCTCTGGCCTCCCTTGATGACACGGAAGCGGTGAGCAGGCGCCAGCGGATGGCTCTCGTTCAAGACATCATCCACATGCGCGGGACACCGCCACGTCTTCAGGACCGGGGGTACAGCGAGCGGCGGATCCAGACAATCTATGTGCCAGTACAGCGGGCAGACGCTGCAAGGGATGATGGCGCGCACGTCGGTGGCCGGCGTCTGGCAGCCATGGCAGAGCACGGCCTTGCCGTCGTCGCGTTGCTTGAAGAAATCAGGCACCTCCTCGTAGCCAGTCTTTCGTCGAGTCTTGTTGGTCGTCGACACCTCCTCGTACTCGCCGTCAGAGCCGACCTTGACGCCCTCGAACCGGGTCTGGAGCTTCTTGGGGAGGCTAAAGGCGCGGGAGTTGGTCTTCTCGAGGACATGGAGAGCCGCGGCGAAGGCGCCCTTGAAGGGGGGCATCCGAGCCGGATACCGGCGATAGAGACACTCATTGCAGAACCACTCGTCGGGAAGACTCTCGGACTGCACCATGTCGACGCATTCAAAGTGAAAGGAGCGCGGGCAGCCATCGCAGCAGACGACATCGCCCGCGTTGCCACAGGATGAACAGTACTCATCGTTGTCCGATACCTGGATGTCTTTGTCAGCGCCTGTGCCGGGCCATCGCGCGTCTGGTCTCATCTCATCCCATCCCATCTCATCTCACTCGAGACGGATGGATGGCCGAAACCACAAGGGTGTGTGCGTGTGCGTGCGCGTGTGCCTTGGCTGGTCGGGGGCTGTCGGGCGGGAAAGCGGATCTCACAGGAGCCACTAAATTTGCATGTTGTGGTGATGATCCTGGTCTGGGCTGGGCTGGCTGGCGGGTGAAAATCCAGCACCAGGTGGCCGAACACCATCACCGCCTCACACAAACAGCCCGTTTGCCCTCCCATGCACGCAGCAGTGATTCAGAGCCTCACTGGAGGCCTCGAAAAAGGTGTCGCGAAGGGTCTGATGAGGGGTTTTTCTGACACGTACCTGGTCCCTGGAAGCCCCGTTGGTGGCCGCCGTGTGAGCCTCAACCATGGATCGCGGAAGGCCAGCAGCAGTTCCTCCCTTCTTCTTCACGGGCCTAGAGCGAGAGAGAGCAGTGTTAGCATATCCGAGTGCAGCTTTGATGTAGAGTGGTGGTGGTGATGGAAGGGACGCGCATCTCGCCGGCCAGGAGGGTCACCCGCCTTAGCCCTGCTGGCTGCCACGATGATCTGTTGTGATGCACCATGCCATGGTGTGACCTCTCGCAAGCCCAGCCACCGCTCTCGCCGTCCGTCACTCGACGCGGCAGTGAAGGCGTAGATGAATATTTTGTGAGTGAGTGTTCACTTACGATGATTTGACGCGAAGGCCCGTTCGCTGTCGCTTGGCCGGACGCAGAGTCGTGGGCGTCGCTGCCCGGGAGCCGATGGTCGAGCTGCCATCGCCCTGGAATGAGAATGCCACGGGAGAGACGGTGCTCTCGATCTCATCGTGAGGCCGCTTGCTGTTTGAGCGCGTAGCTCGCGTGCTGACCGGAGGCGCGATGGACTGTCGCGTCCTGCGACCAGACTTGCGCGTCGGTGTGGTCTCCTCCTCCTCCTCACCATCGCCATCATCATCGCGTCCGCGTACTGAGCTCTCCTGGACGACGACACTGTTGGTCACCCGCTGAGCGGCGCGTCTCTTTTCCCAGAAAGGAGACGCCTGGTCGTCGTTGATGTCCTCGTCGGCCTGATGCTGTTGCTGACGGGCCGTCGCCCTATTCAGGCTCTGTCTGCCGTGTCCCCTGCCACCTCGAGCTCCCTTAGTCGGCAAGTTGGGAAACAAAGGACCAGCGATGACCTTGCCCGGCATGCTGGGCTCGACATAGATGGATTTGGACGAGGGTGGGTTTGTGCTGGAGGTGGCCAGGGTGGGAGAGTTTGATCCAGATGGGCTGGATCTGGGCTTCTTGGTTTTGCTGCCGCGGGTGGTGATTGGCCGGGCCTTTGGCGCACCCTTGGGCTCGGTCTCCATCGCCATCCCCAAGCCCAGGCCCATGCCCGCCGCCGCCGTAGTCTTTGCCCCCGTCGCCGACCCCTTGCCAGCAGCTGGAGCTGGAGCTCTTCCGGCTGCAGCTGCTCGGTGAAGTGTCGGGCTGCGGGATCCCTCGTGGTCTGCCAGTGTGCTGGCGCTGTCCCGGTCCCGCGCGCTCTCCTCCGGCGACGAGAGGCTGATAGCCGACGACAGGGACGAGTCGCTAGAAGCCGAGTCGCGCCGTTGCCGCTTGCGCGAGGGCGTCTTGATGCTGTCGCCGTTGGTCGCCGTGGTCGACGCCATCTTGCGTGGCGTGTGGTGGTGGTGAGAGCTCTTGGGCTTCTTGGCCGAGCGGGTGGCTGGGGGGTGGTCGTGAGACTGGGCCTCAGTTTGAGTCTGAGTCTGAGTCTGAGCCTGAGCCTGAGCCGCAGGCTGAGCCGGAGTCGGCTGCTCCTCCTCTTCCTGGGTCGGTGAATGCGCGCCCAGCTGCTGCACCAGCTTCGCATAAGGAGCCGCCTTCGGTTTGTGCGGTGTGAAGCGGCTGTTAGTCGACGGCGGCACAAAGTAGTAGCACCCTTGGTTGTCCTTTTTTCCCTCTCTCTTCTTCGCCTCCATGAGCTTCGAGAACTTTCTCATCGTCGCCGCGTCCGCCGTCTGGTTGAACACGTCCTCAATCATGGCCACAAACTTGAGATCGCCTGATCTTTCATCGTAGAGTGTCCGCAGCGCCCACGCGGTCGGATAGCGGTAGTGTTTGAGAGCCTCTTCGACGGCTGCCTCCACCACCTTGTCGACGAGCTCTTTGTCGTCGGGCTCCATCTTAACCGGCGTGTCAGGCACGGCAGGCATAGCAGGCGTCTTAGGCGTCGCCAAAGCTGCTTTGGACACGGTCACAGAGCTCCTCCGCGCGCCCGAAGACCGTCGGGCCTTTTTAGAGTGATTTGCGCGAGCCGACTGACGGCGTCTGGATCCCTCTCGCGGGTCGTAATCATCGTCGTCGGCATCGGCATCTCTGGCAAGTAGAGACTTCCGACGAGGCGGTGAAAGGGGCATCTCGTCCTGGACAGGAGATGGTGAGGAGGAGGCAGCAGTAGCCGCGACAGCTCCCAAGCTTGCTCGGGGAGCTTTCTTTGGAGCTGGCTCTGCATTAATGGTGGATTCTGCAGCTTTGGGGGCCGTCGCGTCGGTCGCGGCAGCCGCGGCAGGCTCAGCTGCGGCATCGCGGGCGGCGAGGCCTGCAGCCGAGTGTCTGAGGATGATTTTCCGGACCGTCGACGAGCCGGGCTCGTTTGCCGCCTTGGTCTTCTTGGGCATTGCACCCAGCGGCGCCATGTTCTCGACGACGCCGTACCGCATCAGGCCGTCATCCTCGAAGCTCGCCTTGCTCTGCACCGTCGGCTCCAGCCATCGCTGCATAAACGCCCGCGAGCCCTCGTTGCCCGAGACGGCAGATCCCGCTCCCGCTCCCGTGCCAGTTCCTGTGCCGCTGCCAGAGCCGGCTCCCTTGGGCATGTCCAGGCCGTTCCAGTTCGGGTTTTGGGGTTGTGCAGGGCTTGAGAAGCGGCTTCTTGTAGCTCTCGTGGTCGAGGCGAGCATGGTGGTTTTGGCGGGTGCTGGTCGAGGACGGATGGGCCCCTGGTGCCGCTCGACGGAGAGGGGAGAGGGGGGGGCAGCACACCTCTTCAGACCTGGAGCAGCAGATTAGCGGACGGTTCAGTACGCGATGGAGGGAGCTGGAGTACCTTCTCCTTGGGCTGCAGCATAGATTTCTGCAGCGGGATCGCGTCTTCTCGAGGTCGGGACGCGGTTTTGACGAAGTGAAAAGGGTGTGGGTAGCGGGATGGAAGGCAGGTTTCGGAGGAGGCGGCCAGTTGGACAAGGGGCCTGGGGGGGAAGACCTGAAGTAGCCCAGCAGAGTGCCCTGCTGGGTTGGGCGGCGACGGCGGCGCAGTGCCAGTGGACGGCGCAGCCAGCTCAGCGGACACCTCAGCGCGCCTCACCCGCTAACAGCAGCTAGCAGCAGCTAACAGCCCTGTGATCCGGGGCCTCTCAGCGGTCGATGCCGGTTCAGGTAGGTTCAAGGTTGGCTGGATGCGCTGTCCCGCATCCCGTCTGGGTCCCGTCAGTAGCTG
Organism: Xenoacremonium recifei; assembly: GCA_012184525.1. Taxonomy (NCBI): domain Eukaryota; kingdom Fungi; phylum Ascomycota; class Sordariomycetes; order Hypocreales; family Nectriaceae; genus Xenoacremonium; species Xenoacremonium recifei. Next base: position 93,532 of record WOFQ01000008.1, on the reverse strand, counting down.
TCCAGGAGCTCCCGTCCTCAACCAGCCAGCAGCAGCAGCCAGCCCTCCTATTTATGTGCCAGCCGAGAACATAACCCAACCCGTCTTTCTTTGCTTTTTGGGGCTTGAATCTGACTTTTCCTTTCCTTTCCATTGCACTTCTGCCCAACAATCAAATCGTCGCCCACAGAACACTCTGTCGGTACCTATACCTGGGCAGTGCAGTGGGCACCTCAGCTGCAGGAGCTTCTTCTCCTTTCCCAGCTCCTCGCCCTGACCTGACCTCCTGTTGTGCTCTGCTCCTCATCCCAGCCCGCTCTCACCTTGGCTCCCCGTTTGCTTCTTCCGCTGCTACTGCTGCTGCTGCTGTGCCTTATCACTCGCCGCTAATAAGCTGTTGGCTTCCCACTTCAGCTATTATTCCCCCCCTCTCCCGCGTTTGCCTGACTCCTGACTGGACTGACCCCCATCAACTGCCGAACATCCCCGTGACCGTGACCGTGACGATACCGGCCCCCCCTCGCCGTCTCTCGCCCGAGCTCTCACTCCCGTCTCTCTCCATCCCCCTTCCAGGGGCCCTGATGATCCGCCTCGTCACTTGTCACTGCCACCTGTTCCGGCCTCAATCACCCGCCAGCCACAATTCAGGGATACGTCGCCTTCTCTAACATATCCCCGTCTCAGGGCGCCGTCGCTGTCTCAGCGGTTATCAGTCTTCTTAAACGATTCTCCTACCCCAGATATGACTCTCGTAGACTCACATGTACTGGCGTGAATCACCTTCGTATTTTCTCTGTTCTGTTGGTTACCCCTCTCGATACCATATCTCGTGACTCACCCCGGCGAGGTGGCAAGGCATCCGGACGCCTTCCTTTCCCTGCCTTTGGTGCCCAAGGAGGGGACAGAATTGCACTCTGCCTCCGCCCACAGTCCACCCCCCTGACAGCCCGGGATCCAAAAGTCAAGCCGCATTCGATCAACACATCAAGCACCAGAAAGGGGTCCAGAGAAGACTCAATGACGGGTTCTCTTTCTTCGTCTAACCCGTGCATATATATACATGTATAATCCACAATCAGTCAATAACATGACTTTCACAGCTCGCGTCATCATCGCCGTTCGACATACGGTCAGGGCACTGTGACGCTGTGAGAACTGCTGGCAAGTAGGGAGACGGACGCGTTTGTGGAAATTGTGACCATTTCCGAGCTCTTCGTCCTCGGATTTATTTGATTCATTCAATGTTCTTTTTTTTTCCCCCTTCCGGCGACCGTCGTGCATTTGTCGCCCCTCCTGGCTGAGCCGTCAGTCTCTTCCCTCTCCATTCTTCGCCTGCCGTCTCTCCCCTGGTCAGTTCCTCAGCTCCTATACCTGCCTCGCCTACTCTTCAGCGGCCTCCTCGCCGTCCTTCTTGGCGGCCTTCTTCTTGGGCTTGCTCTTCTTCTTGCCAGTGTTGCGGCTCAGGGGCTGCTCGAGGATCTTGAGCACCTCCTCATCAGTAATCTTCTTGTCGGTCTGGTACTTGCTGAGATCCAGAGCAGGAGGAGCTCCCAGCTTAGTGATTCCGTTCTTGGTGATAGCTGTCACGCTGTTAGCACCAGCCTCCATTTTACACTGTCTTGTTTCCTGTCAGGTACTTACCAATGGTGGTGAGCAGGCGGCCAACATTGGCGTTGTCCTTGTCGCCGACAAGCTCGTACTGGCGGAAAACGTTGCCACGAACACACTCAACGACGCCCGACTTGGCATCACGCTCGTCGTCAAGCTGTCGCAAGCTGAAGGGGAAGGTGCCGAACTTCTTCTGCACCTCGGAGAGGACCTTGCGAGAAGTAGGGCGCTTCAAGCCGTAGGTCTGGTTGGTACGGCGGTGGAGAGTCGGTCGCTGGTCGATAGTCTTGACCTTGCCTGAGCCCAAGCTCACGCCCATCTCAACTCCCCAGACCTCGCCGATCTCAGGGACTCCCTCACCCTTGGTGCCATCGGCGGGGGCAAGCACAATCTTCTTGGTGCCCTCGATCTCGTTGCGGTCAAAGAGCCACGAGGTGGTGCTCTCGACGAGGTTGCACTCGTAGGCGCTGGTAACCTTCTCCAGCAGGCTGGTGATCTTGGACTGGGTCGGGGCCTTCTGAGCCGCGGCCTTGGCCTTCTCTTCGTCGGTACCCTGGGCGAGGAGACCTGGAGGCACCATCAACCGCAGCAACACCTCGTTCGCATAGTAGGTAGCGAGCATCAGGTCGGCATCGCGGCCGGTAATGGGCTCGCTGGCCTTGTCGGCGGGGGTAGCGATGACAGTGTCGCAGACGATGGAACCGAAACCGTCGATCTGGGCTCCGAGCTGGATCTTGATGGGCTCATTCTCCTTAATCTCGGTCTTTGCCTCGGCCTCGTCGGAGGTCAAAGGAGTGTAAGGGGTGATGTATGATGCGGGCGAGATGGTCGTAGGGTGGGAGAAGCCTGCAAGAGTGGCATGTCAGTTAGCATGCGAACGGAAAAGCGCTATTGACTGCGACTCGGGAGCTTGCGACGAACCCTTGTTGACCTTCTTTCCACGGTAGACCTTGGCAACCTCCTCCTCGATGAGCTTGTCACCCTTCTGGCAGATGTCGACAATCTTCTCGCCGGGGACGATGAGCTTGGACACCTCGGCGAGGACCTTCTCAGAGATCTGAGCGGCGGTCTTGTACTTGGTGAGCGTGTCAGGGTTGCTCAGGGTGTAATCTGGAGATTCCCGTTAGTATCGATAGCTGTTTGCTTTGCGGCCGTCGGAGGGGAGGGGAGGCGCCGGTGACGATGGGGAGCTCTATTGGGCTTTGGCGGGGTAGGGCCGAGGGGCACGCGGGCGGAAACAAGAGCTGTACATAGCCGACATGGGCCTATACAGGGCTTGGGGCAGAGTGCTCACTCACCGACTTCCTTGCTGTCCGACATGATGGGCAGGTTCTGGGTGAAGTTCTGGTTCGGGAGAGAAGGCAGGATGGCAGAGCAGGAGGAGAATGAGAGAGGAGGTGGAGTGGACGAGCAGGTGGTGGAATTTGCACCGAGAGGGGGAGTTTCGAGGGCTTCGAGAGAGCAATTAGTGGGTTCGTGGAGGGGCAGACAGATTTCTGTGCGTCCTCACGCGCCACACTAAGGCAAGGCGAGGACGACGATCTACCGATTGCAGTTGGTCAGTTGCCGGGCTGGGCTGGGCTTGCCTTACTTATTGTTCAGGTATGATGCGTTTTGACGGGAGGCAGACGGGAAGGCAATTGGCGTCCGCCGCAGCCTCTGACCATTTCCGTTTATTACGGTTGGTTCATGGTGGGCTTGGTTTGCCATTGCACATGAACCTCTGTCTCTGGGTGCGTGACAAACGGTTCACTGACTACCTATGTTCCTGGCAACGCAGCTTGACGACTCACTCGGGCAGCTCAGACTCCCGGCACCGCCTTGCTTGGATCCACGGCCACTCCCGAGTCCATCGAGTCCCCCCTGCCACACACACCCTCTTACTTGTTCCGCTCAGACCAGGTTGATGATCTACCTACCCTATACCGGTCCGCCGTTACATTTCGGGTTGTTGATGAATGGGTGGTAATCCTAGTAATTGTTTCGTTGTTGAGTTTTGGAGTAATTTGGGGCTTTTGGGTGTGTTAATGTCCATGGACCGGGTTCTTCTGGCGTTTGTCGCTGCAAACAGATTTTTCGGGTTTCTTGACTCGAAACCCATTAATATGTGTGTTGATGAGAGCCCGACATTCGTGATCTGTACAGCAGCAATTAGTGGAAAACAGACAAAAAGAAGAGCATAAAGACACGCCGGGGATAGAAGAAATAATGGACTCTTCTACCGATATAATTCTTGCATGCTAGCAGTGCCTTCCTTCATTACACCCGCAACTGAGTACGGAGTACCAAGTACTCAGAGATCTCAACTCACTAAGCCACATTCAACTGATGATCCATCCACCAGCCACATCTGATCGAGGTGGGCCCCCTGGAAAAGTACCATTACCCCGAAGTGCCTATACAAGGATACGCCCAAAAAGTAGCAGTACGCATGCGGCCCTGGACCTCAGCCACACCTCGCGACAGGAGGCTCCCGTTCGCAACAGAATCCTCTCGCTTCGCATCTAGAAACACCTAAGTCGCATCTCGCCCTTCACGTGTCGACGCCCGCCCGACGCCCCCAATCACGCCAGCAACCGTATCCCCGGCATCGCCTGCATCGAGCCGCGCATTGAGATCGCGTCATTCTCACCCTCCCGACGCGGCCAACCCGCTGCGCCATCCGCCATCATGGCTCCCCAGCCGTCCTCCCTCACGGCGCCGGCGACAACGGCGATGGCTTCATCGGACGCCGACCCCGACTCGGCCGCGAACCAGGCCTCATCCGACATTCCCGTGCGCACTAAGGAGTCGTTTGACCGTTTGATGGTTGAGCGCTACATCACCCGTGATGCCATCGCTGCTGCTGCGCTCGGCGGCCAGCTCGACCAGACGAGACGATCTATGGCCGATACGCGAGATAAAATCCAGGAGTATAGGATGCTCAGGACCGAATATCGCCAGTGGTTTCCCCCGAGCAGGCTCTACGGCGAGGGCTACAATGGATTCGCCAATGGATACACCGAGAACCACGGCCCGTCTCGAATTATCTATCCGTCACAGAAGCCCCGACCGGGACAGCGAACGACGCCTCCGCTCAAGTACAAGCGCAAGGACATGCTCAAACAGGCCGAGCAACATGAGGAATTGGTGCCGTTGCGCCTCGAGGTCGAATGGGACAAGGTCAAACTACGCGATACCTTCACATGGAATTTGCACGAGCGCCTGCTCCAGGTCGAACTATTCGCAGCACAGCTTGTGGAGGACATGGGGTTGAAACCTCCCGCTTCACAGCCCGTCTACGACCAAGTCTGCCAGCAGATGCGTGAGCAACTCAACGACTTCTATCCCTTCGTCTACTCCGAGGAGGACGCCCTGGACCCCGAGCTGCCGTACTCGGCCTACAAGAACGACGAGATGAGGGTGCTTATCAAGCTCAATATCACGATCGGACAGCACACCCTCGTCGACCAGTTTGAATGGGAGATCAACAATCCAGCGAACTCGCCCGAGGAATTTGCGGCCAACATGGCGCGGGACCTGTCGCTTAGTGGAGAGTTCACCACAGCCATTGCGCACTGCATCCGGGAACAGACCCAACTCTTCACCAAGGGACTCTACAGCATAGGCCACCCCTTCGACGGGCGTCCTATCGAAGAACCGGATCTTGTGAGCGCCTTTTTGCAAACTCCCCTGCAGACAGTCTTCCGGCCGCAACAAGCAGCCCGGGAGTATGCCCCGTACCTGTACGAACTCAGCGATGCCGACCTAGAACGGAACGAGATGGTCTTCTCGCGTGAGCAACGGCGCCAGAAGCGCTCCATCAACCGCCGAGGAGGCCCCATGCTGCCAGATCTTCGCGAGCGCCAGCGGACGATACGGACGCTCGTGGTGTCCTCCGTGCTGCCTGGCGCGGCATCTAGCATCGAGGAGAGCGGCCTCTACAAGCGCGCCGCCGGCGCAAACAGGAAGCGCGCAGTCCGCGACGGCGACCTCTCGGAGTCGGACGATAGCGAAGATTCGGCTCCCGAGTCGCCCGCGCCCTCGCAACTCACCGGCGGCACCGCGCGAACGAGGGGCATACGCGGAGCCGCGAGCGCAGCCCAGCAGCGCATGGCCAACATCGGCCGCTCCGAGACCCCCGAGACGGGCTCGATTTCGCATCACCATGAGACCAGGACCTCGCGCCGCTTTAGAGAAGAGACCGAGGAGCCTGCGCACATGTGGATGACGCTGAAGCTGAACCGCGACAAGCTGAGGAGGGTTCTCAAGGGCGACTATCGCGACCTGCGGACGCCCTCGCACACGCCTGCGCCCAACACTCGGCCGCCCAGCGCCTCTGCGCCTCCGCCTCCTCATCCTGCTCCTCCGGCTCCCCCGACTGCTGTTCCTCCTCCTGCTCCCGCTGCCGCCGCCGCCGCCGCCACTCCCTCGAGATCCATGCCTCCGCCCCCGTCCGCACCAGCTTCGTCTACTCCCCAGCCGAGCCACACTCCTGCTGCATTCCCTCCCGGCCAAATAGGCCGCCTGCCTGCTCCTCCCCCGGTGCCCGGGCAATCACCACCACCAGCTGTAAGTGCTTCCACCGAACGATCCCCAGCTCTCGTCCAGTATGCTAACACCTCACCAGCCCCCGCCGCCCGAGTGGCTCATCAACGCGCTTAAACAGCTAGAGAAGCAGTACCCCAACGGCGACAAGTTCGAGGCCATAATGAAGTACTCCTACCTCGACCCCGTCACCGAGCTGCCCATCCAGTCGCAGCCGCTCCCCGAGGGCGTCAAGTTCGCCTGGCTGCCGCGCATCCGCTGCCTCGACTGCACCACCAAGCTGTACACGCCCGGCCCAGACATGACGGCCCAGAAGTTCGAGGCGCACCTCAAGTTCTCCGGCCACCGCGAGAAGGTGCGCCAGCGCAAGGCCGCCGAGGGCGAAGGCGCGTAGAATCTTGGTAGAAGGAAAAAGGGGATGACGGCGTTTTATTTTCTTGTGGGAGGCTTTTGCCCGTATTTTTAGTCTGCGTTTTGTGTTGGGCTTGCGCGTTGTTTGATTGGGATATTCACTGTACTGTACATACGGACGACACACATGGGAAGAAACCGGAGGAGAAGGATGCTGGGAGACGACGCTTACCGTCTGTCTACTTAGGAGTCTGTGTTTTGGAGACTAGGAGGCGGGATCGGGATAAAATTCAGCAGCACTGCATCGTTGGTCTACAACAGACGGGCCCCGATTCCTATATACTACAACCTATGGTTCAGGGGGCATCACGTATTCGATCCACGGGGGTTTCGTATAACGTTATTGTTCTGAGATGAAGCTTGCTTTTGAGAGCTGGGTATCCGGGAATACCGCATAGACAGAGAGAAAGAAAGAGATAAAGAAACCTCATGACGCCGGTCCGTAAACACAACGTCCACAGCCATTCCGTACGTACATCGATCGTCCCGTCGCAATCCACCAGACAAAAGAATATATAGAAATCAACAGCAGCCACCATATGAGCACGCCAGCCAGTCCATTTGCACGCAACTCCTTTCTCTACTCATCCAGGTCCATGTCCGAGTCGTTCCTAGCGCCTCGTCGTGTCCGCGCTGCGCGCACTGGATGGTGCAGCTGCTTCAGGACGCTGGACTTGACGGCTGACGTCCCGGCTTTACCCCTGGCGGGCGCTGTCTTTCGCCCATTCGATTTGGGCGGTTCGGGCTCTTCCTCAGACTCCTCCTTATCATTCTCGGCCGCGGACTCCGCGCCGCTTTGCTCTGCCTCGTCGTCGCTGGCCTCCTCGCCATCTGATGGGGCATCAGAGAGGTCTGAACCGCTCCCACTCTCGTCGTCATCGCCCTCGTTTTCATACTTCCACTTTGCTACGCCCTCGAGCATCTCTTCTTCGTCTTCCTCGTCGTCTCGCTCGGTGTAGACGGAGGCCTTGTGGACGCGGCTGCTTCGCCGGCGCTCCCCAGGAGGCAGCGAGGATGCTGTAGGCTTCTTTGATCGCCGGGGTGCTTTCGCCTTCGCGCTCTTCTTTGATGACTTTGACTTGGCTTTGAAATCGGATTTCTCTCGGATCACTGTCTTGATTTGAGACCTAGCTCGCTTCGCAGGAGGATCGAACCGATCGCCAGCCGACTTTCGCTTCTGCGTAAGTGTTAGCGGTGCGCAACCAAGTAGCGATATCGTGCTGTAATTACCTTCTTACGGTCCAGGGCTCGGATTAGGCCCTCCAGTTTCTCATCCAGCTCGTCAGGTATGTACAGCTTCTTCGCAATCTGCTGAGCCACTTCGCTGGAGGGGAGTGCTGTGTAAAGCCCCGTTGGCAGACCAACCTTTGCAGGCCAGGCTTGAAAGACCCAATTCCGTTTCTCTTGCCACTTTCGGATGACGGCTTGTGCAAGATCGCTAAGGACGTAAAGGGGCTCACTGTTGTCTGGGTCAAGCCCGTCTCGCGTTTGCTTTACTCTCTCCGCGTATTTGTATATCAACGAGATGTTGTCTTCCGACGAGACGGTGTTCAAGTAGAATAGGAAGTAGTTGGCAAAGTCTGCGAGATCATCGAGTTGGTTCGAGTAGTCTGGGTGATGAGCCAACAATGGGATGAGTCGCCCGATCATTGCCTCAAGAATCTGCTTCTTGTTGTCGGCATAGAACCGGGCTCTAGACCTGAGCCATGTCTCAACTCGGTTCTTCAGCTCAGTCACTGGCTCGAATGCGACCAAGAATAGAATAGTATAGAATCTAGCTCGCAATCGGCCTCTGGTGATATAGTTCTGGAGCTTCTCCATGAAACGGCGTCGGACCTGGAGTTGAGGGTCTTGTACGAGCTCCGCTAGCTTGTTGAAGCTGGCTGCATCAAATTGGTCGTCGTACTTCTTGACAGTACAAAGCTTGAGCGTGAGATGACCGGCAAGAAGACGAAGTCGTTTCCTGTGAGCCAAGGGCGTCTTCTTGGCTTCAGACTTGGAGAACTCTCCGTCTTTGACAATGAATGTTTTGAGCAGCTTGAAGACTGGCTTCACCCTCTCCTCAGCATCAGCTTCCTCTTCGCTTGCGAGCACCTGGTTGACCAGAGTCTTCAAAGCGAGGCACTTTGCCTGGAGCTCCTCATTCATGTCTGCGTCCTCGACCCACGAGGAGCCTTCTGCATCGTCGTCCGTACGGACCTCACGCAGGATCTGTTTGATAGTCATATCATGGATATTCTCGTCAAAGTCCACTGTGATCGAAGGGGCTAGGCGTTCCAGCTGACTGACAGTAGCCAATCGATTGAGAAAGTGAGGTGCGTCGTACTTCCAGTCCTTCATCACCTTTTGGAGGAGACCGGTAGCTGTGGCCTTGCTCTTGGTGTCGTTCTTCGCCAGCAAGATGTTCACGGCGTATTTCGCTGCTCGAGCAGGTTTCCCATATAGAGCGTAATCGACCAAGACCTGCGTGAACTTCTTGTCATAGGTGATCTTATCAGGATACCTTTTGGAGTAGGATGAATATGCTTTGAGAATGTCAACCAGAGTTGGGTCATTGGCTTGACTCTCTGATGGGACTTGTTCGATCAGCTCCTTGCGCAATTCTGCCGAGTGAGCCTCAAACAGTTGCGGGTTTTGTTGGGAGATGCTGTTGAGGATCTCATGTGCTACGCTAGCGAACCCTTCCTTGTTGTTCTTGGAGTAGTCCATGATGGTAGAAAGGTGGCTTCGGTTGAACATGAGAGAACTGGACCGGTAAAGAAGAGGGATGAGGGTGTCCAAGCAGCTCGCTGCAGAGCTCGCCTGGACCTTGGCGATCAACTCGTTTATCGCCCTGCGGACCGTCTTGAAGTCACTCTCCGAACTGATGGCGAACTTGACTAGCTGATACATTCGGCGCTCGTTCAGCTTCGCAAACTTCTGGAGGTCGACACGGACCTTCAGGGGGTCGGGGAAGAATGAGCCGAACCATTGAAGAGTGCGGTTCAAGCCTGACCTCACTTGTTCCTCATTGCCCTCCATGACGCCTCCATTATACGCCTCGCATTGCTTGATGAACACATCTACGCCCTTAGCGACGTTTGGCTGGCGGGCTTGCATAGCGAAGAATGCTTTCTTGGCACCTTCGTCGAGTGATTTGAGCATGAGCAGGATCCTCTCGGCGCGAATCCTATCCTGGTCGGCTTGATTTCCGGCCGTTTGACTTTGAGAAGCTGAATTCTTAGCCGCCTTCCCTTTTATGTGAGGATACTTGAGAGGAACGAGGCATTCAAACATGACCCGATCTAGAAGGACATTCAGATCAGGGTCATTGATGTAAAATGCCTTGATGATGCTGGACGGAACCCCTGAGAGACATGCCGTGACAGCCTCCTGGCCATCAGCTATCTCTCCAGCCCCAACGGCCCACAGCTTTCCAAGGAGAACCATGGCGTCGACTCGCACGGCAGGCCGCCTGTCTCGACATCGATCTGCCAGACTCCAGAAAACCGAATGTTCCTTCTCGACGCCACCGTTAGCGCCTAGTTTGGTGATGACATCTTTGAAGTCAAAAAGCTCGATTGCCTTGACTGCAGCTAATCGAACCTTTTCCTCCCCGTCGTTGAGCTTCTCCTCAATGCCTTTGACGAGCTCGTTCTCCTCTTCTCGGCTCAGTCCTATGCCTCCAGCAGATGTGGACAGTATGTAACCAACGGCAGTGGCCCAGGCAGCTCGGATTGTGCCAGCCTTGTCGTTTCTTCGGCTAATGAAGTTGCGGTAGGTGGCTGGATGGGTTTGGGCGAAGGATTGCGGGGAGAAGGGCTTGGTAAGGACGTTGGCATCGGCGGCGGATGTTGGAGGGTCATCGAGGAGTCTAAGCGGAGGATAGGCAGCAGGATCAAGAACAGGAGGCGGAGGAGGTCCTGCCGCGCCAATGCCCGAGATCATGTCGCCAAAGGTCTCGGTGGCTATTTGCCGGAGGTGGATGTTGTCTGCAGAGAGTTCGGCTTCGATCTGAGGGACCGTGTTTTGCAGAACCGCCGGAGCCGCTCGCCAGAGTTCGCGGATCAGCAGATGGGCCTGGCGAAGACTCTTCAAGTCCGCGTCTGAGGGCCCCGCGTTGGCATCCTCGTCGTCTGAATCGTCGCCCTGGCGGAGACCGGCGGCCTTGGTCGCGAATCCTGAAGCGTTGAGAATCACATCGCTGAAATATTGGCTAACGTATCGTGCCATCTTGTCAGGGCACGCATTGCAGATGTTCTTGGCCATGACATAAGCTGGCGGCTCTGTCTTGATAAGGAGAGTCGACTGATTCCCGTTCTGCTCCTTGCTGCGGCTTCCACCAGGGGGCGCGGCTCGCAAGAATTGACTGATGATGGCGTCGATGACGGACGCTGACACGCTACCAGATTCATCAATGAGCGCAACAAGCATGTCGGTCAAGTTAATCTCGACATCCTTGGCGACCTGATCCTCGGACGCGGCCTTGGAAGCTGAAGATACGCCATCGAAAGTGGCATTGAACAGTCGCAGAATCAGTTCGTCGGCGCCATGGATTTCGTTCATGAGCAGGATACTCTTGACGTCGGTTAGCGACATCAGGACGTACTTGTGCTGACTGTCGTAGGGGTTCGTGGGATCACTGAGCGCAGGAAGGATGTCCTTGATGAAGAGCGCAAACATCATCTGCACGAAACGCGTTAGTCGGGTTGATTCAAGGCGAGGAGACAATGCGATACGCACCTTGAGCTGGTCATCGGTAAAGGGGGCATCTGGGACGTAGAGACGGAGGATATCGACGAAGCAGCAGGCCGCATAGGCCTTGACGCCGCGGTCCTTGTGCTGGAGCAGATTGCGGTGGCCTAGATCGGCGGCAACGCCCTTGAGTGAGTCGAGGACAATGTCGCCCTGCTCCATTTCTGCGAGCTCTTTTGAGAGTCGTTCGAGGCGTTTAAGCAGAGTGCCCGTGGGGATGGGTTTCGCGGGCCGCCATGATAGCTCCTCGTTGAACTTGAGGTCTTGCTGGCCACCGCGCGATTCCCGCGGACGATCCTCCAGCTCTTCGTCATGCTCCTGTTCTGGCTCGGCCTCTTCCTGCTCTGGTTGCTGGTCGACGACCTCATCCTCTTCGACCTCCACCACGGGCTTCTGGACGCGTGCGCGACGGCGCGCCATGATGCGCTAGCTGGTCCTCGTGCGAGCGAAGGCGGTTTGGAGCGGAGCGGAGCAGAGCGGGAAGCTGAAGGCTCGGCTCGGCGAGGGTCTTTCGGGATCGTGACTGAGATTGTCGTTGTTTCGCGCTTCACAGAGAAGGGTTGACGTGGGACAGCTTCGACTTTGGCGGCAGAGGGGAGCTGGTAAGCTGGAGGGGGGGCATGGACCGGCCGCCGCTAACACATGCTTCCGCCGGGCGTGACGTGACGATGTTGAGCCAGAACCAGAATCGAGCTGCGCGCGAGCTGGCGGCGACGACGATGTTCTCGCAATTCGCGTGAGGTGGTGGGTGGATGCAATTGGAGGAGATGGGATGCAGGTGCGTGCGTGCGTGCGCGAGGGCGACGATTACTACTAGATTACCGGAGAGAGCCACAGTAAGGGACGGTGAGGCACGCCGTAAAGGTGCGTGCGCCGGTGCTTGGAGAAAAAGGTGGGCAAGACAGGACAGGATAAACGGGAGCTCCAACGCGACGCGCCTGGACGAAATGAAATTGCGCCAACGCATTAAGAGCCCGGCGTGTTTCCCGCCGGCGTTTTTTTGTCCGCCAGAACGGGCCCTCCAACCGCCCCGGAGCATGGACAGACACCGGATAGATGCATATTTCCTCTCTCCTCTCACACGTCATGCCCACCTAACCTGACCTGTCACTTACATGCTGCAAGCAAGGGTCGAGAATCCCGACGAGTCAGCTCTCTTCCTTTTATGCAGCATTGCATCGACGTCGGCTTGGATAAAGGCATTGTTGTCTTTCTTTGTCGGGTGAACGTGTTTTGGACAGTCCCTACCATCGAGACTCTATTAAGCTTGAAACCTCCGAGGCCGTTTGTTTAAGACACGGATCACAGCGACGGTAAAGACAATGCTTGCCGGAGATATTAGGCACAACAGTGCAGACTTTTGATACTTTAAGGGGAGACGTTTGTAGGAGTAAATATCTCGGAGTAGGCCTGAAAGCCAAGCTTGACGTTCAACGTGTTTGCTGTAGGAAACCAGGGGCTCATCATAAATGTCCATTTCCCCTCCTGCAGCACCACGACCAAGAGAAGAAAGGCACTCCTGATATCTCACCCCGAGCGGAGCAGCCCGACTCTCTCTGCGCCGACAACACTCGACCTGCTTGCGTCTCACACCGCGGACATTCGTCGGAGCAACCGCTCCATCCGTCCTCCGTGTATTGCCTTCCCCTTTGACCCCAGCCGGTCTCCTGTCCTGTCCTGTCATGCCATGGTGATACCCTCACCCTCACCCTCACTGTTGGCTGTGCGACGCCAGAATCTGTTTGCTTCCCTCTCACGAGAACGGCGACACCAGGCCCGGCCCTGCGCATCGCAAGATGAGAACCAGTTGCACAGGACTTTGGCAGCGCTGTTGCGTTTGCGTCAGATGGCTGCGGCCGGTCGAATCAGTTCTCGCCGCCCCGGGCAGCTCGTCTTGGACAGCGCATGCGAGATTTGGGGCCTCATCTCGCCCCATGCTGCAGCCGTTCCCGTCGCGGTGTTTCTGAAACGTGCCCGTCGTCCAGGTCGGAATTGTGGCTCGTCCAGAATCAGGAACGGGAGCTTCAAGAGCAGCTTCCCCCCCGTGCGCATGACTTTCCCCTCCTCTGTCCTCCTCCCACGCTCGCTCGCTTTTCCCTCTTTCCACGCCGCCACCTTCAACAATTCAGGACACTCGTTCATCTTTAAACTTGAGAGGTAAAATGTGAGTCTACTTGATGCATGTCCATTGAGCGCCTGTGTGCCGTCCCTCGCGCCGACGTTGCGCTGTCTTGCTGCTCACGATACTCTCCTCTGCCTCAGGTTCCAAGGCCCTTCTCCCATATTCCGACCTACCTACATTCGACCCAAACAGTCCTGATTTAATTCCCCTTGACGCAATATCGCATTTTCTGCTTGAAGCCGGCGAATCAGGTGGCCGAGAAATCCGACCAGTTGCCTTGGGAGACCGCCTTTGATTCTGCCATCGTCCGTGAATCACTGACACTGCGGTCGAATCAGCAACACCTCCCACATTGTTATTTATTTTGTTTTTCTTGCCCACAACATTACTCCGTCACAGCTGATTCTCGCACAATTTTCTCTGTTCTGGAAATCTCTTCGCTTCGTCTCTCGTTTCCTGTTCTCGCATCCTCTTGCGCAACTCCGCTGACTGTCGTTGATCAACGCCTGTACAGATTTCAAGCTTGACAATTACAATTCTCATTCCTGTGAGTATTCTTAGAGTAATCATTCTCTTTCTATTGGCTTGTTTTCCCTTCTGTCACGCCTCCTACCCGACCGTACTCGATTCTCGCCTCTGCTTCCATCACCCCTTCTCGGTCGCAGTGAGCTAACAACCCCTATAGACGCTCGTTACCAGATGCATTCACCTACTGGCGTTGATCAAAGTAAGTCTCTAGCAGCCGCAGCTCTTCAAGCACTGATTCTGACCTTCCTGCAGTGGCGACCAAGCAGGATCCTGAGCAGGGTGGCTGCAAGTGTGAGAAGGCCCCCAAGGGTCGCAGCCTTCGAGGCTTCAAGCTTGCTGGCTTCACAACCTTCAAGCTTATCCTCGTAATCGGTTTCTTTGCCGTTGCCCTCGCTGTCATGTTCGGAATGGGAATTGTCGCTGCCAAGTTTAGTGAGTTTTTACCTTTCGAATCTGCTGAGAATGCCTCGACTAATTGACTCGAAGCCGAGGACCAGCTCAAGTCTGAGGATCACGTCCATCAATACGTCGCTCGCGATGTCACCTGCACCGACGAATCTGCCACTGCCATGTCAAATGCTGGCGCTGTCACGTTCTCTGCCTCTGGTACCTCTGCTGCCGCAACCGGTCCTGTCTCGATTCCAATCACGTAAGTCATCATACATACCCCTGAGTGCAATATATACAGCAATACTGACTAGAGCGACAGGACTATTTACAGTGTGAGCACTCCTTCGACTACGACCAAGACTACAACCAAGACTACGCAAGTGACTGTGCTGTCTGTTTTGTCGACCTCCACTTCCATGTCCACCCTTGAGACCGAAGTCTGCAGCATCCAGGTCATCACCAAGACCCAGAGTGTCATCGTCACGGTTCTTTCCACCGCGACACTCGCCAGCAACACGATTCTTGGAGAAGCGACGGTGACTGGTAACCCTCAGACTGTGACTAAGGGCGAGACAGAGATCTCCGTCACTAGCGGCCTGCCTGATGCCACCGTCTCGGGCAATCCCCAGACCGTGACTGACGTTCAGACCGAGGTCTCTGTCACCAGCGGTCTTCCCGACGCTACCGTCTCTGGCAACCCGTCTACTGTCACTGACATCCAGAAGAGCTTCTCCGTCACAAGTGGCCTTCCGGATGCCACCGTCCATGGCGCCCCCTCGACCGTCACGGCTGTCCACAAGAGCATCTCGGTCCTCACCAGCAACGGCGTTGTCGAAACCGTCACTGTTTACACGGCTGTGACCGAGACCATCGTCACAGGAGTCAGCGTCAGCGAGGCTTCTACGGTCGTGGTCGTCACCGTCACCGGCCTCTGGCCCTCCACGGCCGCCAGTGGCGAAGCTGCCACGGCGACACCCTCACCCACGCCTACCAGCACCATCACCCGCGTGGCCACGGTGACCTGGGGCACCACCGCCGTGTCGACCCAGACCGTCCGCATCCCCGTGCCCCCCTACCCGAGCGCCAACGGCACCGCCACCGCCGCGGCCTCCGCCTCCGGCCCCGGCTACCCTCCCGGCCCCCTGCCCACCGTGCCCGTCATCGTCTCTGGCGGCAACAAGAAGCCCGAACCTCGCGGCTGGGGCGGTAGCAACGGCACTACTAACCTCGGCTGCACCATCATGCTCATCGCCGTCATCATGTTCCTGCTCTAAGGGCTGCCTCGGGGGCCTCTTGTGTGGCGTCTTGGAAAGACGGGGGGGGTCAACAGCACGTTTCCCCTGGTGAACATGTTTGAATCTTCGAGGGTAGATCCGTTGCCATTTGAAGGGGCGCTGGAAAAGCCAAAAGGGGTTTCTGTTTTCATTTTCTCAAGTTTGGGGCGCGTTTGGACTGGCTGCCTAGGTAATAGTTGTGCGAGATAGGTAGTAGATCCAAATTAAGACGCCATATTGTCAGTAACTGTTTGTAACATCATGGTTCGCCTGTGCAGGTCCCAAGTAGATATCTGTTTGAACCGTTGTAAAAATCTATCATTTAATCTTCCAAGTTCCCAAGTAGCTGTGCCCAGTGCACCACCAATCCTCACCCAAACGCCTCGTCCCTAGTTCCAGCCATAACACCTGCTCACGTCACTCAAAGAGTCTCATAGCTCGGTCTTCGCCAGCCTCTGTCGAAGGAATCCCGGCCTGTAGAATCGGGCGGGTGAGGTTTCTACCCCCTACTCCGCCTTTCCATCTGCTGGCGGGCCTTCCAGTGCTCGCGGATAGAGCTAGCAGCCCTGGTCAGGTCCTTGTCACTGACGCGGTCTTTGATGCTCTCGAGCACGCTGGTGATGGTGCTCTTGTGGTTGGCCTCGCTCTTGTCGTCACGGAAGCGTACGATGCGCCAGCGGCCCTGGTCGTCGACATTGCACTCGACGATGCGGTCGTTGAGCGGATCTCCGAGGCCCTTGAGCGTCTCCCACTCATCCTCCGTGAGGTGGATGTCGGCAAAGAATGAGTAGCGCTCGCCGCTGTCGCCGTTGAACTGCCAGATCTCGGCGTGCGGCAAGCTGTCGTAGTCGACAAACGGTTCCGTGATGCCCTCAGCGCGCTCATACTCGTCGGGCTCAACCGTGGGAAAGTTGAGGCGCAGGCGGCAATCAATGGTGTTTTCCTCTGGGGGCTTCCACTTGAGAATGTGAGGGTCCGTCCCGAACTTGTAGGGCGTGTTGCGACAGGTGAAGATCAGTCCGTCGTTCCCATGCTTGAGGCTTGGGAGAACCTGTTTGAACATCATGTCAATTCCATAGCCAAGCTGAAACGGCTTCATCTCCATAAAGAACGGCTGGAATTGGCGCTCGTGTGGGAAATCCTTGAAGAGTCTCTGGTATGGGTTAAAAAGACGCTCCTTGAAATATGCCAGTCGCTTGTCTAGTGTTCGGTCCATAAGGGACTGACCGCCAAGGACCATGCAGTCAAAAACCAAGTAACGAGGTTCCTTTTTGCCATCCGGGAGAGAGTCCCAGACCAGCTCACCGTCCATGATGGTGGCGCTGTGGAAAGATGAGACGTTGTCTGCGAGGGGGAAATGGAGGTTTCGGTTGGTGATGAACCAGTAATCGTTCTTCCGGTCAATTAGATAGTGTACTTCAGCATTCGACTCGTCCTCGGTCGAATATAACAAATAGCGAATGCCATCTGATTTCTCGCAGACGTAGTAGCTGGAATTAGGCGTTAGCAACAATCGCAAAGGGCGGGGCCAGCTTGGTTCATACTCTTGCTTGTTGAGCTCTTCGATGTGCTGCCGCGCAAAGCTCACGGGTTGTGCGCCGGGGAAGTTGGTTTGTCGTCGACCAAGGAGATCGGCCACTTCTTTGCGCATGGTATAGAGGAGGTCTCCCGTTGTCTTGACGCCGGGCTCGTCGATGGAAACGATCGGTCCATCTGTCGGATTCTCCATGATCGTTTGCGCGCGCCAGCCGGGCGACTGCTCCGACGGCGACGCGATGCCGAGAGATTGATCTGTGGCTCAACAGCCCGAAACGGGTTCAGAAGAAGGAACAGAGGAAAGAATGGAAATGAAGGCAGCCTGGCTCAAGACCTTTGTGAGAGATGGAGGCAGGAGGCTGGGAGCCTTGCCTGGGTCGTCGCAAAGCGATCTCTTATCGATAAGAATTGCGACGAGTTCATGTGGCTGAGATCCACTATTTTCCTCTTTCAGGCAGCTTCGTCGAGTACCACACTTGAACCACGACCTTTCCAAGTCTCGTTTTAACAAGCTCTTATGCGAGTAACCTTGCAAGAGTTATACCGAGAATGTTTCAATAAAACAACGGCCAGTAGATGTTTCTACTAGGTCTGGATGACCTCCCTGAACCTCTAAGATGCTACATTTATGAGAGCCCCTCCGCGGAATATTAGATGTGAATGGTTGCCTTTTCATGACCTCAAGTCGCTCCGCCAAACTCGCTCCGATGAACACTGCATAAACACACGAGTAACTGCTTCATCTCATGACTCATCAATCTTCTCAACCTCAGCTCGCGCTTCCTCCCATTGTTGCTTACTCTTCTTGGCCCACTCGATCTGGCTCTGAGCGTATGCAAGCTGTGGATGGTTAGCAAATGTCGGCTTGTAACTCCATCAGTCAATGAGACTCACCATGTATCGCTTCAAATCCTCTTCCTTGTCCTTTTGGAACCTCTTGAGATCCTTCAACACACTAGCACTGGCGTCCTTGACATCTCGCTCCGCCGCAACCTGTGCTTGCTCCAGCTGTCCGATGCTTTCCCTTGTTTTTCCAATGGTATCACGCCGGGTTCTCTCAGGGTCGACATCAACGACGCCCTGAACAGCATGGCGCAGCGGCCCAAAGATCTTATTGGTGATAGAGTTTCCGCTGGGCATCTTCTTATGTGCTGAGACAGAAGCGCTTCTTTCTGGAAGACCTTGACTGGCGGAGGGCGTCGAAGGTGGAAAATCTCCGTGTGTGGGCGGAAAGTCCGAATCGATGGATTCGGTATCATCCTGGCTACCATCTCGACGATGCTGAGTTGAGGGATCGCTTGTAGATCGGCGCGGAGGAGAGATCTGCTGGCTGCTGGCTAGATAATTTTCGATCCGCCGAGCTTCGGCTTCACTGCGCTCTAATTGGTCAAGGAGAGTTCTCTTCTTGTTCAACTCTTCAGTGGTCAAATCTTGCTGCACTCGCTTCAGGACCCGATATCTAAGGACGCTGCGGACGACTCCAGCGAACTGTGCATTCTCCCGCATTGGCTCAGCGAAGCTTGCGCCGAGAGACCCCGACAACTCCTCGGTCGCAATGTAAGAAAGGTCTGCGGCCTGTCCAATTCGTTCGATGGCGGGCCCCAATGACGGGGCTTGTTCTGACACGGCAAACCCGTTGTATACCGATCCCAGCTCGCACAGATCAGCTGCTAATGACGACAGATGGCTGAGTGTGCGCCGATTAACCTTTTCCATGGGCCCCATGAGAAGTGTCTCGAGCTCCTTGATCGAAGCCTCGTACGAAATAAAGTATGCGTCAAGATCCTGTTCGCTCAAGTCATGAGTGTCTGGCGGGAACCTTCCAAAGGCATGTGGACCACTTTGGATCACTCCAGATGAGCTGTCGGTGTTTGGGCCCGCGACAGTCTTCAATTTTGCGGAAGAGGCCGGGACGGGGAGATAGTTGTGGGCGGGCGTTGGGTTCGCAGTATCCAGAGGTGGCGCCTTTAAGACAGATTTGGGGATCGAAGCAATCGGATGAGAGTGAAGCACCTCGCTCTATTGTCAAGTCAGTCGTGAGTTTCCAGGACCTCTCAAGCAGACTAACCCAGCTCGCATTCGGGTCGAGGAACCGCCACCAAACACCATCCTGTCTCACAGCATCCATGCGACGGCATCTGTTGAGGAATACTGCGAGCATGCGCTTCCGCAAATCGATAATCTGTTGATCCTGCTTCGCATTCGTGGGGTTCGCAGCGTAGTCGGCCATGGTGTGCTTCTCGGGAATGGGAGGGATGATGAGGGTCGGATGAAGGCGGGTCAGGGCATCTCGCAGGGAAGCGAATTCAGAGTATCGCCGTCGTACTTCAAGATCCTGCCTCAACTTAGTCATGGCATAAATCAGACCATGTTTCTATGACCTACCCCCGTGCGGATTGTGTAGACGATGTATCGACCTCCACTTTCAAGGCTCTTGCCAGCGTCGGTGATTCTGATGGGAAGATCGGGATTCTCGTATAGGATCTGCTCGATGCGGCTGTTGTAACCGCCAGGGTTACGTTTCGGCACAGCCTGATCTCGCGACGCGACATCCTCTTCACTATCACCTCCGCCCACACCGTGGCCGAACGGAGGGTGCGACGGGTCGTCCTCACTGCCCGAAGTCGGGGTCTGTGGCCGCTCATATGATCGGTCTGGAAGGGTTGGGTTAGCAACGTGGACGAAGTCGTCATCATCTTGGTCATCGGAGTCTAGACAGATAGTCTGCATGGTGTTTAGGCGCAAATGCCAGATGCTCTCGACGATGATGACGGCGAGGAAGGCAACTCACAGTCTCGCTGCGTGGGCGACGTCGGGTTGGCGGACGACGATGTTTGCGAGTCACGGCGATCGAAGCTGGTCCCATAGGGGTTGTTGTCGTCCTCGTCGTTCCACATGATGGCGGTTGTCTGCGCAAAGTCGCAAACCACGTCGCAAACAATGGCCGCCGGGTGTCTGCCTCACTGGAAAGCTGGCGCCTGGTCAGGTCGGGTCCGGAAAGGCTGATCAGTGAGGGAGCTCCAGCGGAGCCGAGGAATCGCTTGAGGCTGAGCGGGGGAGGGGCGGGGGAGTGTTTATGCGTGTGTTGTATCGCGTGGATGAGCTGCCAGAAAGATCAGGATGCGCGGGTTGAAGCTGGGCAGCTTGTCGCCATTCTCCAGGTATCAAGTATGTTGCTTACAGCTGTCGGGGCGCGGGCGGTGTCGGCGGATAGGCTGAGAGACGGATGGGGGCTGGATGAGGTGGCTAAGGTAAGGTAGGCTGGTGGCTCTTCTATTGGCGATGGAGCTCCGGCCGGAAGTGGTTCAGGCTCAGCAGCCAGGGAACGACGATGACGCTGTTTGCGCACGGGCCACCGAACTGTTAGTGCAGCAGATTACATAAGGCAGTTCGCTGTCCAAAAGCTAGCCAGGTTGACACAAGTGAGCGATAAGATAGGAAGCCATAGTGTCACGGGACCATAGTCACGTGCAAGTCACGTGAGAGCCACATCCATATCCGCTCACACCAAAGACAGCTAGCTAGATAATTCAATCGATCTCACCTCACACATAGACGACTTACACCACTCCGCAATCGCTCCAGACCTACAACGAACGTCAAACTCCGTAGTCATGGGTCGACTCGTCACCGTTGCGGCCTGCTCGCTCAGGCAATGGGCCCTTGATTTTGAGGTACTGGGTTATTCATCGGGTGCGAGCGAAGCCTGACTGACTGATGCTTGTAAGGGCAATACGAACAGGATTATTGAGTCAACTCGCCAGGCGAAAGCAGCTGGTGCAAGACTTCGTGTTGGACCGGTATGCTCTTTTGGCGTCATGCTTTCAAATTTCATAACTGAAATTTCCCACTCAATAGGAATTGGAAATATCGGGTTATTCATGCAATGACCACTTCCTCGAGCCCGACCTTTACCTCCATTCTTTGGAGATGCTGGCCCGGATCCTTGAAGATGAAACCTGCAATGGCATCCTCCTGGATATTGGCCTTCCAGTTACCCACCGCAATGTAAACTACAACTGCAGAGTGGTCTGTCTTGATGGCAAGATTCTCTTTATCCGTCCAAAAATGCGTAAGTAGAACATATCTCGAACAAGCTAGGCTGAGTTGCATTACTCACAACAGAGCAGACTTAGCGAATGACGGCAGTCAGTTCCCCAATATCTCGTTGTCGCAATCATTGAGTCAGCCTAAACTAATGATCTAGATTACCGAGAGATGCGGTACTTCACTCCCTGGCTCCGGCCAACACAGTGGGAAGAGTTTCACTTGCCAAAATTTCTACAAAAACTGCAAGGAAGCACACATGTGCCCTTTGGAGATTGCGTCATTAGCACACCCGATAGCTGCTTTGGAGCTGAAACTTGCGAGGAGATGTGGTCGCCGGACGCACCTCGTATGTATACAACTGCTAGCATGCCACGGAGATTCATTCTGACAGGTTTACCTAGATATTCCAATGACCTTGGACGGCGTTGAAATAATCACCAATAGTTCTGCTAGTCACTTCAGCTTGCAGAAACTAGACACCAGGATAAAGCTCATCGGGGAAGCTACGCGGAAGTGCGGAGGTGTATATATGTATTCAAACGTTTCAGGCTTGTTCCCCTATCTTGCGAGGCACTTTCTCGTATCCGTTCCTAATAGTTAATCTGTATAGGCGGCGACGGCGACAGGCTATATTTTGATGGGTGTGCTATGATCTTCTGCAATGGCCAGGTCCTCGCGCAAAGCCCCCAGTTTTCGCTAAATGAGGTCGATGTTGTCACTGCCACTGTTGATCTTGAAGAGGTCCGGGCCTATCGTTCGAGTATATCCCGGGGGATGCAAGCAGCGATGAACACTCGGAAGTACTACAGGATACAGACGCCGTTTGAGCTTAGCCCTGACGAGGATAACTACAACCTTCATCGCCGACCGACTCTACCTCGGGATCCAAAGTTCTTTTCGGCCGACGAGGAAATCGCACTTGTATAGTCCCTGTCGACTAACACCCTGAGCTCGACTGCTAACTTATGCATAGTGCACTGGTTGTTACCTTTGGGATTATATGGCAAGGAGTAAATCTGCAGGATTGTAAGTCCTTGAAATCTCATGGTATTCGTGACATGAAGTTCTCGTTGACTAACCGCATTCATAGTCTTGCCCCTCTGTCAGGTGGTCTGGACTCCTGTTCAACAAGTTAGTGAAGCACCTGCTCTATGCTTTCTAGCCAACTAAGTATTTCACTAACAACTTCTTGTCAGCCGTCTCTGTCTTTTCGATGTGCCGGCTTGTCATCTCTGCCATCAAGGATGGAAATCAGTCGGTGATCACTACTGTGAAACGTTTATTCGGCGACAATCCTCTTCCCCGAAGCCCTCAGGAATTATGTAATCGTGTCCTACACACAGTTTACATGGGAATGTCAAAGCAGAGCTCCCACGAGACTCGTCAACGTGCTAAGGACTTATCTGAGGCTATAGGAAGCTACCACATTAATCTTGATATCGACTCGGTGTACCATGCGCAGAAAGAGCTCGTCAAAAGCTCGCTCGGATTGGATGCCAAGTTCAAAGTAGAAGGGGGCTCAGAAGCCGAGAATCTCATGTTGCAGAACATTCAAGCACGCACACGGATGGTGGTACGTCACTGTAAACCCATGACACTGGGCAATCCTGCGGCTAACACATCTCTAGACCGCGTATGAGTTTGCCCAGATCCTTCCAAAGACCCGTAACTTGGCCGGCGGCCTGCTGGTTCTTGGCAGCGCCAACGTTGGCGAGGGTAGGCACATTAGCCATGAGTTGATAACGAGGACATAACTGATTATCTATCAGCACTTCGAGGCTACATGACCAAGTACGATTGTTCTTCAGCAGATATTAATCCGATTGGCTCTATCGACAAGGCTGCTCTAAGGGGATACCTTGCGTGGGCCAAAGTCGAGTTCAAAATGCCATGTCTCGAAGACTTTCTCACTGCTACTCCCACTGCGGAATTAGAGCCTGTGACGGAGGATTATACTCAGTCAGATGAAGCAGATATGGGAATTACATACGCCGAGTTGACTGCCTTCGGTATGAACCCCATAATTCTTCCGGCTCATGAAAGTCTTCTAATCAAAACAGGGCGTCTTCGAAAGGAGAGGAAGATGGGACCCTTGTCAATGTGGCAGCATCTCGTTCACGTCTGGGGAAAGGATCGGGAGAAGGGACCAGACGATCAGAACCCTTGCCTTGAACCTGCAGAAATCGCACAGAAAGTTAAATTCTTCTTTGATAAATAGTGAGCCATCTCTTGAACTTCTAACTGGCATTAACTTTTAAACCCAGCTAACCGGGTAACAGCGCGATCACGCGTCATAAGGCCACCACCCTCACTCCGGCTTTACATTGGTACCTTTTTGACATCTCTCCCACTTAGCCTGGTATGAGCTAAATAATCTGGTCTAGTAACGATTACTCACCTGACGACAATCGATTCGGTAAGCCGTGAATATTGCACAACTTAACTACATAATGCTTACTAGTTCTAGATCTAAGACCATTTCTCTGTCAGTCCATGCAGAATGCCTCCGTGCGGACATAACTAATACGAGTTCTTAGATCCCTCCTTCTGGCAGAGTTGGAGTTTCAAGAGGATAGACAGGGAGCTTGCGCGTATAGAAAAGGCAAGGGAGAAGATGCAATAGGCAAGATCTAGGTTGATTTCATTGCATCATTTTCATGCATATAATCCCCCAGATTTTCCGTCACTTGGCTTTCCATCTCATCAACATTCTCTTTGCAGGTGCTCAGGCCCTGTCCCAACCTCAGCTATATGTGCCTCCCCCTTGGTGTATTGCTAGAGGTGGTGTTG
Organism: Xenoacremonium recifei; assembly: GCA_012184525.1. Lineage (NCBI taxonomy): Eukaryota > Fungi > Ascomycota > Sordariomycetes > Hypocreales > Nectriaceae > Xenoacremonium > Xenoacremonium recifei. The sequence continues at coordinate 69,583 of WOFQ01000008.1, read as the reverse complement.
GCTTGGACTCTCCTTCGTCAGAGTTCCTCTCGCTCAGATTGATACGTCGTCTGTGTCACAGCGTTTCGAGTCAGAGATCTATCACTATGATTGACTACAACAGTTGAACTGGTGTGTCTCACATTGTTTCCTACATCATCCGACGACATTCGTTGATGCTGTGCTTTCTGGTTCCTCTTCGCCGTATTGAGTTCGTCTGGGATCGATGAGACCCTGGCCCGAATGCAACTCGCCCGAGACCGCGTAAAGACGTGAGAAGCAGTCTTTCCCTCTTCCTACCTGGCATGACGCCTTCGAGCTGACTGAAGCTCGGTCGCCATTCGTGCCTATTCGATCATGAGGTCGGCCGGCTGTCAACGAGTGAAACGTACCTGACAGGCTTACAGGCGTAGGGGGTTATCCCACAGATTGTCGGTGGAAATAGGTTGTTGGTTCTGACCTAAGTGGCCGTGAATATGATTTCCTTCGAGTCTGCAGGTTTCTGGAAGCGATGGTGTGAGATCCGGACTGAATTCCGACCGTAGAGACGAGACCGTGGGCAGAGAGTGTACATCGTCTGAATGGACATCGCTATTCGGCGTGTCATCATATTCCGTGATATGTTCAGTCTCTCCGATATGAGCGGTAGGATCAGTGGGCCTTGGAACGTGCGACGGGTGGTTGGATCGATAGTCAACTATAAAGTGTGTCGGAACTGGCTGATAATCATCACTGTGAACTGTGGCAACGTCCGTTTGTGGTGACTGAACTCTCTCATTGACCTGAAAGAGATTAAATCTTGCAGATTGTTGGTTTGACCTTGGAGGCGTTGGTGTGTGCCTATCATAGGAGCGTCTTCTCTGCGAGCTCCGACGAGAAGCTGCCGAGTTTCGTCTGGAGGATCTTGTTCTTCTAGCCTCACGGTGCCTGCCCCTGGACGGAGATCGGGAAGCTGTAGGGGTTCCAGGGACTGAGGAGCCTGCTATTGTAGATGCCCTTCCGAGTGGAAGTCCGAACACTCGACCTAGCTGCTGCCGCCAGGTAGGCTGCCGTGGAGGTAACCCAGACCAGGATGAGCGGCTGGACCCAGAGCTAGATGGGCTGTTGTTCCTATCGGAACTCCGCCGTCTTCGTCTTGAGTGATTTGGTTCCACATTGTGACGCATAGGTGGTCCCTGAGCTTGATAAACCGGATATGCGAGCGGGACTGGCTGTTGAGGTAAGTGCCCTGGCACCATGGGAGGATGAGGCTGGAACATCGGAGGCACTTGAGGGGGACACCGAAGAAAGGCTTGCCCCGTTGGATTATATGAGATTGGCGAGTAGACCATTGGCGGAAAGGTAGACCATGGGTGAACGGCAGGTGAGTGTCCAAGAGGAAGCATCGGGTGCATGATGCTCCTCTGTCTCCTCGCTCTTCTTTCGTTGCGGCGACGTCGAGATTTTGCAGCGCGCTCCTGATGAGATTCGGTGAGCCTGCCTAGATAGTACATGTATGCAAGTAAAAGAACGACCGATGTTACAACAATACTGAAGATGATTCCAAACTGCTCAGCCTTCGTCAAACAGTTCCACGATCTGCATGTTTCGTGAATGCGGGGGATGATGGAAGAGCGATAATGAATCCTTTGCAACGGCGGCATTGCTCTTGATAGAGGCTTGAAGCCCCGATTGATTGCCGGATATGGAGAAAGACGACTGCAGGAGGTGCTTGTTTGGCTCTCGATTCTGGGTATCGGCGATATATTCCAGAGAACAACCTTGGCGTTGAGCGAAAACGAAGAGGTGAAATTGGAGAATGAAGAGAATGGGTTGGAAGGAGTGGGGTCGAGAATAAAATGTTTGCTTCTGATGATATGGGCTGCAAACTTGGACGAGATGGCTCTTTCCCTCTGAGATGAATTTCACCAGGCTGCCGGTCACGGCGGGGGTTGGGAAGTGCACAGGTACCTTGCATTCACACCTAAGCTCGACCTCCTACAGGAGGCAAAGTGCCTGAAATACGCATAAGTCCAGGGAGATATAAGGCAAGTATGGAATAAGTCTGCTACAGATGCGACACAGGCGTGGGAGAAAATCCACGGCATGGCAGGATAGAGCGGTTGGTGTTATTATGACTCTGACTTTTGAACCTACCTTAGGCTCGACAGTCCAAGGGGGTTAGTATTAATGGCAACGTGGTCTCAAAAGCGCCTAGCCAGATAATTTCACTTACTCCCTCCAGATATTCTCAGAAGATGACAGAGATATTGAGTCAGATGGATGAAAAATGACCACTTACTGAGGAAAGAGTGAGTGAAGTTCCCGTCAGAATGCAAGGCGGCTGAGAGTGGATTCCAGGCTGAGACGCCCCTGTAAGCCAGTGGCCAATCAGAAAGCGCAGTTCAGGGAAGCTCGGACCACTTCTAGCGCTCCAGGGCCAATGTGAGGTCCAGCCAGCCTCAGCAGCTGCCAGCAACCTGAAATTTACGACTCCATTCAGACCATCTTCATCTTCAACTTCAGAAGCAACCCCGAGCAGCGGTCCTCATCTGCTTCCATCCCGCCACTCGCTTTCTGGGGCCTCTGCGCTTCGATTATGCTCCTTGGATTCTGAGTCACCGGACGAGCTGCTCCTCAGCCCGCTTGAGGCGCATTCCGAAGTGCTGGACAAGACGCGTTTCCCGTCCGCACCCTTCAGAGCATCCTCTCCTCCTCTGCCCACGCCACTACGAATATCCCGCCTCTCAACATACCTCCTGAATCATCATGGCGACTGTCGCGAACGGCGCCGCAAACGGCGTCACCAATGGCCATCCTGATGCGCCAACGAGCCTCCGATTTACCGACATCCCCTCCGCGATTGATATTCCCGTGCAAGGCGACCAGGAGGACGAGGCCGTCGAAATCGACCTCGAAGATCTTGTCGACGATCCGACCGAGCTGTGTACGCTGTTCGAGAACGAGCGCGCCGCCAAGACGTACTGGATGACTGTCGCTCTCGCCTACGCAAAGCAACACAAGATTGACCATGCCATCGAGATGCTCCTCCGCGGTGGAAGCGCGATCCAGGGCAACAGCACGAATCCTCGAGATAAGGTCAGCATGATTTGTTGTCTGTGCTGGATGTATCTATGGAAGAGCAGAGAAGCCCCTCGTGTTGCCCCCGAAGGCACGCGGGTGTCAGAAGCCAAGACAAAGGAATACTACCTTCAGCTGGCGACTTCATCACTCAACGATGCCGCGCGACTCAACCCGTCGTTCCCGCCCATCTTTCTTGCGCGTGGAGTCTTGCTGCTTCTCAGAGCATCGCTACAGGTTCCCTCGAAAAGCACCGGCAGCGTTGGATCGGAGAAGCAGGAGCTTTTGAAGACAGCTGTCAAGTCTTTTGACGATGCGCTGCGAGTCTCTCAAGGCAAGAACATGCTGGCACTGATGGGTAAGGCGCGGGCGCTCTTCTCAATGCATAAATACCCCGAGTCTTTGAGCATCTACCAAGATGTCCTTCAAAAGGCACCTGAACTAGTGGACCCGGACCCTCGCATCGGGATTGGGTGTTGTTTCTGGCAGTTGGGGTTCAAGGAAGATGCTAAGATGGCCTGGGAGCGATGTCTCGAAATCAACCCCGACTCGAAGGTCGCCAACATCCTTCTCGGCCTGTACTATCTGGATGCGAGCGGACACGTCCCCGTCAACAGTGATGAATTCTTGAAGCTCTACAAGAAGGCTATGACCGAGTACACTCAAAAATCGTTCAAGTTGGACAAGGGTCTTCCCCTGACTTGCTCTACCTTTGCGGGTTACTTCCTGTCTCGAAAGGCCTGGGATAATGCAGACAAGCTTGCCCACAAGGCTATTCAGTATACGGACGTCAACGCCATTGCCAGCGATGGCTGGTATCTTCTCGCACGGAAAGCTCACTATAACGGTGATACGGACAAAGCCAGTGACTACTATCGTCGAGCAGATGATGCTCGAGGTGGCACTGAAACTGGCTACCTGCCCGCTAAGTTTGGTGTTGCTCAACTTTCAGTTTTGAAGAACGATCTGGGCGAGGCGAAACTCAGATTAGAGAAGATGATTCAACAGTCCAAGAATCACGAGGCCATGATCCTCCTCGGCACACTGTATGCGGAGGAGATTTTCGCCAGTCAGTACAGCGATATCAAGGAGGACAAGTCTGCCGAGATGAAGAAGGCCACGGCTCTACTCGAAGGAGTTCGTAGCGCCTGGAAGGACCCAAAGAAGAATCTTGCGCCTGATGCGTCGGTCCTTCTGAACCTAGCTCGGCTATACGAAACCGATTTTCCCGAAAAGGCTCTGCAGTGTCTGCAGCAGGTCGAGCAGTTGGAGTTGGATCAGGTCCCTTCTTCTGAGCATCCGGAGGGCGTCACGGATGAGGCAGAGATTCGAGGATCTCTCCGAAAGTTCCTACCGCCGCAGTTGCTCAACAACATCGGTTGTTTCCACTCCCAGGCCGAAAAACACGATCTTGCTAGCGAAATGTTTGAGGCAGCGTTGGGAGCCTGCATGAAGATTGGCGAAAAGGATCCTGACATGGACACGGATGCCCTGGTTTCTACTATTAGTTTCAACCTTGGTCGAAGTTATGAGTCTAGAGGGCTCACAGACAAGGCGGTTGAGGTCTATGAGGGTCTCCTCGCCCGGCACGATGATTACACGGACGCCCGAGCCAGACTCGCCTATATCAAACTGCGAAGGAACCCCAACAAGGAGGGACCGGATGCAGTTGCCAAGCTGTACCAAGAGAACACGAGCGATCTTGAGGTTCGGGCACTCTATGGCTGGTATCTGGGCAAGGTGCACTCACGAAAACGCCCCGCCAATGTCACGGAGGACCCCGAGTTCCGACATTATAAACACACTCTACAAAACTACGACAAGCACGACAGGTACGCTCTGGTCGGAATGGGCAACCTGTACCTCATCCAGGCTCGCGAGATGCGCCGCGAGTCCGAGTCCGACAAAATGAAGCGAAGCGCGACTTATGCCAAGGCCGTGGAGTTCTTCGAGAAGGCATTGTCCCTCGACCCAAAGAATGCCTATGCTGCCCAGGGTATTGCGATTGCTCTGGTTGAAGACAAGAAGGACTACAAAACTGCTCTCGGAATCTTCAACAAGGTCCGGGACACGGTTCGAGACTCACATCTCTATGTGAACATGGGGCACATTTATGCAGAGCTGCGTCAGTACTCGAAAGCTATCGAGCATTACGAGATTGCCTTGACGAAGGATGGAAAGGCCAATGACCCCGTCATCCTGGCATGTCTTGGTCGAACGTGGTTGAACCGTGGACGAGCAGAGCGCGACATTGAGGCTTATAACAAGTCTCTAGAATGCGCTCAGAAGGTAAATATGAGGTCGACTGTTAAGGAACTCGAAGGCTAACCAAAACACCAGGCACTCGAAGTTGCCCCTGATCAGGTGCATTACAAGTTCAACGTCGCGTTCGTGCAAATCCAGCTCGTTACGACCATCCAGGCGCTACCGGACAACAAACGCACAGCGGAACAGTTGGAGAAGGCAGCCGAAGGTCTTGAAGCCGCCATCACTTCATTGGACGAGATTGCTGCGCACCCGCAAACCCCCTATCCTAAGCATGATGTTGAACAGCGTGCCAACATGGCCCGAAATACGCTGCGAAAGCAACTGGAGAGAGCCATTGGAAAGCAGAAGGAATGGGAAGAGAAGAACAAGGAGAAGATCCAGGCTGCCAAGCAGCAAAGAGAAGCTGAGCTGAAGCGTCGTGAGGAGCAGCGCCAGAAGGTTCTCGATGAGGAGCGCCAGCGACAGGAGAAGATCAAGAAGGAGCGCGAAGCAATCGCCGCTCGGGATCGTCTGCTTACGGAGCAGCGAGCCGAAGAGGAACGTGCCCGCATAGATGCAGAGATGACCACGGATAGTGAAACCGGTGAAAAGGTCAAGCGAAAGCGCAAGCCCGCTCCTCGTGCCCCCGGCGAACCCAAGCCCAAGAGGACATCCAAGAAGAAGAAGACTGAGCGGGATGAGAACGACTCCGGAGAGGAGACGCACACCAAGAAGCGTCGCCGTCTCACCAAGCGAGAATCGGCCAAATTCAAGTCCGCTGAGATTGTCGTCGACAGCGACGAGGAGGACGACGCAGACGACGCGCTGGAGCGCGCCGAGCGGGACATGGACAGGGAGGAGACGCCCCTTTCAGAGGCCGACGAAAAGGCCCTCGATGATGACGACGACGACGACCGTATGGAAGTCGACGACGCGGCTGACAGGGCGGGAGATGACGATGAGGACGAAGAGGCAGCCCCGCGGCAGCAGCACAAGCGACGCAGGGGTCGGGTCGTCGAGAGCGATGAGGAAGACGAGGATGAGGAGCCGGCGCGCAGAGACAGTCTATCCGGAGATGATCGTGCAGCCGCAGACACCAGTATGGCTGATGCTGCTGACGACGACGATGAGTGAGGGCTCGCATAGGGCACATATCTCGCAGTGTTTTGATAAGCAGTGTCAGGGGGTTGTACTATTTACTGCTGAGTATTTAGATTTTTCACAGGAACTAGGGGGGACAAAATGGAAGCGTGATTTGCAAGATTTGTATTGTCACCAGGTTGTCTACACCTGATACCGCACCTCTTTGTGAGGTCTAATATAATGCAGTGTCTTCTTGCTAGACGCCTGTCATGTCTACGTCCTCTACATCTTAGTCTTGTCTTACATGGTCTAAACACCTGTCAAGATGACTCAAGATTCACTCCTTTTCGTTTATCGTAGATTTTTGAGCAACTTAGAAGATGGTGAGCTCGGGTCTGAGCGACAACGACTCCAACAGCTTAGAAAGCGAAGACCTGGTCCTCGAGCTTGCTGACGGGGCGGGCCTTCTTGAAGCCCAGGCTCTCGGTGGCCTTCTTCAGGCCACTGATCATGGGAGGAGGACCACAAAGGAGGATCTTGACATCATCGGCAGGCTTGGGGAGGTATTTCTGCAGAAAGTTAGCTTCAAATGTTCTTGCAACGAGCTGCGCACACATACGGTGATCATGTCGGCGGTAACATAGCCAACGCCACCAGTCCAGCCCTCCGGGGGCTTGTCGAGGACGTAGTGCACGCGGATACCAGCGTCCTCCTTGGTAAGAGCATCGAGGTCCTCCTTGAGGAGGATGTCCTGAGGAGTGACGTTGGCGAAGATCAGGTCAGCCTCGGTCTTGTCACCGTCGGCACGGCCTCGGACAATGGCGCGGATGACCTGCAGCATGGGAGTAATGCCAGTGCCACCAGCGATCATACCAAAGTGTCGAACCATGTTGGGAGTGTAGACGAAAGCACCCTTGGGACCGCGGACGCGGATGTTCTGGCCAACCATGAGGGAGGCCATGTGCTTGGAGATGTTGCCCTGGGGGTAGGACTTGATGAGCACGTCGAAGTAGCCGGGCTGGTGGTCGCCAGAGATGGGCGTGTAGGAGCGCACAATCTCCTTGGTGGTGCCATCGGGCTGGACAATCGGGGCGCCAATGGAGATGTGCTGACCGATGGGAAGACCAAGGATGGCGGTGGGCTTGGGGAGCTTGAAGCGGTAGCTGTGATGGCACACGAGTCAGTTCTGGCGTTGCTTTTTCTCTCTCGTTTTTGTTGAGGGGCATTGGGAGGAGCTCGAGGGCAGGAATTCGCATACATGGCCACGTTGTGGGAGATGACAGTCTTCTCCTGGAGCTCAAACTCCTGGAATACGTCAGGCTTCAACACCTTCTTGGGCTCTGTAGCGCAATGGCGTCAGCAATTGGTGTCGTCTCGATGCGGGGAAAGCTCGCGATCACGCACGGAAAGCCCAGAAGTTGTAGGCACCGAACAGCACCGCCACGAGGGCCGAGTAGGGCGTCCATTCCTTCTTGACGATGAGCGTGCCCACGATGAGCAGCGCCGCGGGCATATAGACATAGTCGATATAATGCCGCGCAAACAGCGAGGAGTCGTTGGGAGCCATTGTTGGGACAGCCGGCCGGAGAACGTTCGCAGTCGGGGGAGGGCTTTTTGGAAGCTCGGTTGAGGGCGCGCTGCAGCGAAGAGAAGAGGATGGGGACGGAGCAGGTCCCAGGACTTCGAGGACGGGCGCAAGCTCTTGAAGAAGAGGTTTGCGGGGTCCGAAATGATCGTGGGGATGCAGAGGGCGGAGGGAAGGGTTAGGCCACAGACGCCGAATACCGGTGACTGAAGGTTGAGATCTCGGTGGTGGTCGATTTTTTGCCGGAGCCACTGGCCGACGGAGTAACCCGAGGTGGCTAAGCGCCAACAGCTCTCTGCCCAGGAAGTTTTCCCAAAGAGGCAATACAATGCCGCCGATAAGAGGGGGGGAGCTTTGGTCTATCAACTGAGTTAAAGGAGGAATACTTTGCTGTATTTGTGCAATGCTGACTGAAGACGGCGAGGGATTTAGAATGTTGTCATGTGAAGAGCTCGCCAGCTATGTGTCTTTGTTCAGTCACTGACATTCATTCGCCGGCAACTGGAGTCAACTGTAGTCTAAGGTACAAGCTGACGAGCATCTCTCCGTTCGTTCCCTTGCCGTGGTCAATGTATACGGCAACTCTACATCGGGATTTCCGCACATCCCTCTGCCGTTACTGACCGGAAGTGCCGTGCTGGAAGGGCCACGGGATGCGGGGAAACATCTCATCCGTCAGCCACAGCAACCCCGCCACAATCTTCACGGCCTCATGGCAAGAGGCACGTCATACGCGGAAAGCTGTGTGGGGAGTGTGGCGTGCAGCACCATCTTGAGCAAGCATGGAAATTCTGCCCGAGGGTGCTCGTGTTCGTGACCCCTGAATGGCAGCACCCAGGTCGTCGGGAGCGTATGACGAGAATGCCTAAATCAGAGACACGAAGATCCAATGGACGTCAGCGTAGGTTGTGGTGCGATGATCTCTCGGTGGCTTGAGCGGCGACATCAGCAAGTTTCACTACCCGATCCTGGGAACCTGGATGATTGCAGGTTCGACGAAAGAGATCGGAAACATGGGCAAGTCGAACGCTGCAGCTCATACTCGAAAACAACACGGCTCGAGAGCCTCCTTGTTGATACATACGGAGCCGGGTCCGTCGGGGTCTTTTTATTCGCAAGGTTAGTCCGCACCAGACCAGCCCATGATCCAATCGCCTCATGGTCAGACATACGAGGAAACCCAATGTGCTAGCGGCGTGGTTCAGTGGCTGGGTCGTCCGTTGGAGCTCCAGCTGAGGCCTGCAGACGGGCGGACCTCGCATCCATGATCGTACCTTAGCCCCAGCGTCCGGCCAAGGGACATACCGTGACACGGTAGATGGGAAATCGGGGATCCCTGAACGAACGTGTGTCGGACGACGACATCATGGCGAGAGGGCATCGAGATCGGTCATCAAAGGCCATGTGTTCAACTCCACTGGCCGCTGTTTCATCAGCGAATGTCGGCACGCCAGCGCTATGGCGATCCTCGGCGAAGGAGTTGAGTTGGAAGCTGAAGTTGGCAGGCAGGCCAGCTGGGCAACAAGTTTTGGCTTCCGCTAGGGCCTTGGTCCTTTGGTTGGGATGGCTGTTGGTTCCTTGGCCAAGGAGTGCAGGGAAAGGCTGTTCCTTGGTCCGAGTCCCATCGTTCGCTTGCAAACCTCGTTTTCCCCTCTTCGCGCTCGCCGCTAGCGTTCCACCTTGAGTGCCTCATGTGGTATTGCTTCCCCCCCATGGCGGCTGAGAGCTGGCCAGCTTGCCAGGTACCCCGCGCGGGCGGTGATTGGCGGCGGGCTCGGGCGTTGAAAGCAGGATGATGTTATCGACCATCACATCGCCCCCTGGACAGGACAGGACAGGAACAGAGAGGCTGCCGGAATGGACGGCCTGAGGCGGCTGGGACAGGCCCCGTTGCGGCCGCTTATCTGCCCTGGCTGGCTGGCTGGCTGGCTGGGCGCGTGCAGCAGCTGCCCTGTTGCGTGCTCTTGCAGGGCTTCGTGCAGGCCTGTTGCAGAAGAGGCGTGCATCACGGCTGCAGCGGTGCCGGGCGCTGTGTGGGCGAAGCCCGTGTGCGGTGCGAGGTCCGTCGGGAGGTCCATCGAGAGGCCCATGATCCATCGAGAAGTGGCTCATGCTGGCCTGGGCCCTGATCCCTGGAGCTGAAGGTGACGGTGACGGGTGGAGGTTGCAGAAGGTGAGCTCCGTGGATGACGACGTGCCTTCCTCAGTTAACGACATGGCATGGCCTCATCCAGCCGGATCGACTTTCCCTCCTTTTCCATGTTGACCTCCATTGTCCATCCATCTTCCCATCCTCACTCTCCTTCTGCCCTCGCCAGCCCGTAGAAGCCCCCCATCGAATTGTCCCGTTGAACGTGACGCCGGTGGCCTGACAGTCTCTCGTTTCTGAACTTTGAATCCTGACCTATCCCTACACCTGCGCTCGCTGGGGTCGCCGGATTGGGCGCGCATCTCGTGAAAACTCGACAGCTTCATTTTGTTCGCTGGGAGCCCGATTCCGTCGTCCTCTCGTGCCTGACGACCCTCAGCATGCTTGCGCCGTGACCCCAACACTGGTAATCGTCCGGGCGCCTTCCAAAAAGGCCCGTTTCCTGCGCATTCTTGCATCATCATCGTCGCCAAACACCACCGCTTCGGTCTACCGCTGCCAGACCCTTCGCCGCTCGACATCTCGGGCCGGGAGCCCCCAACAGCTTTAGACTCTGCAGGCCGCATTCCAGTCTGCCAGCTCTCCAAATTCGGCCTCAGCGTCGGGTAGTGACTTGCCGTTGTCGACACTTACGAATCTCGACCCGTTTCCCAGAGCGGGCGCCAATTTAGCTCCGAGCCCTGCTGCTGCTGCTCATCGCATTCTCCTCGGCCGAGATATCGTATCGCAACCATCGAGTTTCGCGCAGCTCACTCTCCCTTTCAGCCTCCCTTCCCCGCGCATCCTGGGCTTCCCAAACCCAATTCCCATTTCCCTCCCCCACGATCGCCGCATGCGGGGGCCAGGTCTCGGACTGATAGTCCCAGATCCCAAGACAAGCTCTCGCAGCTGAGACACGGCAGGGCTCATCACTCGTCACTCGGCTACCAGCTCACCCTGGGCGACGCAGCTGGCCGTCATCATCGTCTCAGAGTCTCGATTCCGCCGCTTCGTCGTCCGACTGTCGTTCCTGGTGGCATGCAAGAGGGGCCTTGACCTCTTAGTCCTGACCATAAGCCATCTCGTCTTCTACCCCAGACTCCTGGTTTCTAGATCTCGAGCCTCAGTGTGAAACACCGACTAGATACTCGCCCACCATGAACGCTGAGCGATGGCGGAGGAAGACGCTGCCCACCCTGCGGTCATCGACGGCCTCTCTTCCAATCCCAAATGATGTTGCCCCCCGAGAAATCGAAATCGCCGACTCCAAGAAGCCCCGGCGCTTCTCCAAGGCTCTCCGATCCCTCAGCAGCTCCTCCATGGAGTCCATGTCGCAAAGCCCCTCGAGGAGCCAGACAGCTCCGCGGCGGCTCCAGAAAACCCATTCAGCGTCATCGAGCTCAATGATGGAGAGAATTCATCGTCGAGTCTCCAAGGACTCCCCTATCAGCAGCTCGCCGCCCGAGTTCGCCGGATCGCCTCCTGGGTCTCCTATGCTAGACGTGCCGTACGCCTCGATGGAGATTGTCCAACATGGTCCTCTCAAGGCAGATGTCTCGCTTCTCAAAGCCAAGTCCGAGTATCTCGTCTTGACAGACCAATGTCTCGTCAAGTTTGGCAACGCCGAAGCCGCTAAGGGCGTCTTTCCTCAGATGAATCGTGCGGGAGGCGTCGTCAATCATTCGACGGGCAAGTCTTCGACGACAGATCTCCGATTGGAGATTCCGCTCCGATCCATCGTCGCCGCCTTCAACGAAGAAGGGTCGAGCCCTCGATTTGGTATTGAAGTCTGGTGGTTCTCACAATGGCCGCGATTGGCATACTCAAAGACGCACTTCTTCTTCGCCTATCCCAACGAAAGAGACGAGTGGTTGTCCGACATCCAGCGAGCGTGCAGGATTAGGATTAGGCGCTCTCCTGTCGCCTCTGTGATACCCGAGAACCTCAAGACTCGAATCAACCATATCGTCGATACCACAGAACAATCAACGACCGAGGTCCCCTTCCAAAACCTCACCTTCCCTGTTGCCAAGCGAACAATCCCGCTGCCGCAAAAGACCAATTCGACCGAGGACCATCAAAACCTGATCGATAGCTCTTCCTTTTATATTGTCATTGGGCCCTGCATGTGCTACTTCCTCGAAGTTCTCAAGGCGGATCACACGACATCCCCTGCTGACTTGCGAATCAAGGTACAATCCTTCGGTACAGTGACACTCACCCGCTTCAAAGCGTCTGTCGCATCGCAGGAACAACGATTCGTCATGAGTTTTCGGTACGTTCAAACCCCAAAGTCTCCATCTAACCGATTATTATTAACATATCATTCTAGTTTACCCTTTGGCCGTGAGACCCGGTTGGAACTCGCCAGCACCCATTATCGACGTATAATTGAGGCCATGACCAAGGTCGATCGGGAGCTGAAGCCCATGTGGCCGCAGCACCTCCAGCAAGCCATCTTCGACATCAAGGGACTTCCGCCGCCACTTCAGCTGACTTCTGGAAATGACCTGGGTGGTCTTGAGAGAAGCTTGAGAGCATACTGTGCCGCCTTCCGCGTCCAAGTCCCTCGCTGGACAATCGAATGGAATACTCCCTCCCAGCCAGCTTTCCGGCTGCTGCCTTCTGAAGGCCCTCAATACCTTCCTCTCCAACTTCTAGCGGTTTTCCGAGCTCTGCGTTACAACAGCTTTTTCAAAGCACTGTCGTTCCGCGATGTCGACTTATCAGCTCTTGTTGGAAAGAAAGATTACTCTCACTATGGAGATGCAGTTGTCTATACTTCTTTAACGGGTCTGAACCTCTCTGAAGAACATTATGATCTTCTTCTTCAGGCCCCTGTTCTGACTCAAGAGTTCCATGCGCTGGTCTTCGCGTCCGAGTCGATCCGGAGCGTTGATCTGACCAACATTGTCGGAGCTCGAAACGTTTCAACCCGACAGAGCCGGCTGAAGGTCGACTCGGAGCAGTCTCGGCGACTTTGCTCGGAAGTCCTACGCCCCATCCTCTTGCTCCTGAGACAGCAACTCAGCCTTTGCCATGGAATCACGTTGACTGGGAACCCCCTTGCGCCCATTGACATTGAAGATCTAGGTAAGTTGCACACGATCTCGTAGAGAAAAGATTGATGTTAGATACTAATAATTTTGAATAGCGAATCTCTTAGCCGCAGACAATGTTTGCTTCAAGAAGTTGGAACTGAACAATTGCGGCATCGGGGATGGCGGACTTTCTAAGTTATGGATGAGCATGGCTTGCCAGGGCGCCACTTTGCAAACGCTCAACACTTCCGAAAGCCATGGAGTGGTTAAGTTTGATACAATTCAGTATTCACTTAGCCATCTTCGTGCTATCACGAAACTCAACATTGCCGGTAATACTCGCATCGACACTGACTTCTCTCTGTTTGATGAGGAGGTCATGAATTCCTGGGCTCTCGAGGAGCTCGATGTGTCCGGCATTGCTGTAAGTTGTCATGATAATTTAAATAATGCATATCACTAACAGCAATAGCTCAATGAGGCAACTGTGGAAGTGCTATCCAGCTATCTTCAGAACCCCAATTCCCAGAACCTGAAGGTTCTTCGACTCAACAGCTGCGGCTTGACGGGTAGTCAAGTTGCCAATCTTTTCCGTCAAATGGGTCAGGCGAGGCAGATGGTTGTCTATCTCAATGCCAATCGCTTAGATGAAGGTATTGAAGACCTTTGTGGAGCCATCTCCTGTGGCTTTGGCCCTTGGGGCCTATTCATGCAGATGATCGAGTTTGCCCTCGAGGCCAACTATATTAAGCTTCTGCGAGCTTTGACTGTGAACAACTCTATTCAGTGTCTCAGTCTTGCTGGAACCTCTACTCCTGATTCGGCAAGTGACATTGCTTGCCAGGCGCTGGCTGACTTCTTCTCGAACAACAATTCCATCAGGTTCTTGGACCTGTCGGGCTATGACGCAAAATTAGACGAGGGGAGGCTCGGTCGAGGTTTCTCTACTGCTTTGAGCGGTCTACGGGCCAACTCACGACTTGAACATCTCCGCGTTCGAAGCCAGATGCTCAATGTAAATATCGGCGATCTCGCAGACGCCATATCGGCCAACCGAACCCTGCATACTCTCGATTGTGAGGGTAACGATTTTAACCTCTCAAATTTCCGACATCTTGTGAGGCATTTGGAGGAAAACACTGCGATTAGGTATTTCTCGGCGTTTTCTGATCGAGATCTCTCCCGGACCATCCAAAAGTCGGTGGACAATGCTATTTCAGCGACTACGCCCGTCAGACGCGCCTCGGTGATATCCCGCTTCCGGCATGAAAAGGTACAACAGAACGTCAGCCGGCCGCTGGTGCAGCAGCTCAAGGATGGATGGGACGACGCTGTCGAGACGTTGCAACGCATTATGGAGAGAAACCAGATGATCTTCCAAGAAAGCGTCGATAGTCGGCGTGATTCGAGCCCTCACACGCCAACCAGTCACCTTGATAGCGAGGCAACCTTCTCGAGGGCCTTTGGTGGGCTGGCCCTCCGGGCGTACGAGTCACAACGAGCACGAAGTCGCTCGAGCTCCAACACCCCTATTCAGCGATCCAGCACTGTTTCCTTGCCCACAACAGCCAACCGCCTTCAAGGTCTCAGCATTGAGCCACTGGTTCAAAACATGCGATCTTACTCTTTGGTGTCAACCGACTCGGCTCTTAGTCCAGCGACGGATAGCCCGAGCACCGGCTCAGCGATCCCCACGCCCCCTGAGCTGGATAGCCCAACTGAAAAAGAGTATCTACTAGGGAATCCGCTGAGCTCCGATGCCAGTCCCAGTGGGCATCTTGATTATGACTACAAGTTTGCAGAGGGCCAGGATGCCGAGTATGGGTCCGACTTTGGCTTGGAGATGAGAACACACCGGCGCTTTTGGAGCGATCAAAGTGATCGCATCGAGGAGGAAGACAACGGAGTTCAGGTCAGCCATCACGCAGAATAAGATGCAAAAGGATGCATCACAAGGGTCAGCCCAGTCTTTGAAAGTGTTTCATATGTATAGGAGGTTCATATTTGGGGTCATGGCGCCTTTTTGGTATGGTTGTTAGGATGTTCATATTCTTGATACCCTGTCTAGGTCTGGAAGATAAGCGAGCATAATTACATTGATATCGATTTTCATTCTCAGGGATGATGCTCTTACCAGCTGACATCAGATAAATATTGTGACCGCCACAACTTACAAACTTGGTGGCTTAAAAGGTTTTATTACAGGAGTTCTGTGTATAATAGTACGTACTGTCATTGAGGTCTGCGAGATGATGGCATAGCTGCGCCACATGGACTAGTGGGGCGCTCCACTCCCAACCCCTGGTCGCCGGTCAAGCCACTCAATTTTACTGGGCGGTCCTTCCGCTGGCTGGCTGCCTTCCCCCCTTCCAGGCCCGGCTGCAGAACACCTTGGAAGCTTGTCTTGTCTTGCAGAGCTACAGTCGTCATCATCTCTCAGCATCGTTTGTGGATGCCTCGTCATCCGATAACTGGCTGATCCGCGCCATCCGCTTCAGTTTCTTTTTCTGCTTCATATTATTTGTTTTATTTCACTCTCTAAGCTCTCCCTCTGCGGAGCTTCCACGCTCCTCCGGACGCTCTCGGATCATCCACGCCCGATATCTCTGCAACGACGAGACAGTGGTTCACTATGTATTCCAACTCGAACGCCTTCCTAGGCAGCGGCAACAGCCAGCGACCTGGCGCCCAGCAGTATGGAAGCTCCTTTGGCAATGCTGGATTTGGCCAGCAACAGCAGCAGCCGGGTCAGCAGCCGAGCCCCTTTGCGCCGCAACCTACAGGCTTTGGACAAGCTCCGTTACAACAGCAGTTCACCGGATTCCCGATGCAAGCTCAACCCACGGGAATGCAGCCCTCGCAGCCTCTCCAGCAGCAATTCACCGGCTTCCCGGGCCAGAACCAGCCTCAACAGAGCTTCCAGACCGGTGCGCCGCCGATGCCTTCGATTCCGCCGCAATTCCAGCAGCAGCAGCAGCCGCCTGCAAGCTTCCAGTCTCCTCAGCAGACATCCTTCTCCTCCTCTCCTCAGCAGCCCTCAGGCCCTTCGAACCCTCCCGCTGCCGCTCCCGTCAAGCCCCAGCCGACTGGCTTCACAGAGATGGCTGCGTCGTTCCACACGGGAGGGACGACTGCGAAACCAGCCCGAGGCCGCCGAGCCGAGAAGTCGAGCGCGAATAAGATGATACCGAACATCCGGTTGTCCTTCATCACGGCCCAAGACCAAGCCAAGTTCGAGACTCTGTTCAAGTCTGCTGTAGGCGAAGGATCTATGACCATGTCGGGAGACAAGGCCAGAGATCTCCTTCTTCGGTCAAGGCTCGATGGCGACTCATTGTCCCATATTTGGACGCTTGCCGATACCACCCGCGCTGGTCAACTTTACTTCCCCGAGTTCGCCCTTGCAATGTATCTATGCAATCTCAAGCTCACCGGCAAGCAGCTGCCTAATTCCCTGCCCGAAAACGTTAAGAACGAGGTATCGAGTATGGTTGATATCATCAGTTTCAGCGTTGCAGACGATGCTGCAGCATCATCCAGCGCCGTTCCTGAAGTCAGGACCAATACGGCATCTCCTCCGACAATCCACCAGCCACAGCCGCAGACGTCGAACTCCCAGCTCCTTCAGACCCAGATGACCGGCTTTCCTGGTCAGCAGCAAGGCTTTGGGGCGCAACCTCAAGGTCTGCAGGCTCAGCAAACCGGCTTTCCAGGCATGCAACAAAATCCCCAGGCAACAGGATATTCAGGCCCGCGCCCCCCTATGCCGCCCATGCCTACGGGATTTGGTCAATCGCTGTCGCCTAACATGGGCCCTGGTGGTATGGCAGCTCCTCTCAATGCTCAGCCCACTGGAAGGCCTGGCCAATGGGGTCTTGTCAATGCCCCGTCTACTGGTCTGCCCAATATCGACGCTCTCCAGGCTCGCATGATGCCTCAACAAGGTCGCGAGGCCGGGAGCTTCACCACTCAGGGGCTCCAAGGAAATGCTGTGATCCCCTGGGCCATCACAAAGGAAGAGAAGACACGTTACGACTCTCTGTTCAGGGCTTGGGATGGCCTCGGCAAGGGTTACATCGGTGGTGACCAGGCTATCGAGATCTTCGGTCAGAGCGGGCTTGAGAAGCCTGACTTGGAAAAGATTTGGACTCTGGCTGATAATGGAAACAAGGGCCGTCTTGACCTCGATGAATTTGCTGTTTCCATGCATTTGATTTACAGGAAGCTGAACGGGTATCCCATCCCCAACACCCTCCCCCCCGAGCTTGTTCCTCCGTCGACTCGAAACTTTAGCCAATCTATTGGCACAATCAAATCGCTACTTCACGCCGAGTCAGATCAGCGCAAAAACTCAGGCGCCGCGCTTTTGCCTCAGAAGACCGGTGTTAGCTACATGAAGAATCGCTCATTCAGGGGTGCGGGTGGTGTTCCCAGCAACCATAAGGATGCCACAGTTTTCAAGAATGAGGACGAACAGTTTGGCTATAGATCCAGTGCTCGTCGCAGGCTTGGAAACAATTCCCCTCGTCCCGATTCCCCTGGATCTGTAACCTCCAACGAAGACATGACTCTCGATCAATTGAGGAAGAAAATTAAGGAGAAACAGGTTCTTTTGGATGCTATGGATTTTGCAGATGAGAAGAACAATGAGGAAGATGACATCCTTGACCGACGCGATCGACGCGAGGCGGAGGAACTCTACCGCCGCATTCGACGCATCCAAGAGGATATTGATTCGCATCCAAATGCTTCTCTTGTGAGTGGCGATTCGGACGCCGAGAGACGGGCTTTGAAGAGACAATTGCAAAATCTTCAGGATAAGGTTCCGCAACTCGCTTCAGAGGTGCGCAAGACCGAGAAGGCCATCATGGACGCCCGTCTGGAGCTGTTCCGCCTCAGGGACGCCAAGGCTCACCCAGGCAGCGGCACTCCCATCGTTGGAACTGGTCCTGGAGGCACTGTCACTGAGTCTGATCGCCTCAAAGCCAGGGCTAAAGCTATGATGCAACAGCGGACGGCTGCCCTTACTGGTAAGAAGGTTGACATTGGACCAGAGGACCTGGACGCCCCGAAGCGTCTAGAGGAAGAGACCATTAAGGTCAAGAATGAAAAAGAGAGCAACGAGCGCATGGTCCGCGATGTTGAAGAGAGCGTCCGTGATTTCTCACGAGGTATTGAGGATAGCCTCAAGGAGGGAGGAAAGGATACCTCCAGCGAGCACGAGAAGCGTCGCTGGGAGGATGCCCTCGGTGTTGAGGATGAAGTCCGGGACTTCATCTTTGACCTCCAGCGCGAGAGCCGTGCCGCTCGTGTCAGAGCTCAGGAGAAGCGAGCTCGGCCCATGGCTCCCGTCGAGGAACCACGCACAGAACGAGTCGCAAGCCCACGCATTGAGAGCCCAGCGTCGACCTCGCGCACTGCTACTCCTTCGGGTGGTGGATCGTACTCGTCCTACAAGACCCCTGAAGAGCGAGCCGCTTTCATCAAGCAGCAGGCTGAGCAGCGTATGGCCGAGCGCCTAGCAGCTCTAGGCATCAAGGCCCCTTCGAAATCTGGAGAGACCGCCGCCCAACGCATGGAGCGTGAGAGGTCCGAGAGAGCCGCTAAGCTTCGCCAGGCGGAGGAAGAGGATGCTCGCCGAGAGGCGGAGCGACAGGCTCGACTTGCTGAAGAGCAGGGCATTCCCCCTCCCGCGCCAGAGCCTGCAAAGGTCGAGACCAAGAAGCCTCCGCCTCCACCGACAAGAAAGGGAGGTCGACATGACGCCGACCGGGATGCTCAAAAGAAGGCGGAGCAAGAAGCCGCTGCCAAGCAGGCTGAAGAAGAGAGGCTTGCTAGGGAGCATGAGGAACAACAGCAAGAGACCCGGGAAATGGAGTAAGTACCGCAGCAAGGTATCATTTTTAGCACTGAGACTAACCATTGGGGTAGGGAACAAGCAAAGGAGGATGAAGATGAGCTTGCCAAGGAACGTGAAGCCGCCCAGACTCGTCTTCGACAACTTGAGGAGCAGGTCAGGCAGGGGAAGCTGCGCAAGGAAGAGGAGAAGAAGCGCAAGAAGGCAGCCCTGGCCGAAGCCAAGGAGAAGGAGGCCAAGTTGGCAGCTCGGCGAGCCGAGATTGAGGCTGCCCGTCAACGCGAGCTCGAACTTCAACGCCAATTAGAGGCGATGAACGATGACGACGACAGCTCCTCGTCGGACGAGGACGAAGGGCCTCAACAAATCACTCCTCAGGCTTCCACGCCGACGATGGGCGAGAGCCAGCTTGCCAGTCAGGAGCTCTCACCACCAGCAGTTCCAACGATAACGCCTCCTCCAGCAGTGCCTACGATATCACCACCTCCAGCGGTCGTGGCATCGCCGGCTACGGAGACTGAGAGCAGGAATCCCTATTTCCGCATGATGTCCCAGTCCTCTGAGGCCTCATCTACTCCTCCAGCCCCTGTTGCTGCAGCACCCGCGGCACCTGCGCCTCCTGCACCTCCCGTGCCTCAGCCAGAGGTCTCTACGAACCCATTCCACCGAATGACTCAAGAGCATAAACCTGCTAACACCAGGTCTCCCCCTGTCGTACGAATTGGAGATGGCGTCTCCCGGCGACGTGCAGAAGAGGATGACTGGGGCACAGACAAGGAGTCGGATGATGACAGCGATGATGATGAACGAGGACCAGGAGGCGGTACCGCAGCCCAGTTGGCTTCGATGCTCTTTGGCACCATGGCACCTCCTCGCCCGCTGTCCGCCGCCGGACAGGACTCTACGCCAGCCAGCCCTGCGCCGGCGTCTGTCGAGTCTCCTATCGCGCCTCCGCCGCCGCCGCCTCCGATGCCCGAGAGCACGGCTCCAGCACCGCCTCCCCCTCCCCCTCCCATCCCAGGATCCGGGGCTCCTCCGCCACCGCCACCGCCCATGCCCTCAATGGGCGCGCCTCCTCCTCCTCCTCCGATGCCCGGGATGGGCGGTCCCCCGGCCCCACCGCCGCCGCCTCCGGGAGATGCCCCCGCTCCTCCGGCCGGTGGTCGTCCCGCCGGGTTCTTGAACGAGATCCAGCTCGGCAAGTCCCTCAAGAAGACGACCACCAAGGACAAGAGCGCTGCTGCCGTTGCTGGTCGCGTTTTGGAATAAACTGATTGGTGACGTGCTTAGAGTGTCTCGTGGTGCTTGGGTTAGATAGCTAAACGTCATGGGAGGGATAGTGCGTCGGTGTGAGCAAGGCAGTGTAATGGCGACTGGAACGCGGGAGGATGCATTCTCAGCGCGTCTTGACGTGTAGTAGTAGTGATCATTTATTCATACGTAGTAGCAACGTACTAGTCAGTACCTATTCTTGAAGCTTCCTGCGCCCGTCCGTGCCCAGCCTCGTGAGCCGCTGACTGCTGACCGGAATGCGGAGGAAAGGGGAGGCTTTGCATCGGGTGAAGGGTCTCAGCCCGGTTCCATACGGGTTCGTTCCTGGATCGATCGAAGGGCTACTACGGACAAAATACGATGTCTAGGACTTGTGGCTTGAGCTAGGGGGGTTGGGCGTCCTCGCTCGTGCAACTACGATGATACAGTTGAAGAGCCTCGGATAGTGTACAAGGAGGCGAGCTGCGTTTGCGAGCGTGTGTATGTACACCGCTGCACAGGGCTTGACTCGCATCCTCGATCGATGGACACCTTCACATTGTTGGTGCTGAGGCGGGCGGGCTGGATCCGGGCCAGTGTTTCCGTGTACCTCGGTGAAGCAGGGAGCCAGGTAGTAAGAGTCGGTTACAAGTTGCAGCCCAATCATGCTTCAACCACCTGTCTATCTGCATGTACTTCGTATCACCAGTGCAACCGACGTTCAGTGCAGCAACGTACATGAGGCACTTGCATGCCTCTCATCCAATGGCCGCGCTGCACTTTGAAACGTTCACTGGTTGAGGCTCAGGTGATATACTAGATTCTCCCGTTTCCAGAGGAACTCCCAACCTACATGAGGACACATCATGGGCTATCTATGCATGCATGGATCATTTTTGAACAGCTGGTATCTCTCTTCGCCGTGAGTCCACAGGAATGATGATGACGGCAATGGCCTGATGGGAGCAGCTGGCGTCCACGTTGATTGTTCTCGTGATGTCGAGCGTTTCTGGAATTCGCAGTCTGATCCCGGCGACGGGCTACGGACCTCCCGCGGATACGCTTGCAGGGATCTAAAGAGCAGCTCCAGGGCTGGAGGCTTGAGGAGGCTTTTGATGCGCTGTCAAGTCGGTCCCGTGAATCTCGCCAAATCCTGTTCCGGGAGATTGGCGTCTCATGCGCTGATCGGCAGATGCGCATCTTCCCACCAAGATGACTTCGTCAATGAAGCTCAGCATTTGGCCTCACTTTTCTTTTCTTTTTTTGAGCTCAGCTCTCGTCGTTTCCGAGCCTAGACCGTTGAGCCCGGCGAATGGCTCGAAGGAGCGTGTTCAGAGGTGGGCACTCGTTTGATTGGGAACGGAGCACGGGGACGGATTTCCAGGAGACTTCTCAGGGAGTAGTGGGCGACGATTAACGGCCGCCAGGCCCAAAGATGAGACCAGAGGCCTTCCGTCCGTGAGAGTGAAAAGACTTGCAAAGCCATGAAACGGGCAATGGGCCGGCAGAATGGGCCATGATGTCACGGCCGCGAAAAGAGCGAGACCGGGCTAGGGAGTTAGTCTGACAAGGACTAGAGGAGGGGTTGCGTCGCTGAGCCCTGGGAGTGCGAGAGCATTCCTGAGATGTCCGGCCGAGGAATATATTGAATGGCCATGGGAATGTGAGCCCGTCGGCAGTTTAGTTGGCGCGGTGGTGGCGCGTCTGTCGCGGGCTGGCTGATCTGATGGGATGGAGCGCGATCTCGATATCCTGGACAGAGGAGCAGCAGCATGAACGATGGAATACTCTGCTCTGCACGGAATCACGGAGCATGGGCCTCAGCGAGAAACAAACCGGCATCTGATACTCGTATCAGGACATGCCGATTAAAAAGTGCCGAGAACGGGGAATAATTCGTCATGGAGCTCTGGATAGTAGTAATAGCAGCATCACTTTAACTGTGAGGGCTGTCTTCATAAATTGGCCCATGTTAGGTTACCTTACTAAGACCGCGGCGGTACGTACCGACAGCGTCCAATGGAAGGCGCCGGGCGTTCGCACCTGCCAGCTGAACAGCGTCATACCCTGCAGATCCGCCGCGGCCGATTGGCTGCGACGCGTGCGATTCAAAACAAAGCGAGACGCGTCTTGTGCAAGCCCGACGCGTCGCAGTCCAACGTCGTCTCGTCTCGTCCCGCCCGCCTTTTGGCCTCGACCTGGACCTGGCCCGGAAAAGGCGCCCAGACCAGACAATCGCCCTCCCTTGTGAAAGCTTCATCTCCATCAGGCCAATCACGCCGACCGAGACTGCGCTTCCCGCCGACACGGCCACTTTGTCTACTTTACCGAATTTTTCCTGCTGTTGGTTTACCGCCGGCTTGGGGCACCAGAGGGACATCCCATCCGCTTCCACCTCCACCTCCGCCTCTATCCACCCCCGGCGCAGCAGTTGCAGCAAGAGAACAGAAACAAAAGCCTCTGCAACCTGGTGAGCTCGGACCCTGTAAGAGACCATTAAAGTGCGTCCGCCAAAGCAGGGCAGACGCTACCCGAGACGGGTGGCTTCCTTGGTTTCGGCGTCTTCTGCGGCTGGCTGGCGACTCTCAACCCGGGAAGTGTCTGAACTGGACTCTTCCCATTCGATCATCATCGACGCCAGAGATCGAGACGCGAGACGCAACTGGGGCACGCTAGCCGGACGATCCAAGGATCCATCAGACACTCACCTGCACTCAAGCACTTGACTGTCGACAGAGTCAGAGTCTGTGAAGGAACCGTTGGGTTTTCATCAGCAGCCCACACCACCACTACCACCACGCGAGGCACTTGCACGCACCTCTATCGAGATCGTGCTCTTCGCGTTAGACAGACAGACAGAGACCGAACCGAGTCTCACGCAAGATCGGGGAGCCAGAAAGTAGAAGACACCGAGACACCGCAGTCAGTAGTCGCCCTTGCATATCGTCTCGCCGGGTCCTCATCTCCAACATCATCCCATCGACGGGCTTCACAGCAGCATCGCAGCGCTTCTGGAGTCCAGCCCAGCTCCCCACACGCACGCAGGCTCTCGATCCCACGCGCGTCCTCTTTCGAAGCTCCTGCAGCGGCGCTCGTCCACCAGTGTTACAGGCGTGTTGCAACAGGCTGCAGCGGGCTGGCTGGCTGCATATCCGCCCAACACGCATTGACGGACGCTGGCAGACGCTCCCCTTGGCGCCCTTTGGCTCCCTTTGGACAGGGACCCCCGGCCACCGAGCCTTCGCCCATTCCGAACCCCCCGCTCGCCATATCCACGACGTGCCGGTACCATTCTTTGCTCGTCGTCCGTCTCTCCGCTCTCCACAGTCTCAAAGTCAAGTCCAAGTCCAAGCCGACTGGCACCGCCGGTCCCGTCAGAGTCCCGTCAGAGTCCCAAGACCAGACTCAGACAGAGAGCCAAACGGTCCAAACCCGGCCACCCCCCCTGCTCGCCTTCGTGTCAGCCCAGACAGCTCTCGCCCAATCGCCGCCGCGCATTTCCTCCCTGCTCCGGGCTCCACTCGGCCTCAAAGAGGTCGACCTCTCTGCGTTGGCCGACTTGGATCATTCAATCAATCAAGCAGGCTCATCGGCTCTCCTCCTCTCACACTCCTCACTATCGATCCTTTCCCGTCCCAAGTACCTTTACCGTGCACCCTCCCACCTCCTCCCTCCTTCCCTCTTCCATCCATCTCAGGTTTCCTTTTTTCCCCTCACCCTCCCATTCGCCTTTCGCACGTTCGCTCGCTTCCTCTCCTCTTCGCCCTTTTCGCCGCGACACTTTCAAACGACGACGCTTTCCCCTCCGACTCGCTCGCCCTTTTGGACCCTCGACACGTTGCTTCCGACGCGATTTTCCGGCTTTACTATCGGCTACCGCCCACTCTATACGCTGCAAGCCTCATCCCAGGGATACCTGCACCTGATACTGTTCAACTCAACACCACGCCTGGTCTTCTCGCCCCACAATCTCGCATTACCAGATTACTTCCTCAGACTCTGCATCAATTGGTGAGTCTCTTCCTAGTCGTGGCTATCTGCCCTTTCACCCTCAATCTCCCCCCTCGTCCTCTCTGGATAGCGGCTACTATCCTGTGCCCAATCATCTTTCTCGTCATCGCCGTCGTCGCCTCTGCCCGACTTCCACACTGACGCCTCAACCTCACAGCTACGCCATCATAGCATCGACCTTTCGCCAACCCCAGCTCGGCCACAATGGCCAAACCCACGCGTTTTTCCGGCCATAACGAGCCGCTCAACATCTTCCAAGACGACATGTACGAGAATGTTGCCCCTATGACCAGCCACGCTCCTATGCCCGCCCTTCCGAACCCTAACCGACGACCCCTGACGAGCTCGAATTCAAACGTCGTTTTCAACCCACCCACAACCACAGCCGCCGACTTCTCGCCTCTCAAGGCACGACCATCATCGGGGAATCAGCACTCACCTCTCAAGTCTGCTCGCGGGAACAAGCTCAACATGGTCCCCATGGCTCCTCCCTCGGGCCGGAGTCGGACAACCGACTCACTCCAGAAGAAGCCATATCTCTCCAACTTTAAGACAGCTTCTCAAAGGCCGATAATGGACATCGGTGCGGCGTATGGAAAGGAAAACATGCACCCACAGATATATCCTGCTCCGGCTACCATAGATCTTGCTGTCGAGCAGTACTTCCAGAAGCCCAACGGCAAGCGCGGATTGATGGAGGCAGCTCCCATCAAGAAGAGGATCAAGACCGATCATAACCCCCTACCTCGACCTAACGCCTTTGGTCCCATCGTTGACGACGGCAACAAGCCACCACATAGCTACGCCCAGCTCATCGGCATGGCCATCCTGCGCTCTCCCAAGAAGATGCTCACCTTGGCCCAGATCTATAAGTGGATCAGTGACAACTACTCTTTCTACAACCCTACTGAGTCGGGATGGCAGAATAGCATCCGCCATAATCTCAGCCTCCACAAGAACTTCATCAAGATCGAGCGGCCCAAGGAGGACCCAGGAAAGGGCAACTATTGGGGTATCGAGCCAGGAACGGAGTCGCAATTCCTCAAGGAGAAGCCTGCTCGGAAGTCCGCTCAGACCGCTGAGAACCTCCCCGTCATGTCCACTCGCCTCGAGCCCTCTCGCCCGACCCCGGCGCCCATTCAGGAGCCTACCCTGCCTCCCCCGGTCCCCATCAGCCAGGCCGCGCTTCCACCACTCCCTACCTCGCAGGCGACTCTGTCGATTCCGGTGGAACTGTCGTCTGATGCCACGATTCCCGTCTCTGACAACGCCGCCCCAGAGGATTCCCTGGAGAAGCCTGCGGACAGCGAGCTTCCCTTTGACCCTTCCACCTACTCACCTCTTCCCGCTGGCATTCACTCGTCACCTCCCGTCTCAAGACGTAACGACCACCGAAGCAACACGCCACCTCCTGTCGCTCACAACCCTACTTCGTCCATCACCCGGTCTCACAAGAGGAAGTTTGCTTCCATGGACGACAGCGGATACATCTCGTCGCTCGACTCGTCTGCCATGAGGCCTAAGCCGCCGCTGCTGACGTCCGAGGCCGACCGACCTCGCATCAAGCGTGGCCGCGCTGAGGAGGAAATTGCTCGGCTTCGGGGCTCCTCGCCCTACAGCCCTACTAAGAACCGATCCATCTCTCTCTTCGGCTCAAATCTGGTCTCGTCATCGCCTCTTCGACAAGCTCATGACAACCAGATGCTTCCTCCGTTGACTCCCATGGTTAAGATTAGGCCTCCTGTTCGGCCTCCACCTTCCGTCTCGCCCAACACGAACCTTCGTCTGCATCGTGACAAGGTCCGCCATATGCTTCAGTCACCACTCCGTCGGGTGCAAGCTACAGAGGATCCCATCCCCTGGAGCCCTGCTTTCAACCTGGATGAGACTGTCTACAACCTCGACTGCGACATCACTACCACCGGAGACTTCGATATTTGGCAAGACTTCACTGGCATGGATGAGAACGTCTTCGCAACCATGAGCGCCGTCGACGCCGGGTCTCCTGTCAAACGTTCTGTGAAGCGTGCTCGTCTGGACCGATCCGTCTCTACGTCTGCCCTTGGTGATGTTACAAACTCAGCGGCTAAGAAGGCCATTACTTCGGCGCCTCTGCTGAAGTTTCCCGACCATGCACCAGCCCAGTTCCTGGAGACGCCGAGTAAGGCCTTCGAAGGTCTCAGCTCGCCAGCGAAGCTCTTTGAGAAGTCACCCATGCCACATGAGTCTCCTTCCAAGAGCACTGGCTTGTTGGAGATTCCCGCTGATGGTGACTGGCCGGCGCTACTTGTTGACCCGGCCGATTTCATCTCTCATGACACTTCAGACATGGGAGATCTGTCTGGATTTGACATTCTTCAAGGCTTTGAAAAAATCGGTTCCGGCGCGCAGGGCACCAATAACCCAAAGACCAAGAAGCCCGGTTTCGGCCGCAGCTACTCGACCGCCTTCTAAGGTGATCGCTTGGTTTCCAGGAACATGACGCCTAAGACAATCTTACGACTTAACGAATTTGATGAAAGAGACTCGTTTTCCGACGACTACTACTACTACCACCACCACCACTTTTATATCACACTTACGCTCTTCCCTCACTAAGCCATCTTGGTTTGGGCTATATCTTGAAAACTTTTTTCCCGTCTTGGGATGCCCAGGCATGGGATTTTGTCCGACAAGGACTGAAAGAAAGATGGGGCAGCCATTGGGCTGCTCTACAGCTTCGCGGCTGGCTATTGACGATAATGACTATATCGGGTGCTGTATACACTCGCGGGGCTTTAGGGATATCAACTGGATGGTGACTTGGGAACTGCACTCCCGGCTGCGTTGGCTTCGGACTCTGACTTTGGTTTTGTCTTTTTTTTTCGATTCATGTCTTCTCTTTTTTTTTCATTACTGTCTTGTGTGCTCAGCTGCCAGGAGTTTGGATCTGCTCGGACACACAAATTGCTTTGGCAATCACCCCCTGCGCTTGGTTTGAGGGAATGGGAAGCGATACTCGGACGGAAGGAACATTGATTTTTTGCACTGCTGGATGGATTACTACTGTTGTACATGACGAACCCTGTCTGGTCTCTTTTTGTCTTTACTTTTTACGTCTTACTTTTATCTGATGGCTCGATATAAGTACTGAATGTTATCATGAGAAATTCTTGACTGACTCGGACTGTCTCTTGACCGCTGCTACGCGAACATGGATAACCGTTGTGATATTGACCGGGATTGTGTGGATGGAAGTGCCTCCCCCTTAATCTCACAAGGGGGCTATGCGCATGCCAGTCTACCGTGGGAGTGCGTCATCTTTAGCCAAGAAGAATACCGTCGTAAACGTCTTACACAAAGAACAAAGTGCCTGCATACTTGCGTATTGCTATATGTGTGGTGTACAAGTGCACTGCATTATCGCGTGCTCGCTTTATACGGATGACGTCGCTGGGTAGTCCAACTCTCTGCAAAGTTATACATTTCTATTTCTTGTGCCGTGTATGAATGGGTATCTACTCCATTTCGTCTCATAACCAACGAAACTCTTTGATATAAGGGAGCAAAACTATCTCCGCCGATTCCGTCGCCCAACGCCAGCCAAAACCAATAGTCCCAGGAAGTCCCGTTCCCGATTCTACTCATATTTTCATAGATGTACAAAGGAGCGCATCAACACCCCCTAGTAGATGCGCATGCGACTGGTCCAACTCGTCTCCTTCTGGTCCAGGGTGATCTTGTAGGGGAACGGGTTGGTCGTCTGGGTGGTGATGGGCGGAATGTGGTCCTTGTGGGTGTTGCAGAAGGTGACGATTTTCATGGCGGTGGTCTGAAGAGTTGACTCCATTGCGCGGCGGACCTTAGCACGTTCTGTGACGAGTCAGTATATCATGTGCGTCCGTCCTGTGTCTATATATCAACGCACCGCTTTCGGTCCTGGGCTCAGCCACCGTGACCTTGACTGTCCAGCACTCCCAGCACACCTCGTCGTCGCCCCGCGACAGCCACCCCTTGCGACGCTGCTTCTCGAAGAACTGCACAACAAGTTGACCACGTCCACCACCGCTGCTCCCGCCCGCCGCCGCGGCGCTTCCCGACGTGCGCTGGGCGTCGAGTTGGCGCTCAAGCGCCGCTGCCCGCTGGTCGATCATGGTCTCAAGCTCGTCATCGTCGACATAAGGCAGGGTCAAGTCCAGGACCTCGCGGGTGCGGGGGATCAGGGCGGAGAAGAAGCGGTGGAAGAAGATGGTGTGCAGAATGCCTGGGAGGAGGGTTAGCAAGAGCAATTCAATTGTTGCCGGGGTTGTGGTGCGGGGTGGACGAAGGGAGGGATGGATGAACCTTTGACGACATCGCGGACGGAGCGCGGATCGGCAAAGACGTCGAGGATGAACTCGGGGGGCTCCTGCTGATCCATGTCGCGCTGAATATCCGGCGTGCGTGCGTGGGCGAGAAGCATAGCGATGTTGTGGTGTTGCTGCTGCTGCTGGATATTGAGGGAGTGAGTGGTTGTTCAGCGAGGACTAAAGCCGCCGCCGCCTCCTCCCCCCCACGTCACTGAGCACTGAGCCGCAGCACGGGCTGGCTTGCTGATACGGTCAGCTTCCGCGCGATAAGAGAGTTGAGAGAGAGAGCGCTAACGTGAACCGTTCCGTCCCATCCCCGGACCGGATGCTCCAGCCACACACACTCCAACCACAAGCCACAGCCGTGCCCGCATGATGTAAAGTACTCCGTAGAGGAAGACAAGACCTGGGGCCGAGGTCCGGGCGCCAACTACCTGCCTCTCCTTACCTAACTGGGCGCCAGCTAAGCTACTGGAAGGCAAGGTCGCCAGCCAGCTCAGCATAGGAAGGCGCCATCTGCATCTGCATCTGCATGCACCCTCACATGCCCGGCCTCGCTTCTTCTTCTTCTTCTGGATACATTCTTCTCTTCCTCCTTGCTCCTTTTCCACCCTCGCTTTATGGGCCATTGATCAGCTCCCACATCCGCCGCCCAGCATGTTCTCGTCGGCCCGGCGTTGGTTGCGCCAGAACAGGACGCCCATCGCCGTGGGCGTGGGTGTCATCGGCGCGGGATACGTCGTCACGCAGTATGTGCTGTCCAAGATCAACGATGCGAGGGAGCGCATGAGCAGCGACCGCATCGCAAAGGAGAAGTGAGTTCCCCCCGTGTTCAGACTATCACCTCTCGTTGCTAATCAGCACGCCCAGCCTCCGTCGCCGCTTCGAGCAGAACCAGGAAGACTGCACCTTCACCGTCCTCGCCCTCCTCCCCACCGCCACCACCAACATCCTCGAGGCCATGAACACCGAGAAGATCACGTACGAGATCCAGCAGATGAAGGCCTCCAAGGCCATCAAGACCGGCGAGTCGGCCACCACGCCGCCCAGCATCGCCGATACGACGCTCACGGAGGAGGACGGCAAGAGCATGGCTGGGAGTGCCAGTCTAGCGAGCGAGAGCGGCATCCATGCAAGCCAGATTGCGACCCCGTCACCCTTTGCGGCGGGCGGTGACGATGGGAAACAGGATGGGGGAAATAAGGCCTCTGCTGCTACGGCGGCGGCGGCAGCTTCGTTGCGCAAGACGAAAAGGCAGTTATGGGATGACGTGACCATCAGTGGTAGGTTATCATGGATCAGTCATGAGCAATCAAAGTACTGAAATGCTAATACCCATCCGCAGCCGTCACGAGATCCTTCACTCTCATATACACACTCGCGCTCCTCACCATGCTCACCCGCGTACAACTTAACCTCCTTGGCCGCCGCAGCTACCTCTCCAGCGTTGTCGCTCTGGCCACAGGTACTCAACAAGCTACTATCAGCCTCGAAAACAACGACGATGATGCTACCGACCAGGCCTATGGCAACGACTTCGACATCAACCGCAAGTACCTGACCTTCAGCTGGTGGCTGCTGAACCGCGGCTGGAACGATCTCATGAACCGCGTCGAGAGCGCTGTGCGCACCGTCTTCGGCAGCCTCAGCCCTAGAGATCTGCTGAGCTTCGAGCGGTATGCCGAGTTGACGATGGAGGTACGCAAGCTGGTTGAGGGCAGTACACCCGAGGAGCGACGCAAGGCGGACTGGCTGAAGTTTCTGTTGCCGCCCCCTGATAAGGAGGATGAGGTGATTCGCGAGTCAGGCATCTTGGAGGAGAATAACGGCGGCCAGCAACAGTCGACAGCCTCCTCACCAGCGTCGGCAGCGATGCTAAGACGCCTGCTAGACGAGACCTCGGACCTCGTCGAGTCGCCCTCGTTCTCACATGTTCTCTCCCTCCTCCTTGACGCCGGCTTCTCGTTCCTCGTTGACAAGAAGCTGGCTGCGGAAGCCTTCCAACTCCCCCCGGCCACCAATGGCTTCATCTCGCCCGAGCTGCACGACCAGCAGCGCTCCAAGGTCATCCTCCTACCCAAGATCCTCTCCGTATTGACGCGCCAGGCCCACGCCATCGGCAACGGCATGCCCAACGAGTACCTCCAGGAAATGGAGAAGGTGCGCGACCTGGAGGCCTTTGCTGCGGTCGTCTACTCGAGTAACTGGGAGGCCGAGATCCGCGAGGACGGGCTCATGGAGAGTGCCGTCGATGTGAAGGCGCCCTCTCAGTCACGGTCGTTGCCGCAACAGCCTCCTAGCGAGTCCATCGTCATGGTGGACAAGTCGAGCTTCGAGGGTGCCTGGGAGCGGGCCGTGGATAAGAAGCCGTAAGGCCTGTATCATTAGCATTTTCATTTCCATGCGTGTCCATGTCTTTTGGGGAAATATACGGGAGCTGAGGAACGTCAGGCTCGGAGCGGGTGTATTGGTTGAGGAGGCGGTTGCGGTTCATGAACGGGTTTCAAACATAAATACAATATCCGGGTAGAGCTTAAGGTAGCTTAGGGGATACGGTGATATCCCGTGTATCATTTGGGCGCCGGAGAAGCCATTGGCGTTGGGTATATCTAGCTGTCTTGGTCTACACCTCCTTTTCCCATTCCTTACTGTGGTCATCGTCTATGGATGCCGCTATGGTTTCATGACCGCCCTTCTTTCATGGATCCTCGTTTCCAGCTTGTCGAGGTTACTCGTCTCCGACATAGGGATGTCTTCGGAGGTGTCAATCCCAGCATGGCGGGTTTCCCTAGTCGTCGTTGACAAGGCTATACCTCTGGCGTGCAATACTAGCACGCTGCTCAGCAGGGAGACAACGTCTCCCTCCCTCCTGACTGTATCTATTCGTCCTGGTTCTTGTGGTCCTGCTCGTACTCGCCATCTCACATCAGTCCCCGGATGAACTGGTCCAGCCCCAGCTCAAACAACTCATTCTTAACACCCTCGCCGCCGCGGTGCTCCACGGGCGCAAGGGGATTCTTGACAACTACACCCCAAAATGTATCAGCCTCTCTCCTCTCCCTCTCATACCAATGTAGAGCAGAGTAATACGTACCATACTCCACCCACAAGTTGATGTATATCTGATGCAGCACATTGCGCATACTCAACGACCCCGTATCCGTCAACAGCACCAACCGCAAATTCGCCGGCGTCTCGTAGAAATGCAACTTATACTGCCCAGTGCGATAGCTAATAAAGGCGTCGTCGTCGCCGCCGAGCTTGCGCGCCATGTTGCGCAGCGAGAACACCGCGCCGAAGATGAGTTTCGGGTCGGCGGCGGGCGGAGGCTTGCGAGGAGTCGTCGTCGGGGTGGGCGAGGTTTCGCTGGGGGGCGGCGGGAGCCAGGACTTGGAGTAGATGCATTCGGCTGGGGGGTGTGAGCGGGTGAGGAGAGAAGGGGGGGGGAGGGAGTACTGTGGCGGTCGAAGATGTAGAAGGAGTAGACGGTCATGATGGCGGTTTAGGGGGGGTTGCGCGGAGCCCGGCGGGGGCGAGGCTTGGACGGTCAGGTCGTTAATGTGGTTCGGTTCGAGGTTGGTGGTTTGGTGGGCGATTGGCGCAGGGTATGGGCTGCTTGTCGGTTGGATGTAGCGTGGATGGTGGACGTGGTGATGTAGAGCGGGAGGTGTGGATGGTGTTGTGGCGGGCAGTAGGGGACCTGCCTCTGGACGCACCGCCACATCTGTGCTGGGCTACCCTAGAGGCTGTCATGACAAGTAGTTAGTGACACACAAATAAAGTATGAGGGTGTCAATACCGACAAGACATATATTACTTGGGTCTCTTGCTGTGCCGATGACATGTTATGGCCCTTCTTCGTACAAGTGGTTGACGTACGGTCCACGATATTCGTATGTATTGACCATGTCTCTGCATCAACTAAGTGCAATTTGACTGCAGAATTGTATCAACGGTAGTGTATTTGCCAACCATAACCCTGTTAGTACTAATAGAATACACATAACAGAGCCAATAAGGCCCAAGGAGCCCACCAAAATACAATTGACAACGTGGCTTGCCTCACTCCAGCCCATGGACGCGGCTACATCGCATCTCTGGTGTGTGTTGGCTTATACTTGCACCGCTAAACAAATGGCGGGGCCGGCCTGGACTCTCGTCAAGCTCCCACTAACACACACTAACGAAGCTCCCCCACCTTTTGTAGACTCAGCTGGGCTGGCTGGGCTGGCTGGGCTGACAGCCACCCTCAACTACAATCAATCATAAGCAGAGCAGCCAGCCAGCTAGCTAGCCAGCTAAGACCCGGTCTCGGTTCCAGAACCCGCGAAGACGACGGGCCATGGCGTTCTGCTTTGCCGGGTCCTCGAGCTGACCTCTTCCCCGTCACTTCTCTCCTTGCGCCTGCTCCCCCTCCACGGTTGAACTCGGCAGCTCGAGATAGCGACACTGACATCACTGCTGCTGTTAGTGTTAGAGGGCTGACCTAAGCGGGGTCGCCGCTCCTCACTTTCTACGGCTACCAAAGGTCCTAACCGGCCGACCTTCTCCAACCCAAACGAAACGAAGCATCTCACCCACGGGCGTCCTCCGCCATGGACCAAATCCAGCCTGCCCACGAGCTGCGGAACGCCTTCACCTTCCCCTCGCCTCAGGTCAAGGTCGATCACCCCCATGAAAGCAGCAGCGGCGACGGCGACGATTACACCCCGCCGCCGCTGGTTCACCACCTGCAAGTCTCGTCGACTACAGTAAACGAATCGCCTACTGACCGACCCTACGCAGATCCGAACCCGCGCCGCGATATGCGAGCCCGCTGAGGCACCACAAGCGCACTCCGAGCGCCCATCGCCACGTCAAGGTGAGCGCTGGTTCGCAGATCATGACAACTGGAGGCCCCAAGGAGCTCACTCATATCCCACCCGCGGTAGGAAACATTGGACGCCCAGACCGAGTTCTCGAGCGAGGACGCCGACGGAAGGACACACCATCGCGTCAATCAGTACACCATCCTCGAGGAGATTGGCCGAGGCTCATACGGAGCTGTCCACCTTGCCACGGACCAATTTGGCACTGAATACGTGAGCCTACGTCCAAACCACCTACCTTGCCCACGCCGCCTGTTGACATGCTACTACTAGGCCATTAAAGAATTCTCCAAGTCCCGATTGCGAAAACGCGCCCAGTCCAACATCCTTCGCCAGGGCCCGCGCGGTCCTCAGCCTTTGGGCGCCCGGCGCAACCTCGACAATGCCCGCGCTGCAGAAAAGAAAGATGCGCTCTTCCTAATTCGCGAAGAAATCGCCATCATGAAGAAGCTCAACCATCCAAACCTGGTTCAGTTGATCGAGGTGCTCGACGACCCCGAAGAAGACTCGTTATACATGGTCTTGGAGATGTGCAAACGGGGCGTGGTCATGAAGGTCGGATTGGACGAGCAGGCCGATCCGTATCCTGAGGAGACTTGTCGTTACTGGTTCCGGGACCTGATACTCGGCATCGAATATCGTACGTAGAGTTGCCCAGTTGCCGTATTGCTTACCACAGAAACTGACCTACCTTGACATCGCAGTCCATGCTCAGGGGGTCATTCATCGGGACATTAAGCCTGACAACCTCCTGCTTTCTGACGACGACGTCCTGAAGATTGTCGATTTTGGCGTTTCTGAGATGTTTGAGAAGCCTCAAGACATGAGGATCGCCAAGTCAGCAGGATCTCCCGCCTTCCTACCCCCCGAGCTCTGCGGCAAGCACGGCGAGGTGTCCGGCACCGCCGCTGATATCTGGAGCATGGGCGTCTCGCTCTACTGTCTCAAGTACGGTAAGATCCCGTTCAACAGGGACGGGCTATTAGACATGTACGACGCCATCAAGTCGGACGAACCCCAGATGCCAGAGGACGAAAACCCCGACTTCGTCGACTTGATTCATAAGCTTCTCGATAAGGACCCGGAGAATCGCATCAGGATGGAAGAGCTTCGAGTAAACTCCTCTCGTCTTAATATAGCATTGTTGGCCGCTGACTTTCTCACAGGAGCATCCTTGGGTTACAAAGAAGGGCACTGACCCCCTACTTTCTGCTGAGGAGAACTGCGTCAACATGATTGAGCCTCCCAACGAGCTGGAAGTTAGCCGCGCTTTCACGAGAAAGATGAACCACCTTCTCTGTGTCATGAAGGCTCTACATCGCTTCAAGTCATTGATTAAAACTCGACGCGACCGATCCTCAACGGCGTCTGGGGGAAGCGGAGGCATCAACTTTGCAGAGGAAAAAGCCAAAGCCGAGGTCATCCAGGCCTTGCTATCCGAACGACGAAAATTTCTCGACAAGGGCTCCGGAGAAAGGGGTCATGCCCATGACGTCGGCGAACGCGAACCACTGTTCTTAGGCATTGGCACCGGGTCGAGGGATGACTTTGCTAGGAATAATGCCACGCCAGACGTCGTCTCAGACTCTCCCACAGCTGTCGACTTCAACGTGTATGACAGAGCGTATGAGAGTGCGCTAGAGCACATCACTGCATCGACCCCGACCACGTCAGAGAAGCCGACCGTCTATCTGACCAAGTTTGTCAAGGAGAAGGATCGCTTCAAGGAGCGCGACAACGCCGTCGAAGGCTCCGGAGGTGTGACGCCAGCCACCGGTTCAGGCAAGCCTCCTGCAACCTCATCATCACCATCACCTCCGGGTGGGACTTTGACTCAGCTCGCTTCCAAAATCGACATATCAGATACCCCGAGCGCGGAGCGGTCAGAAGCGAAGGCACAGGCATAGCCGTATGCGTAGGTCTGCAGGTAGCATCGCAATTCGAGGTGTTGCGGATGGTTGCAGGAGCGGGATTGGAAACGGGACTTGAGCGATGGGCGTTTTTTTTTTCCTTGCTTTGTTGGGGAGATGCATGCATGCATGCATGTGCTAGGATATGCAAGCACAGTGCCGAGATGGGACGGAGCACGCCAGTGATACCACGGAGTCAGAGCACGGGAGGACAGGGAAGGTAATGCAGAGAGCAAGGGGCCATACAGGAGAACAGCAGGGCAATACAAGATAAGGACAGTTTCAGAAGTTGAAGAACAGAATTCCCCGAACGTCGTCCACTCACGAGTCGCATATTGTATGCACGTCCATCCACGCCCGGGGCTGGCGCGCCCCGACCAACGGGACGATCCACGGTGCATGCCGCCGCCGACGGGGAGCGTCAACCTAGTGTAGTGTGCCAATGGTTCCTCCCGATATGGAACGCTGCTCTGGGCGCGTTGAGCTCGAGCCCCAGGGCGGATTGAGGAACTGGACAAGGGAAGTCCGCGGGCGCAAGGGCGGGAGCGGGTTGCTTGGCTGGCAGGCAGGTAGGCTGAAAAGCTCACCGCTCCGATATCTTCTCCTCCAGGCATTGGTGGACCAGACTGCTTCACCGGTCAGCGCAGTTCAGCCTGAGTCTGCAGGCCAGGGTCTGCAGCCGTGAGATTGCCGCTGCATGCTGTATCTTGGAGCATGGCTGGAGGTGAGCGTCCAATTGAGAGGGTGATACGGTCGTCGTCGGCGGCGAAAAAAAAAGGGAATATGCTGGAGTGTTGTGCTGCGAGATAGGAACTCGGAGCTTGTACAATGACACCTACACCAAGTCGTACCGCTCGACGAGTGGAGAGCTGTAGCAACTGTGCCAAGTGGCCAGGGTCATAGGATAAGGTCTTTCGGTTGTGAAATTGCCTCGTATGTGATCCGCAGTTGTTGATGGGACGAAGACTAGAACCACGTGGGAGGCGTTGGTATACAGGAATCTTAACCTACTCCCCGGGTCTGATGCCACAATATTAGCTACCCTGACACGCACTCAAAGACGCCATCAGGGCCCGAGCGTCGATATAAAAAAAATTCTCAATGGTGGGCGGCATTGCAGTATTATTGCAAGCATTGCACTTTGGTGAGCCACTGAGCTTCGAGCGATATGCCACGAGGTCCGAAGACATAGGGCTGGGGGAGACGTTGGTTGGCAGCTGGCGGCAGGGTTTCAGCCCGGGAGACAAGCCGGAGTGGTCCAAGACCGTGTCATCGAGAATAGGAACTCTGAAAAGGACCAGCACACGAATGCACGAGTCCCAGCTAGCAGCACGGACTGTCAGGACCGCTTCCCGTGGTGGAGGTTGCGGGCTCTCGCGAGACCCTAGTTTGCGACTCTAACGTGAGTTTGAGACAACAAGACAGCGAAGAAGCCCAGAGCACTTATTAATCAACAGCTTGCTGTTCCTGCTTCAGACCGAAGTGGAGGCAACAGCGTGGAGCCCGAAAAACCGGTGAAGAGAGATGGATCCGGTCGTCTATCCCATCCTGTCATCCCGCGAGCTGTCCGATTATTCAGAAGATAACCGTGAAGCAAGCTATGCTGCATTTCGCCTCATGTTCACCGCAACCACGTCAGACGAGTGGGCTGCGGGTGCACAAAGTCAGGGTCTCGGCTTGCCGCCGGAGAAGCCGCGGTGTTGAGCCTCGTTCTCGGCATGTAATATGCGAAGTCCGCAGCCGTGGACTAATTGGTCCGGTGCTGAGTACTGATTAACCCTGAAGCTGGAGCCTCTTTCGGACCCCGTAGGGCCTTCAAAGTTTCAAAGACAAGATCCAGAGGCTCCCCGGTGGCTTCTTTTGAAGCTCCTATCCAAAGTCTGAAAGAATGTGTCGACTCGACGGCGTTTGGGGCGTCAGCCATCGTCACATGTCAAGTACCGGGTTTGTCCGTCAAGTCATCAACATTCCCGTTTGTTCATGATAAATCGGCCCTGCCTCTCTGTCGCTGCAGCGTGCTTCTCGGTGCGGATTGTTGCAGCGCAGGCGGAGATGGCCCCGGGCGCCGCAGGAGGCCTCACCTTATGCAAGCCAACTGACGAGCGAGAGAAGTGCTCCGTTGCCGGGCCTTGGAAGGGGTGGTCGGATATGGGACAGATGGAACCATGCCAGCAAGAGAAGCTGGGGTAGCTCTTAGTCCTGAGCTCCTCGCGCGGGCGCGCATACGCACAAACGGCACCGTTAGTGGGAGTCTGGAGAGATCTGGAGCAACGGCACCGGCACCAGGTGCGGCATCAGCGCCAGCAGCAAGCCATGCCACCTCACCCAATGGTCCAGAAATCCCTCATAGAGTTTCTGGTGAAAGCTGTGAGGACCATTGATCCGTGGAGACGGAGGAGCTCGGGATCCTAGCAATGTTCCGCCAGTCTGCTAGCTCAAGCTCTTTCGGCGGGGGACAATGATGTTGGCTCCGTCCAGTATACTATACTATACGCGACGGCCAGCCACCCCAAAGAGTCGGAGAACTGGTATGAGACGGGGCGACACGGAAGTAAACTGTCGCTCAAAGAGCGGGTGGGAGATTGACATTCGTCACATATCTCCACGCATGCGACATCAGCGCCCGCTCTCTCGATGTCTATCCTCGTTGATAGATACCTAGCCGCCTTCAGCTTGCCGTCTGCCGTGTATCTTGTGCGAAGACTCAAGCCGCACTGAGGGGCTTGCAGCTGAGACTTGCAGATGCGGCACGGCGGCAGCGGTGCCTTGACCACATAGTGGCCTCTCTGCGTAGGTACATGTAAATATGGTCTCCCTGTCGAGAAGTGTCCGGAACGTGAGGAAGGGGGCCAGGTGCTGGATGACAGCCATTGTAGTCCCCTCTGGTTGGCGAATGTGGTCGGCTTGTAAAGGCAAAACGTAAAGGGAGAGCCGTCGAACGAGAACAAGGCAGTGACGCACTGCTATCCTACATGGGCTGGTCGGGTAGTGTCGAGCTGACCAATGACAATACTAGAGACTTCTCCGAATAGCAAGAAGGCGGACGGAGGGGAATTGGAGGCACACACCACCCCCAAGTTTGCAAGGGCGACACGATCAGGGTCGTCGACTTGCAAGCCTCAACCTTCACAAAGACCCTCCTGTAAGCAGCTTAGCGGTTAGATGGTCTGGTCTGTGTTGGAGGGGGAGACTCGTTGGCTGGGTCCGAGGCGCTAGCTGACCCATGCAGGCGCATGCTACCCATGGCTGTCCATCTGCCATGACGTCGTCGGCCACACATACTGTATGGAATGTAGCAATGCAGATCGGAGTGTACAGTGCGATGGATGGAGGGGCCTCGGCTCGCTAGAATTCCCGACAGATGCCAATTGGCCGTGGCTTCGCGAACGTGAGCTCTGAGGATTCTAGCCCTCGGGGTCGAAGCCCCAGCGAAGCTGTTCGGTCCCCCACAAATTCTCGACTGACTTGACGATCGACAGAGGGACGTTGCGAATATGTAGCTTTCGCTCACAAGCCCATTCGGACTTGCGGGCACTTCTCCTGAGTCTTGGCTCCTCCACATTTTGTTGTGAGAGTGCTCATCCTTGTTTAGGCAGATCTTGTTGTCAATGATCCATCCGGGACGCTGGCGCTGAAATCGTGCATGAGTAACAGCGCAAGTGACTAGGAGCTTTTGTCGAGGAACCTCCTCATCGTGTGCTTCCGATGCATGCGCCATTTTCATCTCGTCGGCATCTACAAATTACCCAGGCGGGAAGCGAGTGTGCTAGCCTTTCGGAGGAGGGTCAGAGAAGTGGCGTTGTAAGAGCCCGGAACTGCGTCTCCTAATTACGGCATATTCCGTGGAAAGGTTCGGCATGGGGTTGGTGAGCCGGAAGCATGGAAGAGGTGGCAGGTGTCTGCACTATCAAATGTTAGAACCCTAAGCCAACCTAAGGCACCAAAACGATGTTCATGGCTCACTTACATGAAGATGTAAGTGATTGTCCCTTGCCACGCTATGCCTACCCACCCAATTAAGCGACAGCAAATGGGAGCATGCTCTAGCGGGAAGTCGCGGGCGCGTCACGGAACTGGATCTGGTCAGTGAATTGCTGATGAGCACGCTTGGGCCATCGACCGCTGCTCCTCAAAGACGAACCTAATAAGTGGTGAGCATGAGCGCTCTGGTGATCTGGCACCACTGCGCAGGGCCCCCGGCCAGCCCCAGATTTTGTGTTCTTGGAGGGGAGGCATGGAGCCAGGGCCCAGGGAAGACCAGGGATTCGACTGCGACGATGCTCCACTGCCGTGCGCCTGCATCGCGCTGCTTTGCGTTCTGCCGCAGGGCCGCCTTTGTCGAGATGCACCTTTGCTTGGCACCATAACCGCCGTTGCCCTATTCTCTCATGACGGTGTACATCCGTTCTCCGTACAGTGCTTGGCGGAAGGACATCGTGGAGGCGCAGTAGAGATGATGGCTGATGCGCCAGCTGACGGCGTTGCTGATGATGATGGCTGTGATGATGAAGGTGGATGGAAGAAGTGGTGGCTTCTTTTCTTGCTTGCTTTTTCCGACCACTACATGGTGCGTTTGTCCCCCGGGAAGGCGCCACCTGTAAGTCACCGGCTGGATTCTGGAAGGTGCCGTTACAGCTTCCTTCCGTCTTACAGAACATGGGACGAGGGTAACGGTAGGGCAAGGGACCTGACGTAAGGTTGTACCGTGCATTGGCTTTGCTTTGCTTCTAAGCAGGTCTCGACTCGACAGCTGGCAGGCAGTTCGGCATCTCCCTCCCCCTCATTTACCTGTTTGTATACGTACTGTTTGAACGGCACTGTCGCCTGACTCTCGACCTGGCATGTCTCGGCAATTCCCTTCAGCACCGGCCATCCATCCAGCTTCATGATAGAGCCGGGGCCGGATGCTGCTCCTTCGTTGATGTCTACCTACGACGATAACCCCCTCGCTTCATCATGACCTTGGATCTGAGAGCCTGCAAATAGACCTACGCCACTTGCAAAAGGGTCCATCCCATACCTCCTTTAGCCCCTGGTGTGCGCCGTCGTGTTTATGGCTTGCCTGCTTGCGAGTCACCTGGCACTGGGCAGGCTTTTGCGGTGTGCACGGCTGGGCATGCATTGCAATCGCTTCTTTATGCCGGCCGATTACGGATGTTCCGAATGTGTGTATGCACGGAATACAGCATCGCGCATCCCTGCTGCTCTGACAAGCGTCGACCGCAGCCGCACAACTAGCACCTAATAATACGACAGAACCTGCATCAAGACATGCCCGCTCATTGTTTGTCACTGCGAAGAAACTGGAACCGCATGGGAGGGCTGGCTGGCCCCATCGCCCCAGCGGTGGCCGGTCCCTAGCCCGTTACATCTGGTGCAATATCGATTCGCGTACCTGGACCTGGGCCGGTGCGTGCATCATCACCAGAGCCTCGAGTACTCGTGACCGACTCACTAATACGCGCCTTCGACCGCCAGCATCGCTCGCCAACCAAATTCCTCGCAGCGACTGACCGCCCTTGGCATTTTCTGACCAATCTCGCCGCTGGTGGAAATCACAGGCATTGATTCAAGTGAATTAAAAATAAATAAATAAATAGATCAATTCCCTGAATAAACCGACCCCAATGCAAAGGCTTGAAAATCCCCAACACACGCCCCCCAAGAGAAAGCAGCAGACAGCCCTGAGAGCCACCTCACCTGCAGTCTAGAGTAGAGCCGAAATCCCCACCTCGACCCTACCCGCTCGTGCCTTCCAATTCGCACTCCGGCCCTTCATTTCACTCGAGTCGCCGCCGAAGCAGTACATTGCTGGAAGGTACTGCCCGCCCGTTGCCTTCCAGTCCAGTCCAGTCCAGTCCAGTCCAGCAGCCCGGCGCCCACCTTCATCAAGCCCTGAAATTTTCTGGTCTTAAATTCCCGCTTGCCTGCCCTCCTCTCCCTCTTCTTTTACTTACACGGAATCTCTTGTCCCCAACTGGCGAGACAAGCAAACTGACCTGTTTTGTTTGTGGTACGCAAGATTCCCCCGCTGGGCCTGAGCCCATAACGCCTGAAGGCGTCCCCTCTGCGCCCCTGTGCGTTGCGTTCGACTGCTGCCGACTCCTCTCTACCTACCTATCCATCCCCTGCGGAAAGCAGCCAGCCAGCCAGCGGAAAGCTCCTCTGCCACCGTCGACGCCTGCGGCCTTTCCAGCTTACAGCAGTCACACCGAGAGTTCAGCCTCAGCCCCGGAACGAGCAACAGACGCTTCGAGCCCTCGCATCTCGTGCCGTCTATAATAGCTCCGGATCTCACGCCCTCTCATCGTCCCAAGACGCTCGCACCATCGAATCGACACCCTTGTCGCCATCTCGTGGTCTGTGGCCTGTGGTCTGTTCTTCTGTGGGCAAGCTCGTTGTGGTCTGTCCCATCAGCGCCCGTCAGCAGCCAACACCACCCACTGTAATCCCAGCTCGCAGTCCGCGCCCACCGACACCTCAGTGATCGCTGCCCGCCCGCCCGCTGAGGAGCACAACCGCCATCAGCCCGTCCGCCGCCGCCACCACGAATTGCCGTCATCGTCACTGCTGGTTCCGGCACCTCCCACGCAACGAACCCGCACCCGCACACGCGCACGCGCACTGGGCTCCGGCTCTCCCACTCACACCCTAGCGCATTCCCGCCACCACTGCTCGCCCGCACCGGCCCTGCCCTGCAGTGCTCCGGAATCTGAAGCCACCCGCCCGCTGAGACTGCTGCAGCCGTCCACTTCGCCGTCGCCGCCGTGGCCGTGTGCGACTGACGTCGACTGTGCACGCACGACGCGACGTTGCTCTTGCGCTTGCGCTTGCGCTGTGCTGCCGCTCACCAGGGCTGTTGTGCTGCCGTAACCACGCCATCACCGAACGACCCTTTGCTCGGTCTCCCTGATCGTCCTCTTTTCTTAACCTCTCCTCCGCTCATCCTTTTTACCTCTTTTTCTTTTCTTTTCCCCTCCATCTTCCGCCAAAAATGCCAACCGCCCCGAGCGATTCGAAACCGCCGTCCGCCTCGAGCTCTAAGCCCTCGTCAATCAAATCGCAGGATGGCGTCAAGAAGGCCGGCTTGGCCCCGCCAAACGGCAGCCTCCACAACGGCACGTCGACTACCGACCCGATGCTGAAGCCTGCCGAGAAGACGTCCGTCAAGGAACGCTTCACCCGCATGTTCTCCAAGGAGCCGGCTAGGTCAACGCCCACGACGCCACCTCCCGGTGAACCCTCGAACCGCCCTCGCTCGACATCAACCAACGGAGCTGGCCCCGCGGCGACACTACCTCGCAAGGAATCTTCTTCAGAAAAGGGTGACGAGAAGCCCACGAACAAGCCGGTTGACAAGGCTGCCGCCAAGACTTCCAAGGCCGTAGTCCCGTCCCACCGATTCATTGTTAATCCCGACGTCCCGGGCGGTCATGAGCACCACCTCAAGTCGAGTCGAAGACAGGAGAAGCTGTCCGACATGTGGCGGGCCATCTTGGGCAAGAAGCAGGAGGCTCCAGACCATGATTTGTCTCTCATGTCAAATTGGGTCGACTCGCTCCAACAGGAGAAGGATGAAGCTGGCGACAAGAAGGGCGGTCCCAATGCCACTTCAACTCTAGTGGAGAAGTACGGCAAATGCCAAGAGGTTGTTGGTCGCGGCGCCTTCGGCATCGTACGAATTTCTCACAAGAAAATTGGTGGCAGCGGGGAGAAGCTCTTTGCCGTCAAAGAGTTCCGTCGCAGACCCGAGGAAACCGAAAAGAAGTATAGCAAACGGCTGACGGCCGAGTTCTGCATCTCTTCGTCCCTCCGCCACCCCAATGTCATCCACACGCTTGATTTGCTCAAGGATGCCAAGGGCGATTACTGCGAAGTCATGGAATTTTGCGCCGGAGGCGATCTTTACACTCTCATCTTGTCTAGTGCTAAGCTGGAGGTACAAGAAGCCGACTGTTTGTTCAAGCAAATGATGAGGGGTGTGGAGTATCTTCATGAGATGGGTGTCGCCCACCGTGACCTCAAGCCCGAGAACCTCCTCCTGACCACTCGCGGCGCTCTGAAAATTACGGATTTCGGTAACGGGGAGTGTTTCAGGATGGCCTGGGAGACGGATGCCCATATGGTCTCTGGTCTTTGCGGATCGGCGCCCTACATCGCCCCTGAAGAGTACACGGACAAGGAGTTTGACGCTCGTGCAGTGGATGTCTGGGCTTGCGGTGTCATTTACATGGCGATGCGCACTGGCCGTCACCTCTGGCGGCTGGCCAAGAAGGATGACGATGAGTTTTACGCTCGTTATCTCGAAGGTCGTCGCGATGAGGAAGGCTACGGCCCCATTGAATCCCTCCATCGGGTATGTGTTACTATTCCATATTGTCTCGGATGAGATGCTTACACGAACACAGGCTCGTTGCCGCAATGTCATCTACTCGGTTCTCGACCCGCATCCCACTCGTCGCTTGACGGCAGCCCAGGTCCTGAAGTCTGAATGGGTTCGGGAAATCAAGTTGTGTAAAGCTGGCGAAGAGGGACTGTAATAACAGTCTTTACAAGATCAATTTGGGTACAACTCAGGTTGGTACGCGGAGGACAACGACACAGGGAGGTAGTAGTACCATTCGGAAACATGTCCAGGACAGGTCGGCGCACCTACTACGGCTTGTCCAGGCTTACGATAACATGACCTATGGCCTACGTCGGTTGGGCCTTTCCTTTTGTCGACATTACCCAGCATTGGCGTTTAGGGCGCATTCGTTACAAGGGCGTTTTTTGTGAGCATTTTGCAACCTCTCACGTCGATTATCAGCTCGACGGGGAGTCAAAGAAGGGGCGGCAGGATTCAAGTCACTACGGGATTTACGGCCGGCAATCTCTACGGCGAGGTTTCATCTGTCAAAGAAATTCTTCAAGCAAGGGCTTTAAGCGGAAAAAAGGGGCGCAAAGCATAGGCCGGCGAGCCGAGCAAAGCGCATTTCGCACGCACCACAACAGAGCAAATGACCTCGAAAGAGAACGGGGGAGTTGGATAATCTCCTGGAACCGCCTGGTTTGTCAGGTTCGGATGGATTGGTAAGGAACGGAATCGCCATGGGGCGAGGATATGGCTTTTTGGACGGGTTTGGAGGCTGGAAAGAGGGTGCTCGGGGTGAGGAGAAACTACAGACAGCCCACTGCGGGAGATCCTGTTCCCTGCATTTTTTTTGTTTTTTAGGTAGATTC
Source organism: Xenoacremonium recifei (assembly GCA_012184525.1). Taxonomy (NCBI): domain Eukaryota; kingdom Fungi; phylum Ascomycota; class Sordariomycetes; order Hypocreales; family Nectriaceae; genus Xenoacremonium; species Xenoacremonium recifei. The sequence goes on along the minus strand of WOFQ01000008.1, from coordinate 25,013 downwards.
CAATTCGGTGGCCTTTCGCCAAGTCGCTCTTCTTCTTCTCCAGTCTATCATGGGCAGGATTCGTCGGATGGCGAGGCGGGGGAGGGAGGCTGAGGGAGTTCCTATGTTGGCGCTGCTGTTTTTGCACATAAAAGTAGCCCCCCGTATATACATACAACAGACACGGCGACGCGTCGTTCGTACGCCTTGCTCAAGAACTCGGTTCCTTGCACAACATTTTGTAACTATATGTGAGAGTGATGAAGGGTCATAAATCCCTCGTATACAAGCTGAGCTAGATCCTTACTCGTTATCCAAATCTCTGTCCCTCGTTCGGATCCCTATCCATATACCTGATATAACTCTCTATCCTGACTTTAATAAAAGCCTACTATTGGCCTCAACTTGAGGACCCCCTTCTTGTCTTAAGCTCAGTAACATTAAGAGATGCCTTGTGAATAGTATGGCTCTGGATAATGACTCTAGATACATTAATATGGGACACAAGACACTCTTGTATCCGGACCACAAGAATATTGATCACGGTTCTTGAATCAAATAATCACACAGAGTAATTCCAGCGAGTTCCAGAGACGAGAGAGGGTATTCTCCATTTCTCAGAGTCCTATGTTGCTGTAGTATGAGTCTGCCCATCCAATGCCTCTACACCCGACCTCATACCTAAGCCCTCATAACCCATCCGACATCACAACGACCCAGCCAAAACCATACTCGCAGACTCCGTGAATACAATAACGGGCCCCCCTTCCCAGTATCAATCAATAAAAAAGCCCAATAAGTCCCTAGCCCAGGCAACATCCCATATGACTCCCTGTCCAGCCTCTCCCATTCACCGATGAAACCCCGCCGCTTGGACAGGGCTGTGTTGCCGCGCTGCCCATCTTCCCATGAGAATAGAATATAAAGACCTTCCAGGAGGTGACAGAAGAGACGCTCCGTCGTCACACAGCCCGGGGATCGTGTTTGACGCAAGTGAGTCGTGGCGTCGTAGTTACAAAGACATTACATCCCGCTCGAAATACCTCCATTGCCCGCCTTGTGTGTCATACCGGTTTTGTGCCAGAAGTGTCGGATATGTGTCCGCGAAAATAAAGAAAAAAGAATGGATGATATTGAACAGTTGTTGAACGAGTCGCGTTGCGGGGGAAGAAATAAGAGTGAATAAATAATTTGTAGTAGTTGGAGGATATCATATAGTAGCGTTGGAAAAGAGGTTCGGCCGTTTGCAAAAGAAATCATCAACTCTCGAGATCCAAAGATCAGGAGTGGAACAGGTCCCAAGCCCGCTCACATAATCGGAGGAACTCCTCTCGCTTGGCGCGCTGGGTATCAGGGCTATCACGGCCAGCACCAAAGGGACCACGGCGTGTAGGAGCAGGACCGTAACCCAGGGGAGGGCTACCATCCTCATACTCAGCGCGCGTTCTTCTCCGGCTGGCGCTCCGGGAACCATCAGCAAGTCGGGCGCCAGGGGCAGGCGAGGGAGGAGTCGGGGGCTGGTGTCCCGTGTAGTGTACAATCTTGGGCAGAAGCTCAGGGCGACCACCCGCCATCTCTTGCTGGGCCTCCTCGGCAGATCGGTACTCTCGTCCGCGACCTGGTGTGGGAGCAGGAGGTGGCGGGGGTGGAGGCAGACCAGGAGAGGTCAATGGGCCTCGAGCGCTGCCCGCGTTCGGGTAGAGAGACTGGGGAGCGTTGTCGGGGTGGCCCGAAACCTGGTTGAATACATCGGCGATTGGTGGCAGCCGTGTGCTGTTCTGGACGTTGTGGATGTGCGAAGTGCTCGACAGGTTCGAGGGCTGGTTGGCGAGATGTCGGGTCAGCGGTGCTGGGTGCGAGCGGCCCGTAAAGCTGTGGCCTAGAGGCGCCGACTGGATTACTCGCTCGTTGGCGAACTGCTCATGTGAGGGGGCGACGATTGAAAGACCGGGAGGGGCCTTGTTTCTTCGCGACATTCCGGGTGTCTTGGCGGCAAAGCTTGATACGGGGTCCTTGTCGTCGCCCTTGGACTGCTGGTGCAGACGAGACTCAATGATGTGTCGCTGCTGTTCGCGAACTGACATGCTGCGCTGGAGCTGCTCCTTCATCACAGGGTCCTGGGTAACAAATCCGGGCGACAGACAGGCAATGCCAACCTCCTGGATGCCCAGGCCGTCGCGTGCGGTCAGTGGCCGCGCAGTCGCGGGCTGGTTCGACTTGGTGTTGGTGTTCTTGGAGAGATCAAGGCGTCTCGGTCGAGGTCGCGAGGTGGGCATCTCGGGGGACGCAGGCTCTTTCTTCACGATGATCTTGGGAGGCGCGCCAGCGGATCGTGAGCTAGAGTCAGGGGCGTCAGCAAGAGTCAGTCAATTGAGGACGACACGGGGGAGAAACTCACGCGGTTGGCGACGATTTTGACTGGGGAGCTGAGGAGGACTTGGGGCTGCCGCTGGAGTTGGACTGAGATGCCGAGGCGGGGAGAGCGGGAGCGGCCATCCTTTGGGCGGATGGTGAAGTGGAGGAAGCCGAAGCCGAAGCTGAAGCTGTCGACGTCGAGGTCGCGGCGGGAGCTGGGGCAGACATGTCTGAAAAAGAGGGTCTCTCGTGGGGAGCCGGAGAGGGGGCCATCGCGATTGCAGCACTCATAGTGACGGGGGCGCGAGCCGGAGGAGCGAGCAAAGACTTAACAAATGGTGTGAGGGGCGGCGAGCGTGTTGGGTTGGAGTCGCGAGTTTATGAACTGCGTCTCTCTTGCGCTCTCGATCAGACAGATCTGAGTCGCTTCCCTCCGTGTCTTGGCGGGTTGACGAACCAAACGTGCGGCGGCAGGAATGGAAGCGATGCGCCACTTGACTCCCTTGGGTCTGTGGAGGCCTTTGCTGGAGCGAGGAGGCTGGTGGTGATCCCAGCACTCACAGACGTCGATGGCTTGCGGACGGGCGGTTGGCGTTTGCTGGCGACGTCCAAGCGGTGCGTTGACTGCGCGGCTAGACTCTGGTGATCGTCCAAGCTCGAGTTCGTGTTCAGCCTCTTCAGCCGTAGTCGGGTCGAGGCTGTCGATGCAGAGGAGGGAGGGGTGGCTGCCCGAAATAGCTGCTGATGGTGGGAACAAAGACCGGGAGATCGAACGAGCGAGCGAGCGAGCGACGGAGGACAATTAAATTAATATGTGCAGGCCGAAGTAGCGAGTGTGGTCGCAGGGCTGCAGGGGTCGATGATGCTGAACGAGGGAGACCCGCGCGAAAAGAGAGCAGAAAGCCGAGCTGAAGTCCAGATCCTTGGGAAAGCACGAGTCGAAGCAAGAAAGCGAGGGTGGTTTCTGCGTGTGTGTGCAAGCAGTTTCAGGTAATCCGTAGCCCGACCCCAGAGATTAGATGGGAATAGTAGCAGTGCTGACAGCAGCAGGCGAGTCCTCGTTGGGTACGGTACGCAGCCAGAACCAGGCACAAGCAGCCGGGAAGAAGCAACGTGCAGCGGTAGAAGCGCCCGGGGACGACAAACAACGCAACCAGAAATGCAAGGCCGTGGGCCAACAGTCGTCGGGTGAGCGAATGAAGACGGTCCAGCAGATGTGACGGACGGCGCGGAGGAGAGGGGCGGCGGCTGCTGCTGGTGAGTGTCGTTGGTGTGAGTGAGATGTGACAGACACGAGCCTCTTGTCTTTTAGATCAGCCCGGTCAGGTCAGGACTGGTCTGGTCTGGTCAGGTCAGTGAGGACGGGAGGGGAGGGGAAGAGGAACAGGACGAGGAACACCTGAAGAAGAGCGACCACCAACGAGGAGGGGTACCTGTGGTGTTTTATTTCCTCTCCCCATCTGCTGCCCGTACGCCATGGCCTGCGTACTGCGTATTTTATGAAAGGGGACACGGGGAAAAGTGACACAGTCATGGCGTCTGGTTCGTGTCTTGAAGCAATGGACCCCAGCCCAAGGGGAGCGGATCCCAGGATGATGGATGATGGATGGCGCACCCTCTCATCCCAAACCACCAAAGAGACGGCAGCGTCCAGCTCCCACGGCTGCCCAGGGGGGGCGTGTCCCGAGCATCACCAGCTTCACGTCTCCTTGCCGTCTCCATCCAACGCCTCCTGTAGCCACTCAGGCGCCGCCTAGGCCCCAGCTTCGCAGACGTCCCAAGGACCAGGGCCATCCCCTCACCTGAAGCTTGCCTTAAAGCCGGCTGCTGGCGAGGAAGATCCTAGGCCAACCCACGCTGACCCTCCTGCCTCCTGGGCGTCGTGGGCTTGTCCTCCTCGGCGTCGTTCTCACCGTCGTAGGCTGTTTTACATTGATGCTAACAGCTCCAGACGTGGCACCTGGCCGCCCTGATTGGGCACCCTTTCCAGCGCAGCCTGCTGAAGGCCAGGCCTAGTTTCGTAGTGCTCCAGCTGTTGTTGGCCTCTGTGTCCGAACTTTGGACCTTGCAGTGGTGCCAGTTGGATGCAATGCTGTCGATACGCACGTATTTTGACCAACAGCTGAGAAAACAGTGTAAGCAGGAAGTGTTGCTTCAGGTCATTGAACCAACATCAACGCAGAAATGTCCCTTTCGAGATCGATCTTCATCCAGCTGAAAAGACCCCCCCAAAGAGCTCCGGAAGTTGACCGCCTCTTCTTTTCTTTTTCCTGATTCAGACTCGTCAAAAGGGCAAGCAGGGTTTCTGCAGGGCGTTGTTCCGTCAAGAAAACTCGCTCCTCCGTGTTAGTGATGCAGTGAGATGGACTCCTGGACGCCCTTTCAGGTGTGTGCTCCCCCCGGTCGATTCAAGCCGTGAACCGTAGCACGGCCGTCCAGCCAGCGGTTTAGTGCACTCCCCTTCCAGCGTTGGTCCAGCGGGCTGCTGGCGCTGACTGGTAGGCCGTCCCCCAAATCCGAAACTGGTCTGTCGAAAGCGATCCGTCTCGTGCCTCTGGACTGGGTCGAACGGGGTTGGATCTTCACGATGGGGGCTGCTCGTCTTGCGTGTTCGCTGTAAGTTAGGGGTCTGAAAGCCCAGCTGGTGGCAAAAAGGGGGCAGGAGAAAGGGGCTTGGAATATGCTGGGTGTTCCAGAGCGCTCTCGATGCCTCTGATCCCGTCTCGTCTTGCATCATTGCTGGGGGGACAATTCGTTGTTTTGTTGGAATACAAGTAAAGAACGAAACCATATCGTCTTCAAACCGAGCCCTCCGTCCCACCTTCCCGGTCGTGAGGTGCAATCCATGCCTTCCTTCCCTGCCCTGCCCTGCCCTGTCCGTCTGTTCGCAACATGTGACATGCCCTGAACCCAAGTTCTGAACTGCCACTGCCACTGCCACTTTCCAGCCAAGCTTCAGAAGGGAAGGCACAGCCCTGATGCCCCTGCCAGCTCCAAAATTGGAGGCGGCTCAACTCCAGGCCTGACGTCGCATTCCCGCATCCTTGGGCACTGAATCTGCATAAAACCTCATCATGAACGTCAATGCGGTCCCGACAATCTCTCTCCAGTCTCAGCTTCATCATGGCTCGAGTTTCAAAGATTTGCCGTCGACCACTCTGAAACCGTGCCGAGCCCGCCCCAAACCCCCTCACCTCACGTACGGTATACTCCGTAGAGGCTAGGAGAAAAGTCCCTGACGATCTCCGGCGATAGTTATTCCAGCAACCCCAATAAGTCGAGTATCAGCACTTCTTGCGACATTCGATCCGCCACCGCAAGGCCCCTCTCGTCTTCTGCTCTGCTCCCCTCACACCTCAGAGGCTGGCCCCGCAGCCTTATTCCATGTTTGAGGATGCAGGCGATGATGCGCGATGATGAAGCACCGCAGCCCGCAAGATGAGGAACAGACGGATACGAGCTGGAGCCAGCTCGCGACAGTTCTAACGCCTCAGACTGGCCTCAGCCCGTGTCCTCGTGGCCTGTTGTGCCACCCATTACCACCGTCTCCTCGTCTCCTCAAGCACTCGCCCGCGAGGTTCCCCTCCAGCTCTCCAGTGAGATCCTCTCGTCTACAGCAGTTCGATGCCCATTGCAAATCTTCGTTTCTCCCTTAGCCCCCTGGTCAGCTTTCTTTCGTCCAGCGCATTCAACGCTATCCACTAGCTTCCACACCTGCATCTGCACCATCCAGCTCGCCGCTGTTTGGCCGACCCCCCTGTGTCTAACCCTTGCTCGCACCCCTCCCCCTTCTTCCCACTGTCTCGTGGCAGGGTGCCAATCTGGCTGTCAGATTCCCACAGCACCAAACGGAAGCTCTGTGCATTGTCCACCATCACAGGCCTTGTTTCTTCAAGCCTTGTTGTTGATGTGGAATGGGGCATTTCAAGGCATGTGAAAAGACTGCCATTCTTACCCAGACGTCTCTCCCTTCGTTGTGCTCTGAGGATACCAGAGATCGAGGACCAAAGGCCTCGTATGCGGGTTCCACGAGACCCGTCTTACGCAGGACAAAGATGTACGGCTTGCCCAAGAACGAAATGAAGCTTTCATCGATTTCATCGTCCAAGGCTGATGCTCGCCAGAGACATCCCTGACATGCAATTAAGAGCATCCCTGTCATCTGATGGTCTGGCTGCCCTCCCATGCTTGGCTCCTCATTCGACCAGCAACAAGAATCTCCCACCTGTTACACCACCAAACCTCGTGGAACAGCCATTGTCGAGATTATAACATGCCTCTGTATCCAACACAATAAGTACACGAGACAAGTCTGATTTCCCACCGGAACTGCGGGAGCCCGCCAATGTCTGCCAGGTGCTGGAGACACTACCGATCACCTGCCTGAGACACATTCGGCCAACAAGAGCTCGTCGATACCAACTCCCGCGATGCTGACGGTCACGTTCGGCCCATTCCCACATGCAGGAATCAATATTTCGTGGGTCGGCGGCAAGGTGCATTTCATGGCGTCTCGGTTTCTAGCCCGCCGGACGGCGACGCTATCGTCTGCCGGAAGAAATGGAATGAATCTTCGCTGCAGCTAATATCTTCGAGCGCGGCGCCGTCGTGCTTTTTTTGCTTCTGCCACCTGGCTCATCTCCACGATGGCCATCGATGGCTATCGAGATGATCTTCGCGGCTCGCATGGGGCATGTGACCATCTCAACCCCCCTGCCTCACTCACGGTCGAGTTGTTCCCGTGGCACGTCTCTCGGGCTCTCATCCCTTCAGTCTCCAACAATCTGCATACGTTCCTCGAACTTCCAACAATGTCACGATCCACACCCCCCGAGAGCTTTTGTGGGCTTGCCTCACCTCACCTGAGACGACGTCTCAGGTTGTGCTCTATTAGAGGGGTTTGTGCATGCATTGGCACTGCACCGTTGCACCCAATCCATTTTATCAAAGCGCCGTCGTCTTGGATTATTTCCCCAAGCGCTCAGATCGACCCCATGATTGGCCGGTAGTGTTTCAAGTCCATGCCTCCCCCTGCCGCTGATTGGGCCGGTCCTTCGCACCTTAAGATTCTCAAACGCGGCCAGGGGGGAGGGGCCAGACTGGTGCCTCGCTCTAGTTAGGGTCTGGTGCAACGTTAATCCTCTTAACACCAACAGATTCATGTCGTTGGAAGAATGGGTGCCTCAAGCTCGAAAGTCATGGCCCTGGTAGTTCACGTTAAACAGCGCGTGAAAGCAATGAAAGTCTCAGAGCCCGGCTGCCTCGCCATCTTCCGCTCCATCAGCAAGGACTACTTCATGCTTCACGCAGTCAAGCGAGGCGAGCCTTCAAACATTTCATGCGTCAATCAGGTCATACGGGCATTCCAGACTACATCATGAAGTTGCTGTTGGGTTGCGGCCCAGTGCGCCACTGCGTTGCTTGCTAGCGAGGTGGTATTGCAGGTTCTCATCAAAAGCATATTCCGTGCAGTGTTGCCGGTCGACCGCCGTTGCCTATTGGTTATCCACGTAAAAGCACCATGTGGTTGGATCCTTTCGCATTGACGAATACTACAGTGTCTGTACCACTTGCTGGCGGCTGGAATTCACAGCCAACAAGGAGTGCTGGACCAACGCATGGACATCCAATGCTATTAATAGGTCGCATTGGAGATGTCAAATTGCTTCTAGAAAAGTAGGCTCGTTATTCCTTTCTCGTATCGATGAGTTCTGCAACCCGGTCGAGAAGAAGGATACCCTAGACTTGGGCGTGTCAAAGTCATCGAGTTGAGACGATATTGAAGTCCTTCGGTGGTTTTAAGAGGATAGACTCATCGATTGGACCAACGACTGATTATATCGTGCCCCAGAATACCACGTAACCAACAATCAAAGCAGCGTATCGATCAACTCTTCGAAGATGTGATGCTGAATAATTATAGAGGGTCCAATGTTGTAATAAATCGGTTGTCTTCCATCTTCAAGGTACCTTGTGTATTCAGCACTATGCCCCATTAGGTCGAAACTGTGGCGTACTTGTGGCGGGGCACAATCTTTTCCAGACTCACTGCCTTCGGCCCCGCCAAAAATTTACGATCTGTAGATTCGATAGCCACCCATCAAGACAGCAATTTTTAAGCATTGAGGCGCTTCTCACAAAATATTCTTGTGGATTACAACACTGCCTCTCAAATCCCTAAACCTCAGACACCATGCCTGGCCGGACAACCGAGAAGAAGGACGATGTTCCTGCAGAGGACACTGCCATGGAGGATGCTCCTCCCTCTGCCCAGCCCGAGCAAGAAAACGATGAGGACGCAGAGGAGGAAGAGGAGGAGGTTGAGCCTCAACGAGTGAAGATCGTAAGTCGATGCGAGACTTAAAACGAAAATTCAGGCGCTAATGATGTGTATTCTAGCTGCCTGGCTCAACAGACACAGCTGCCTCCTTCGAGTTTATTGAAGAGGGCCATACTCTCGGCAATGCGTTGAGATACATTGTCATGAAGAAGTAAGATTTACAGTATGTCTCAATTGAGGCTCTGTTTGCTAATTATAAGAAGCCCCGACGTTGAGTTCTGCGCATATTCCATTCCGCACCCTTCCGAGGACAAGATGCACATTCGAATCCAGACATACAGTAAGACTGACTCAACCCATGCCAACGAGCTTGCTAACCCAGCGACAGAGGGCACAGCAGTGGACGCCTTGAAGAAAGGTCTCCAGGATGTGCAAGAAGTTTGTGACGTTGTGGCGGATGAATTCTGGACTAAGAGGCAAGCGTTCAACCAGGAGCAGGGCATCGACCGATGAAGGAGGATTGAGGCATGCGAATTCATGATGTTGGGCTTTCTTCTTGTTTCACATCACATTGGGACACATGGAATTTGTGGCGTTTTGAGGCATTCTTCGCTAGAGCTTCTAATGAGATATATACAACATAACCTTTGCCATTGCCTTTAGTTTCGGCCCTGCGGTTTTTGTTAGTGCCTGGTGGTTTCAGACGTGTTCCAAGCTCGGTGTTATTTACCTCCAAGAATCCAGTCATGAAGCTTGATGGCAATCGTTTGTCGCCTCGGAAGTTCTCCTCCTTGAAGTATGACATGACATGGGTGGTCTGCTTCCAGAAGTTCATGGTCTCCTGCAATCGCGGGATTAGCACGCTATTGGGATCTCATGGATCGAGCGTAGGGGAGGGCGTACCTGGTATTCGGCGTGGGACTTGAAGAGGAGGACGTCGACGACGGAAAGCTTGTTCGCGTATCGGTGCTTCTCGAATTCTTGTCGCATTCGGGTTCTGATGTCGGCAACGGGCATGGGCATGTTATACATGGTTTGAACCTCGGGGGCCTAGAATAGCCGCATTAGCTGCCATTACTCTTCCAAAATCCTCCACAGCCCCTATATAGATGCTCCCGAAGCTCCGTTTGGTGTTTCGGATCGTCGAAGGGGTCGTTAGACGTACAGCTCGAATCCATTCGCGGTATGAGGCCAGCACTCGACGCTTCGCATCCGTCCAATTGGACGCTGTTATCGATATTAGCATGATTGAAGACACCCATCATGCGCTGAACTCACACTGCGCCGTCTTTTTCGCAAACTGGGTCGGCGTAATGGCCATGTTGGGCGGTGATTGTTCTGGGGACGCGGAAACCACTCTGCTCTGACGTTCTGTTTCGAGCCGAGATCATTGCAGGGCGGTTTCCCGGAACGAGACCACGTGACGCCCGCGCCACGAGCTAAGGTACCGCCACAGAGGATTTCCCCCACTAAGAGGGCCGCATTTCGTCAGCAGCTTTTGGGCTGTGGCGCATTACGGAGTCAGCGTTATCGGGGCTTTTTCTATCGCGACAGCCTGGTCGCTGTTACTTCAACCTTCAACACATTTGCATCAATCATCACGCCGCAGTTGAGCCCACGAACATGCCCGCGATCCGACATTCTTCCAAGCGGAAGCCCCCGCCAGAAGGGTTCGAAGATATCGAGACTGACCTTCTCATTTTCTCGAATAAGATGAAGGATGCGCAAAACAAACCCACACAGGGACCGAAGCACCAGGCACAGTGGGAGATCTTCCAGATTGCGCATCAGCGGAGCCGATACGTGTACGATCTCTACTACGAGAAGGAGGCGATTAGCAAGAAGTTGTACGAGTGGCTGCTCAAGAACGGGTATGCGGATGCCATGCTCATCGCAAAGTGGAAGAAGCAAGGTTACGAGAAGGTACGTTCCCCCTCGCATCTTGACGATGCCAGATTAGTGACTAACTGTTGTATAGCTCTGTTGCCTGCGGTGCATCCAGACCAAGGAGACGAACTTTAACAGCACATGCATCTGCCGAATTCCCCGAGCAAACCTGAAAGAAGACCAGGACGTTCAGTGTGTTAGCTGCGGATGCAGAGGTTGTGCGTCGTGCGATTAGATCATGCTACTACAATGCCGACTACATGGGAAATTCTGGTAGGGGAGCATTTCGGGACGGCGTTTGGCGCATATTACTACGAAAGAGTGGGAGCAACCTGACCAACAGAGGTTGTTGACACAACCTCGAAGGACATTCACGATGGAATTTGGGATGCGATGAGGTAGAGATCCTTTCATTTGGCCAATTCATATGATTCATAACGTCGTGCTGATCATGAAGCCCCAGCTTGAAACACTGCTATAATCCAATCATCTCTTTGCGAACCCAGCCCTTGCCCTACCGAATCGGATACTTGGAGGAACAAATTGTAGAGCTGACATGGCGCCAGTGAGGTCTGCCATGGTTGTGTCTGCAGTATCATTGCTGCTCTGGTCTTTCTTGTCACTCTTGGCAGGAGAAGGCTCTGGCGATTCCGTCTTTTCCCCTCCACCTGCCTTGCTTTCTGCCGCCCCCATCAGACTTGCTCGCCGCCTGGATTCTTTGGACTGAGTGTTGGTGGAAGACCGACGGCGATGGCCGTGGCCATCGTTTAGGAGAGAACTCCTCCCATCGATGCCATCCTTTGTGACGCCAAAGAAGAAGTTCTTGGGATACATGTGCTTGTCAATGAGATGCATTCGCCGTTTCTGATGGGTTGAGCATTTCCTGTCACAACCCTCGACGAAACAGGAGTACTAAGGTCACGTTAATATAGATAGCTCAGTCATGAACTGGGAAAGCGCAGGATGAGCACATACCGTGTGGTCTCCCTTTTCCCTCCTCACCTGCACCAGCGGATCATGGAATTCCTCGATATGGATTCCTAGAAGATGCTCGGTCGGGAAGTTCTTCCGACACTCTAGACACCGGTTCGTGTGAGACTTGACGTAGTGCGACTCGTACTCATGGTAGGATCTGAAGGTAAGGGCCTCGCGATGAGGCGGTAGGCTGCATTTCATGACCGCGTCCTCGTCGTCGGCGATGGCGCTCGAGTCCAGCTCGGTGATCTTGGTCACGGGACGCAGAGATACGTCTGATGGTTTTGCATCGGCCGCGGAGGAGTCTGAATCTAAATCGTCTTCAGGCTCTCGTGAGCGCTTCATCTTTGCGGTGAGCTGTGGTGGGGTAGTAAATTACTTTTCAAGCCAGGTCTTGGGGATGCGTGAGTCGAGAGAGCCGCTGGAAGGTTGGGGTGTGAATCTCAAAGCCAAGAATGCGAGATTTGTCCAGCAAACCTTTGTTGTCGTTCTGTGTTTTGATCCAAGCCGGGTGTGTTATAGTCTCGAGTCTATCACCGCCACTGAATTGAGGTTGAGGATGGTGGCATCGATCGTGGCGGGGCATTTCGTCCGAGGTCAGGACCCCACTGGAGCTCAGCGCTGTCACTGCCCTGTGAGGGCCTGAAGGTGCAGTGGCTCAGTTGTCAAGGCGGCACGAGCCACACTCGCTCGCGTGGCTGCAGCATGGATCCGACGGCAGGAGCGCTTCCCGAAGTATTTCCACCGAGCCAACATCCATTCGCATTCATGACTTCTGGACGGAACCCCTCAAGGTCCAGCTCAGAATCACTTCAGCCTTTACTCACCCACCAACGCACATTCACTTTTGGCCCCGAAAATTCCGACCCCTCTAGTGCCTGGACAGCGACGTATATTTAGGCGACCGTGCCCTATCGTTTTTCTTCTTTGCTTTCTCTTGCATCCGTCGCCAATGAGTCCTTCGCGGGCCGACGATTCGATTTTCGCGAGCCGAGTCCGGTGCCCATCAGCCTCACGATCCGATCCGCGCGCGAGTTATGGACTTACAGCGCTTCTACGACTTGCCCGTTCGAGAGTATGAAACGCCTTTATAGCTGCGATCCTACTGTCTAGATTGTCGCCGCGGCGATCCCTATCGCGCTCGCCGCTCGCAGCCTCAGGGCCAGGATGCCGCGCACCCGCCCCGGCCGCCGCCCTCGTGGTCCTCCTCGTGATAACCCTCTTGACTTTTATCCATCCAGCATGGAGGAGTCCGACAACCAGGCCGGCCAGACATGGCAGTACGTCTGCCCTCTTGTTTTTCCTGCTCAGTTAGCAGAGCAACGCTGGCGCAGTGCCAACGAGGATCACACTCGTTATTGCGCCGTCGTTGACTCTGCCGGGTATGATGGTGTGTGGACCGTCGCTAACGTTGGATTCAGTATCGCACTTAAGTTTCATAAGGAGTTGATAAAAGAGCTGGAGAAGCTGCCCAAGGGTGACGGCGAGCCTATTGATATGAACCAATTTGAGGTGATCGACGACCTGTTGGCCAAGTAAGTTGATATGCGCACCATTTGATGCCTCGTATTAGGCTGACCGGCGTGCTGCCTCCAGATTTCGCCTTGGCTGTGTGCAGACCATCTTCCGGGACCTCGACTACGCCATTGCTGAGAAATCCGAATCAGTCTTATGGACAGCTCATACGACCATCAATCATCATTACCGACGAATCCTGGGCCGACTTAGATCCCCCAATCAGACCGTTGAGAAGAGGAAGATTGAGCAACAGTACAACAAGTTTTTGCACATTTCCATAAAGTTCTACAAAGGATTCATTCAGCGCCTGACCGCTCGATATGATATCCCTGAGCTGAAGCGCGTCGCCAAGGGTATCAAAGTCGAACTGATCGTTCCAGCTGGAATAAATGACATGATCAGTCCTGTTCCCTCTAGGACGTCGACGGTCGTCCTTCACTCCTGCCACTCGACTCTGATTCATCTGGGCGACCTCTCGCGATATAGAGGACAGGCTACGCATAAGAAGTCCGTACAGATGGGGGCTCTCATTTTCTACAGCCTCGCCCATGACCTCATGCCTACCTCGGGTTTCGCCTTCCATCAGATGGGTATTGTTCAGCTGGAAGAGGGCCGTCATATCGAGATTGTCTATGCCTTCTATCGCGCTTGGGCTGTCGAGAATCCCCATCCCAATGCAGAGCAGAACCTCAGGGCCGAATTCAAACCCCTGCGATTGCCAGACTCGACCTCCTCCAACGATCCATCGGTTGGTCGGTACCATGCATTCACCATGTGGTTCGTGAAGCTACATGCTTTCTTCTACGAGGGAGACGTATTTCCCCAGCACTCGGAGCTGGAGACGGAGGTCATGCATAGGTTGCGAATGGCATCCAAAAGCCACGATTCTGGCGAAGTCCTCTTGAAGATGGTTTTGATCAATATTGCGGCATACCATGTTGCCTGCAAGAAATATACTGGTAAGATTACGACTCCATATATCGCATCTCATCAAGCTCTTACTAACTCGATGTAGAATCACAAAGTGAAAATGCGTCGCGCTTTTGCCAGTATACATTACGCTTAAACATTCGATTCATCATGGCCTTGTCTGAGACCATCGAGGGCGAGCTCGCCGAAATTGTCCGTTCCGACAGCTCTCACAGCACAGATGAGGAGAAGACGAACGTTATCATCGAGAATCTTCTTCCCCTTCTGCGCACTTACATAATGTGGTTGAGTGGTCGTCGCCATGAAATCTTTGGCGCCGCGATTGCGTTCGGCCCTCTCGTGCCTAACATGACAAAGTATCTCGCTAAGATTTTCAACTTGCTGTGCAGCGATACTTACACGCAACACTTGGCGCCCTTGCCCTATATGCTGTTTGAAGATCTGGAGACACGTGGTCTGCTTCCCCTCCGAGATGGCATCCCGCGGGAATGCAGGCTATGGGCTGACCAAGAAGGCATTTCGAAGCCTCGACTCTTGCGCAAAGAGAATCGCCTTGCTCCTCTCCAGGAGTCGCTAGCTCGGATGCTGGACGTTCTCCGCTGTGCCTATTTTCTTGCAGGAGACAATAGTGTTCCTCTGGCTCTGGATGTCTCGTCTAATGGCCTGGTATTTGCGTACCAGGAATTCGTACCCAATGGGGATTTGGAAACCCCCAAACCCACGGACATGCTGTCAAAGCCACCGGCCGTTGAACCTGCGGCAGCATCTCAACCTTCGCCGGCCCCCCAAGCGAGAACCCAAGTTCCGGCCGTTTCTACGAATCTGCCGGCTGGTATTCCGACTGGCATCCCAGCTAGCCTTAGACAACAAGAAAGCTTTTCCACCACCCAGGCTATGTCCGGATCACCTTCGGGTCTGACCTTCGCGGACTATAACATGGAGCGAGGGACCGATCCCGCAAAGGAAGCTGTCCTGGATATCCTGGCACCCTTGGTTGGAATGACAGACAAGAGATCCAGCCCCTACGGATCCCGCGACGAAACCTCGTACGGCATGCACTCCAGTACTGCAGACGAGATCTTTGCGCAGATCTCCAACGAGAAAGGTTTCACCAAGCCTGTCCAGCCTACGAAGTATCAGTCTTTGCCTTGGAGTTGGATGATCGACTCGCCTGAGAACGATACCGCGCTGCAAGCCACCAGAGAGCTCTTCAACAACCCGACTAGCCCAAACTCGTCGACCGGAAAGAGAACCTGGTATGCGGAAGAAGCCGCAGCCGCTGCAGTCGCTGCTCAGGGGTCAAGCCGTCCTGTGGAAGAGAGGGCTCCGGAGCCACGTCTCACGCTACCGAACCATCAGCAAGACATGGACCGTAATCCGTACCGGGATTATCAGCCGCCTTTGGACCAGCGGCCTCTCGTGGACCACACACCGCGACCAGCAAGCAACAACATGATGATGCCCAGCCCGTCCTTCGACTTCGCATCCAGCGCCGACGACGCCCACCGCTCACACCTCCTGCAGTCCTTCCAGCAGCCCTCGCGCCCAACCCAAAGCCCCCCCCGCCGCACCTCCGCCTTCAGCAGCTGGGGCCAGGCCTCCTCGCGCCGCCCCAAGGAGACCATCCCAACCACTCCCTACGGCTACTACCCCGAGAACTATCCCATCTCGTCCGGCGCCTCGGCCTTCTCGCACCCCAGCAGCCTGTACCAGGGCACGCCCGCGAACCCCGGCAGCAGCAGCAACAGCGGCGCTGGCTTCCGCATGCCGCCGCCTGGCCGCGCCGCCCGCGAGGGCTTCACGCCGAGTCGTGAAAACGGTCCCGGCGCGAATATTCGGCTGCAGGCCGATACCACGACGTCGAGCTACGACCAGGCGATTCTCATGCAAGCCTTTGCCACCGAGTAGAGCAGAAATGGCCGGTAGTTTGCAGAGATTACACCATTGGCGCGCTCAGGGCTACGTCTGATACCTTTTGCTGTTGCATGCAGGGGATGGAGAGATGCCAGCATGGACCGCAACACCACTAGTTTGGGTACAAGGTCGTTGTTGGAGTATATGCACTGTTTTGTGGCTCTTGGCCCGACTCAACAGCCATTTCGAGGGACGATCTGTCACTTCCTTTAGTCTAAGGGGGGACACCTAAGGGCTGATTGATATATAAGCTTGCCGATACGACACATTTATCGCACGGATTTGAGTTGGAATTCATTTGCCATGCGATACTGTGGTCCTGATTTGATGACCGGGCTGAGGCGGTAATGTTTCGGGCACAAGCAAAGCAATGTCTTTTATTTTCTCAAAAATTTGCTCGATCAGATATCATCGGGATCGTGGAGGATACCCGAGCCGCTATGCGAAAGGGGAGCCGCACAATTGGCCCTCCCCTCCTTGGATGCAAAACGCCGTTGTTGAAACCGTTTTCCCATGAGCCCTCAACGCCAAGTCACATTCATTCCAAGAGGATATTTATGCAGGATAAGCTGTCTATGGATAGGCTTACGAGGAGGCCTGGTAAGCCTGCTTGGGGAAAGGATACCTGCGAGCAGTTAGCTTCGGAAGGCGGGAGAGCGTTATTTGAGAAAGGGATCGGCTGTTCTTATGGGGGCGAACAAGCACGTGGGTGGGAGACAGTGTAGAAAGCATATAGCGATGAATGAGAAGATGTTGGTATGACTTACGAAGGACCAAGTTCCTGAATGCTGAGACGAGCGAGCCACTGGCCCATGTCGATGCTGGTCTCGAGAGGCTTGCCCTCGACGATACCGGCCAGGAGACCGCCGGCGAAGGCATCACCAGCACCGTTGGTGTCGTTGATCTGGGACTTGTCGATGGCGTGCACGGGGAACTCGCGGATCTCATCCTCGCCCTGGATGGCGACGAGAGTAGGCTCGGTGCCCTGGGTGACAATGGCAATTCGCTTGCGAAGGGTGTTCTCCTTGGGCAGGTTGGCAAGGACCTTGACGACGTCCTTGGGCTCCTTGCTCTCCAGGCCGTGGGACTCGGCGTAAGCGGCGGCCTCGGTCTCGTTGCCGATGATGTAGTCCCAGTAGGGAGCGCTGGCGTCGACGACCTCCTTGAAGAACTGGGGAATGAAGGGAGCGGAAAGGGACAAGACGAAGATCTTGTTGTGCTCGGCGGCTTGCTTGGCCAACTCCATAATGGCCGGGGGGCAAACTGGGATCACGTTAGTCTGGGGGTGTATGAGAGGTCCGCTTAGAGGATGCTCACCAGTGAAGTGGAAGCCACCGACGTAGTAGACATCGGCGTTCTCGACGAGCTTCCAGATCTCGGGCTTCTTCAGGTGGTCAAGGTCGTAGTGGTTGGCGGCGCCGAGGTCGGTGCAAAGACTGCGGTTGTGGCCGGTGATGATGGCACCGCAGCGGCCGGTCTTCTCCTTGGGGTCGACACGGTACTCGACTCGGAGGCCAGCGGCCTTGACGGCATCGAGGAGGATGGCCGAGTACTTATCATCGCCAGCACCGCCGAGGTAGACGACGCTGTTGGGGGGCAGGATGTACTGGGCACCACGAGCGCTGTTCTGGGCGGCACCACCAGCGATCAGCTTGGCATCGTAGTTGTTGAGGAGGTCCTCGTAGAGCGGAATGTGCTTCTCCTCAGCAAGGATGGCGTCGTTGGCCTTGAGGCCGTACTTGTCCAGGAGGGCCTGGTCGCCGAAGGCCTGGATGTCTGGGGAACAATAGTTAGTATATTATGTCTCTCAACAGAACGCGGGGCGGGGGGGAAATTGATGCAGAAGCGTGCAATTGCTTCTAAAAAAGGCGGACATACCGAGGAGGGGGTTCTCCAGACAGAGAAGACCGAATTCCTTGGGGGCCATGATGCGCAATTGTCTTGTCGAGGACGGTAACCTTGATGAACCTGCGGTAGCGGTGATGGAGGGGAAGAGTTTGAAGCTGCTGATGGAGGGGTTGATGGTGGGGTGAGAAGTGCTCCAGCTGCTGCGTGGGGCCTGGGATTGGGCCTGGAGCTTCGGCAGCCGAGACGGAGCAAGGCCTGAAGCCCGGCGAACGGAGCACCTGGCAATGCGGAGGGGGAGGGCCTGGGCCGTTGGCTTGAGCGCGAACATGTTGAATGTCGAGGTGGAAAGGAGAGAGTTGTGGAGATTGGACAGTTCTGAGGAGATGGGAGTTATTAATTCCCAGCTGTATTTAAGCTTTGTCGACCCTGCATCGTATGATCAATGCGAGGAAGGAGGGATGGGCCATGGATGTTGAGGTCAGGCCGTTTTCCGTTTTCTATTTCCCGCTACCGTTCCCGTTCGTTTCCCGTCTTCCGGACGGGAAGTTGCATGGGAAGAGGCTCTCCAGCTTTGTACCGGTGTTTCCGCTATGCACTTCTGAGATGCGCCCCTACCCGATCTAGGTCCCTATGGCAATTAGCATGGCACCGGCTCTGGACTACGCCGCGGTTATGACCTCAATTTTCAGATTGGCATCTCCCCTTCTTCAAAAAGCCACCTGATGACGAACAGGTGACCTTGTCGATCCGCTCTTTCACCTTCGGCCCACCTCGTCTCAAGCATCTCTCGGAACAGCTCGGCATGGCGCTGTCGATGGTTATGCTCATGCGTTCAGTAGATAAAAGCACAGTGGCACGAAGGGGCAATAGCTGTTGGAAACGGTTGTGTCTGTCTGGACTCCTCACATCCACTGTCCTCCATTGCTCGACAGCTATATCCAGGACATTGCAGGGAGTCTTGTTCTCTTCTCCTGTCCTTCGCCTCACAGCTCCTAGTCTCATTCACACCTTTCACATGAGAGAATCGGGCTTCAATATTTTTGTGCGCCAAATGCCATAGTACTTGCCCTCCGGAGCTGCCCGCCTTCTGCCCTCTAGCAGTACCATCAATAGATGTAAGCAAGCCAGTTTAACACCATCCCAATGAGACCATGAAATTCCAGCCCCCTTACTCCTTCGTCTTCTGGGTACCACGCAACAGACCCGTCCTTCTCGCAGCAATAAGACCCGCCTTCTGACCCTGGGCAGCGTATCGTGAGATGGTCGAAGCCTTACCGATGTGCTGATGGTTACCCTGTTCCATTGTGTCAGCGTGTCTGCAATTCTTCTCGACGTCTGGAAAATACTTACACCACCGTGAGGATGGTCGACAGGGTTCATGGCAACACCACGAGTCTTGGGCCAGCTGTTTCGCTTGACGGCGAACTTATGCTTGGCACGCGAGGCCTCTGTACAAACACACATGTTAGAACGTATTCCACACCTAACAAGTTCCGTCGAGACACGTACTCAGGAGGGGCTTGTCGGTTCGGCCACCACCGGCGACGATACCGATCATGCCTCGGGAGCCAGAGGAGACGACCTTCTTGGCACCGGAGGGGAGCTTGATTCGGGTCTTGCCCTCATCGGGGTTGTGGCCGACAACGGTGATGTAGTTGCCGGAGGTTCGGCCCAGGGTTCCTCGGTCGCCGATCTTCTCCTCGACGTTCGAGACGACGGTACCCTCAGGCATCTCACCGAGGGGAAGGACGTTGCCGACGGTGAGAGCGGCCTTCTTGCCAGCGTAGATGAATTGACCAGTGTACATGCCCTCGTTGGCGATGAAGGTCTCGGTGACCTGCTTGAACTTGTAGGGGTGGCGGAAGACAACCTTGGCGAGGGGAGCACCACGACCTGTACAGAGATCCCTTGTTAGTCCTCGTCCTAGAGTTTTCGATTCCGTCCTCCACCATGCAGAAAATCGTCGGGAAACTGACCAGGGTCGTGGATGATGTCGCGGACTACACCACGGAGGTAGCCATGGCGCTCGGCGTAGTCGAGGTTGCGGAACTTGGCGGGAGCCTTGTTCAGGCGGGTGTTGGCCGCTGTGATCCAAGGTCAGTATTCTTCAATTCTTCATGATCGATATCGACGTCGAGGTCGTTTCGAGGGACGGTTGGTACTGACTGAAAATCGAGCCGCGACCCTTTCGCTGGTTTCGAATGACTCTACCCATGGCGACGCTTCTTCGCTGGACGGAAAAAGGGAAGGGTAGATGCTGTGAAGCTGTGGTTAGTAGAAGCCTGAGGGGAAGGAGGTCGAGGTGGAAAATACCTGGCTTGGGCCGCTTGGTGTTTTGTCAAAGACTCCTCCGTGCCGCTGGGGCTGATAATTTTTTGTGCGCAGCACTGGCGATGGGCGGGAGGAGCCCTGACCACGTGACATTGAACTTTTGGGGATGGTGGGGCGCGACCTTTGGATTTCCGACCTCCACTCTCCACTCATCATGGATGGACATGCCTGTATCTTCATGGCTTCTCGATAGCAGACTCAAAGATTTGATACTTTGATAATTTTGCGCCGTTGATCAAGAAAATCGTCTTAGCCCGTGACTCTTCAGATTTACTCCCAGCTTTGAATTGAAACCTTTTCCTCCGGAATCTCAAGCAATCCGAATACACCATGTTCGGCGCTCACCGTTAAATAAGCGACGAAAGGTCGCTGAAGTAAGCGATCGGATCTCACCAATGAAAATCCACCAAACCTTGACGGATCTGTTCTAGCGGTCATTTCCAATCAACTCAGGCTCCCCTTTCACTTTCCACCTCTTCTTGATTGAGATCAACACCACGCTGCACCAGCCCCAGCCTGCTCCGCGACATCGCCAACGCGTCAACTCCAGGAGCCATGGCATCCACCCATCTCATATGATCATTAACCTCGATCATAATGACAACGGCGTCCGTTCGCAGGTGTCCACACCTCGGGTTCGCGATTCCTGGCTCAAAATAATCTAGTTGTCACTGGATATCATCAAATCGCTCGTCCGGGGCTTGTTTTGAGCGCAAATTTGCGATGATTTCGGGATGCTGGTGATGATGCCATTTGCCTGGTTTCTAGGATGGGACTTGTCTGGCGCGACCACGGCTGGGTCTGACCGAGTGGTCTATGCCAGAAAATCCACCCAACGGGCTTGGACAGAATCACGGAGATGGTGCGATATCAAGATTAAGGTCGGAACGAAGCATCAAATGTTGACACGCTCTTAGTACTACATCAAAGCATCGGATTCTGTCTCTCTGAACAGCGCGCCTCAAGTGAGATGCGTTGTTGAGTTCCGGGCCCGGGGGTTGATTGGGCTGATGAGACACTGTTCAACCGTTCGGGGTCGGTCGTCAATGCCACATCTAATGGCCGTGGAGTTTGTCTAGGCTCATGAGTTGAGGCGCGTCAGCACCCTGTGAACTTCTGCTTTCTTAGGTCCGTTCTCAACGCGCCGGATGTTGATCGAGTCGGGTCGGGGTTATCACCTCAGAACACGTCGCAACTCTAATGCTAGTGCAGAGTTGGGATACCATTTTGTCTACACCAACCCAAAGCCTCACTTAAGCCCCATCGCCGATGGCTTGCAGCGAGGATTCGTGTTCATAGGATGGGCTGTCTGTTGGCGTTGAGAAGAGGCGAATGGTGAGGCTATTGTGATGTGTTTCTCACTTTCGAGTCAGGATGCCAGTGGTTGGCGCTATCGAGGCTGAGAGAACACGTTCCAGATGACGGCGGCGCGTGTGTCGAGCTGCGCGGAGCCCTGGCCGGGCTGGCTCATGCGATGCGACAGTGGAATGTTTGAGCAGGAGAAGGGCGGATGGTGGTGTCTGGACGAGGGAGTCCCAAGGGCGGCCCTGCGAGACCCGTAGAACGTAGGTCCTATAGTTAATTGATGCTTGCCGTGACCTATCAGAATCCACAAGTCGTGATTCGGCTCATAGACAAGCCTAGTGCGTGCACATGGGCGCGAGAACCTACCTAGCTGTTACGTCGTTCCTCCTCTTACATTCTTCCCCCACACAACTCAACCTCTCCTCACTCTGCACCTGCAACCGTCCTCAACCACCAAAACATGCCTGGAGACGACGATTCCTCCGATTTGTCGTCGCTGTCGTCGCTGTCGCCGGTGCCATCCGATGTCGAGGCTGAGGATGTCGTCGTGGCGAAGCCTAAGTCGGGCATCCTGAAGTTCTTCCCCAAGCTGTCGGAGAAGAAGGCCAAGGATGCCTCGCCGCCACCGCGCAAACGATCACCCTCGCCGCCGCACGAATATGTCCTGGCAGACAATCCTGATATTGCTGTACGTGATCGAGGCGATGCTGTGCTGGGAGCCCTGTCGCGCTGGCGGGCGTGGATTCGCGTTTGCGCTTGCTGTGACGCGACAGATCGCGTTCCAACGTCATAGGCTTATATGCTAACATGGGACCAGTTCATTGTCATGTTTCGAAATCGATTTAACGACGCTTTTCCCAAGTCTCTGGCGCACTTTGGCCCCCAGGAGCTCGAACGAGACGTAGTCGAATCCATCCCCGGCGATCGAACCGAACACTTCCTCTGCGCGTTGCTGGGGCTTATACTGAATCGGAAGCAAGACGTCAAGTACGAATGACCCAATAACGAGCGCTGCAATGTGCTAATCACGTCTTTAACTAGGCAAGGTCACTATGGCAGGGCGTTGGAAGATGCGATCAACTCTCACAAGAATCAATGGCCCTCAGCTTGGGATGACAAGAGCCCTTTGTCCGCCGGCGCATCCTTTACTTCAATGAACCCGACTGAAAGGGTAGGTGGTTCTATGTTCCTCTTTCGTCCCAGATGTACTGACAGGATTATTACCCAGCTCACTCTCCTTCGAACTCTCATCCTATGGTGTCTTTCATCTTCAGATACAGTCAAGGGCCTCATCAACCAATCCTACAAGGGGAACCGCCAGGAGGACGATTTGAACCAGCCGAGATCGGTGCAGCCTTGGGGATCGGATGGTGACAAGCGACGATATTTCCTGATTGAAGGACAAGACGATACGGCCTTCCGGGTGTATCGCGAAAGCAATCCTGCTGGAACCAACCGAACCTGGTGGAGCGTGGCTGGTACCATCGAGGAGCTCACGGCCCTCGCAGACAAGCTCGAGACGAAGGACGGAGGTCCTAAGGCGAAGGCACTCAGCCACAAGATGAGAGCCGCCATACCTCGCTTCGAGGGCGGAGAAGAGGTACGTCAATTTCCTGGTGGTCGCTCCTAGCCCCTTTCACGGAGCGTGTCTCTTGTCGTTCCATTGTGTGATTCCAGGGACACCACTTCTATTATTATCTGACTTCATGCTAACTGGAGCATAGAAACGAAAACGTCGAGAGTATCGCCAGATGCGAAAAGAGCAGTTCAAGCGGCCAGAGCCTGGTTTCTCGATGTACGAGGGTCGCACTCGTGGAAAAAAGATGAAGTACACCTACTCGGATGATGAAGACATTTACTCTGATTCCACCACGCGCCGGTCTACTCGAAATACTCGGAACCACACCCCAGTCGAAACCGGTCCAGTGACTACTTCAAGCGGGCGGCAGATCAAGGCCCCCGATCGCCTCAACGCTACAAGCGCCCCAGGAAGCGTCGACGGCGGAACACCCGAGGTTGAGGATGCAAATGCTGTTGGTCCCTCTGGCAGGCCCAGAAGGTCAGCAGCTGTGAATCATGGTACTAATGGTTGGACGGGCACCAGCTCACGATCTCGGCGCAATAGCGAGGAGTCGGAAGATGAAGAGAGCGAGGCCGAGTTTGGCGATGACGAGAATGATGTCGACGCACATATCTCTGACGAGTCGGAAGAAGAAGACGAATTCGACGAAGCAGAGGCAGATGTGAACGACGACTTGGATGACCAGCCCCAGAGCTTGGTTGTCAAGCTGTCCGTTACGCCCCCCAAACTGAAGACGGCGTTGAAACCGAACACACAGGCCGAGAACATTAGCGTCGTTCCTCTCAACCTCCAACCGGAAGACAAACCAAAGGCTCAGGCGTCACCGCTCATCGAGATGCAAGATGCGCCCCCGAGTAACGGCACTCCGAAGGGTACGGAGCCATCATCTGGCTGGGCGCCGACTCCTGCCTCCCAGGAGGCGAACAACGACATCCAACGCGAGCCCCCAGCTACTCCGGCGACTATTCATGTGACTCCTCTGGCTTTTAGAGGAAGCCCAGAGAAGACACATGTACAACCTGTCTCTCGACCTCTCAACGTTGGTTCCCAAGAGTAGGATCTTTGTCTGGTTTCTCATTTCAACGGAGTTGGGGTCAATTAGGCAAGGAGCAGACGGCACTACAGGCTCATTACGTTTGGACGCTATAGGGCACTGGCATTGTGGACGGTCGGATTACTTCAAGCATGACATTTTAAAAAGGGCTGTGGCGCGTATGTTACCGCATGGTATCTTTGGTAGTGAGAATTAATTCCTGAAACTAGACATGACATTGATCCATTTGCCTGATCTTGATTTCATTTTGAGTGTTCCTGAGAGGATTTCTCTTTTGGTTTCCTTCTATTCTGATAGTCCTACATAAACCGAGGATTGGCATTACTTGTACACTCCATTATCCAGACCGTGTTGATTCAACGTCGCTTCGTAGCACTGGGTATCGACCAGTTATTAACTCCCCACCACCATCTTCGAACCCGGGCACCCAGTGTATTGCCATGTAGCCGGGCGTTTCTGTTCCAATGTTGCCAGCCACAGAGAAATAGATTGTAGAGCACACCCTGTGCTAGAGGCATCATGACCTGGGCCATGTTAGATAGAGAGTCCAGACACAACATCAATGGGCTGGCTTACTTGGTCCCGCGCCGTTATTAGAGCGACCTTCCACCAGGTATCAGCAGCAGAGATACTCCGCAGGTAGCTCTGCTCGAAGCGCAGGTCCGGCAACGGAGGCAGGTTGTATGAGCGGGGCGCCGGCCTCAGCACACTGTAGGGGATGTCTTCGTCTTCATCCTCGTCGATTCCTTCATCATGCAACCGGTGCAGCGTTACGGGCTCCTTTTTGGAGGCAGCTGTGGATGGATTGAGGTCGAGCTTCGGATCGGGATGGCGGTTGATGCTGCCGGCCTGGATGGTGGCGGCGAGCTCGGTGGGGATCGACTCCATGGCGACGGAGGTCTGCCTAGAGAACAGAACCTTGACTCAGAGCACAGCTGATTCTGAAGGCCCTGACGGGGGGGGGGGGGGGGGGGGCCGCCAGGGGAAATATTGGAGGGGGGTGAATGTTTTTGGAAGACCCCGGGTGGCGGCTCTTCCCGCAGAGGGACGGGGGG